>BSDZ01000017.1:0-1200000 GCA_030268105.1 Volvox africanus | reverse complement strand
AAACTTAATGCCGTGACAGTTAATTAATCGACTGCTTCAGCGACCCCGCGCGAAGAACTTGCGCATGGTGAATCCTATAATAAAACAGTTGTACTTTGATCGCATCAAAATTACAACATGTGTGAGTAACGTCGTGTGATTGCCTTGTAAAATTCCGTCCAAATTTAGTAGGCAAAATTTAGTAGGAAGAAGGCCGCGCTGCCGGGTTTGCAAGTTACGGAAGCACATTCAACAATTCCAAAGCACTATCTCCATTAGCGCCACTAGCTCTATCCTGCGGCGTAGGAAATTCCTAGTGTAACAAACATTACCTATTACCACGTTATCATGGCGTTCTCTACAGGTTTAGCCTGACTCTGCTCCCGCATTATCTTTCGATATCGTACCCATGTACGATCAATTGCGACATATCACCATACCGGTGCTATGAACCGGTGTCTTTTGACACCACAAAATATGTGGGTTCACGCTCGCCAAATTTAACACCTACGCTTCCTGAGGGCGGACAGGAAAATTCCTATGCTAGGAATGGCCGTACTGGACGATTATGGGACGAGCCACGCCGTGGAAACGCCGTAGATTTCAGCTAGGCCTCCCGGTCAAGTGTCAGGCTCTACGCGGGACTATACGATACGTGGGATCCCACGTATCGTGGACGTCACAAATTAAAATGATCGAAGTGAAAAGCTGGGGTGGAACGATTTTTACGTACGTAGACCGCAATCAAGCCGACGGATTGCTAGATAGAGTAATTAGAGGTAGAGGATGGATGGCGCCTAAGCACACATATGTGCGTTTGCTTTGGCCAATCATATACACTCCTGTGGAGGAGTGACGACCTAGCTACGAACGGGATGGAGCCTGGCATTACGACGAAACAGTAGACCTTACATGGTGATAGGTGATCCAAATATATACTTGGTATAAAGGATGGAAAAATCTCGGGGAGGAGCATAAACAGTGTTGGCGTGAGAAACGTTCGTCAAAAACGCGCTGGTAACCACATCGACCAATATAACCGGCATACCCATAAATAAATAGTGTTAATACATAAATAAATATATATATATATGTGTGTGTGTATGTATATAAAACAAATAATATAATATAATATAATATAATATAATATAATATAATATAATATAATATAATATAATATAATATAATATAATATAATATAATATAATATAATATATTATATTATATTATATTATATATAATATATATATAATATATATATAATATATAATATAATGTAAGAGAAGAGAAGAGAAGGTGTACATCCTTGTGTACGTGGATGATTTGCTCATTGCGTGGAAGTCTGCTGAAGTGATTAAGCAGGTCAAACTTTTCCAGCTGCAGGGCATCTTTGACATGCGCGATCTGGTTGAAGCCAGGTTTTACCTGGGCTTTGAGATCGCAAGGGATAGGGTTGCGCGCACCCTAAAGCTCACTCAGAAGCGCTACGTGACAGAAGAATTGTCGAAGTTCGGCTTGCAGGGGGCAAATGCGCGCTGCACCCCCATGGATGCGTTTGGATGTGTGAGTGTTTCCGTACAGTGAGCTGGTTGGAAGTTTGCTGTACCTTTCGATCTGCTCCCGCCCTGTTATCCCTTACACCATGGGAGCTTCGGCCCGTCACATGTCCAAGCCCACGGTGGAGCACTGGAATGTCGCAAAGGGTGTTTTGAGGTATTTGGCTGGTACCAGAAATGTTGGGATCATTTACACTGGCGATTCCAGCGCTCTCAGTTTTTGTGATTCATATCTGGCGGGTGTTGTGGGCCGCCGTTCGACTGGAGGCTACGTGTTTTTGCATGGAAAAGGTGCAATTTCGTGGGCCAGTAAGCTGCAGCCCACTGTGGCAACCTCGATGGCTGAGGCGGAGTATGTGGCTGCAGCTGCGGCGATTAAGGAGGCGCTATGGCTGAGGCATCGGTTGCATGATCTGGGAGTTGGAGTGTGGCCTGTACCGCTTAAATGCGACAGCAGTGCATGCATTGCCATGCTGGCGAGCCCGACTTCTACGGCTCGCACCAAGCACATCGACATCTGTCATCACTTTGCACGTGAGCGTGTGGAACGAGGTGAAATAAGGGTGGTTTGGTGCACCACCGCGGAGCAAGTCGCGGATATCTTTACGAAGGCGCTACCAAAGGAGAAGCTGCGCCTCTGCATGTCTGGCAAGGGCATGAAGTGACTGCTCTGTGGTTACTGCATTTGTGGTTTGATGATTGCGTGGGAGCATGAACACAGACCACCATCACTGCTTTGCGTATCTAGCTGGTTGCATGTATTGTAGCCGTATCTTTGGGTCTTTGCAGTCTTTTGCTGACCGTGTGTATTAGTCAGTCGTCAGGAAGTACGTCCGCATGGGAGTGTTGAGTTTCGGCCTGACTTCCTTAGGTTACGATCCTACCGTTTGGTATGAGGTATGGAAACCTCACCAAATATATACTCAGAGAACAAGGTGTCGTACCCTTGGACATACTGATCAGGCAAGTACTTAGTGGCTCCAGGCCAGAAGACCAAACGCCACTCTTACTCCATGACAAAAACAGCCTAATCAGGCAAGACCTATGTCTTGCTGAGAATACCAAACGGTAGGATCGTAACCTGAGGAAGTCAGGCCGAAACGCAACAGTGTGTTGCATTGGAAGAGCAACATCCGCTTGCTACCAGGGTGTCCTGCTAACGGGTCCTCGTGGAACCGTGCAAGGATGTCGTAGTGTAGCGCGTCGTCGTTCAGAACGACGATTTGTGTAGCTGCACCCTCCGTCCGTAGCCAAAGGCCATTCTCCTTGCGAAGGTTTTCTACATTAGCCGGCTCCGAGAACCAGGCATCTGCGTTGTAGGCAACCTTCAACCGCTCCGTGAGGTCCGTCGCGATCGGCACCTCCTCGTTATGCGGTCGCAAGACGGGCGCTGCCAAAATTGCAGCGTGTAGCGACGGATGTCGACTGAGAGCATCGGCAATATTCAATTTACCAGAAATGTACTCCCAGGTGCAGTCGAACCTAGCTAGGTATTCCATCCACCTAGCCTGACGGCGGTTCAACGTCAGAACGCTTTGCAAAAACGTTAGGGGCTTATGGTCAGTCTTTAAAGTAAACAGGCGTCCCTCGAGGTAACAGCGCCATTCCTTTAAAGCATGCAGCACTGCCAGAAGCTCCTGTTCCCCGGTGGTGTAGCGAATCTCCGCACCAGAAAACTTCTTACTCGTGAAGGCGATCAGTCGCCCTTCCTGTAACAATACAGCGCCACTTCCAAATATTGAGGCATCAGACACTACCTCAACACGAAACGGCAACGAGTAATCAAGGAATGCAAGGGTGACATCTTCGGCAACGGTTCGCTTGAGCTCTTCGAATGCCTGCTGGCATTGCGACGTCCACAACTCGAGTGAAACGAAAACGCCTTTGCGAGTTAAGTTAGTAAGCGGGGCCGCAATGATGGAATATTTTTCAATGAACTTTCAGAAATAATTGGTCAAGCCAAGGAACTTACACAGCTCCGTGAGGTTCTGAGGCGCGGGCCAATCGCGAACCACGGCGACCTTCCACAGGTCCATCTTCACACCGGTGGCCAACACAATGTGGCCCAAATATTCCACCTGAGGCTGCGCCCAAAAACATTTGGCGCGTTTAACAAACAATTGCTCCCGCCTCATAACGTCGAGCATGAGCCGAAGATGCTCCAAATGCTCGTCGCGCATCTTAGAATAAACCAAGATGTCATCCAGGTAGCAAACAACGAACCTGTCGATAAACGGTCTAAACATGCGGTCCATGACCGCCTGAAACGTCGCAGGGGCATTAGTCAAACCAAACGATAGAACCGTATACTCGAAGTGACCAAAGGGCATCCGAAAAGCGGTTTTCGGAATATCAGAGGCAGTGTTGCGAATCTGATTATAGCCCTGTTGTAAGTCAATTGAGGAAAAATAAGCCAATCCCTTCAGCTTATCCAACAGGTCGTCAACGCGTGGCAAAGGGTAGCGATTTTTCACCGTACTCACATTCAACCCCCAGTAATCAATGCACATGCGCAAGGTCCCATCCTTCGTACCGACAAACAAAATCGGTGCAGAATACGGGGATGTGTTGGGGCGTATCATACCCTTCGAGAGCAAATCCGTCACCTGGCGCTTCACCTCGTCCAGCTCCAATGGACTCAACCTGTACATTGGCCGGGCCGTAGGCTGCGCTCCAGGCATGAGAGGGATTGTGTGATCAACAGGACGCATAGGTGGTAGGCCAGGGATATCTTTAAAGACGTCCTCATACTGCGACAGTAGGGCCTCAACCTCAGGATCCACAGAAATCTGCGCGGTGGTGGCACAACAGCCCACCTGCGGCCTCAAAAGCAGTCCGTGGGCACCCTTCCGTAACAAACGGACGGCCTCCTTATGTCCGACTAGCTCTGGTTCGATTCGTGCGGCCATTGCGGTCACAGCGAAATTAACCATAGGCACCGCCTCAGCTTCGCCCTCCTTTGGTGTGACATGTTCGAACGACAGGAAAGGTACCTTAATCGACAGAGTACCCTTGCACATATGCAGGGTTGCGGTCTCCATGTAGATGCGTGCGCGGTTCTGCCGTAATGTCGAAGACCCCATTATGTACGGTGCAGTCTCTGCTAAGCCCTGCAGCACGTACGGCCGGGTCACAACATGCAAAGGGCCTATCGATAGGCTAAGGGTAATCCTGCCCACGATGGGATGCTTGCCCCCGTCAGCAAGGGTAACCTGTGGACAATCAGACGACTCTGGGGTCAACCCCAGCGCATTCACCTCTGCGACACAGATGAAGTCGTCGCTGGCACCGGTGTCAACAAGTGCCTTCAGAGTACGGCCATTCAAACCGATCTGAACCACTGGGACACGGTTATCTACGAGCGACTGCCCAGCAAATAACGTCAGTGCACTTAGGGCGGGTCCGTAACCTATGGCACCCTCATCAGGAGCTTCGTACCAAACGTCAACCGAGTAGGATGTCCCTGGCCACGGAGCCAGCATACCCTCCCAATCCACACCATTAAACAAAACGGTGCCCGGCTCGAACCGGTGAACATGCCGCATACCCCTTAACAATGCCTCTGCCTTGCGCCGACAGAAAGCGGGGAGTAATACACATGCGGCGGTGCCTGGATATTGACGCCTACATCTCCTGTATACGGCCAACTGTTCCAACATCTCACGCAGAGACGAGGGGATGAACAAAACCACGTGGTTAGACAAATCGATAGATGACAGGGGACGGCGAGGTGTAAACAAGTTACACAACGGATCGAAGCAGAGAAGTCCCGTGCGTCCGTCAAGCGTGATGCGTCGCGCAATGACTCGCTCGATGTGTCCAAGTACACAAGGCAACAATGCCTTCACGGCTGGCCGTAAGGATGACCACCGACCACGCGTTAGGTCAGAAATCCCGGGCGGTGCCCCCTCCACAGGAACCCGGGCAAGCCCCTATTTTGGCTGAGGTACAAACGGCGGCAGTAACGGGCAATCCTTCGTAGGATGACTCTCCGCGCACCGTAGACAAACATTGGCCGCTTTCCGACGCTCGAACTCGGAACAATTGCAATTCCATTTTGGCATAAATGAGTCATCCGTGCGAGTCCGCTTCGCATTGGGGTCAGAGCGCTGTGCGGCTGCCGACGACGGCGCACCACCACGCTTCCTGCTCTTAGCCGGGTCCGAGCTCGGACCTGCTCCTCCTGACCTGCGCACACCCAAGCTAGCGCCCCCGTTGCCGGTTGCTGCGTCGCGTCGCAGCAGTAGGTGTGGGACGGGTCGCTCCGAGTTCCTGGTCGAGAGCTACAGCTTCCTCAAGCGGATCCTGCACTTGCATGGCATTTGCACGAGGG
The DNA here is from genome assembly GCA_030268105.1 of Volvox africanus. Taxonomy (NCBI): domain Eukaryota; kingdom Viridiplantae; phylum Chlorophyta; class Chlorophyceae; order Chlamydomonadales; family Volvocaceae; genus Volvox; species Volvox africanus. Next base: position 1,194,132 of record BSDZ01000017.1, on the reverse strand, counting down.
ACAGACTTGACTTCTTCCTCACCGGCAAGGAGTCGTATCTCCGTATCCTTAGCAAAAATGACCAAGGCATCATACGACTTGATCAGCACCCCAGCCAAGTCAGTAGCGCACCATTTAGCCAACAGTTTCGTCAGGCCTCGCTTAAACCAAAAGACACGCTCGGTTTTGGTGAGATCAGCAATTGGGGTCACAAGTGCTTCGAAGCGTGACTGGTACGCAGGTACATTTTCACCCCGACACATGTGGTAGCTACCGGCTGCCAAAACCTTACGAGCCTCCACATCACATGCTTGAACCTCAGTAGCGAACCGTGCGAGCAAAGCAGCGATCATCTCATCAAAAGTATAGTCGCCCCGGGCGGTGGTCCATTCACAATACCAGTCCTTCGCTGAGCCCTTGAGGGTGTTACCAATGAAGAGACACCTGATACCATCATTTTCGCCACCATGAACAGCCTGGAGATACTTTTTAGCGTCACGCACGTACGCACGAGTTGCATCGGCTATGCTATGTCCTGATGTCTTTTCAGTTAGCAAGATATTGAGCCTAGGAACGGGAATTGACAATCTCATCACCTCAGGGATGTCATCATGCCCTCGAGCTTGAGGTAATGGCAGAACCCGTGGTCCAGCAGTGTTGTCCATATTGGTGTTAACTGCTGAATGCGGCACAATTAAGTGAGCAGGGGTCTGAAGGACAAGGGGATCTTGAGTGGCTCGCGTGCCAACAGTCTCAAGACCTCTATCCGGAGCGCTAGCAGCCACAACAAAATCGGGTTGGCTAGCTAGGCTAGTGTGCGGCGTATCGTCGTGTTCCGCGGACATGGAGCACGAAGTGATACCCTAGGTTTGTGTAATAGAAGCCGACTTCTATCGCAAAGGCAAGAGTACAAAGCGATTCAGTGAGCCTACCAACAGTACTCTTGAGAAGATTCAGTAAACTCAGCAAGTACTTGCCCAGCTGAGTCCTGATCTCCGTAGTTTGGGCAATGAGAGTCGCCAACTGGTCCGGACGAAAGCCGGTCTCAGTCGCCGCGGCAAGCAATGCCGGTGCACTGAGATTACCTGCGACTCAGAGCATACACTTACACAACAAGTGCAGCAATCTAAGTAAAAGCAATTAAACAATTACAAACCGGAAGCGGCGGCGTCCAAAACGGCGCGGCCTAGGTCTTCGGCAAAAGTATCTAGCGGTCCTCGTGGTTCGTCGCTGGAACTCGCCATAGAAAGAATCTACTTCCGATTAGACAAAGAGAGACAGTTAGGCAACGAACCTGTCTCGATACCAATTTGTTGTACCTCTCCTTCGTGTTTGCTCATAAGTATCTGCACGTCTGAAGGCTTTCGACACCGATGCGCGAGCACTTGCAAGTACAGCAAGGCAAACGCGAGCAAACAGAGACAGCGGAAGACTTCAAGACAAGAAGAGATATAACTTACAGTCTTACAGATCGAAGCGGTGCAATAGACGTAATCGCCGTCAGCGCCGGGAGCAAGCAATCATCACGCGGCGGTGATAGCGAAGTTTAGGCTTTGCTCGGGCTAAGTAGAGTAGCGTATCGCAATGATAATGTAGAACACACACGAGTGTTCTCCGGTATCGAATGTCTTGTCTTGCTTAGCCGTCCTCGCATCTGTTATACTCGCAGCATCGCAATGTCGTACGATTCACACTAGGAGGCCGATCCTAAGTGTGACAACCCTACTGCGTATAGGCGATGTCCAAGCATAACAACGTATAAGCCTTTCCGGCATTCACATGATGCAAGGGTCCGAATAACGATATTCGGTTGCAAGGCATGCATCGCGACAAGTGCGGCGCTCTCAACGTGTGCTGTAATGAAGTAATATTGTATCAAATAATATTACTTATCGTTTCGTAGCACGAGCATAATGCGCACTTCAATGATTCGGCATTTCATGCATGCTAGGCGGATTTGCCATGATGTGATGTCGCGATGGATAATGATAACATGCCAAATGCATATATAAATGTATGCGAATACATCTATATCATGCAGGTTCATTCATATGCAATAATCATTCATGCGTTCATCAAGATAACACTTCGCCTTGTAGGGTCGCATCGACCTACGCAACGGCGGGAAACGAACCGTAGCACAACACTCAGAAACATACGGCCCAATGGCAGTACGCGAACATAGCTGTACCTAGTGGTGTGATCAAAACTTCTGCCCCTTTTTCCTCAAGGCCATTAGAAACTGCAATTATGCAGTACTCTGAACTGCACGAAACAAAGTTGTTCTCACCAAGAGAACGCCACCTCTTGCATCGTTAGCGTTTCCTAACAAGAGTTCTCCATGAGATAACGTGCGGCTGACAGGCACAGGCCACTCACAGGCGAGGTCTATGGCTCGGCAGGCACATCAATTGCCTTGAACTGCTATGGGGTGCTCTGACAAAACATAGCAATAAAGCACCTATCAAAACGTCGCCTGAGCTGTTATCAATATAGTTGAAATCCACCTTGCTCGAACTACAAACAAAGCGCCGCGCCGCGAGCTTCCCAGTAAATAAATATACTTACACAGCGGGATTGTTGCTAGTATGGATCGCTATATCCAACTGATATACCATTTCATAACACTTTCACACCGTTGCCGTGTACCGCCCATACAGCACGAGCAGTCCATAGTTATAATCCATGTTTGATAGGGGAATGAAAGGCATACATGCCGCGTGCGCTCGATGCGGTGAGCAAATACATCCGCTACGCTCCACCACGCAACCTTCCATCCTACGGTTCAATTCTCACCTCTTCAAGGTCGAACACATCGCCACACCATGGGAAGACTACTAATCATGTGTCTGAACTCATGGCCATGAGGAATCCAGCTCGTCTAGGAGAGCGCGCGCCCCCCTTCGTGATGACAGCCTATCTAGTCGGAAATCTTAAAAAAAGCTCTCCAGTTCCTTCAAGAACACAATGGAGATCGTTGTGAGATAAATTCCGTATCTTGCTGACGGAAAGGGCAAACATGAAACTCACCGATGCTGGATGTCCTAGTATGCAGACCAAAAATGAAGCTCAAAGTGACAGAAATTGATTATATCAAACAATATATTATTTATTCCTGTATTCAAATCATTGAAATGTTGGATAAACAGCCATGTAGATACCAGCCCATGCTACATCTATACGGCATTACAAGCTTAATCAAGCAGGCATAGACACAATTAACTACTAACGAAAAAAGACACAAATATGTATAAATGATTTTTTAATGAACTTACTGTACCAGCTGTACTTGAGAATTAGCTATACTCCTTACAGCCTGGATACATAGGAAAAGACATGCCTACCGACTTTGGCCTATCAGAAATTGGTTTGCTATACTAAATATTCGTAAGTATTATTTAGCCTGCTCCAGATGTTGCAAACTCTCTCAGGCGGCCTAATGACGCCGTAAGTGGCATGTTTCATGCAAATGGCGCTGGCAATGCACGAGTTTCAAGGTTTTGGAAACAAATGCATCGATCGTCAAAGCATGGGACATAGCCGTGTGGGGCGGCTGCAGCTGGCATGGATGACGCCTTCACATACAACGTGCCCGCGCGCCGGGGAGATGCATGTCAAAAGCAAGAGCAACCCTCGCTCCCGCCGTCTACTGTCGCCAGGTATCGGTCACCGCATACCTCAATGTTTCTATCATGGCTAATAGGTCACGTACGTCGAAAGGTAGTCGGTGATTATCTGTGGCTTGCTTGCAACAGTTAATTTACGTGCGTGGAGGAAAGAAAAGAAAGAAGTGAATGAACTTTGCCAGGCAACATGGACGTCGATGGGGTGGAAGTCTCTTGGAGATAGATGTGGGTCACTCGGGAGGCCATTGAAGCCTTTGCTTGAGCGGACGGAGACCAGTTGCTTAATTTGCCAATATTACAATATAAAGGATTACAAAAGCTCGTGAGCGAGGTATTGCCACGCACAGGAAAAGCTCTCGCCCTTCTGGAGTATGTATGCATGGGAACTCTGGGAACAAGCACTCTGAAATGCTGAGCAGAGATTACGTATTTCCTATACGTATCCCGTCTCTGACCTCGCTTTATGTTGAGATGTAGACTAACATAGTGAAGCCTGACCGTATCATGATAAAGTCTTCGTTACACAGCGAGTATCCGATAGTCCAATTGAAGTAAGAAACGAGGCCAGTTCGCACAAATAGGCTCGCGTGCTCACGTATAGGTTAGACGAGCGCGGGTTCGCTAATAGCCGTACGTAATGGTGATACAAGCGAAACTACGTCAATAGTTAGCATGCAAAGATATAGAATGATGGAATCCCAGATAATCGCCCAGTACGAAGAACGCGCGTATAGGCATGCATGCCTTCCGACCCGAAATACGACACTTGTGTACCGCTGCATACCGCTCCGATACCGCTCCTTAAGATTTTAGGCTCGCCAAAAATCAGTATTGAGAACTCGTTATGGGCCCTGCGGTACGGCTTAAGATGTACAGAGGTCGAGGTCAGGCAGTGGCGAGAGCTGCCAGCTCGCTTCCGGGGATCGTGCAACACCCTGTGTTTGGCAGGGCTCACGGATGGGCAACGCGCAGCCATTGTTTTAGCAGCATGCCATGAGCTCGCGTGCTGCCCCAAAATAGCTCCTGGGGTTGACCGCTGCCGGCTCATACACTATAACAAGAGATTCGTGCGTTAGGCTCGCGTTAGGCTGCGTTAGGGCGCGTATGTGTGCGTAAGGCTGCGTTTTGTGCGTTAGAGATTGCGTTAGCCTAACGCGAGCCTAACGCAAAGAAATAGAAAACTTGACAGAACGTCTGTTATAGTGCGTCGTTTTCAAGTTTGTTTAAGTGAAAACAATATTTGTAATGAGTATAAAAGTTCCCTGCAATTTTTATTACGTTTCGTGGTGCTCGAAAATCGGGGGCTTGCGTATGTTCTAACGCGAGCCTAACGCAAACCTAACGCACGCGATCGCAAACCTAACGCACGCGTTAACTTTAGGCAAACAGCTTGCGTATATCTTGCGTACAGTGCGTTACCATACGCACGTAACGCACTGTAACGCAGTTTACGCAAAGTTTATGTAGATAGCGCATAATAATGTTCGGAGCACGGGTTCGCCGGATTTATTTAGTTGCTTACTTGCTCTTATTGTGCAGTAGCATTGGAGACTTTGTGCATAAAATATCTTCAAAGTTAATTTCAATTTAGGATAGCGCTATGAATACTAGTCGTTGTACAAGAGTCCACAGCCCTCTAAGGCAAGGAACTCCAGCAGGAATGCTACGAACTCAAGCAAGGCGGCAGCGAAAAAGGTACAGCCCATTAATGAATATTCATCCTGTCTTCCCGTTTTAGTGAGTTGTAATTTTATGTTTCGTTCTATTCTTTTAATTTGCTGCGTGCTTTGTGGTTTGATGTGGTATACGTCGATTTGTTTTTCTCTTTTTAAATAGATTATATAAGCTTATAATTTCTAAAATCCTATATGTATGTTAACGGTGGCCCTTGAAGGTAACAAACGACGGCGATGTGCGGCCATCCACGAAAGTGAGACGGACAAGCACGGGCATCGAAAGAAAGGTACAATATATTGAGGCCCGACATTAATTACTTTTTAATTATATTTGCTATCACTACCTAGTCCCTTCACGTATTTTGGACCAGCAGGTGCCGGTGGAAGACAAGTCTACGGACGGTGACGACAATAATGACAGTTACGACCACCGGCGAAAGAAGGTAAATTTCCTGAGTTCAGCTTGTTGTCTTAATTTCCTGCTTGTATGAATGTAATATTCTAATATGTGTTGTTTCGACTGATAAAGGTCAAGAGTGCTTCGGAAGATGTGCGATGTACACGGGCACGACGTCAACGTGGGGGCTCAGGGAGTAAGAAGAAACAGGTAACAAAGTGTCCACATACATAGTACCTAGAAGCACTGCCCATCCTAGACATGATTAAAAATATCGTAACCGAAAATGATTGCTGGGTCGTGTCGGCTTAATTTACCTTTATATATATGCATGTAAATAAGTATAATTTTCCTTTTCTGAACTTTTCAGGAGTTGTTTGAGGAGGAGGTGAGCAAGGACGAGAGGAGTGAGGACGAGCAGGATGATGCCACCAGTGCGCGAGAGGACGACGACAACGACGATAGTGAAATAGAAGACTATTAGATAGAACTAACATCTATCATGTTTGTTTCTAAGCTTATGTTAGAGCGGGCTGCTAAATGTGCGGTGGCAGATGAAGTTAGGATGTATGTACCTAATGATGATTGAAATGATTGGTGCATGGTACAAATGATTATTTAACTCATAAACAAAATTTGATTGGCAGGATTGGATGTGTAGAAATTTGATTGTTTCGTTGAATTAATGGGTAGTCACTCACCAATGGCTGCTTACCTGGATGCTTTCCAAATAATGAGCTGTAAATTATTGCCTGAAATATCTTCATCTATCATAACTGAAATCTTATTGATATTCTTCATAACAGCTACGTACATTATGACAGGATGGTTTCCGTACACACAAAAATAATTCTGCAGCGGGTGGGCAAAACAGCAAACTATAACAGGAACGATAACTGAAACAGTAAAGAAATAACCAGAACGACCAAAAGTAGTTGCAATGAGCAAGAATGCGAGGCTGCCTCGTACGCAAAGCGAAAGTGGCGCGAATGTTGCTATCGCACGCGTAAGACCTTGCGAAAGCGTGCGAATATGTTAGTTACATGCGTATAAAACTTTTACGCAACCCACAACTGCTAGCTGTGTACGCATTATTCGCAGCATACGCAAGCATGCGTTAATGCGCGTTAATGCGCGTTAGGCGTGCGTATATTGTGCGTTAGAGAACTTTAAGTGCGTTAACTTCCATGCACGCTATGTATTTTTGCTTGCGTATGGGTCTCTAACGCTTGCGTTGCGTTAGGCCTAACGCACACCTTAGAATCTATGTGGGTGCGTTTGACATTGCGTAAGTTCGCGTTAGATTGCGTTAGCTAACGCAAAGTAAACGCAAACATTTTCGTTCCCTCCCAAAAAAGTTTATTTGCGATTGCGTTAGGTGCGTTAGGATTGCGTTAGCGATACGCAAACAATAACGCAATGCATTTGATTTGCGTTAGGCTTTGCGTTAGCTCGCGTTAGTTCGCGTTAAGCTTGCGTTAGGCTTGCGTTAGGGGTCCCTAACGCGAGCCTAACGCGAGCTAACGCACGAATTCCTTGTTATAGTGATTCAAACACCACAAGCTTCACCTGGGATCTTAAACAATGACTGCTGTTTTTGGCCATACCCTTCTGAGCTCTGTTCCCTATCTATCCGGCTAGATACAAGTATGCCGGCGAGAAAGATTATAGTTGCAGGCGTCTGATTCAAGTTTTGTTGAGTGCATTCAGTAGGCTATCTATGTATACGTTACTCGTATTAACTTTCCTGTAAAATCATCCTTCGCCTTAACACATAGAGGCCGGCCAAAGTATAGCTGTGGCAGCATCCGGAGGTGAATTGCAAAAATGAGCTCTGGACGGTTGGTGCATTGGGAATTCCACTCAATGAGAAGATGATGCTTCCACTGCAAGCGGTGGACGCAGTACGACTCCCTAAGATGAGCTCTGAGGATATATGCATATACAATTCCATTGTACAAATCAGCACTAAAAGCCTTTGAATTTGAAACGCTGGTACTACTCGTACTCATCACTCATACATTCGCAATGGCTCCCGCATTCCCGCAGCAGGCGGCACCACCGAGGGAACGGAGAACAATCTTGCTGGATCGCAGCTCATTCCAGAACAAGTTTTCGCTTGACGTACACACGTTTATCTTCTGCTTATCACGTATAGAGGCCAAGCTTGCCAACCTGCCCAGCATACGCTGTCGGAGCTCACCAAAGAAACCGCGCGAACTCTCACATTGTTAGCGCACTGTCAGACTGTATCCATGTCTGCGCAGGTGTTCATGTCAGAGCATGTATTTGGCTAGTGGCAGGATGCCTTCAAAAACCCTGCTTAACTGATCCAGTTATGTAAGGGTTATACGAACGTTGGGCACGTGCGCGGTGATATCTAATTTCCTTGACTGCATACACGAGGTTTTTTCGTACCTTGGAAAACGGAGATATCTTGGAACCCATCTGATGTTTAACACACAAAGTAGCCTCATTGGCCAGGTTGAACGTTTATGGATTGGCCTGCCCTCCATGGCGCCGCCGTTTTGTAGCCTAATCAGGCCTTAACACCGCCCGCCACCGCCGCCGCTGCCATGCTCCTGCCCACTTCCCCTATTGCGCCCACTCCCACTCCCACGCCAACGGCGAACTTGTACTTCAGAGCACAGAACGCAAAACTGTCAGCTATACCTGAAGGTAAGTTGTTAATGATATGATATGACGTGCAACGCGCCTCTGTCCCTCACTAACACACCACACGTAGCAGCCATTTCCCTTTTGTCTACATTACGTCTACATTTTCATCAACTCCCATGAACCGATCCCGCCCCTGCCGCGCCAGCGCATGCGTCTAGCAGCTCAAAACAGCCATTTATTTTCGGGGTGTACTTGTTAGTTCCCCGTATGCCTCATCATAAATGACATACACAGGAAAATCCAAACGACAGGAGTTACCTTCGGCAACGTAGCGCCGAAACCATTCATCGACTGCACCTGCTCCAAGCGAGCTGAGTCGTTAAGCCAGGCGACCAATTATGGTGTCCATCTTCCCCTCTTGGCTCAGGCTGCTTCATCCCATTTCAGTCAAGCCCACTTTTTACATGCGCCCCGGCGCGCGCTCCAGCCCACAGCGTTTCAGGGCAGGTTGCCCAGGCCGAAACGGCCTTGGCATCTACTCTAGTCCACCTCAACGTAAGGAGGGCGTTGAAGCGACTCTGGAACCGCTCCAGGATTGGGTGCGACGTATTATCATAGTAGTCCATCAACCCTATAGCTCCACATTCTCACCTATACAACACCACCATGTGCCGCTCACAACCCAACGCCGCTCACATCAACAATGCTCCGACAATCCCAATCCCCATATCACCGAAACGCGGCTTCCGCCTGAACGCACAGATCCCAGCCCGAAATTGCGGTCTTTCCAAAACCCATCATAAACCTGGCGGGTTCACAAGACCATCAGGTTCTCAAGACGATCGTCTGCCTGCGCCCCCAGTCCCCCCTGCTGTCTTTGACCACCTAGTAGGCAGCCGATAGATTATGGAGACGCCGAGGCTGGCTTGCGAGATGGGTACCCGCCTTGATGTACAGACGGTTCATGTGCAGCCGGACGCTTGGAGTCGTCGAGACGAGACAGACGCATGGCGTTACAGTCTTAACTAACCTAACCTGACGTCATCTGGGAACCTTATCTGAGCACGTTGGGCGAACGGCATCGGAGGACGATGCAGAAGCCGTCCACGCAAGAGAAAACTGCTACGGCTTCATGACGTACTGCCCAGTCGCCGCCCCTTAGATTCACCGGCTCCTGTTTGTTAATTCAGGTCAATATGAAAAGTATACTTCTAATCCGATACTATAGTATTATAAACCCAGCTACAAATTAGCCGTCAACGCGTGCGTAGCTGTGGAAGCGGTGGTAATGACGGTGATGGCGGTACCGGGCCCTGCCCACGGCCCCCTGCGGGAGCTAGCTGCCTTGGCATCCGAAAGGATCAAGCGGATGACCAATGTCACCGCTCCGTCCAGTTTGCTTTGCTGCCGGTTCAGATTGCAGACCACATGCGATGAAGCGCCGATGGAGCGCCGCCCAGCGGACTCCGCCCGCTCCTCCGCTCAGCTCAAGCCAGTATCCTGTGCATGCACACCGAACGTGACAGCCTCGGACGGAGTTCCGCAGACAGGGGGTGTCAGGTCAGGTACACGAGACAAGGACCCGCTTAATACTCCTGGCATATCCCAGCCACACTCATCCCTGTATGGCTTTGGTTCCCCCAGGGGCCATCTCTCAATGATCACTCTATGGCCCTCATCATGCCCGGATGAAAAATAAACGGATTCTTGTTCGTGTATCATGCTCGTGCGAGTTATTAACAGTAGAGCCCCACAGCCGCTGGGGACGCCCGGAAGAGTCTGAACAAAACACTCTTCGCGAGCACGGTGAACCCCCAGTCCTGGTTCAAGGCCATATAAGCCTCTGTGACCATATAAGCAGGAAATATGGAGTGCACCCCAGTAGCGTCAGTATGGTGTCAGTCCGTTCCCCATCTTTTTTAGGGTTTACAAAGCCTCGACGTGGTCGCTGGATGCAATGGAACTTTGCGAAACTACCATCATTTTACGACCATCACGACAACAAACACACGGTTGTTGTGGTGGCCCATCCCCGCATCAGACACAAACACAAACACAACCTTACGAAAACGCTCTTCCAGAATCCAAAATTCTGAGCAGACCAATGAAAGTGTTCGAATCGGTTGTGTGTTTTGCCAATCCTCGGCTCCTCATTGATGCGGTACCCTACTAGCTACTGCTAGCTACCCTTTGGGGCGTTTCCTTAATGATGATGGGTGTTGTCGCGGCGGTGCGTCGGGGCGGCATGCGACACGGCAGCCAAGAGGTCGGCTGTTGCGGATAGATCGTGCGTTGTCGCACAACCAGTTGAAACCATTGCCGATATGTTCCGGCTCTGGGCACGAGCTCCGGAACCACAGGGGGCACTGACGCAGGGGCGAAGCCCCTGGGACCCGGCCGTAGAGCGACTTGGGATCTAATTCAACAAGGGATCCGCTCGCGGTCCCTAGACTGCGAGCCTCCCGCCACTCCACACGTACGCACTCCCTTCGCTTTCCGGACAGCAAGTGACACAACCCGGTCATCACGCGCGACGCCCGGGCCCCACCCGGGTCAGCGTCGCCAGCCAGCATCATGATCGCGAATTTCCGTTCCAGAACATCACGGTTCTTTGATATACCCCTCCACCCTCCATTCACCTGCAGTTGAGCAGCTTCTTGGGCGGCTTCTTCTCCGTCCAGAAGTCATGTTTCTGTGCGGCGCTGCAATTGGGTCCCCAGAACCGGTACGCCTCAATCAGCTTCCGCAGCTCTCCCTCACTGTGTTGCATCTTGTTCAGCTTGACGTCCATCATCATTGCCTGGTGGTGGTGAGAGGACCGGCAAAGGGAGCGGGTATGCAATCGGTTTATTAAGACATTTATTGTTCCCTGTCTATCGACTATGCTGCCCGGTACCAGGAAATCTACTGCAAAATCGGGGGGTAGTGCGAAAATCGGGGGGTGTTGTCCCGGGAGCTGCGAGGAAACAACGACACGGGCCATCCGGCACACAGGATAGGAGGTTCGTTGAAAAGTTCGACGGCCCAATGCGCGGGACGTAACGAGAGGCAGGAAGTCATGCACCATGGGCTGTGCCCGCCTCCTGCTCCGCTCCGCTGTCGCTGGCCAGGGCGGTCCAGGCGGGCGAACGGCCCCCCCGCCTGGAAACATAACTCTTTAGCGATCCCTGACGCCTCTAGACAGCCAAAGTTACTCACATGTACGTCCTCCCCGTGCTTCTCCAGCAGCGCGCCCACAACTTTGCGCTGTGTGGCCGTTGGACGCGCCGGCGGTTTCTTGCCGCTCTTCCGCGGCAGGTGCAGCGCGGCGCGTTGCTCTGAGGGAACGAAGAGGAAGGGGATCGGGACGGGGAAAAGGAGGATGTCGCAATGTCATGTCCCCGCTAGCACCCAACCCAGGAATTTGTAATGCATGAGCCATTGCAGAGCTCGGGTAGACCTCTTGGATCCAACATCCCATGTAGAACCGGATTCACACCAGTGCAGCTCAGGGCCTGCTGGGCATGCCCTCACCTGCCCCCGATACGAGTAACTCCAAATAACGCTGGAGGATTCGATGGTGATAGAGGACCAGCCGGATGCTTTGTAGCAAGTACCCATGCACCAATCCGCAATGGTCCTTTCCATTCCAATTGAGCCCTTGCGAGGCTCGTGGCCCGCGGGGGCCTGGGTCACTGTTAAACTTACCGTCATCGTCTGAGAACGTCTCCTCACCCGCCTCCTTCCGGGCCGCCGCCGGCACCAGAGGGGTTTTCTTTTCCTTCCGACCAAGCAGGACATTGGGGTCCGAAACCAGCCGGTTGCGGCTGTAGTTCGAATTTAGGGTGTCCTTTTCGCTCCATTCTGGTCTGTGCGATGGAGCAGTAAAGGATTTCAGACATCTCAGAAAGGTGAGATGCAATGTCACAGGAAGTGTGGCGACAGATGGCGGACATTTGGAATTTGGGCAACACTCGGGAGCCATATGAAGAGTGGGCATAATCAAACAACTTTAGTGTACATATGCCTAGCAGTGTTTTGTGAATAACTGGCAAATAAGGAGTGAAGACGGCGGCCGGCAACCCACTTCTTATTTAGCCTCGTCTCAAGCGCTGGGTTGCCAAAAGCTATATCTAGGGGGATTTTGGTCTTCTTGTCACTCTTGCGCTTCACGACTCCATTGCGAACCTTCGGTGCATTCCTTTTTAACTTGCGACGAGAGCCACCCATCTCGTAGTGTAGATCAGTACAAGACTAATTTGGTGTGATGCCGGTCAAGCGAGGCCTCCTAAATGGCGGCTCTATGATACAAACCGTATAGTAAAGCAATTACGTCCTTCGGCAAGGAGTAATGCGATATGCGAAGTTGTAAAGGTTTTCAGATAACTACAAGTAAACCATGTCTAAACGAAACAACCACCAAACCATTCAAAGCCCAATTAGCCCATACATGAAACCGTTGGATTCGCTTTACCCGAATTCTGGTTCTTTCTAACGGCTCGTAGTGGTTCGTTCTCTTGTTTCTTGACGTAAGTGCGTTAGTTCCTCAATCCTACATTTGTCGCATATTGAAACAGTACATGGGCCCAGAGGACTGATTCGACACCACTGAAGCTAAGAAGATAATCTTTTTCCATTCCTACTTTGTCTAATTCCTTTTCTATCCACTCCTGCTACGTCTCTCCTTCGCCGCAGCTCCCCGAAACACATCAGCCACGAGCGCAGCTGACCTCCCAGCCAGCTTGTGCAGCTGACCTCCCTGCCGTGGGTTCCGGCGCCAACCTGCGCCAATGCCACTGCTATCGGCAGGTCACATGCCCCAACAGGCTGGCGAGGTCATTCCCCGCCATCCAGGATCATCCCACCCGTAAGAACCTTGCAAGAATAGTTAGGCTAATTTTAACTACGACTTTAGGAAAGTTGGAAATGACACTATAAGACTTCCCCTTTATCCTTGGCCGCTCGAAGGGTGGGGAGGTGCGTGGAGGTGCAAGCAGGCACCTGGCGCTCTGCCGCTCTCTAACCTCATGACGGTACCCCTTGCGGTGGTACTGATGATAACTGTATAACCGCCTTTGAAAGTCTCGTATTTACGAGGGTTGCGCAGCTTGGGCGACGCCAATACCAGAATGTTAAGGCCCCTGCGCATACGAGCGCACGTGGGCATGTGCAGCCGTTCGAGCTCCGTCATACGATTTATTACCTCTTGCCTATGATTGATATAATATGATGTACCTTCGTATAGCATAATTACGTTTTAAGTTTTACAACAAAAACAGGAGATACTGCAAAGCTCTGGCCACCAGCATGACATTGTGCTGACTTGGAAGTTCAGATTTATAAAACATTCAAGCAGTCAACAGGAAATGAGCGCACAAAAATATCATCAATCGATTCTTGATGCGCTCGTTTCTAGTGGAATTTGCAGCGTGCAGCAGCTCGGTGAGGTGGAAATCCTCTTTCGAGGACTTACTGGAGAATGCGCTGCTGACGCGCCCAAGGTGCGCTCTCAGGAAGAAAAGCAAACCAATCCAAATATAATAGGTAGAATTGTTTGCAATTTGCATCCCCCAATTTGTTAACGGGATGAAACTAGGGCTTCAAGAAACAGCCTGCTTGCGCGGTCATACAGGGTAGGACCCAAGAACTTCAGCCGCTTACAAGATGATGCGCTGCTATGTATGTCCGTTAACATCGAGGTGTCCTTGAGGCGGCAGGCTCAACTACCCAAAGTTGGGTTTCGCAGCGTAACGCCAGCAGTTTTATGTGTGTAGGATAGGGGGGTACATCACCCGTGGCCACTAACCTGGCAGTCCCTACCTTCCCCGGTGTTTCGGGGCACCCTCATCCAGTCTCCCATGCCGACTTCTCCGAAATCAGTGGTTTTCCCAGGTTCAGCACCCACCACCAGCATCCAGCGGAATCTGCCGAATCAACTAAGGCGTCAACTCCGCTACTGGTCAGCTCGCAGGTCACTTTAATTGGGGTCGTCACCGTCCATCGACATGGGGGCACCCTGCCCTTACCATTAGGGTCTTTGGCCCGCTCTCAGTCGGGGTAGTTTTATGTATTACGCGTTGACCTGATTTTCGGATCCTGGTTGACTGTTGTACAAATGGTGTTAGGCGATGCCCGATTCTATACGGCATGCACACCGAACCCAGGACGATTGGTCAGGCAAGCAGCCAGAGTAAAACCTCCCCAGCCCCCGGCGTCCGAAACACACACACATGAAATACACACGCCTAATCGCGCTCACATCAAGTACATGGCATGACTTTCATGTGAAATCGAAGTCTGTTAAACATCCGCAGCCTAACTCACAGGGATACCGCCTGTTTGTCTGTCTGTCTGTCTGTCTGTGTGCCGGTCGGTCCTATCGCGCAGATCTGGAAGCACATCACCTCGCGCATCCTGCTGCCCAGCCATGACTTTACTGTACATGTACGGCTGGCTTTGGCCGTGTACGACGGCTGGCCCGTGGCTTCGCTGGGCCGGCCGCCCCTGTGGCTTCCCGACCCCGCAGAGGCTGCCCGAACCAATGCGGCGGAATTTTTCCTTTCTATTAAGGTAGGTTGTTTCACCGTCTCCCTGGAGCACTGCAGCAGCTGGCAGCATCTGCACCGAGGAGTTCGACATGACGCGTGCCAGACATGTGATGGTGTTTAAAAGGCGGAATGAAGACTGCAACTGGGGAGGGGACGGGGCAGGGACGAGAGGGGTAAAGGGACGAATAAACGAGATCTGGTACTGCTGTAGAGACGCCGTTAAAACTTATGATAGATAGTACTAACCGTATTGGTGAATGATGTACGGTGGCAACGGTATGTCTTAAGGACCACGCACCACCCAAATGGGGGTTCCGGTCTTAGGACCACCTGCCGCCAAAGAAGAGGGAGTTGATGGTTTCAGCACATCATCCACGCATCTCCCCTATTGTTGCCGCCGCCGTTGCTGCTGCCGCTGCCGCCGCCACCGACGCCCCGCGTCCATGCTGCCGCCGCGCGCAGGATGAAGCGTGGTGGCGGGAGGCTTGCTGCCGATGGGGTGAGGCATCTGGGCCTTGTGGACATAAGCTGCTGCAGCTACTGCGTCGGCAGCAGCAGCAGCCGCCATGCATTCAGCTGCTACTGCTGCAGTGGCGGCTGCTACAGCGTGTCTCGTGGGAGGACCCGGAGGGGTTCTGGCCGGCAATGCTGCGGGCACTTGGCATTCGCTTCGCGGTGCCACCGCAGAGGTAAGCGAGTCCCAACACCCTAAATTGAGTAAGATGAATCTATCTAAGGCTTTACGGGAAGTGGTTGTCAAGGTGTCGTACGGTCTCTGCAATATCAGCGGGTGGCAGATTGCGTGCCGCAGCCAAGGGGAAGGCCTTATGGGTACGAGCTTGAGCTGGCCAGGTGGTGGCTAATGGAATAATAAAATAAATAATCTAAACAATCTAAAGTATTTAAATAATAAATAATAATAAATAATAAATAACCATGAGGGGGTGGAATATGCCTCGAACGCACGGCGACACTCCATGTCAACGCTTCTACAGCTGTTTCCGATGGCGCGCTTGATTCACGATGTATCGAGGTATGAAGGCTTCATTAAGGCTTCATTCTTTGATTGCCGTACGGCGGCTGCAGGGCGCTCCAGGGACACCCCACTGATCCAGACCAGTGCCGCTGGCTGCCTGAAGCGCGACTCAACATAGCGGCATGTGCACTGGAAAGTCCAAGAGCCCCTCCTGGAGTGCCGGCACTCGTCTGGGCGCCGGACGGTGCACCGCGGGCCGTACGACCCATGTATCGGGAGGAGCTGCGTGCACGGGTACGGCAGCTTGCTATCTGCATCCGTCGGCAGTTTCAGATTGGTAGGTTTGCCGTACAACGTAGTCCGCGCCCCCGATGTGCTTCTATCCGTCCGCATATCCTTTATATCCCGTACATCCGTACATTGTACAAAGCCTGATAACCATGCTCCCAGCCTGGAGCTTTTCCAATACACATACACAGATGGGGGTGTCCTTCACGTTTCCCCCCTCTGCGCATCACATCCACGTATATATTAGGTGAGGCCGTGGCGCTCTATCTGCCGATGACCCCCCACGCGGTCTGTCTGTATCTGGCCACCGTGCTGGCGGGCTGTGTGGTGGTGTCGGTGGCCGACTCCTTCTCGGCGGAGGAGCTCAGGACGCGGCTGGAGATCGCGGGGGCAGCGGGGCTATTTACCCAGGTATGAAGGGAGGTGCTACGGCGTGCTGATAGAGGGAGACCCGCAGGGCGTACGGAAGAAAACCCACACGGTAAGTAAAGCTGACCTTGGGGAAGAGGGTACGACTTCATCCTGCGTGTGTGTATTTGTCAACCCTCGCCAGGACGTGGTACTCCGAGGTGGCAAGGCACTGCCCCTGTACGACAAGGTCATCAAATCCGGGACCAGGGCGCGGGCTGTCGTACTACCTGCTGCTGAGGAAGGAATTAGCCAAGGTGAGGCAGGCATAGGCTGGGATGAGGATGAGGGACCGAGGGTGTGGAAGGAGAGAGGACGGGGTTTTCGGCACGCTGGGTTTTTTATGTCCGTGTGAAACTCCGACGAGCACACCCCTTATCCCGAGCTGTCGTATCCTCATTGCCACTTTTTTGTACGGAAGATCCTTCTGAGGCATCCTCCATGCAACTTACAACACGAACCTTTTCATTCCCATATTTCCCGCTCACTCCTGTTTAATATGCATGTGCATTATATTCATATGTATTGGATTAAATTCAGCCACTTTCCAAACTTATATACAACGTATGTACGGCACTGCGCAGGCTACTCACCTTCCATCTCAACTCCTCTGCGTCCTGGTGACCTATACTGGCTCGAGTTCTTGGGGGAAGTTGCACGGGAGGGAGGAGGCGCGGGCGGGGCTGAGGGATCGGGCGGCGCCACAGATGCCGGTGCCGCTACGGACTTTCAACCCCACATTGCAGATGTGTACGACGTCACCAACGTCCTCTTCTCATCCGGAACGACGGCAAGTGGCACAGTCGGGTACACACGTACATACACACACGCACACGCTCCCCTCAACAGCAGTACTCCCCAGCCTGTCCTTCCCTTTCCTTCCCTACCCTCCACGCCGGTGTGTATTGGTTTCGGCGCATTCAATACCCTAATCTTCTATCCCTAATAATCGCCCCTCAACCTCTACATCCGCGCACGACGTGGTCACCCCTCGTTATCGCGGTAAGTCATTCTTTACAGCAGCGTCTACAGCAGTGTCATGCCTCATTCATGCGTCTTGCCCATCCGCGCCCCCTGCCACCGCTGTCCCTCGTGTATTTCCCCCCTCCCCCGGCAGGGCGAGCCCAAGGCCATTACCTGGACTCATCTGACTCCGTTGCGCTGCGCCGTTGACGGTTGGGCGCAACTGGACATAAGGCCCGGCAGCGTAGTGGCCTGGCCCACCAGCCTCGGCTGGATGATGGGGCCCTGGCTGCTGTACGCCTCGATGCTCAACGGGGCTACCGTTGCACTGTACGGTGTGAGTAGTAGCTTACGGATACGTACGGATATGTACGGCGCTTTGTAGGACATAATGTGCGACATATAATGGATTTGCGGGCGAGTCATATTCACATTTATACCAACCCCTACATCGGTTAAAGCGTTGGGAAGTTTATACTCGAGTAGCGGGATCATGGCACGTAGTTTATGATTGTAAGGACTATCGTTTGTGTTCTCTTTCCTCTCAGGGTTTTCCTCCAAGCCCCCTAGCCTCCCTGTCCCTGTGTGCTGCTCACTGCTCCTTAGGGCGCGCCTCTAGGGCGGGACTTCCTTCAGTTCGTGGAGACGGCGCGAGTGGACGTGCTGGGTTTGGTGCCGTCTATTGTGAGGGCGTGGAGACATGGCGGCATCGGCGCTGGCGGCGCAGCGGCGGCGACGGATGGCGTGGATCTCTCCCGCGTGCGGGTATTCGGCAGTACGGGGGAGGCGTCCGCGGCTGAGGATTACGCTTGGTTGATGGTGAGGGCCCAGCGTGTGTTAGCGGAATTGAGGGAACGGGGGAGGAAGGGCGGAAGGGGGAAAGGGACGAATGCACGAGACCTGGTAATACTGCTGTGAAATTTACTGAGAACGAATTAAAGGGGCTGTACGAATATCGACCTGATTTGCCTTAATTTTCCAGCTTGACGAGGTGATTATTATGATTATCATGATTATTATGATTATTATGATTATTATGATTATTATGATTATTATGATTATTATGATTATCATGATTATTATGATTATCATGATTATTATGATTATGATTATTATGATTATGATTATGATTAGTATGATTAGTATTACTATTACTATTGTGATTATTATTAGGATTATTAGGATTATTATCACTGCTATTGTTATTATCATCATAATAATGATAATAATAACAAACCTATCAAACCTATATTCAATGTGTTTACAATTTACACCAATCTCTCAGGTAAAAAAATTCTTGTTCTTCCGAGCTTTTGTAGTTTAAATCTTCTTTTCCAGGAAATAATATATTTGAAAAGATTTTTCCAATAATTATCTTGTTCTTGTATGTAACACCTTGTCGCTTGTTTTCTGCGGCCGGAAACGGGGGTAATAACACAGGGGGTTAATAAAACACGTGAGCATTCTCCACCTGTGGGTTCTAAGTGGAGAAGCCCCGACTACATCTTGGGCTGACTGACTGCCACAGTTCGACATGTACGACGCCCCTAAATCCCATCGCCTTAACACCCTCCACAAACGACCCCAATTATCCGTTGCCATAACTCGTTGTACGGCACTACGTAACCCTTTACAGTCCCGAGTGCGGGGCTACCGGCCTGTGGTCGAGTACTGTGGCGGTGAGTCGCAGTGGGGGTTGGGGACGCGGTTTGTGCGCCGGTGGATGGGTTTTGGCGTTTTATGCGTGCACATTTGTGCACATACGCATAGGAACCCCCACGCACCCTTCGTTTCTTCCACCGACCCATGGGACTGAACCATTCCGGCGTATCCGTCCCCGCCGTCTCAGGCACTGAGATCGGCGGCGGCTACGTGAGCAACACCTTGCTACACCCCTGCGCCCCCTCCACCTTCACCACCGCCACGTTGGGCACTCGGTTGGTGCTGTTGGCTGGGGACGGAGACGAGGCCGCCCAGGGCCCTCACGGGGCAGCACTGGGTACGTGGGGGGGAAGGCACTCGATACCCAGTAGGCAGGCCGACGGGTCGGAGAGCGGGGGAGCGACCCGCGGGGCGGTGGGAACCTAAAGCATGGGGCCAGTCCTGGCCTGCGCTCTGTCATGCCTACCTGGATAACGGATGGGTTTGGGGATGTTTTGACGACTGACAATATCAAGATGAGGCAGCATAACAAATATCTCCGGCTGGCTTATTAACAAATTGTCTGCAATACAATACAAATGTAGGTGTTTTAAACATCCGTTTGTCCATCCATGTTATCTATCTATCTGTCCATGTATCTGTCTATCTGTCCATGTATCTGTTTATCTGCCTATCTGTCTATCTGTCTGCTCGTCCATCTATCTATATTTGCATGTATATAATCTTCCTGTTTGAGGTCATGGCCTCGTTGCAACCACCGAGAAGGTCAGGAACAACTCTCACGTCCCTCTCCGTGCCCTGCCCAATGTTGCTGAACGTGACTCTGCTGGCGCCGCGCCTGTACGGGCTGTTGTACGGCGTCCGGTGTACCGCGCAGTCTGGGATGGGGCCCCGTGCCCGTCCTCAAACCCGGCCCACTCCGGGACTGTGTCTGGAGAGGTGGCGTTAGCGATGCCGATGCTGGGTGTTTCGCAGCGGCTACTGCACAAGGATCACCACAAGGTAGGCGACTGAAGGGGGGATTAAAAACGTGTGTGTATGTGTGTGTGTGGCGGTGGACCGGGGACACGGTTTTAGGGGGGAAAGTCGAGTGGAGATAGGGGGAATGCTGGGGAAGTTGTGTCGGAGGGTGGCGTTAAAAAAGGAGGGTGGAAGAAGGTTGAGCTGCTTAACGGTTTAGGGTTTTAGGGTTTTAGGGCTCTAAAACTCTAAAACCTTTTTACGAAGAAGGTTGAGCTTTGCTGGTAATGGCCATCAGCGGTGGTAGAAAAATAGAACCAGATGGAGTCCAGGGAGGAGGCAGTGGACCCTATAATGTTGTCGTAGAGAACCAATGGCAGGAATAAAAACAAATTACGGTAACGCGTTGGACGTTGTGCTCTGCACATCTTCAAAAAGTTGTCGAATTGGCCATTAAGCTGTGTTTTCCCCAAGTTTTCGATCCACCACTACCACCACTACCACCACCACCACCACCATATGTAAGCTGGCGTCCCAACCAATGATTGCTTGCCGAGCGAGCAAACAGGTTTACTACAGCGGCATGCCTGTGTACGGCGAAACTGGGCTCCCACTGCGGCGCCATGGTGACGCGATGGCGGCGCTGTTTAGCACGGGTCCGGGCCCTGCCTCGTGGGCCTTTTGCGCTCTCGGCCGCTGCGATGACACCATGAACCTCGGTGGTATCAAGGTAAGAGCGGCACATACACACATTGCGGCACACACACACACACTCGAGACAAATGCGCAAGGTGCTATCAGTGCAATAGGTTCGGGTCATTGTGTCGTCTTACAGGATTGAGTGGTAGTACGCGGCCCCGCCACTACCACCACCACCACTACCACTACCACCACCACCACCACCACCACCACGATATCCCCCAGGTGTCCTCGGTGGAGTTAGAGCGCACGGTGGTGGAGGGAGTGCCGGAGGTGGCGGAGGCGGCGGCGGTGGGAGTAGCTCCCCCGCGCGGAGGTCCCGAAGAGCTCACTCTGTTCCTGGTGCTGCGCCCACCACATCAACATCAACATCAGGTCACAGCAGACGACGGCAGTAGCAATGGCAGTAGCAGCGCCAGCAGACAACAGTTGAGCCTGCAGCACAAGGTAGCAGCCCTTCAGCGGCAGTGTCAGGAGGCGGTTCGATCCCGACTCAACCCGCTTTTTAAGGTGATGGGGCAATTGGAGGGAGAAACCCCACATGCCTAGAGGAGGAAGAGGAGGAGGAAAAGGGAGTAGAAGGGGGCCGGACAGGTAGGGGGAAGAGGAGTGGGAAGAGGAGTGGGAAGAGGAGTGGGAAGAGGAGCGGGAAGAGGAGGGGGGAGGGGGGAGGGGAGGGGGGAGGGGAGGGGGGAGGGGAGGGGGAGGATATTCTGTGTGATGATACGTATATGTTTTGTGTGGGTGTCGTTGTAAACGATGCCCAATTACGTGATGTGTTGTTGCTGTTAACTTAGGGTTTTGGGTTCCGCCCACAGGTATCCCGGGTGGTGGTGGTGCCCGCATTGCCTCGTAACGCCTCAAACAAAGTCATGCGGCGATTGCTAAGAGACACACTCACGGCAGGACAGCCAGCAGAAAGGTCAAGGCTGTGACATCACACGACGGTGATGAACTCGTGTACTTCAGCAATCTTACGCAATTTCTCAGGTTACGCGCAATCTAAGAATGACCCCAGTAGTATCGTACAGTGCCGTACAGGGAATGGCAATAATAGGCAATCAGTTCAGATTTTGTTGGTGGATTTTGAAGCGTGGCTAGATTGGATGTGTTCATTTTGATTGATTACGAAGCAATCATAGAAAGTGGTTCGGGCGTTGTTGAGCGCTACGTAGCTAACGACTGGGGGCCCGCCCCTTGGGGACCATCCCATTGCCGTTTTCTGTTTTGTTAGTTAGAGCCTACTTTGGCAAAAACCTAACGATGAATAGAGGAGGTGTGTGTCTTGGCCCTGACGTGCTCATTATGTCGCCGAGTTCGCAGAACAAAAGGATTGAACCAAAAAGGGGCCATGAATATTGCGCCGTGAAGCCGGCTTGGATCATGCATGCTGCGGACAGAATAACGGAGTTCTAGAGCATCTACGTAACCATGTCCGTTGAGTCATGAAGTCCATGCAGGCCAGGTGTTGTTGTAGCTGTACTCGGCAGTACGCTATCCACCACCCGCGCTCGTCCAATCTGTAGTAGCTATACGTGCGAGTATTTGTGCCGATTCCGGAGCGAACAATTTTGTCATCTTACATCTATTGGACACTGTATGTAACGAATACTTTCTCGTAACAGCGTCAGGAGCTTCCTAATGTCCGGTAGTCTACATCTCAACACTGTATGTTGTGTATTCTAGGCTCATTTGATATTTTGGTTATTATTTTATTAAGATTATTTTTTTATAAAAACATATTTACCAGAGTCATTTATCGAGCCATTTCCTGAAAACAGAAGTATACAAGGATTAACCACGGAATTATTTAGTTTAAATTAAAGCACCTACATCTTGAAATAATAATTTTACAGTAACTGATATTTTGAAGTTCCTAATAGCTTTACAGTATAACATATTTTTAGGGAGACTTAATTTGAGCTCGAACAGAGGGTTATCAAATTGGTCTTTATATACAGGCATTTCTTCTAAGTTTGGCTGGTATGACGAGTTGGCATCTCTAAATGTCCAGCAAGGATGCTAGATAACGCAGCCGGTAATGTCGGCATGCGGTAAAGGAATTATCGTTAAAGGTGCTACTGTTACAAATTTTTGTTTGTATTATGTTTATCCATGCCCGTCTGTAACCGATCCATAACCCTTAAATGCACTGCCTCATGGTCTACGCCGAAAAGTCAATTCAAAATTAGAACAGATATTTCTATCCTGATTAATTTGGAATAACGTAACCTAGACACATGTGAGACTGGTCATATCGTACTATTATGTACGACGGGGTACGAAACGGTTTTACCAAAGCGCACCCCGGCAACCTTTTAAACTTACATTTCAAAACGTGATAGCAAGGTAAAATTGCTATTGAAAATACCTTCATCTTGAATGTTTTGCAAGCGCCATATCGCTTCATCGTTTCCTGCCTTCTGGCCTGGTCACCACCAATCACTACATGAAGGCTGCGTAAAACCTTGAAATTACTAAAACAAACTAATTTATATCTGTACACAAGTTGAACATTTACTGTTTCTGCGATTGCAAATTGTAGCCACATGAAATTCACCCGTACTGGAAACCTGCAAAGCTCTCCGCAGTTTTGAGGCATGAAATGCTTTCATACTTCAGATGTAGAAATTTTTGCATGGGATGGAGAGCCGGCAGAAGTCCTGCAGGTACGTGATGACGACGTAGTTCGCTTTCATTCCCGCCGGGTCAGAGTTGTCAGAACGAAGAAAAATATATAATAATCTTTATTTTTAATGTTAAATTTTACAAGTCCGCGGCAAGCTGTTATGTATCCGCATTCTGCTCGTCCAAAAACGGGCGACGAAGGGCTGGCGAAGTCCACTACGAAGCCCACCAGCCAGCCACCAGCTATGTCGTCTATCTCTTGTGGTTGTGATGCAAGGCTTTCCGTGGCTACCGTTATGCATTTTAGTATCATATTATAATATCACCCTTTGATTTCGCCGCACTTGTCCACTGCAGGGGAGCCAACGCTGCAACCGAAATGGAGAATCGAGGAACAGTATCGTGGCCTTTGCGTACGTCCGTGACGCCACAACCTCTTCCACCCTTTCAGCCCATTATCGAAAAGCAAGGTATCTCGTGAAGCCTTTGGGCGTTTTTGTAAAGGACTACTTGCGATCCCGGAATGACCTCTTCTTAAGCAACGATAGCTTGACAAAAGCAGAGCAGCCGCCGAGCGTCGTCGAGAGGGGACCTGTCGCCGTGGAACTTTCGGGCACACGCACGTCCGTTAACTTTTCTGTGTCTAATTATGGAACCACCGCCTCGGGATTTAGTGATGCATGGCTAGCCACCGTGGCGCAAGCCGCACCGTCGCCGCCTCCACAGCCTCTACAACCACGACTGCTACAGTCCCTACAACAAGGACAGCAACAACAGGAGGAGCAGATGCAGCACCAGGATCAGCAATGGGAGCAGAGGCAGCAGTGGCAGCAGCAGCCGCAGTGGCAGCCATCGGATGATGTGGAACCGCTCTTCGAATTGAGCACTCACTCACGTTCTTCTCATCGAGACAGTGCTCCGGATGGCGACCTGCTGCTCTCAAAGCTGCATTTGCTAAAGTCCGAGCCGCTGCTACTGCCACTATCGTCGTCCCTGCCCTTCACCTCAGCTGCTACCAGCGCGGTCTTCGCCACCACTGCCACCACGGCTACGGCGGCTGTGGCTGAAAGCTTGGCTTACCAAGTGGCGGGGCCGGCAGCATTGGTATCAGCATTGGCACCGGTGCCGGCATCGATGGCACCGGTAGAGCAGTTGCTGCACACCGGTCATGGCACCTCCACCTCCATTTCCGCCACCACATTTCTCCTCCGCACCGGTGATCGGCCTCGCGCCCTGCCCCACACCGCCTGCAGTGACCCTGCAGCTCTGATGGTGCAGAACTGCCTCACCTCCACTGGCACCTCAAGGCTCGCAGAGTGTATTCTGCCGCCTTCGCCATCCAAAGTCGGGCAACGGGTGGAGCAGCTGCGGCTCCATCACCACCACCACCAGCAGCAGTGGCAGCAGTGGCAGCAGCAACATCAGAACCAACAGCAGGAGCAGGGGCAGGAGCAGATGCAGCTGTTGCATGGTCAGGGCCGGGTAGTCCTGGAGGCGCAGACTCGCCTCGACGACCTGGAAGCTCCAGCACTGGCAGCCGTATCAAAAAATGACTTGCGTCCTTCGCGTGGCTTGCTGTGTGGCAGTAGCAACATCTTATTAGGCGGCAGTAACCTCCAAAATCAAGACATCAACCCCATTGGAAGCGGTGACGGCAGCATCGCGGCCGCATCCGTGCCACCAGATGGCGGTTTAAGTTGTATCGCGCCCGCTGGG
This sequence comes from Volvox africanus, assembly GCA_030268105.1. Classification (NCBI taxonomy): domain Eukaryota; kingdom Viridiplantae; phylum Chlorophyta; class Chlorophyceae; order Chlamydomonadales; family Volvocaceae; genus Volvox; species Volvox africanus. Next base: position 1,169,008 of record BSDZ01000017.1, on the reverse strand, counting down.
CCAACGGTCCTGACGAACTGCCGTTACAATGACAGCAGTAAGCTAGCTGACGAAACACCGTCGTCGGCACATCTTCTCATGGTCTCCGCCGCAATGACTACTGCAACCTCGGCTGCCGCCACAGCCAGTGCCGGAGGTGAAAATGGTGTCATAGCCGCGTTTCCTCCGCATCAAGCTCTACTACTGAGAGAGAGCCTCCTGCGAAGGGAGAGGGTAACGATGGAACTCTTGGCGGGTACCCAAGTCAAGGAGGAGCCCGTGCAGGCAGCGCTAGGGGCTGCCACTGCCTGGGGCATCGAGGGGCTATCGGGCCTACCAGCAGGGCCAGCGGCGGAGTCGGTGGGGACAGGGCCGACGGCGTTTGCGACCGAGCCAGTGATGCGATGGTCGGCTGGTACCAGTAGTAGTAGCAGGTTGGACCTTGATTTATTCAGCGGGCTGGACAACAGCCGGGGGTTATCGCCAGCAGCTGCTGCTGCGACCGGCGGCTGGACCGGTACCGGCATCATGTCAACTCATCGAGGTGGCGGTGGCGGTGGCGTCAGCGGCGGTGAGTCTTTGCTGGCTAGGGAACTGCTCCAACAGCAACAACAGCAACAACAACAAGGACAGCAACATGACCTTCACCTGCCGCCGCCGCCGCCGCTGCAATACCAGCAGATTCAGCAGCAGCCATCCAGGGTACACGAGTACACAGCAGTGCAGCGGCGTCTGCCCGTGCTTCTTGATGCGACGCATTCGGGGTCCTATGAGGGCTCCGCCGCCGGTTTCCCCGGCCCCATTCGCCGCTTGGCTTCCGCCCCCACGGCGGCGGGGACAAAAGGGGCATTCACACCCCAACAATCGGTGGCCGCTACCGCACGCTTCCAACCCTACGCCTGCGGTCGCTACTTCCCAACCCCCGCGAGCAGCCCGCCAGGCGGGGACCCGGGCAGCAGCAGACTCGGCGGCGGGTCCCACCAGCAGCAGCAGCAGCAGGCGGTGCCCGCCGGGCTGCACTTCATCATGCCCCCGGCGGCGGTGGCACAGCCGCCGCTGCCACAGCCATAGCCACAGCCTCAGCATCAATACACGGCCCCATATCGCCGTCGCTGCTACCACGGCAGGAGCAACATACGCAATCGACAGATAACCCTTCTTTGTTACTCGTGCACCAGCAACATATCCTCAAGCAGCTGCTGCAGCAGCAAAACGTGCAGCATGATCTGTGTCCGTCGGGGGATGTACCTGGCATGCTGTCAACTGGGGCGGGTCAATTTGGCCTCCTCCGCTCGCTCGGACTTCACAGAAGCGCAGTAGACCTGATTGGGCGATGGATTGAGGACAGATGACGACGACACAACGTATATCACAACTAACAAAGTATGCACCTATCTACCACTAAACAAATGAAGATACAGCAGCTACATATGGAGCCAGCCGACGACATGGTGCATGTTTGCGCTGAGACAGCAGGGCCCGCCCAGTTGCTGGTGCGCCTGCGACCATCTTACCTTCGAAAGCAAATAACGAATCAATTCATGCGACCTTGGACAACCTTTCTAAATATACATATAAATGCTGCCGCAACGCAGTGTGAGAGATTGGATGAATGCCCTAAAGTTCATCATGCAGTTAGCCTATGATGAACCTGGATATGTATGTATAAATAGTCGTGCGTCGTCTTGTGTGGATATGGCTCGTAGGATATGGGGGATGCAGGGATGCATGAGGATAGTCGTCCTACCCGCTACCTGCTGCCGGTCTTCCTTTGCTTTTACTATGCAAGTTCAGCAAGTACATATGATAACATTAATGATGATAATGAGGAGGAGGAGGAGGAGGAGGATGCATCTCCGGCACATAGGGTGATGCTTGCATAAATACAAACAGAAACATATATACAGAACAGCATCGCATATGGGGAGATAGGCAGGTGAGCGCAAAAGAGGATAAACACACACACATATATATATGCATATATATATATATATATGTGTGTGTGTGTGTGTGTGTGTGTGTGAACATTTATATGTGCGTGTAGACATATATGGTATGATCCCTAAGATCGGCAGGATAGGCAGGTAGGCAGGAAGCAGCTGCCGCTGCCGTGCCGCTGGCGACAGCAAAGGATGCATGGTGGGTATATGTGGCGCGTGGTGATGGACGGTCGTCATCTCGGAGGCAGATACCCTGATCAGGATACTGCATCGGGTGGCTGGATGGGTTTCCAAACGATGAAGCGTTTTGGATCTCAGAACTAACAATTCTGATTACGGATGGAAGAAATTGCGGTTTACAGGTGGGATTCGGTTTTAGTTGTCCATTCCGTTGCAGATACGCACGGGCATATTGACCTTATGTATGGCTTTTAAAAGATCTAAACGTATGACAAAGATTCCAGCAGCTCGCATACCTTCCGTACCTCCAGTGCGTTGGAGGTATAGATTCCGTGCGCGACATCTACCCGCGCGGGGTGATGCATGGGGAGGTGTTGGGCATGCAGCTGCATGCATTCGCAGCGGCGGACGTACAGCAGCGAGCGTACATTTACAGCAGCGGGCCGTCTGTCGACTTGTACGGCATGGCTATGTTAGTGTTGTACGGCATGTTAGTGTTGTACGGCATGTTAGTGTTGTACGGCATGTTTGTTGTACCTACGGCATCACCCGCACGGCCTGGGATAATTGATGAGGGCGCGCCTGCCGTGCCTGCCGTACGCTCATTTATACCATTATTGTCACGTGACGACGTCTCTGATAACATGAAGTACATGTCTGTCAGTCGATGATCCTTCTTCCTGGCCTGTGACACTTTCTAGTTTGGAATTTGATTGGGAAAGGATTGGAAATCAATCGAATGGATGAAGCAGGTAATAAACCTGCCTGCCAGCTCGGGTTGAAGAGGTCAACCAAGTTAAGAGCGCCCATTTAATTGTGGTCATGCGACCTGCGTAATGAATAACAAGGCAGTCGCCACACATACAATTAAAGGTGTTGTTATAATATGTTATGATATGTGACTGGTGGAGGGTTTAGGAACGGAAGCACGACATCGGCCGGGAGACGTAAGAAGAAAAAGATTAATGAACGGCTGATATGTGTGTGTATGTACGGATATCGACCTACTTATCGTACATATGCGAATCTACGTGTATAAGGAATAACAGTTTGATCAAAATTGCGAATACGGCAAGCTGTTCGTTCTTCATTGGCGTTCGGTTGGCGTTTATTATTCTCCCTGGATGGGTGTACCGATGATGTATATGAGGAAGATGCGATGTGATTGTGATATACGACAGGAAAGCATATTCCGTATCGGATTCTGGTTCTTCCGAAACTTGGATCGATTGGTGGGCACGTAATGCCAGCTGTACGGCTTCCATTCGAGATCTCGAAGCCAGGTTTGTTCGCTCGTTAACCAACCACCTAAGCCATCGGTCGTCCCTCAACTCACTCACTCGCTCGGTAGCTCCTCGCCCGCCCGTCCACCCGCAGAGAGCCGTACCCTGCCTTACCCTGCTGTTACACTCTTTGGCAGGACATTTCTCATAGCATACTGGCCTGACTTCTTCCCTAGGAAGACGACTCGTTCGTAGCTCACAAGGCATATCGTGATCTTACACCCAGTTGAGGTTCATACAGCGCGGTATGTATCTCTATGACTGTTTAGGTGTTTAGGTGAGTGCTGGACTCAGCTCTCTTTACCAGTCTGTGACTATCGGGATGCCCTCGAAATATCTGTCGCATAAATGGTTGTGGCCGCATATACGGCATATACAGCGTCATAGGATGCAGACGCTATTTCGCTCGACGCCAGCTGCAGAATGTCCACGCCAACTAAGCCTGGCAAGCCTGGGTGACCGTGAGCGCTGCTGGTGACCGGATCAGACCACTACCAGATGGAAATCGACAATCATTGTCATGACTACAGAAAATGACACGGTGAGAGAGGGGGTCGTATGCTGCCAGGCAGGGCACAAAGTTGGATCCAGCGCAGAAACAAGGCGCTCGCTCGCGTACACAATGTTTTGCAAAAAGCTGTTATTGTTTCTGGACACAATCACAGTTTCAGATTCCGGCCACCTGGTAACCCTGTTACATCTGCCGCCGAACTCCGACCTTTCCCAACCAGCGGGAGGGAGGGACTGGCCGTCATGGAGATACTGGTGCTTTCGGTTAACGGGAGATGTGCGGGGATACCCTCCCACCCTCCCTCCCTCCCTCCCTGCCGCCCACCACCATCACCACCACCACCACCACCACCTCAACATACACATAGACATATTTTTTGCCTTGTTGATTATCAAGCCAATCCAAGTCTTGAGGTATCTGCGTAATCTCTCTGTCTGCCTTTCCCCGACCTGTCATTTCTGTGGCTTTTGTACCCGTATACCTACACAGGAAAGCTCAGCTGAAAGATGTCCGGATACACAGCAGCAACAGCAGCGGCAGCAGCTGGCATCTCCGATACTTGGACCCGTTGACACCCCAGCTAGGGTACTACAGCAAGCAAATTGTAAAAAAAGTGGGGACAGATGTCGTGCACTCGTGACCACCTCGAAACTCCGCACTGCTGGAACCCATATGCCGAGAACAGGACTGCGTGAGGATGGAAATCCCTCCGGCTGATAAAACCTCCGAAACCAGCCAATGATAGCCAGATGACCTCCACGAGCTATGCATGCGGGCAGGTTATATACAAATCTGCATCCCCAGTTATCCCTGTAACGTACGCAGAGCTCGAGGAAAAACATTCCTTCCCGATGTTTTCCAACCATTTACGCATAATGTATTAATCAGGAAATCGTTTCCTGATTAATACCATGCTTAATACCCCAGTCCCGGGACCGAGACTCTTCCCAAGATCCATCCACCCAACAACAATACAAGGCGATCCCCAGCCACCAATCCAATCCTCCCCCTATGCATGTTACCCTTGACATCAATGAATGCGGGTGAACACCCTAATCTCATCTCCTTGCTCCCTGATGAGCCTCAGCAGGCTTTCTGTTCCTCACGAGGCTTTCACTAGCCGAGCTTAATTGTAGTAAAGCTCCAAGCCCATGCCATCGTGAATCTCATAGTCGGCTAGAGTGATATGGTCCTTGTAGATGGTATACCATTTCTGGATGCGGATCTTCTCTGGCCGTGTGCCTGTCTGAGCTGCCACCAACTTTTTAAGGTCCCCAATCGTGTCATCCTCGTTACATTTAACTCGGACCTGACATTGAAATTTTGCAACAGGGAAAGCGTGGGTTTGTGACATGCATATGAAGAGAGGCAAGAGCTAGAGGGAGGGTTCAGGGTTTTGAAAGGAAAGGCTACACTTTGCTTAGCCGCTAAAGAATACGTTCATGATAGGGCTTATTCCGAGTGCGCTGTTTAAAGTTACACGCAGATGCAAGGAGGATTGCGTGTCGCTTTGCAACAACAAGTTAGGTGGCGTTACACAACAATGCTGTCACAACGATCGCCACTCGCTAACAGCCACGCCGAACCGTCAACCTTAGGGGTGGCACGCTGCTTGCGCATGGTTCGAATAGGGGAGGCTTTTGGAAGCGAACACATACCCCAGGGCCACAAGACGAACGGCTGCATGGCGCAGCCACAACTCTTCAATCATCTCTCACCTTCTTTCCTAAGCGATCGTTTAGGATGACCTCAATCATTTTCCCAAGCTTTCGCAAATTCAATCCCGCCAGATGCAATCCACGGCGCCTTTGATCAGCGTCACACACAAGTTGCTCCGTGAGTAAGTAAAAAGCTATCAGTAAAAACAGCTCACAAATAGGCGCACCACCCTGCCGATATTTGGATAGACAGTCTTGTGCTAGGATCTAAACACGAGAGATTTAAGAATTATAAGAAGGCGTCCAAATACCAAGTTAATCAATGAAACTTGCATCCCAGTTGTCTCCCTCAGGCCCTCACTCTGCGACGGGAAGCCGTACCCTCTTAACAGACAACCTCCAGAGAAATAGCCCGTTACATCTGTAACGCCTTACATAGTATGGTCAGAGTGGATCCACTAAATCGTTTTCCTTACCTGGCTTCCTCTATTTCGACTTTGCGAGAGGTTCGTACTTATCACAAAGTCAAGTATGCTTATGAACAGTTACCTAAAACGTTGGAGCACTTGTGAATTATGAAAGCGTGACTTAACCTGCATCATAACGCGGCTCGGCGACGATGGCACTCAGCGTGTTCATGGTCGCTGAGAAGCCATCCTTGGCACAGTCAATCGCACAGATTCTTTCAGATGGCCGGGTGGGTCAGCTGTGCGGGCATATCATTAGTCACGATATGACTGGGGTCAGCAACACCGAAGCTTGGGATAGTGGGGAGATGGCTTGGCTACCTTGGCTGCGTGGTTACGCCGGCATCCCTGGTTACGCCGGCATCCACGCCGGCATCCCGGCACCTTCGCCATCTGACGCAAGAAGCCATCTGAAGTCTTCTCCTCCCATGATAAATCCCTGTGTATGCTTGGAATCTGGAGAATCTACGGCAGCATCTATATAGGTGGTGCATACATAGGAAAGAAGGCACGTGTACATGCATGTGAAAATGTACGTACACATTAAGGAATTGCGCATGCATATGCAACATGTCGATCGTAAATATGGCTTACCAGAGCCAGTACCGCCCTGGTTTCAGCAGCTGGGTCCCTTCCCTCCTGCCTCATACCTTCATTCCCTGCCTCGTGTGCAGATGTCCTCGCGCCGTGCTGCTCTGGATGTACATGAGTTCGAAGGCCGTTTCCGCGGCCAGCCTGCCCGGTTCAAAATGACCTCGGTGGGCAATTCAGAAGAAGGGGAAGGGGGGTCCTAATAAGTGAAGGGAGCTGCATGTTAGGGTGCTACTCTTAGGGTTCATGTAAGGGTGTATTATATATCCCTGTTATTTGACCCGCTACATGTCGGCAGTGGAGCATGAATGGAGGAAGGTCAAGTAAAGTTTGTCTGCCTAAGCGCGTGTCTGCCTTCGCGAGCTTAGAATTCTCCGGTCGATTTTGTTCTGATGCTGCTGCTTTTTTAGGGAGAAACCGGGGAAATCAGCTGAGCGGGGCAGCTGAGGCTACACTCCTCCTCCCACACACATACACACCTCACTCAGGATGTGACGTTCGCAGCAGGTTGATCTAATGTTGAGGATATCGTCCATATCGCTCATGATTCTAGCACCTCGGCATATTCTGGAAGGTGGTTAATATCATGTTATATATCTGCGATATCTGTGTTTAGAGATGGTGGTGTATGGTTGGCGGCAAGGTTTGTGATTGATAGTGATAGTGTTGCTTGATGCAGCAGACATGCCCTCACGGGGCAGTAGCGATGGTGATAATGGTGGCGGTGGATAGAGGATGGTATGTAGAAGCGTCGGCATGCACTGGGGCGTACGAGTAGAGTATTGGCGACTTGACTGCAATATTACGGTGGTTGTTCATTATTGTGGGAGTGGCGCTGGTCACCTGGTGCTCACGTTGCATGATAGCACGAACAACTACGCCGGTGGTGGGCAGGTAGGTAGGTGGGGAGGTAGGTAGCGGGCCCAGAAACCGATATGTTGCTGTTAATCATTGTGCCACCTGCTGCCCTGCACGTTGCTTGCATGCTACAGCAGGTGGCCGCAAGCAGGACCCTTCGTGCAGATGCCCTGCATGCAAACAGAGCTCACCTCCCTGCCTGCCCTACCTACTTATGAAGTTCTGCAACAATTGAGCATCACATACGTGCCCTGGCGTTCCCCCCCTCCCCCCGATACATGCTATCCTATCGCATGAATTCGCCGCTCCTCGCCGCCAACAACCGCAAGGATGCAGTGCACGCCTTTGGCTTCTTGTATGCATCTTGACATCCATGCATGCATCATTATCCCCACACACACACGCAGGTCATTGGGCACGTCTATTCCATCGACTTCACAGCGGCCTTCAATAGCTGGGATAAGGTGGACCCGACGCAGCTGTATGACGCGCCAACTGTGAAGCTGGAAGCCAATCCCAAGGTGAGGTGGGGAAGAGGCGATTACACGAGACCTGGGACTGCTGCTGCTGTTGAGAAAAACACAAATTACCAAACACCATCACCACCACCCGGTGATGCAGCTGGGTGTGGGTCTGGTACTGGGCATGTTGGTGCTTGGCGGCAGTCTTTGTTGATGGTGGGGATAGTCATCCGTCCCAAAGGGGGGGGCGGAAGGGGTTTTCAGGTCGTTTTGCCGCGATGGAGAGGAAAGGATTGACGAGAGACCGGGTGAGGATGCCTGCGACGAGGCATGGGGGATGTCTGCATGCTTGTGTTGATGACCATGCATACATCTGTGGTTGGAAATGGCAGAGCAACTGACTTGTGGTTATGCTTAGATGGATTTGACCGCCAGGGTCCTGTAGCTGCGAATCCATATCCATGATATCGTGTGATGTTGGGGCTAATGGGGGTTCTCATTCATGGCATTTCCTTCCATGCCCATTCACCGAGTCCAGCCTTCCCACCGCAACCCCGCGCGACCCCATGCTGACCAGTGTTTTTTTCGGTAACCAGGAAAACCAGTTAATTTATCGTAACCCCAAAATAGTTTGGACTTCAGAAGCAGTAACCGGAAAAATTGGGCGGGACTTGGGCTGCTTACTTGTGATGGATGATACGAGGTGTACAACCCTGCTGGGGTGTCTATGAGTAAATATTAGTCCAAGATGACCAATTCTTTGAAAATCTTCTGATGACATAGCATCTGCAGGTGGATTTAATAGAGTATTACGATTGAATTGAGGAAATTTTAAGATAATAGCCCTGTTTCAAGGCCCCCCTCCCACTGCTGGGGCACTGGGCCCAAAGGCCCGGTAGGTTTCGCAGAAGAGGAATTTTTGCCTGGAAGCATGGGGCCAACCATGAAGGCCCCCAAAGCTGGTGCTCTTCCAAAGACAAAAGACCAATTTGCTAAGCTAGTTGGCATAGTCAATGGCAAGCAGTTCCACCAGGTCAGTGGGGTTTTCCAGCCTGCTGATGGCCCTCGCTCTGCGTGTGCATTTATGCCCAGGACTCATTAGCGTTCAGCACATTTCCATACACAGAGACCTTTTCCAGTTTTCCACCTGGTGACGTGGTGAGCAGCAACCACAAGTGGATACATGCAGAGCAAATAGTGAGACAGAGCCGTCCACAAAGTGAACCTTCTTAGAAGGTTCCGAGGCAAGGTGGTTTATGTATATTTTGGTGTTTTTATGCTTCAGACCCCTCGCCTTTTTAGCCGTTGTAAGTTTGTAACTGGAGTAGTTGAGAGCCGCAAAGGCCCCTCGAGATGCTGACAGGGTGCTTCTGCACCATGATGTTGTGCTGGTGTGTGGGCCGTACATGTACGACTACTGCACTCTTGTAGTATCCCGGGGTATCTACGGGTAGTGTCAAGGATCCTGAACCACAGATGGTCATCCTTCCGATCGGGCCTTTGTAGGCCGACACCACAGAGATACAACAACTCTCCCCCTCTGGAGGGCACCTTGACCCTATCAGTTGATGCTAACCATCGTTGAATGTAGCCATGGGAGGTTGCAGACTCTTCCCACGTCACGACGTGTGCCTGCAGTCACATGCATCCTAGCACTCGCGGATTTCCTAATGCATCAAGTTTCTCATGAGCCACTCGGCTACTCTCCTACTTTCCTAGGGAATCAGGATGTCAGCAGACTAGATACCTCAGATAGATTTTGTCTGCCGGGATCAAAGCTGACATGTCGGAATTTGAAAAATAATGGATCTGTCGGGATAGAAAATAGTAGTAGATGAGAGCTGCAAAAGTCTCTCGAGATACTAATAGAGTGCTTCTGCCCCTTCATAATGCTGATGTGTGGACCATAATAGCCACACATGCCTGTATGACTGTTACAATAGCCATCGTAACGGAACATTTTTTACATTACTTGACCTGTACCTGAGTCTGGTTTTGAGATCAGACTCACAAAAACGATAAAACACACTGCTGCTGACCTTCCTCCGCGGCTCCAGCTGCCGGACTGCCCTAAGCTTTCGTTCGCTTCCACTCCCTGCGGGACGTAAATAATATATGATTTGTATATTATTTGTATCATATTGTGTTTTTGTATATGTTATATTGTATTATATCACAATATTAATTATATTAGGGCTTCCGAGAACCTGCTGCTTCTTGGGCTTCCACCCATCCCCGGTCCAACGATGACAAACTCGACCCGTTGCGCGTTGCCCCATCACTTGCAACCGCCTGCTGTCCTCATTCTGCCATAAGGCCCACGTCTGTGAGCACCTTCAGCGAGAGGGTCGTAGCTGTGACGCCCTCGTGCTGTGGCTTGATTGCGACCGCGAGGGCGAGAACATCTGCTTCGAGGTGAGTTTGTGTGTGTGTGTGTTTGTGTTTGTGTGTGTTTGTGTGTGCATTGTGGGATTGTGAAGTGGGAAGTACTGTATAAAGCATCCATCTAGGTTTGTTCGTACAGGAGAGAACGAGGACCGCGAGGGGGGGGGGGAAGGGGGGGAAAGCCATGTTACAGCTGGCTTGGTCAGGTGCTAGGTGCCAGGAGGTGAAGAAGCAGGAAGTTGAAGGAAAACGAGGTCTAAGGGAAAGAAAAGGATCGGGAGGGCGGTCTCCCGGGGGATTTTGGGGGGGGGGTAAAAGAGGTATTGGGATCCAGGTAATGAGATCCGGGCAACCAGGGGACCCAACAAGCAGGTAGGGGTTTAACTTATTTCCTGATGGGAAAAGCGGGCAGAGGGGGAACCTACTGGATGGGCTCGATATTAGAAAACAGAATCACTGCTTTCCTAACCCATAGAAGAAAACCAAGGTTTTCTGCAATGTACGGAGGACGAGCGTCCTTGGTTCTGGAGCTGGCCGCCTCTTGCTGGGACGCAGTGACGTCAGTGTTTGTGCTTTTTGAAGATGCTTATGTAGTGCTACAGGCCGTGATGGATTTGGACGTCTTGGTGGTTATTTCTTCGTCTGCGTTTTATAGCTGTCCATTTTGTCGGCTTCTCCAACCCTGCGTTGTTAATTATCGCCTGCTGGTTGGGCTGTAGCGTGTAACGGAGCATTGCAGAAAACATGTAACCGCGCTCAGGACCAGATAGTGATTGGGATGCGCCTTTAGGATATTAAGTATGTTGAGGATAGAATGTCTTCAGGAATATTATGAAGTATTGACATAGTCTGTTATACAGGTGCAAGCAGGGGGCCTGCATAACAAGCTGATGGAGGGGGCGACCCTCTAGCTGCTGCTGATGATCCTGTTAATGTTCATGTTATAACATTAACATTAATGCTGATGCTCGTGCTCTAATGCTCATACTTCCCCGTTGCGCAGGTGATGGACAACGTGGTTCCGTACATGTCACGACGGGCCGGTGGTGGTGGCGGTGCACAGCCGCAGACTGTGTTCAGGGCCCGCTTCTCCGCCATCACAGCGCCGGAGATCCGTACGGCGATGGTGGGTTGTATCGATGACGTCTGGATGTATATATTGGGGGCAAGGAAGCATGTGTAGCGCCCACCACCGGACCGCTCACATTCGGTTTCCATTTCTGCCAACTCAGCGCTCCGCGCTTTGGGCGCTTACGGGGATACAAACCCCCATCCAGCTGCCCAAGACTCAACTTAACCTTCCGCGCGCGCACGTCCCGCCGCCCCTCCGCCCCTCCGTCCCTCCGCCCCTCCGTCCCTCCGCCCATCCGCCCATCCGCCCATCCGCCCATCCGCTTCTGAGGGGCCAAACTGTGAAATCCTCTCCCTTTGCGAAATCTTGTCTAAGTCTCACCCGCTATCTGGCCCCACGCCGGGGCCCCCGCCCCTCCCTGGCCCCTCCACGTGTACCGCAGAATACCCTGGTGGCTCCGAACGAGGCTGAGTCTCTGGCAGTGGACGCGCGTCAGGAGCTTGATCTGCGAGTGGGTGTGTCCTTCACCCGCTTCCAAACCCGGTTCTTCCAGGTGGGGCATCCGATTGGAGGGATTGCGAAGAACTTAACAAATAAGTATTGGAGGGAATGAAGGATAAGAAGGCAAATACCGGAATTTCTAGGTGGGGTGGGGGTGGAGGTGGGGGTGGAGGTGGTGTGTGTGTTTGAGGCTTTGAAGGTAACGCAACCGATTACGAGAACGGGGAATCTGGGGGGGGGGGGGGAGGGAGGGGTCATAATTTTGAAGAACGACGGACCCGTGGGTCAAAGGAACTGCAGGAATAGATTCTGCATTACTTAGTGGTAGCTGGATAAAGAGGAAAAAGGGGCACATTAATGGAGGTGACCAGTGGAGGGATTTGCAGAGGGGCATAGGAGAAGCTTTATCAACAGCTTTATTGCGGTCTTCGACCAACTCTCTTACCGGGGGATTATGGTGGATGACGTCTACACCCATGGTTCGGGTTAGGCTGGCTGACACTACCTAGACATGTGGGGTTTTCCAGCCGTTAAAAAACCCATAAAAACCCATCGGTTATGTCAGGGGGGGAAGTTGAGCCAATATGACGGCAATTACCCCTCGACGTGCGGACTGAACCCCCCAGTGGTGGGTTGGATCCGCCATCGGCGCCATCGGCGCCTACGCCCTGGCCCTGTTTGCCGGAGGAATGCAGGGATGCAGGTCCCTGATGCTCGTTCCTTCCGTACGAAAATGCGCACCAAGTCTTATATTTTTCTTATCTACCACCTCCACGTATGCCGTACTCACGTACGTAGGGGCGGTACGGCAACTTGGATGCTTCTGTCATCAGCTACGGCCCCTGCCAGACTCCCACCCTTAACTTCTGCGTGGAACGGCACCAGGTGGGGGGGAGAGGCCAACATGGGAATACCTCCGCTCTGTTTATTTTATTTATCCACTTAACTCGTGCTGTCGTATTTTCGTATTTTCTTTTCATCACCTCTCATTCCCTCCATTTGATCTTCATTTCACTTCATTTTATTTATTTCTTTATTCAGAATGGGGCTCATCGGTACTTAGGGAGTGCCTACTTAATAAAATGTTACCTAGTAAAATGTTGGCTCGTGACGTCATGGCCGCAGCGATGACGTCATCACAACGACGGATAGAGCTGACAACCTTCTGGTCTTCAACGGAAGTTGCGCGTGTCAGCATCTATCCGTCCTTGCGATGACGTCATCGATAAGTTGGGGTTTCTAATTACGAATGAAACTTATTATTTCTCTCCCTCTCCCTCTCCCTCTCCCTCTCCCTCTCCCTCTCCCTCTCCCTCTCCCTCTCCCTCTCCCTCTCCCTCTCCCTCTCCCTCTCCCTCTCCCTCTCCCTCTCCCTCTCCCTCTCCCTCTCCCTCTCCCTCTCCCTCTCCCTCTCCCTCTCCCTCTCCCTCTCCCTCTCCCTCTCCCTCTCCCTCTCCCTCTCCCTCTCCCTCTCCCTCTCCCTCTCTACCTTCCCCCCTACCTTTCCTCCGTTGTTTTTTCGGAGTCCTTCGGTTCTCTTCTTTCCCCATCTAGCCGCACCGCGTCCACGTGTCCTGATCAGGCAATTGTGTCCTTCCAGCCGGAGCCCTTCTGGTCCGTACGGCCGCGGGTCAGCAAGGCCGGCAGCCCCTTGGAGTTGGAGTGGGACAAGGGCCGAGTGTTTGACCAGGTGCGCTGCACACGGTACATGCGCCGTACATACACATACACGGTACATGCGCCGTACATACACATACACGGCACATGCGCCGTACATACACATACACGGTACGTACGCCGTACATACACATACACGGTACATGCGCCGTACGTATGTACACGTACACGATACACGTTCACAATGCACTATACGAAATGTACATGTCTTGCGTACTGCTTGTATCCTTGCCGTATAGCTTTATTCAGCTTTGACGTATTTGTACCATTCGTACCCTCAGGTCATCCCGCCCACCACACCGGCCTACCTCTCCCCTCTCCCCTCTCCCCTCTCCCCTCTCCCCTCTCCCCTCTCCCCTCTCCCCTCTCCCCTCTCCCCTCTCCCCTCTCCCCTCTCCCCTCTCCCCTCTCCCCTCTCCCCTCTCCCCTCTCCCCTCTCCCCTCTCTCCTCTCCCCTCTCCCCTCTCCCCTCTCCCCTCTCCCCTCTCCCCTCTCCCCTCTCCCCTCTCCCCTCTCCCCTCTCCCCTCTCCCCTCTCCCCTCTCCCCTCTCCCCTCTCCCCTCTCCCCTCTCCCCTCTCCCCTCTCCCCTCTCCCCTCTCCCCTCTCCCCTAGGACGTGGGCGCGCTGTATGCGTCCTTAGTGCGGGAGGCCAAGCGACTGCGGGTGGTGGATGTGGTGGAGAAGGAGGATCGCAAGCAGCGGCCGCACGGCCTCAATACCGTGGAGATGCTCAAGGTGGGGGTGGCCCGCTGCTCCTGGGGTCATGTAGCGCGAATGAAAGCAAGGAAAGAATAGAAACAAAGACCTATAAACAAGAGTGTGTGTGTGTATGTATTAAGTCAGGAAATGTACGATGTATGTCAATGTACGATAGATGTCAAGATAGATATTTAGTGTGTATTATAGGTCATATGCCAAGCCCGCAATGTCCAGTCAGCCAGTCAGGCATCCCAACTGCCCCTAGGCAGATGGGTTCAACGCACCATCTTCGGAGCCAAACGGCGCCAACACACACACGCTGCCTCGCTTCCCACACACTGTCTTTTGATCTAGCAGTAGACTCAGTTTCTGTCCCCACCCGGCCACCCACCCAACTCCCCCCGCATCTCCCTCCACCATCCCCCCCCCGAACCACTCCCCCCCTTCCCCACCATGACTCCCCCAACACCCTCCCATCCCCTCCCCCACTTCCTACCGCCAAACACGCACACGCACAGGTGGCTTCTGCGTCTCTCGGAATCGGACCGGCTCACGCGATGCAGGTGGGCTGGCAAGATGGAACGGCCGTTAGGGCGGAAAGAAGGGGGGATGAGGAGAGGAGAGGAGGACGGACGGTTTTTGTGTTGCGCGTGCTCTGGCTCCCGGGGGTGGGACCCGGCGAGTGCGCGCCATGGCACGGGTATGGTCGAGGTTCAGTGGGGTTGGGTAGATAGGGGTGGGCGCTCTACGTGTTGGCGACAATCGTCGAAAATGCACAAATACTCACCACGATGTTTTGCAGGCATCGGGTATTCGGCAGCAGCTGTAAGGGAGTGGAGGACTTATCGGCGCGCTGTTTTCGCACTGTGAAACTTTATACTTCGTACCAATCCATGTACGGGAATCCATGTACTGCCGGTGGCCTATTCCCCTTGATTTCAGATTGCGGAGCGGCTGTACACCGCCGGTTACCTGTCGTACCCTCGTACGGAGAGCAGCGCCTACCCGCCCAATTTCGATATCACTGGCAACGTGGCGGCTCTCCGAAACCACCCCGTATTTGGGGCGTACGCTTCAGCGCTGCTACAGCAAGGAATTAAGCACCCGCAGGTGGGCGGACGCTCCAGGGAGCGACGGGTTTCCAGAGAATGGGCGAACCAAACACGGCAGGGCGGGAGGGGGATGCTCGTGTAGACTAGAGGGGGGGGTTGTCGCCTGGGCGGTGGCGCTTCAGGGGTCGTACGCCGATATCAGTTGGCATCTTAAATCAGGTGACTTACTATTCTTACCTTTTTCGTAGTGGCCTGGGTCTCTTCGCTGCCGCTCCTTGTCGTGTTTCCTACCTCACTCTTACCCTTGCCAGCGGGCCCCCCCGCCCCTCCCCGTGTACCCCGCCTGGCTGTGGGAACGGTTGCCTCCTGGAAGGGCGGAACTGACGTGGGGGATCACCCGCCGATAACCCCGGTTAGGGCGGCCACGGAGGCGGACGTGGGAGGGGGCGACGCGTGGAGGCTGTACGACTTCGTCACACGTCACTTCCTGGGCTCCGTATCACCCGACGCTGTGTACAGAAAGTGAGTGTGGGTTATTACCCCCCACTCACTTACAGAGACAGAAGCTCGGTGACCCTTCCTCCCCCCCCACACACACCCCAAGCACGCGCTCATACACCCACATCTGTGTCTGAATGTATACGCATGTACGTATGTACGTATGTACGTATGTACATGTACGCGAGTTGTACCTGATATATCGATAAGGGGTTACGGAACCCGTACAAGTTACATGTTACCTAGCTAAATACGACAACATGATAATCCACCCGGAAGTGCTTATTACCCCGCTGCATGTGTGTGTATGTGTGTATGTGTGTGTATGTCTGTGTGTCTGTGTGTATGTGTATGTGTATGTGTATGTGTATGTGTGTGTATGTATGTGTGTATGTGTATGTGTGTATGTGTATGTGTATGTATGTATGTGTATGTGTATGTATGTATGGGTGTATGTGTATGTGTGTATGCGTATGTATGGGTGTTACACTGTGGGCGACTCGCCCATCAAAGACGAGCACCGGGGGTCCTGACCGGACCGAGCCACAGCGCAGGGGAGGAACACGTGGCTTTGTCTGTCTGTCCTGCCACGTGCTACCCCTCTCACTAGGGCCAGCGAGCCCTCACAGGCTCTCGCCTGGCCACTCACAGAGCACTCAGGGCCACCAAGAAACCACAGAAAGGCCCAACAGAAAACGGGGGACACCTAGCTGCTCAAAGGACGGGGAAACCTCTCCTCTTACCCGAAACTGACCTGGCAAGAGCCTGACAGACACACACAGATCCCCTCAGAGGAGAAACACCAGCAGGAAAGCACACCCTTACACAGCCAAGCCGGAAGAACCCAACAAGAGGCGGAGGGGGGGATGACAAGCCAAACTGGCGCCCCCCTAGAAAGCCTTCCGGCCCCACCCAAAGCTGGCCCCGCAGACACCTGAACTGCACAAAAAGGAAAGACCTCTCTCGCTGACCCCCCCTAAAACCCTAAGGACCCGAAGCCTGGACACAGGAACCTCTAGCCACGAAACCCTCCACCCTCTCCCTTCCCCTCCTCGAGAACTAGACCGCCCTCTCCTTGTCTCTACCTCCCTCACTCTCCCCCTTTCCTCCCACAGAACCTCCTCCTCAAAACTCCTGCCCTAAAGCCCCTGCTCTGTTCTTGCTGCTCCATGGTCGGTGATGTCAACCGGAACTGCACACCGCATTTGCGTGCCAACTATGGCTAGGATGGGATGTTGTGGTCCCACTTGATCCCAGCCATAGTGAGGTATTCCCAACGCTGCAAAAGAATGCAAGCGTGCCCAAAAGTCTGCAACTGTACGGGCCCGTGCACGGTCCAGGGGTGAGGCTGCTGTTTGTGTTGGAGTGTCCATTGCTGGCTGTGTCGTAGGGATGATTGGATGGGTGTTGGCATCTTCCTCTTCCTCTTGAGGGAACCCTCCTGAACGGTTGAAGAAGTCAGTAATAGCCCGTTGACGGGGTCCCTGCTCTGCTGTGTGGATCTGTTGTTGCTGCTGCCGTCCGTGGGTAGAAGGCCCCTGTGGCCTGTGTTCCCTGGTTGCCGCCCGGAGACAGTGCCTGCCATATTCCATAGAAGATAAGGCTGCCAAAGCTATCACATCCCATGGGGCCTGCTCGCAACCGGGAGGTGCTTGGACAAGCCATAGCTGTTGCCTGGTCATGCCCCCTTCAATGGTGGCTGATGTCGGTAATGGCAAATGTGTATGTGTATGTATGTATGTGTGTATGTGTATGTATGTATGTGTGTATGTGTGTGTATGTGTATGTGTATGTGTATGTGTATGTGTATGTGTATGTGTGTGTATGTGTGTGTGTATGTGTGTGTATGTGTGTGTGTGTGACTCCTCGTCTCATTCCGTGGCTTGCGCTGGTCCTGCTTGATATCAACCCTGTAGCCGCAACCGCACCCGACCGTACCCGTAACCGTAACCGTAACCGTAACCGTACTCGGCCCAAACGTGTATTCCGCCCCTCGCGCGCCGCAGGACCAAGGCGACGTTGGAGGGGGGTGGGGAGACGTTCACCTGCACGGGTAGTGTGGCGGTGCGGCCGGGGTTCACTGCCATCATGCCGTGGAGGGTAAGAGAGGCCAAGGGCGGGATGTGAGGTTTGTTGGGTTTGTTGGGTTTCGGTGATCGGCTGCTTAAAGTATTTCGTTTAGTATAGTATTATATGTAGTATATTATAACAATTTATTTGGTATTTAATGTACTATAGTCTTTTCTGATCTTATGACTTTGTACCCCTCCCCCCTCCCCCCTCCGTCCACCAGGCCACGCAGTCAGAGCCGCTGCCGCCCCTCGCTCCAGGGGAGCACCTCCAGCTGACGGAAGTCGAGCTCTTCCAGGCGAGGTTGGGGCTGAGGGCGGGGCGAGCGAACGGATCAGCCGGGGAACCACACGCGGGGTCTGGGTGTGTTGTCCGCCCCACGTGCGTGTGTGTACGTGTACGTGTGCGTGTATGCGTGTCTTGAGGACCACGTGTGAGGCCGCCACGTGTTAATCAGCCTTCTGCGCTCCGCCTCCGTGTACACTGACCCCTGGGGAGTGGCCACTTCCTTGAGAACTGGTAACAGTGACCTGGGGGTGGGGATGGGGATGGGGATGGGGGGTGGTGGCAGATGTCCCACATCCATCCGATGCACATGTACCAAGTGATGTAGCTAAACCAAGAATACCAAAGTGTGGTTGGGCGCGTACGTCACAACCGTACCTCCTGTAGGGCCGTACATCTGCTCCCGACTACCTCACCGAGTCGGACTTGATTGGTCTGATGGAGAAGCACGGCATTGGTACGGACGCGTCCATTCCCGTACATATCAACAACATCTGCGAGCGGAATTACGTGTCGGTGAGAAACTGCGTGTGCCTGCTGGGTTGCGGGGAGGGTTGAGGGGTTGAGGGGGTTTCATGTGATGTGTTTTCATTACATATTACTTATTTACACCTGAGGAAGGATTCTGTGACATAGAAGTATTGATTTTGGACGCGCACATGCGTGTGTGTTTTCCCTTCCTACTCTACCTCCAACCCCCAACGTCCAACCCCCAACCTCCAACCGCCGTGCCCTCCTTCAGATCCAATCGGGTCGTCGAGTGGTCCCCACTGAGCTGGGCATCACCCTCATCCGGGGCTATCAGCTCATAGACCCCGAGCTCTGCAAGCCGCAGGTGAGGACGTGTGACGGTAAACGAGAAATCCAACCCAACAGTACTGGAGAAGCGGGCAGGGCAGCGGGCAGGGAGGATGTTGCACATTGAGTTTTGGGTGCGGTCTGCGGTGGGTGGAGGGTGTGCAGTGACATGGTTGGGGGCTAATGACCCTGTGATGCGATATGCTATGTTTGCTGCGCGAAGATGAGCTCCGATATGCTATGCTATGCCATGCTATGCAGTGGTATCCCGTACCGCGCTGTGTTGTCGCTCTCTGCTGACCTCCAGGTTCGGGCCCACGTGGAGCAGCAGATCGACCTCATTGCGCGGGGCCGGGCCAACAAGGAGGCGGTGGTGGCACATACACTGGAGCAAGTGAGTAGGTAGAGAGGGAGGCAGAGAGGATGTGGAACCTCATGAAGAAGAAGAAGCTTGCGCCCCGAGGTAGATGTCTTTGCTGACTGCTTGGCATATGAACTAATGACGTGGGGCTGGTCATTCAGCAATAGAAAGAAGCAGCAGCTAGGTTAGGGTAGGTGGAACCCACTCCCCAACATCACAGATCACATCAGATCACATCACGCGGTAAAACGTACTACGCTACACCCGGTGCAGTTCCGCGCCAAGTTCCTTTTCTTCGTGTCCCGAGTGGCTCGCATGGACTCGCTGTTCGAAGCCTCTTTCTCACCTCTCGCATCCAGCGGTGAGTGGGCGGTGACGAGGGGGGGAGAGGGGGAGAGGGGGAGAGGGGGAGAGGGGGAGAGGGGGAGAGGGGGAGAGGGGGAGAGGGGGAGAGGGGGAGAGGGGGAGAGGGGGAGAGGGGGAGAGGGGGAGAGGGGGAGA
Organism: Volvox africanus; assembly: GCA_030268105.1. Classification (NCBI taxonomy): domain Eukaryota; kingdom Viridiplantae; phylum Chlorophyta; class Chlorophyceae; order Chlamydomonadales; family Volvocaceae; genus Volvox; species Volvox africanus. Next base: position 1,149,180 of record BSDZ01000017.1, on the reverse strand, counting down.
GGGGGAGAGGGGGAGAGGGGGAGAGGGGGAGAGGGGGAGAGGGGGAGAGGGGGAGAGGGGGTAGATTGGAAGGAGGATGGGGCCTCTGGTTGAAACTCAGGTGGTTTGGTCGGCACGACGAGGCTGAGTGTTTGCTGCTGGCTACGACCCACCAGGGGTCAGGGCAGCTGTATTGTGGACGGAACTATAAAACAGTAATGTTGGGGAGATTGTGGGTTGTGCTCTGAGAAATAACTGAATCGGATTCTGAAACTAATTCTTTTATGCTACACCGCTCTGTGCTCGCTGCTGCTACGCGTTATGCAGGAAAGCCTCTGAGCAAGTGCGGCAAATGCCGGCGCTACATGAAGTATATTTCAGCACGGCCGCAGCGCTTGTACTGCAACACGTGCGAGGAGGTGTTGGCGCTGCCGCAGGCGCGTGTCATGCAGAGGTGGTTCGTGTGCCTGGTTACTTGATGTGTGGCGTCTACTGATTAACTGAAAACCCAGACATATGAAAATTCGATTTCTGAGTTCTGAGAGGAATAACAATGAGTATGCAGAAACTATACATATATGTGTGTGTATTTGTGTGTATTTGTGTGGCATGTGCCGTGCTTCTTGGGAATCTCAGCTGTCAGAGCAGTTGGGGTAGAAATATCAGAAATATCAGGAAAGCTTGGGACAGAGATATCAACTTCAATATATGTATGTATGTGTGAAAAGTTGAGTTGGGCTCCCAGTGGTCTTGGAGTCCGGAATGGACGTCGAGAGACTTTTAATTCCGACCTCGATTCATGGGATGGTGTCACAATGATGTTGATTAACCTCTTAACATAAGGCTCATCATCGTCATGGCCCCTCTCACGTTGTGCATCCAGGGAGGGGCCATCAAGTTGTACAAGAGCCTCGTGTGTCCCTTGGACGGCTACGAGCTGCTGCTGTTCTCGCTATCAGGAGCGGACGGAAAAACCTTCCCTCTGTGCCCCTTCTGCTTCAATAACCCGCCCTTTGAGGGGGTGCTCAAGGTACTTCCACCTTACTCTAACCTCTACTGTTTTACCGTCCTGTTAGCCGTATACAGCTTGCATCTGTCCTTTACGACGCAATTACAGCCACTCCACCCCAACGCCAACTCGTACGTACCGTCTGCCTTCCTCGCGTGCAATTCTTATGCACATTGGCGTTCCCTTTCCCCGCACCGAACGCCCCTAACCCCCGTCCATTTTTTCCTCTTTGTCGCCGTACCCGTTTCCTGCATTGCGGCAGGTGGGTGTGGAGGGGGCCGCTGGCAGCAAGCCGGGTATGCCTTGTTCCACCTGCCCCCACCCCACCTGCCCTCACGCACTGGCCTACAACGGCGTGTTCCCGTGTCCTAACTCTGGCTGCTCGGGGGGCACAGTGATTCTGGACCCAGTCTCGGCTCCGAAGTGGCGGTTGGACTGCAACCGCTGCAACTTCCTCATGTACCTGCCACCCAATTTGCACAGCGTCAAGGTCCAAACCAAGGAGACGTGCGAGGTGAATGGATTTGGAGGGAGGGACCGATGGCGGTGGTGCAGATTTGCTGCTGCGGTTTCAATCGGAGCCGACGCGTTTTGACAGTATAAGGTGTTTATCAGCGCCACGCCCCAGCCCGCCCACAACCTGGACAGGGAGAGAAAAGGATGGGGATAGTCGCGGATGAATTTAACCAAGTTCCTGGGTACGCGAAGAGATTAGGGAATTAGATGAAATTTGCAGCGAACGACAACAAACAAGACCGCAGGAAGGACTTGCTTGTTACGATTTCGAGAAAACTGCTTTGGTGTGTTGCGGTTCATGCGGCAGACGCGGCAGAAAACTGACAACTTGGCCCCCGGAGTAGCTCCCAGTGAGGATTTCTATCTTTGAGTTTGCAAGCTCACCGAAGTTCCAACGACTATTGCCGCAGGACTGCGGCGGCCGGCTTCTGGATTTGGACTGGAAGAAGGGCCAGCTGCCCCCGACCTTGGCGGCAGAGGCGGAGGGTGGCAGTTTGGTCAGCGGCGTGTGTGTGGTGTGCGACGAGGAGGTGGCTAAACTGTGCGAAGTCAAGCACGGACACGCCTTCGCGGCGCGGCGCATGGGGCCGCGGGGTCGGGGTGGCCGTGGACGCGGCCGGCGCGGTCGGGGACGGGGACGGGGACGGGGACGGGACAAAAACTACGACCCGCGCATGTCATTCCGGGATTTTTAAGACGCGCTGAGAAAGGGTACTGCCAGGTACAACTCTGGATACAGTGTTGGAGGTTGGTGGTCGGGTCTTCGAATGGGGATGAAGCAATGTGATGTCAGCAGGTAGGTGGCGAGGGCCAGCGGAAGGAGGGGATGCCTCCTAGCGTGACGTTTGAAGAAACGGCTATGTAAGACACGTCTTTGTATCCCCGGTAGCAGAAGGGTAGCATGATTGTAGTCAGCCGGGATGGATGCCAGGAATTGCACCAGTACGGCATCGGCATTAAGGAATGTGACAGGTATGCGGGGGCCACACGTGGCTGACGTGTGTCCTGGAGATTCCCCAGTGTGAACCCGGCTGCGGGCGCCCTGAAGCGTCGTTATGACTTACGATGATATTCATTGTGCCGGCCAGGCTTTCCAAGTATGTACTACAGCCGTGAGGTTGTAGTTTACTCCCCTTCGTTCAGTCGGGCAGGTAACTGCCGCCATTGCCTCTGGCTGTTAACGAAGCAAGCTGACCGTGTGTAAAGGCTGCGACGGCTGCGACGACGCTGAAGGCGGTGTATCGATGGCTCGGAAAAGGATGTAAACATCCTACCACCATCCTACCATCCTAGCACTATTCGGGGTTGCGCACGTCCGCGCCTACTAGCACCTCTACCACCACCTGCAAGGGTAACTTATCGTTTCTACCCCTGGCTGTAAGCACAGGCATCTGGCCCTACAACAGTGCGGTGAAGGACAGCCATATCTGTTACACATACATCGCACAGAAGCTCCTTGCATGCAAAGAGGAGAAACAGGCCTCTCTCCCCTCTCTGACTCACTGTCCGTCGTGGAAATACCATGACACCTGCCCCGTCCCCACTGCGAGGCCCCGGCGATGGGGGTCGCCCCCAGCCGCATACACACTCCTGCCTTTCCCACGGGCTGCGCTGTGGTCGCAGGCAGGCAGTGAGTGCCTCATAACCACCGTAACGACCTTGAGAGCCGCCCATCAGGGCTCAAGTGCCGAAAATAAAAAGGCGTTTCAAAATTTGGAACATAACAGAGGCACGGAGCGCCCGCAGCTACTCGTTGAGATTACCCAAAAACGTCGCAAGTGACACAGATCTCCACTTCTACAGCTCGTCTTTCATGATTTGTGCTCGGACCTCATCCTCAAAGGCTTCTAGGTTTACCATCTGCTGCTGCAGCTCCTCAAGCTCGGCTTGGGTGCACACCGCCGGGGTCGTCATCTTGGCAGAGTAAGCGCAAGTGGATGGCTCCTCTCCGTCGGATAACCGCTCATCCAAGCCGCAGGACAGGTACACAGTCATGCTCCTCGGTCCCACATTCCAGCACTCGTCGCCGCCGCTGAAATACATCACCTTATAGTCCTCGGAGAAGCCATACCATCGACCCACCGTCACTGCGTTACTGTTGCCCTCTTTCTGCACCGCCTTCTCGAACATGCACACCTCGTATGTCCAGCGCGTCTGGTAAGAACTGAAGCACTTGTTCGCGAGCGCCAGGAAGATGTCATCTGGGCCGAAGTCCATGGGGCGGTTCAGAAACGTGCCAATGTTTTCCCGATCCTTCTGCAGTTGCTGTAGCTGCCGCTCAGCAGTGAAGGCAGCCGTTCTGGCCAACCCCAGAGGTGAAGATGGATCTGTAACGGAGGGGAAATAAAAAACAGCGGAGGGTAGAGGGGGAAGAACGGGTGAAAGAACGCCCCGTGCGCGTAGACATGGGTATACGTGCGCGCACACGCTTTTCACGCGTGTCCGTTAAAGACACTAATAGGCAAGAAAGTAACATCCTGAAAGACCTCAAGGATAATATCCTCCCTTGTTTGCAATTGGACAGGGATGTTGTTCACGACGAGGTAGCGGCAAAGATACAACAAGGATGGTTTGGTCGCTTGGAAAGGAGGTCAAGGTGAAGGTGCGATGTGGGTCGCATATGTCCCATGTATCCAGCTACATCTGTTCCCCGGAGCCAGGCTCTCTTTTTGACAGCCACTCCGACAGCGGAAGTTACTGCCAAACATACTCGCACATTTTTGCGTGTATTGCCCTAGAAAGGGATGGGGCGGGGCGAACGTGGACGTGCCGTAATGCAGGATAATAAAGAGCAGATTTCCAGAGATCAGATGATTAACGCTGTCGGACCATTGGGTGAGCTGGGACGGGGACGACAGGGTGAGTGTGATGCCGGTTTAAGGTAGGGACCTATCAGAAATAAATCAAAATGCGCACATGTAGGTATCTACACTCCTACACAGACCAGGGAGGGGCGGACAGTACCTGTCGCCACTGCTGCTACTGCTGATGCTGCTGGTGGCGAGCTGCTGACAGCCACTGCGGTACGAGGCCGGCTCGGCTGAGGGAACGCCTGTTTGGCACTCTCCCACCTCTGCTGCCGTGAACGGCTGCGTTCTTTAATCTTTGCTCGGTGCGCCAAGACGTCTTCTCGGATGCCATCTCTCAGGATTTTGGAAAACGTGTGCATCCACCTGGCAGCCCACTGCTTAACCAGGTCAAGAAACATCATCAGGTCCTCCCATTCGGACGGCGGCGGACGCTCCTCCGCCATTGCTGAGCCCTCTGTGGGCCGCCCGCATGACAACCCGACATACCATACTTAGGGGCTGAACGAACGAGCAGCGGCCGCCATTGCTCGTCCAGCCCAACATTTCTAACGCCACGGCTACGGCCTTTCTCCATTGCGACCCAGCACGCGCAGGCCCTCTCTAGGGATCACACCGCAGGGAGGATCCGGTACCACACCCATTGCACACAGGGAATGGGTCCTACTTCATCTCCCTCCTCACCACGTCATACATCCATGGATGAAGACGAAGAGCGCCCCGTTTTCAACCGGTTTCCCCCACCCACCGTACCTGGGCGTTGCTGGCGGTGATGTCGCTCGGAATGGTACTCCGTATGTTCGGCTTCTGTGTCAGGATAATCAAACTGTCCCTCGGCATCATCATCCATCGTACCGTCATAGTGTCCCTCGTCATCGCCATCGTCATCACCACCATCCGAATCATCTGCATTCAAGTGCTCCTCCGGCTGGCCCTGGACGCACGCAAAGCGGAAAAATATGCACAAGTCGAGAACCGGTATGGCAACCTTTTCCACATGGCCACAGGCTGCGGGGTCATACGTGCATCCCTGCTGACACGAGTACACGGGGCATCCGAAGCTCAAAGCGTTCGGTGATGCTAGCAGCCAGAATTTTAGGTTCTTTCCACCATGGATGTCGTAAGAGCTACCCATAATGAACGACTGGTGCTGTTGACTGCGGTCATGGGCACTACAGGAGATCGTAATGGGATGTGTGAGATGGCTGGAAAGCGACCCCGCTCCCTACCCAATGAAGGCAACAAGCTGCCTGCGCTCACATACGGAGGTATGTAATCTTCCTGTCTCACCTCCACAGCCGCGGCCTCAGGGTCACTTGTCCATTGCGAAGCGATTCGACGTCCCCTCTCCTCCGGTGTCTCCTCCTGCACCGTGTGAGGTTGAATAGGGGGCCGCGAACAAGAGGCGTCCTCGTTCAGGATGCTCATCGCGTACACCCGAACGTGCAGGGACAGAATGACTGTCCCCACAATGGCCTGCGGTGCACCTTCTTTCGAAGGCCACCACTGCCAGCGCAAACGAGTCCGACTGGACTCGTATGCGGCATGAAGCCGGGTGCTCGTCGCTCTCCACGGCGTGAGCTACTAGCAATGTGGGCGTGCGGCTTCCTACATCGCCTCCGAGTTTTACCTGACAAAAATGCATGCTGTGAAAAGCAACACTCCAATACCGGACGCGGACGCGGCCAGGGGTAGCATAAGGTCGTGCTGAGAGAGGAGGCGCCCTCCCATGACGGCCGCCTGAAGGCAGGCAGGACAGTGCACGCGTGTGTTCCAATCGGGCATCGAAGCACGAATGGTATCCACTGGCATCCAACCCTGCGCCGCCACCCGCTCCTACCTTGCGGACCCACTCACTCCTACCGCCTGCCCATGCCACTCCCCAACCCATAGGCGTACCCGCTCCCCTTGACTCTCGCCCTGCACTTCCTCGGCGTGATTGTCCACGGTTTCAGCACTCTCCGCGTCCTCGCCCTGCCCAGATCCAGAATCCTCCGCCTGCACCGCCGTTTGCTGTGCCTCATCCGCTCTCCGTGCTTCCTCCGCTGCTTGGTTAGCGGCCGCGATCTCTGCTTGGCGAGCTGCTTCCTCTTCCTCCAGGCGGGTGACTTCCGCTGACGGATGTAAGGTTGTATTTCAGGTCAATAATGTGATGTTAGCCAAAATAACAAGCATCAGAGAAGCCAGGGACCTAAAGGTACTTGCACGCGCGGCGAGGGAGTAGGGGTAAGGCACGAACGTACCTTTCAGATTCTGGACTTCAGCCTGTTGCCGGGCGATATCTTCTTCAATGGTGGGAGCCTTGAGCTGCAACTCTTCCTTGAAGGCCCTCGCCCTCTCAACATAATCATCCTTCGTCTTCAACATATGCTCATGTAGCTGGATCTTGCCCCTCAAAGCCTCCTTGCGGACAGCAGCCGCTTGCAAGCACGTGTTCTGGCACTTGCCCTTTGCCTCATCAGCACCATCACAGCAATCTGCGAGCAATGGCGTCTCTTAAAACTGAAATCCGCCATGCATCTCAGCTGTCTGTTCACGTACCACACACTCCATCATCCACGAAAGCCGATGCTAGCAGACGAGGCTCGTGTCCCAGATTTCGGCAATAAAACCGACCGTTATGACATGCCGACGTGCCTGCGCGTTAGTTGGATGCGGGCACCGTAGGATCGCTTGCCCATTAGATTACGAACTTAATGAACGTAAAACGAATCACTACCTGGCTCGTCACTTCCGTCAGAACAATCGCAGTAATCGTCATTTACTCGCGCGAAAGGGATGGTCTTAGGGATGCCCGATATGCAGGTAAAAGTACCTCCATGCCCTGAGTAATGTGAAGCTAGATCCGGATTAACACCCCTAAGGCTATTGCCATGCGTCAGCACAACGCCGGCAAGTAGAGTCAACAAAAGTAGAGCTTGCATGTTTCGTTCCTTCAAGAAAACTGCATGCTGCAACGTAGCACACGCCTGTCTAAATACTAATCTGAAGAACGAGGATGCTATATCATTGGTGGACTTGTGCTCAAGAGGCTGCAGGCATGCATCCGGGATGAGGCTCGACGCATGGAACTGGTTCATTTGCTGTGCGTCTCAGCATCTGTACACCCTCTGACACTTTCTCCAAACATATAATATGCAACATATATAGCTCACACATAACATTACAGGTTGCTAGGTGCTATCAATACAGCTTTCCGACTTCAGAGATCACGCCGGATAGCAACATCTTGTTTCTTGCGACGGCCAGCCACAATGATGATGGCCACCGGCATGGGAGACTTCGGCAACATGATGCGGAAAAGAGGCCGCGATGATGAGGGTAAGTTGCTTGGAGCGATCTTGCAGGTCCGTTGGCAGACGAAGAGAATGATGTCTGCCTGACCGCTTCAGCAGGCGACGGTATCAAGAAGGTCTTCGTGGCAGGTTTGCCCTTCAATGTTGACTGGCAAGAGCTGAAGCGCTATTTCCGGACGGCAGGCACTGGTGCGTTGCCTGGGGGTTGACCGTGGCTGGCCTGATATGCGCGATTCCTAAGTTCATTAGCTTGATATATTTTATTTGGCAGTGGTTTATGCCGGTGTGATGAAGGACAAGGAGAAGGGGACTTCAAAGGTGGGTGGACTCTTAAAGCATAGACTCTTGAGCATTGGCTGTTAAAGACGTTTTGTGTCTTGTTTTTTGTGGCAAGGTCAGAGTAGGTCCTTGGCTTTTCAGAGTGAGGCTCGTGCATCTCGTAGGGCTGCGGCGTTGTCGAGTTTGAGACGGCGGAGCAGGCCCAAAATGCTATCCAGCTCTTCAATGGTACCCAGGTGTGTCTATTATTGCATATGGGTTCATGGAGGGTGTAAATGATGTGAGTGGGGGCTGCTGTTGCGGTGACGATAAATGCCTTCAGGCGTTGGCTAGGTTATGGCGCTGGTTGTTTCGCAGATGGCGGGCAGGACGATCTACGTACGCCTTGATCAGGACAATGCCATTGGGGGCATGGGCGACGGGCAATCGGCTGCCAAGAAGCTCGCCAGTGGGGGCATGGGTGCCGGTATGGGCGCTGGCATGTACGGCGGCATCGGCATGGGCGGCAACGATGGCTCACTCTATGGTATGTGTCGTCTGCAGGGCAGTGGGGGCATTTTAGTATTCGAGGTGCTAGGGGATGAGGCAGGTGGGCGAGACCCGCACGAAGGTCTCGTGCATTGCAGGGGTGTAGATATTGAAAACTGCCGAAGGGTAGGGTTCAGCCTGCGGAAGGTGAAAGGTCTTATGTCATGAGAACGCAGAGGTCACGGGATGGACGAGGAATTACTCTGTCGGCTTGTCGGATTATGTCCGATGGTGCAACGACTAATGGAAGGCAGACAGGTGAGGTGGAACTGGATGCTTGCCTCTACTGGAATCGTTGGTCGATCTGTTGGCCAGCCCGAAAGGTGAAGCGATTTTAAGCCTGATGCATCCCGATGAAAAGCATGATGAGCGACAGCTGTAGGTCGCCATTCAATGGGTGTTAGCGACGCCGCTGGAGGAGCTTGGCTATTTGTGATGTCGACGCTTTTTGCAGCCGATGCCTTCTGCGGTGAATGAGTAACAGCAAGTTCATGAGGTTCAGCATCCGTTGGCGCCTTCGTTTCACGTTTGGTTCTTAAGTTCACCGGCTCTCCGTTCGAAGCCTAAGCCGCTTTGTCGTAATGCCTTTCACGACGTTGCACTTTGGTGTATCGGTTGAGCGCTTCGATATCTTGGCACGCCTTGGCCCTGTGCAAAGTAATTGCTCTCTCAAGTCGGTGCCTTTGGTGGTTTCGACGTGATATCCCGTGTTCTAATGCGGAAGCAGGTTCGTCCCAGGGTGGTATGATGGGTGCCACGGGCATGGCCGGCATGGGCGCTGGCGGTATGGGCGGCATGAACCCGTTAGCCCAGTTTGCCGGGCTGCAGGGGGCGGCGGCCTCAGGAGGCAACGGCATGGGAGGCGCGGGCATGGGCGCCGGCAGCGGCGGCATGTCTGGAGGCGTAGGCATGGGCGCTGGAGGCGGCATGGCCGGAGGCGTGGGTATGGGCGCTGGTGGTGGCGGCATGCCGGGCGGAGGCATGGGGACGGGCGGCATGGGCGCCGGTGGAATGGGTTCTAGTGGAATGGGCACCGCTGGAATGGGTGCAGGCGGCATGGGCGCTGGTGGCATGAACGCAGGCGGAATGGGTGCTGGTGGAATGGGCGCTGGTGGTATGGGTGCGGATGGTTTGGTGGGTGTGGCCAACGCGGTCAAGCAGGCCCAGCAACAGCAGCAGGCGAACCAGCAGCAGCAGCAGCCAACTGGGGGCATGCAGGGCGCGAATAGCATGGCGTCGCTCCTCAGCATGGCGAACGCTGCAGCTGGGGGTGGAATGGGCGGCATGGCAGCCCTTGCCAACATGATGGGCCTCGCGGGAATGGCCGGCATGGTGAGTATTGGATACGCTGTGTATTGTACCCCCGTGTATTTGAGAACCTGCGTGATGCCCATCATCAGCCAACCATTCATGGGGTTCGTCGGTGGAAATGCTGTGTTCGCATGAGGCGCACCCGGGCATTAAGGGGTTGTCGAGGTCACGGCCATGGTGTACAAGCGTGCTAACCAAATCCCGTTGAAATCTGTAATTTTGCAGGGCGGAATGCCTGGAATGGGCATGGGCGCCATGGGCATGGGTGCTATGGGAGGAATGCCAGGCTTAGGCGGATTGGTAAGTCGCCTCCAGTCGTTTGAATGAGATGCGCGGCGTTCTGTTTACCAGTACTTTCCCTGATTCATGGTCCCCGTTGGTGGTGATCATCGCACTTCATGGCAACTGTGCATTGCGGGAAGCTGGTGACATATGTTTTTCCTGTTCACAGGACGGACCCCAATGGGGTGCTATGGGTCCCATGGCAGGCATGCCACCCATGATGGGCGTGCCGCCCATAATGCCTGGGATGCCCCCAATGATGGGACCAGGACCAGGACCCGCCGGTTTGCCGGGGCGGAGGCTGTTCGTCAACAACTTGTCCTTCGAGACTGAATGGAGGGCGCTTAAGGTATAGCCCATCCTTATTGGGCACATAAGGCAGGGACTGGTGAAGGATAACCTAAGTCACTGAGAGCAATGACCAATCGGGTTTTAACGGGAAAGGTGCGGCGACGCGAAAGCAGTGCCTTGCCCTCAGGAAGACCTATTGTGCGTTCGTTACTTAGCCCTGTCTGCGCGAAGATTGGTATACTGGGGAGCATCTTAAGGGAGCGCGATACCAGATGTGACGATTGCCTTGTACCGCTGCTCTTTGTATCGCAGGATCACTTCAAGCAGTGTGGACCGGTTGCGTACAGCAAGATTATTGTGGTAAGTGCTTACCTTGAGAACATTATATGTATGTGTGCCTCTGATACAATCCGTACCTCCCGTGCTGCAGTTTGTGTTTTGTATACGTTCTTAAGTTGTGCCTTGTCATCATAGTTGCCCATCCAACTGCTTGTCCATGATATGCTACGCAGGACAAGGAGACGAACAAGTCGAAGGGCTGTGGTATTGTCGAATTTGAGAATCCGCGCGATGCCATGATGGCCATGCAGAAACTTGACGGCTCGGTAAGTGACTGGTGCCGTGTTCATTTATTGTGCAAGGGCTTGTCACAGCTATTTGGGTTCGGTAAGGTTTTCGCAAGCGGTGGAGCAGTCAGGGTTACTCCAAGAGGGTAATGTTCTATCTTAATTGCTTGGTTTTGCAGATCCTCGACGGTCGCACCATCCACGTCCGCGAGGACCAGCAGGAGGGCATGCCGCCACCAGGTATGGGCCCAATGGGAGGCATGGGCCCAATGATGGGCGGTGGTGGCGGCGGTGGTGGCAACCGCCCTCAGCGTGGTGATCGGGAGCGCAAGGCTAACGTGGATCCTGAGATGCGGAAGACCTGCCAGGTATGCAAGGGTTTTTCCACGCAGATCCTGATTGGCTGTTAGGTCCTGCTTAAGGATGACACTTGTGGTGGATAATGAATTCAAAGATGAAGATTCTGATTAATTATCAGAACCACAGTTTGCGATCATTTTGTAAGCTTCGTAAGGTCAATTTGCGATATCTGAGGCTGATGAAATCCGTCGATGGGCTGGTGTCGCTTTTGCAGATTGTAGTACATGGCCTTCCGTTCTCCTACGAGGCGGCGCAGCTCCGGGACCTTGTCAAGGGTTCAGGCCCCATCCTTGAGTGCGAGGTAAAGAAGGACCGCATTACCGGGCGCAGCAAGGGCTGGGGCACGGTGCTCTTCCAGAATGCTGAAGCGGCCAACGCAGCTATCGAGGTATGTCGCAAAATTGGGTTTTTAAAGTGTTGAAATGGCATATTTTCTGAAGCTGATGGATGGGGACGTTTGGGTTTAGCTGGACGGTCGTGCCTCTATTAATATCCACAATTTTGAAGCGAAGGCTCAATTCGATTTCACGTCTTAAGAACCAAATTTCAACCCCCATCCCCACGCTCAAAAACCCGCAGAAATTCAACGGTCACGACCTGCACGGCCGTGTACTGTCGGTCAAGCTGGATGCGCATGTGCAGTAACATCCGACCAAATTAAGTACTCCTGGGAAGGTGTAAATCGTGAGGGCGACGACTTGACGGGAGTGCAGGTATCACGCTCGTCTTCATCATCTTCATCATGTCTGCATGATAAATGAAAGCTGCTGAGGACATGCACATCTGGTTTGGCACGTGGCTTAGACTCGGCAAGGACGTAGTGGTTGCAGCTGCAGATAGGGATTGGCGCAATGTTTGATCGATTGGGTTCCGACGCCTCCGAGGCGAGGTGAGTTAATGACATTTGCCTGATCGGCGGCAACAAATGCTGGGGTGATTGATCATTATACGATTAACAGTCGAGCCAGACGCTCATATCTTGAGTTTCCTAGCGTTCATGATTTGTAGCTCCTGCGCGTCTGTTTATTCAGATGCTTTGGCACTTGAGCCATGCTGCACTCGTCTAAGCGTGTCTGGTGCGAAAAGTTTCCTTCCGACATGTAACCATATGGATACAATTATCGGTTAGCTTAGGGAAGCGGCCTGTAGGAATGTTGTGAAGGACTAAACACGGAATGGGTTTGAAAAGATGGGTGATGCGCCCTATACTTCTTTATTTCGCAGCAAGCGGTCAAATGTGAAGAGAGGACATGGCGTCCCCGCTCCGACACATGCTTGCGCGAATATTCGCGCCTCAGCTGGAAGAAATCGACTTGCGAGTTAAGAGCTGGCCAATCCTTGAGCCTGAGGTGTTGCTGTCAGATTAAATACGGTTTGGGCCGATCAGCTAGCGGTAAAATAGTATACGCCCAAGGTCCTTCGCTAGCGCATCGAAGCCCTAAGTGCCCAACACCATACATTACTATCATGTCAAACCTGTACCGATACCTGTACCATCTCCAACAAATAGAAAATTCTGAAGCTTTGATTTGTGGCCGCGGTTCGGAGCTCCGTACATGGCCACGCACCTTCCCACAACGAACTGTGAGAAGTTTCATGTTGCGTATAAGACAAAAGATGGCTATATGAGAGAGCCTTAAACTCTGTATATCCGAGGACACTCCACGATCACTGCTAATGAGCTATGACAGGAAAACAAGCAGGCATTGTGAAGGAAGACGACAGCGGGCCTCCGCTTGAGGACCTTGTTGTGGAGGAGATTGTTAAGACTGTCGAAGCGAGCAAGCCAGAGGTCCCCCCTGTAAGCTTTTTTAAGCTTTTAAGGTATGTAAAATCGTCATAAGTCCCTTACGGTATGTGGGACCTACATATGCTTACCCGGACCTTGACTGTACCGCAGCACTGCTGATGGATGGGACATCGATCTTATGATCATTGGGACTATTGGGGCCATTGGTAATGGTGAGTTAGGTAACCTGATATCGGGCATTCAAACGCAGTCCCAGTCCGCGTTTTGAAAGCTTGCGGGCTGAGAAGTTAGATATTTTCAAAATGTTTTGGATGTTGGCGGTGGGCAGACTTTCTCAATCCACTCAATCCTTTGTTCGCACTCCTTGCTACCCGCAGGAACTCTACTTCCCATCTTTGCCATCCTTTTTGGAGAATTTACAGGTAAGATCTTACGTCTCAAGATATTTACTTGATGCTGCACTGTATCAGGTCTCTGAGGCAGGCCCTCTTAGCCTCTGCAACCTTTTTTCCCTCATGCTCCATATCAAATTTGCAAACAAACCCCGGCATTCTTAAAATCCATGATATATTCCAGTCGAGCCGGACGTACCAGAAGAGGATATATCAACAAGCTACATAGTATGGTTAATCTGGGCGTCGGGTAGTGCCAGCAGAAAAGCACCTTATGGGCCCTATTCAGCGGCGCTGTCCCCAACGGTGCCTCTTCCTAGCTTCCCACTCAAAACCCCACTCACTCGCCCGTATCTTATGCACGGAACTCATCTTCCGGCAGATGCTTTTGGCATCGGACCAGATCAGTCCGGTTTCATGCGCAAGGTGTCCAATCTGGCCCTCAAATTCCTCTACCTGGGCATCGGTGCAATTTTGGCCTCATATATTGAGGCTGCCGTCTGGATGTACACGGGCAATCGTCAAGCCAACCGGTTGCGAAAGCGCTTCCTGGCAGCAGTGCTGCGTCAGGACGTGGCGTTCTTCGATGTGCAGTCTACTACAGGTGGGACCGCGCCATGGAGGGGTCTGGTGACAATGATTAGGCGGTGGAGTTGGGAAGACAGCGAGGGGGAGGAAGCTTTGAGAACAACTTAATATGGCCGCGGCGGACACAATCTCGGTGGCGGACTTGAACGCCCCACTGAGGCCGTATTCTCTATCCCTGTGGGGCGTGCGTGTATGCACCTGACCGGTGGTGGGTTCGCAGCCAGAGGTGTCCGCAGGGCGACTATGTTTCACGGCTTCATATCATCACTTAATGTGTCGCAGAATCGTGACGAGGAGGATAGGTAGATTTGGTGTGTCACGTGTTTACCATCACCGCATCGTTTCTACTTTCATCATGGCTTCTCGTATCATGGTGATCTGGACAATTTATTACTTTCTGGATGTGTCAATTTCAGGCTTCTTCAACCACAGATTTGTTTTTTTGTGTCATTTTTCTTCCTTCTGCTGACCTCTGGTTTTGCGTCGAGCCTACATGCTTAGCGGTCTTTCATCTTGTCTCCTGTTTCCCCCATGAACATGGCCCGGGCATTCAGGTGGTTTGGTGCAGGGCCTGAACGAGGACAGCATTGACGTCCAGAACGCCATCAGTGAAAAGCTAGGCGCCTTCTTGCATCATAGGTGCGGTCTTTCCTTGCAGTTTTAAACGTTTTGTCCCCTTCGGGAGGAGGGGCGGGAGGGGCAGAGGATTGAGGGCACGGCCGTGTGGGGTTTGAGCCTGGTCGAAGGGAAGTGGAGCAGGTGTCGCTCCCGTTCCGGACCTTTACGGTTGCCTTTCACCATACGGCTACGTGGACTCAAGTGATCATACACCACTGTCTCTCCCTCCCTTCTCTCACCCCCGTTTTCATTCCTTAGTTCGACCTTTATCACCGGTTTCGTGATCGGTTTTGTGAAGGGCTGGGAAATGGCGTTGGTGATGCTGGGCTGCATGCCCTTTCTTGCGCTCATCGGTGGCCTGCTAGCGAAGGGGACGGCTATGGCCAACAACGCATCGTCCAAGGCATATGCCGAGGTATGCGCTATAGCACAGAGCGGGGGAGGGTATCCTTCCTTCAATATCTCGAAGTGTAAAACATCAACCTGAATGTAACCAAGCTTACAATTGCAGTCAAGCTTCATTTGTTGTCCTCTTACGTGGGATGGAAAGTGCACTTGGAGGGAAACGCGAATGGGAAGGGATGTTGCAGGTTGGGAGGTTTGGGTATGAGGTATGTGTGTGTGTGCTCTCCGATAGCTAAGAGGGTGGGAGCCCATCCTATCTGAATCGGCCTCCTGTCAGGTTGCGTTTAAGATTTTCAAATCCTTCGAACACTTTTTCCGCATGCCACGTGCGCACATACACGCCCCTCCGCTGAGCTCCAGCCTCGTGAGTCAGCATCGCATCCCAGACTGGTTTTATTGACATGCGGCATCATCCCGCTCTTCCGGCGTACCGGATACCCGTCCCTGCTCCTTCATCCTTCCTTCCAGGCCAGCGCCATCGCGCAACAGAGCATTTCCCAGATCCGAACTGTTGCGGCCTACAATCGCGAGCAGGCAGCCATGGAGCAGTATGATAAGGCATTGGAGGGCACGCGCAAGATGGTGTGTTGGAAGGGGCTAGCAAACGAATTATGAAAAGAAAGGAGACCATGGGGTTGTTGGGGGTCCTAGGCAAGATGGGGATTTTGAAAAGAGAGCGCACGTGGGCCGGGGGAAGGCGATACATGAAGGGGAAATTCGGATCGACATAAGCTGAGGTAGAAGCCGAACAGGTGGCGGGTAATGGGAAATATAGAAGGTGCAAGGTCCAGCGCGTCAGGATAGGGACTGGCAGCTGGACCTGCCATGCACAAATGTTCAGATATACATCGAGACATATGCACGTATGTCTGATCCTCTAGCATTGGCCCAAGTGGCATCCTTACAAGGCCGTGTGTCCATTCATCATCACCCCTCTAGTCATCCCGTGGCATCCTTGTGTGCAGGCTCTGCGACAGGGCTGGTTGTCAGGCGTTAGCTTCGGGTCCGTACAATTTGTCATGTACGGCACGTACGCAGTGGGGCTGTTTTTCGGAGCGTACCGAGTTGCGGCCGGTGCCTATACGGGTGGAACGGTGCTGATGGTACTGGTGTCGACCCTCATGGGCGGATTCTCCCTGGGCCAGGTGTGCCGTTGGGATTCGTTTGCTGGGCACTTGGCCGTATCAACGCTCACGGAAGAACAAACACCACCGGTTGCGTAAAGCAGATTAAAGACAGCCGGAAAGCCAACAATGTCCATTCATTGAAGTTCACGTTTATGTTCTTCTCTCATGCATGTATACTTCTGCTGTCTGCATGATATGGAATAGAGAAACTACCAATGCTTTCCCCTTTCTGAAATCGTAGTAACACGCACACAGACAGGCATGCATACAAAGCATTCGTCCCCTCCATCCATCCATCCCTCTATCCCTCAGGCCGCACCTAACCTGGCCTACTTCGCCAAGGGCCGTGCTGCTGGCGGCCGCATGTTTTCGGTCATTGAGCGTGTGCCTGTGATCGGCGACGACTCATCCCCTGCCGAGGCCAGGGCCTCGAAGAAGTCGGGCTCCAAGAAGCAGCGGGTAAGCCATCCGGCATTCCCTTATCCGGCGTCTTCCTTCTCTTGGGTTTCGTGGCTGCTAATTCACGTGACATCCATGCCCGTTTTTCCCACCCAGCCCACCATACACCTCGGGGCAGCTCTGGCTTCGTCCCTACCGCTCATATCGAATCATGGTCTTGAATCCTGACCTCTTAGCTCTTGTTATGCAATTGTTCTCGCTGTTGCCTCCGGAATATTCCCTCCTCTTGCGCGCTTTCGTCTGCATTTTTATCCCGCGCCTTTTCTGGTAGGGTCACGGTTTCAACCCTCTTCCAAATTTTCAAATTAAACATAAGCAATCAGGAAATCCGAACCCTGAGCACTTGACACGGACCATCCAACACTCTCCGTCAGGCTAATGGCGGCATTCAGGCTAATGGCGGCATTGCTAACGGCAATGGCACTGCAGACGCCGCCGTATTGGTGCCGTTGAACGGTGCCCCGGTGCGCGGCGAGATTGAGCTCCGCAATGTGGACTTCGCCTACCCCTCCCGCCCTGACGTGCTCATCTTCCGCGACTTCAGCCTGCATGTACCAGCCGGCAAGACGGTGGCGCTGGTGGGCAGTAGCGGAAGCGGCAAGTCCACTGTCGTACAGCTAATCGAGCGCTTCTATGATCCACTGTCGGGCACTGTCACTTTGGACGGGCTTGATCTCCGCTCACTGCCACTGCTATGGCTCCGAAACCAGGTAAAGTATGTGCCGTTTGGGTACTGGAGGTGGAAGATCGCCCCTCGCTGTCCGAGCGTCGTTTACAGTTCTCGTACATTTGTTTTTGGTTTTGGCCACGTGTGTTCGAATCCCCTTGCAGTGCCCGTGCCTCCGTCCTGCTCTCGGTCTGTTTTTTTTTCTTGAATTGGCGGCTTGGTACTACACGCTATACGCACCTGTCCTCCATTTCCATTGGACACATACACATACACATGCACACGCGTACACACGCACGCAACCACCCGTAAAACCTCGTCGCGGTTAAAACCTTGCCGCACTTCCCATGGCACTGTGCAGCGCCAAAGCTTTTGGCTTTCTTTTTTCATCGTTTTTATTCTTAAGTGAACTTTTTGTCTGGGCACTGGATACTTGCTTAGGTAATCCCCAAGCCCCAACATCAACATGTCCCTCACCTATCTCTTCCTCGTTGCACTACCGCTTTCATGTCCGGTTTATATTCACTCCAGCCCAGCTCACGGCCCCAAGGTCTTATCTGTCTGCAGGTGGGCCTCGTCAGCCAGGAGCCAACGCTCTTCGCTACCTCCATTTTTGAGAACATCGCGATCGGCCTTCCAGGCGCCTCCACGGAGCAGGTGGAGGCGGCAGCCCGGGCCGCCAACGCACACGCCTTCATCCACAACCTCCCACAGGGGTATGAGACCCAGGTATATTGCGAGTGGGAACGGTGCAGGATGAAATCTCTTGCTGCGACTGCTGTCGTTGGTCTTGCTGCTGCTTTGGCTATGCTTGTTATGGTTGCCATCTTGGTGGCTGCTGTTACACTTGTGACCAGAAGAGGCGGCACGTGTTCTTCGCTCACACGACTCCCTCAGTGCAGCGCATAGTTTATACAAGACAAAATGGGGAAGCTTTGATATTGCGATGCGGCCTCAATCCAACATGCCAACCAATCCCAGTCATAATCCCCGGACCTTTCTCCTTCCCAGGTTGGCGAGCGAGGAGTTCAGTTAAGTGGTGGTCAAAAGCAGCGCATAGCCATCGCCAGGGCCATCCTCAAGAGCCCCAAGGTGGGGCAGAGCTTGCGGTGGTGCTGCACGGTCTTCGTGTTCGGTTCGGTACATCCGGGAGGGGCGTCGAGGGGTTCCTCCGCCAGGTCCGCGCGTGTCGGTAGTTATACAGTTGGTTATTGGCTGCGCTCAGAACTGGAAGCTCTCCTTGCCACCACGTAGCAGCCACCACATGCTTATTGGAATCAGGAAAGGGGAGGTGGGGGTTGATGTTGAGCATTACCAGCACCGGCTGAGCTAGCCTGGGCATTGCTCGCTGTGGAGTTTGTGTGAATTCTAACCACCGACGTAGAGCTTCAGGTGAGTTTTGGGTTTTTTAAGTCCGAGTTAAAGTCAAAGTGACCTTCACACACACACACACACACACACACACACACACACATACACACACACACACGAACCTGCGGAGGTCACGATCCCAATCATCAATACCTCCTCTTTGGACGGAGCTAGATGTCGCCTCCAATATCACGGTTAGTCATGCTTTACAGCAGCGTCTACAGCGATATCATTCCTCGATCATTCGTCTTGGCCCCCCTCCCTCCTTGGCGCAATCTTCCGTTATGTTTGTGGCTCCTTGTACTGCCCAGGTGATGTTGCTCGATGAAGCAACCTCAGCGCTGGATACTCGGTCGGAGGCGATTGTTCAAGCGGCCCTGGACCGTCTGGTGGTGGGACGTACCACGGTGGTGGTGGCGCACCGTCTGTCCACCATAAAGGATGCGGATGCCATTGCGGTGGTTCAGGGGGGTCGCGTCGTGGAGCTGGGTACACACGAGGGGCTGCTGAAGGACGAGAACGGTATGAGGAGGCGGAGGAAAGGGGTAATGTGTCTTTGTGCATCGAGTAGGATGCTTGTGTTTGCGCATATTCGCTCCATAGAGATATGTCAAATACAAGGTTAAGATATTGACAAATTGTTTGTGAAGAAATTATTTGCTAAAAGCACCCATTCGGCCCCTACGCCCGACTTCCGCTTACACCTGCAGGCGCCTACTCGATTTTGGTGAAGCTGCAGATGCATGCGCTGCCGTCAGCGGGAGAGGAGACAGAGCAGGGCGCCCCGGAGGACGACATTGAGGAGGTCGAGGCCGAACAGATGATCTCTCCGCCGCGGCCCGGCGCAGCCGTCACCACCTTTCCTTCCTCTGTCGATGACGTGAAGGCCTTTACCGCCGGTCCCGCCTCTGCCACTTCCCGGACGCAGCGGGCTTGGTCTCTGGAGATGGCGAGGTCCTCCCGCAACGGCGTGGCGGCGGGGGGGGTGCCGACGGCAGATGCCGTCGGCGTCACCATCCCCAACGCCATCGCGTCTAACAGCAGCAATATGGAGAAGGCCACCAATGGTGGTGGCGGCAACGCCTCTGCTGCCGCGGCCGCGCCCGCTAACCCGATGGTGGCATGCAGCGGAAAGGACGGCGGCGCAGCGAACATCGATGCGAAGGAGGAGCCGTACAAGGTGCCGCTCCGTCGTCTGTTGGGCTACGCCAAAGGCCGATATGGGTCGGCGTTTGTCGGCTGCGTGGCATCGGCAGCCGGTGGCGCGCAGCACCCCGCTTTCGCGTTCGTCATCGCATCCATGATTGGCATTTTCTACAACACGACGCCGGTAACTTGGGTTAAGCGCGAGATGAGGGGGGCGGACGGAGAAGAAGGGAAACGATAAATAGATCACATGGATTTGTCATATTGTGTGTGTTAAATGTGCTTTTGAAACGTGAAGCCAACGAAGCTCAATATGTGTTCGTCTGGCTGAGCCCCCGTGGTTGACGAAGGAATGGTAGCGAACCCATTTTACGCGAGGGAGAGGAATCCCTCGAGGAACAAAGCCGGGGTCGATTGATAGCTGCATACCGAAGGGAGGGTGCTTACGAATATTCCGAAAGCACCATCCCCATGGGTCCCGTTACCTTTGAAACCCATGTATCCAAGCGTCCCTTGCGAGTTCCTGTGCCCTAGGCATCCGTAGCTCATCAAAAAGAAAAGCTGAAGACTTCTGCGCCCGAATCTGTTGTTTACGTCCATAGATATCGCACGTGTACGGGGGATGATCCCTCGATGCCGCTGACGTTGTTCTACCTGCCTGCCGTCTGCATATCTGTCTGTCCATTTCGTCCTCCTTATCCCACGCCCGGGTGGACATGCAGTCAGAGCTGAAGAAGCAGGCGTCGTTCTACTGTTGGATGTTCTTCGTGATCGCGTGTGGCGCGTTCCTGGCTTTGCTGGTTCAGCAGATCGCGTTTGGCCGTGTGGCACAAGTCGTGTCGAATCGGGTGCGCGTGGAGCTGTTCGGGGCGATTATCCGACAGGAGGTGGGTGCTGGGTGGGCATCTCTGTATGTGTGTACGTGCGTACGCATGTACGTGTATGGGGCTGTGATTGGGAAGGAGGTGAGGGGGTGAAGAATGACAAAAGAGAACTCCACATATGTACGTGAGGTGCAGGGATGAGGCCAAAGGCCAAGAAATGGGGCATGGGGACGTTGTTGGTAAGTTGTCATGGGCATGTATATGTTGCTGTATGAAATTACATGGAAATTGTGCCTCGTGAAGGGACCCGCACCTGCCTTTTCCAGACGCTTCAGATGTCCTCGCCCCGCCATCGCCTTTCTCGTGTGTGTGTATTTTTGTGTCCTCATCTGTCGTCCCTGGAAGCTAGGTTGGCTGGTTTGATGATCCCGCCCACTCCAGCGGCAAGCTGACTGCCAATCTTGCTACCGATGCGGCCTACGTTCGGGGGGCTGTAGGCGACGCGTTTGCAGTTGGATTTCAGAACCTGTCCACCCTGGCGCTGGGTTACCTGGTAGCGCTGGCCTACGACTGGCGCATGGCGCTGCTCATTACGGGTAGGGCCGGGTCCACCATTGCTTAACGTTGTCGCACAGGTATTCCGCCTGTACACCAGCCCTTCGCACACATAGTCGCCAATGGGAAGTTAAGATCTTAACTCTTGGCGTCCGAATCTCATACTTCACTGCCCCGCTTTTGTCTTTGCACTTAGTCAGCACTCTGTGCACTTCACCGCGCCCCTGCTAACGCCGTCACATGTAACACAGACACGGCATACATTCATACCGCATTCCAATTGGCGTGTTTCCTTGAGATTGACACGCACACATACATATCCCACGCAACCCCTACAATGGCGGTGATGGTATCATCACCATCGCCCCTCTGCCGCTCGCAGGCGTGTTCCCCTTCATTACCCTGTCCATGTTAATCCATCTCAAGTTCCACACCGGCTTCAGCTCCGATGCGGACAAGCTGTACGCGGGAGCGAACCAGATGGTGACAGAGGCCTTTTCCTCCATTCGAGTCATCCACGCCTATAACCTGCAGAGCTTCGTGTCAGGGACGTACGGCAAAATGATTGTGAGTACGGATAGTTTGCTGCGGACGTATAAACACGTCACAGATACACATGTGTGTAGATATATAGATATTGGTACTACTTACAGCTAAGTCTAGCGTCACACGATCACGAGGCGTGGTGACGGCTGGTATTCTTCCTAAAACAATGGAGCAGTTTGGGGAGAATCCAATAAAAGCCGGAGTTAATGGTTTCGGAGCTGATGAACTCTTTCCTAAGATAGGTGCATACCCGTAGAGCGATCCGGCTGAGGTGCTGAATTACTTAAGCGTAGCTCCAAGAGCTGGACCCCAACTAACGTCCCAGTTGGTCATTCCCTTAGATTTTGGAAAATGGTAAGAAAGTAAGATTTGCAAAAAAAATCTGGTGAGCGGAAACTGACCGGAAGGTGAACGCCAGGAAAGAGGAAACCGCCGCAGTGTGCCTTCTTCATACCCCCACCCTTTCTGCCCCATCCATTCGTACGCCAATTTGCTAGGCGCAAGCCAATCGCATGCTGGTACGGCAGAGCAATGTTTCTGGCATCTCCTTCGCCTATTCCAATTTCGTCATGTTCGGTGAGGGACATGGTCGCACGGAGCACAGCGATGCTTATTATGCTTTGTGTACATGTCTACGTATGTGTATTTGTTTATGTAAACATTTCTGTGTTTTGGTAGTTGGCTAAGTGTATAATAGAATCAGAACTATAAAAGGTCTGGCAGCAGTATTCAATACGTTGATACGCCAGTGCGCCGCGTCGCACGTATGCTAGGCACCAGCTAGCCCACTGCATAGCCCACTGCACCCTGGCCCACGCCCTCCCTGACATTTTCCATCGCCTTTGCCTTCGCAGCGATGTACTCGTTGATCATCTACTTCATGGGTCAGGAGCTCAAACACAACTGGGTCGACTTTGACAAGAGTCTCAAGGCGTTCATGGCAATCCTGCTGGCAGCGATGGGGATGGCACAGGTGCGCAAAGGCCCAGGGTGGGAACCGCAGCCCTTGATTCCCCATGGCAGCACAGGTGCCAGGGAGCTTTCTGTGATCTATGGGCAGGTTGGCAGAGCGGGTAAGAAGGAAAGGTGGTTGTGCAGTGCGCGAGAGGATGTGCAGACCTATACTTCCAGTCCTCGAATTGAGGGTAATGGTCGCCGGACACGTACACACAAATATACGGGCACATAAACAAACGCGTTTGCGCTAGTAAAAACTGTGGGACAGCGATGTCCTTCTACGTCCATTTGTGCATCTGCACTGTTGCTCGCTGGCTCCTTACCACTGGTGGAATGTAAATCTTCCTCTGAATGGAGCTGTGGGATTGTGGCTTGGTGGTGGCCCTCGCAGGCGACGATGTCTTTCCCGGACCTTGGCAACGCTAAATCGGCAGTGCAGCGCATATTCCCCATCATCGATCGCAAGCCCACCATCGACAGTTTCGATGAGGCTGGCGCCAAGCCGGACCCGGAGGTACGTGTGTGTTTTGTGTGCAACACATATGGCGCCCTGGGGGCTTTGGTTGACCGGCAAAGATTATATATGTGATGCTATCTGTGTTTTTCTGTGGGTAAAGACGGCGGCGGCCTTAGGTGGTGTCGCGTTGCGAACCCTCTCCGTCACATTGCCCCCTTTCTTCCCCCATCCTGCCCGTCCCTAGTTATCTGCACTCACTCACTGTCTGTCTGGCGCGACTCAGGAAACCCCACATCTCCTCCGCAACACACGCCGTTCTTACCGTTAGCCCCATTTGCCCACGTCCCCCGCTGTGATATTGTAGACCATCCGCGGCGAGATAGAGTTCCGTGATGTGCGCTTCGCCTATCCGGCTCGACCCTCCGTGATCGTCTTCCACAACTTCAGCCTCACGGTCGCTGCCGGGCAGGTCACGGCGCTGGTGGGGGAGAGTGGCAGCGGCAAGTCTACTGTCGTGGGCCTTATTGAGCGCTTCTATGAACCCCAGGCGGGCTCCGTCACTTTAGACGGGCTGGATCTGCGAAGCTACAACCTTAAGTACCTTCGTGCGCAGGTACGGCTTAAGGGCGTAAATTTTGTCTTGTTTTCATTATAATCAATACTACTATTATGTATTGTTATTCCTAAACAACGGCAAATAACTACTTTGTAACAAATTTAATTAGTTTTATGTTTGTTGGCTATGATTTTATTTCACAACTTTCGTAACGGGTCCTCTTCTCCCCGTTCTTTTCAAATCCTCCGCAGGTGGGCTTGGTTAGCCAGGAGCCGCTGCTGTTCAACGGCACCATCTCTGACAATATCAAGATTGGAAAGGCGGACGCGACCCAGGAGGAGCTGGAAGCGGCAGCGGGTGCGGAAGGGAGAGGAGAGGAAGGGAGGTTAGCCGTCCTGGGGGATTAGCTCCTTATAGGGGTGTTGGGAGAGGTAAAGGGGAAGGGAAAAGAAAGGGAGGAAGGCAGATAAGGCATTCACAGGGACGATAAGGGCCTGCGATGGATGTGAGCCTCTTGGCACGCATCATAACATCATCGTACGTCCACGAAATCTAACGTTGGGGTATTTGTCACCCCATCTATCGATTATAAATACCCATCTCTGCCTGAGCGAGGCACTTGCCGCTAAGCGCGGCCGAGGCATCGAGGACCGGCGTTGGCTTTCCCCCGATACCGCGACACCCCCTAGGTCCCTTTCCGTTAGATTCATCCGCGTGACAGTGCCCTCCGCGGTATCCTTTCCGTTCTGGATGTCTTTGCATTCTCGCACACGCTCATCACTCTCCTCCCTGTGCGTTCACCTGCACCATTAACCCATCGTTCATCCTACCCCATAAAACCCTACTCCTACCCCCCTCCCGCTTGCAGAGGCGGCCAACGCACGCACTTTCATCGAGGCCCTTCCTGAGAAGTTCAACACCCGGGTGGGCGAGGGTGGGATCCAGCTCAGCGGAGGACAGAAGCAGCGTATCGCCATCGCCAGGGCGGTGGTCAAGAACCCCAAAGTAAGTTCTCGGGGGTCCGCACCAGCTGGTAGCCTTCCTTTTCTCCAACCCCTGAAGCTTAAATCGGAAGCTGCCGTCAGCTCCCGATGGCTTTTTGGGAAAGAAACCTCGCAACCAACATGAAGCCCTGTACCCTCATGACCCCAACCACCTGGCAATCGAAACTGCCCAGCCTATTGTCTGTAACCTCCTGTACCACCACCTCTTTACCCCTTCTTATAGTACCGCGGAACCCCCTTCCTTTACGCCCTCCTTTTGCTCGTGCAAACTTTCCCGCTTTCCTCCGCACACATTTTCATTCCTGACCCCTCTCCGCCCTCCAGGTAATGTTGCTTGATGAGGCAACCTCGGCACTGGACGCTCGCTCCGAGTCCGTGGTGCAGGCTGCTCTGGACCGTATCATGTGCGGCCGCACTTCCATCGTCATCGCCCACCGGCTGTCCACCATCCGCAACGCCAACACCATCGCCGTCGTGTATCGGGGTCACATCCTGGAGAAGGGCACGCACGAGGAGCTCATGGCGCTGCCCAACGGATCCTACGCCCGCCTCGTTGCGGCACAAAATCGTGATCCGGACAGCAACGGTGTGAAGGGCAAGGGGGCGTCAGGCACCAAGTGAGGTGGCAGTCTCGACTGCGGTGGAGGCGGCGGCGGTTAAATGGATAGCTGATGGGGGAGGGCAAGGACAAGTGGGTGGTGGTACGTCATGGTTGAAGAGGCTGCCGTTAACACGTGCAGGCCCTTTGTCCCGGGAAGCTGGGCGCTGAACGTCAAGTAAACTGAATCGTTAGGGGAAATTGATGCGATGGTGTGATGGATGGCGGGGGCCCCAGGCGGACGGGGCTTTTGGCTATGTCATCTGAGGAGCCAAGGGGAAAGGGACCGAGAAAGGAAGTGGAGGTGAGGTAAATCTCATGTGATAGCATTCGCGACCCAACGTCGCAGGATGAAAGAAACCCTGGGGGGCTGGAGCGGGGGCGGTGGACCGCCGCTTGTCTTGGAAGGAATACAAATTTCCTCCTCCCCATTTAACAACCAGGAATGATAATACCACAATCTGAGCCTCAACCCTCGCTAGGGGCCCTTCAAGGTGCTCTGGAGGCAGGGTGCATCTTCGAACACTCGCAACCGCCTTTTTGGCTTTGCCTAAAATCCAACGTAGTCCAGCCCACATTGTTACTCGTCGGAGCTTTTCCCTGGTCCAGGTGGAAGGAAGTCCGGGGGCGCTAGGTGCCTGGTTGCGATGGACCCGATAAGCTGAGTAGGCCTGAATGGCAAGAAGTATAAGCTATTAAGGTTTCAGCTTAGAGATGCGGCCCCCTGATATGCAGCCCGTTTGTGTGTATGGGTTTTTTTTCCCGGTTCTCTCTGGGCCTGTTCTCCCGGCGGCGGCTGCAAGGCGCATCAGTGTGGCGGATAAACAGATGCAACGTACAACAATAAGTTGTCTTGTAGTACTAGATAGCCGTATGCCGACGAGCCACCGGTTGTACGGGATGGAGACTCTGTCCGTGTGCCTGATCTGGGATTGCCGAATTTTTGTTCTTATATGTGCTTTCCCAGGGAACGGAGGAACTTTGTCGCTGGCGCACATGGATATGGATTCCGTACGACAGATCCTTCCTAAGGGCACTGCATTCCTTCGCCTGGAATCATTAATTAAGGCCTCCAAAATACTTTTAGCGACTGGCTGGGCTCACATGGCTTTGGGCTATTGGCTGAAGCCGTTAAAGCTTCTATTGCAACTGTGCATTACATGCTGTGTTGGTAATTGGGCCATATCTGGAATCCCGACGTGACCGGCATGGAGGACAGGGGCAGGGAACTGGGGGAGGGTCCGGCCGTCATCATCAAATACAGGAAGCATGAAGGGGGCGTTGTGACCAAATATCGGCTGGTTTGCTGGTGAGATGTTGTCCTTTGCACTCTTCCTGTATGTCTATGCATCTGCCCATCTCTCCGTACAAGGGATTGTTTCCTGGGATTGGATTGTTTCCTGGACTTCTCTTGGCTCCAAATTTGCTGTGCCCTCAAGATGTCTTTTAAGGCATATGGATAGACGAGGGCAGCCCTTTCGTGACCGTTTTCTTCCTGCTTCAGCTTGCAGTCTGGAATGCTGCTGTGCATCTGAATGGTGTGATAACCCCATTTTGGATGGGTGAGTTGCGTCGGATTGACCCTGGCTGATGTACCTTGTGTGAGAATTACGCGGCTCAGGATCATGGTGCCTGGGAATGGACACATGTGCAGGAATGGACACATGTGCCTAAATTAAGTTTTGAGATTCGTCTTTCTGTAGATGTTAATTGTAGCCATTGTATAAAAAAACCTCCTGCGAAGTTGAAAACTCGTGCTTGTGTGAAATCGTTTAAGGAATTCTTGTTTGCACAAGCTATTGTACGTGGAACGTGGAAAGTAACAATGTGTTGTTGGCATTCAATCTGTGCTGCGTGTCAATTACCCACCGTAAAGGGTTGTTTGTATTAGGTTGCGAGTTCGTATTCGCATTCTCGAGTTTGAGTATGGATTCTGCCGCTGGATTCATATCTGCCGCTGGATTCATATTGCTTCACCCCGACCTCTCCCTACACCAACTATACGTCTATACACGACGATCCGCATTATACGTATATTACGTAATGTTTTGTTGCACGACCACGCTTTGTTCCCTTTTTATTTAGTGGTACGCTTAGGATTGCGAAGACTACCTTGTAAGCTCTTGATGACTCTTGGTGGTATGTGCTTCTCTCTGATTATATTAATCCGTTCCAATTTTAAGAGTGCCCGGGCTGTGACTTGCGCAAAAGCAATGCTTACCCAAAATCGACGCACAACTCAGAATTGTAACGGAAGGAAAGATTGTAAGCTACAGGCATTCAGGGGTAGATTCAGGGAACCAGGCTTGCGCCAAGATACTGTCTGGGTTAATGACGTTCCCGGGTGTACGAGGGCTCCCTGGAAGGATTCTCCCCATCCTATATGACATACCCCATGGCGAGGGGCGCTTGTGCTGCCGCAAGGTGCAACACGGTCAGTCTTACATCACACTAAGGAAATGCGTCGTACCTCAACACGAAAACAATAACCCATACGCCGCCAGGGAGCAGAATCTCGCCAAACCCGCAGGGAATTTTACGTGTTTGGTACGTCAAGGCCCTCCTCCGATACGCCCATAACCAGGCGGATAGGGTGGGTTGCTATACCCGACGGTACTTCCGGACATTCTCCTTAGAACGGAAGCCGTCCAGAACAAAATCTCAATCTCTCATCCCGGCAGGATCATCCGGGATCCACCAGTCCTCCCAAACCAAGCACCCAAGCACATGACCAATAAGCTTGAACCGCTGTAGGGGCATCGGACGCCACTGAACAGCCTAACGGTGACCTACATTCCGCTCATGTCCTCCACTGCAAGACATGCTTCATGCGTTAGCGCATTGAAGGGTGGTGCTCGGAAGCAGGCGGAGTTTGAAAGCGGGCACTGACTCATTCCGTTTCCGCCCGCCTCGTGTACTGTAGGTAATCATACCACCATGTTGCGCACTTCACTCCTGCACCAGGTTCCCGTTGCGGTCCAGCTTCCTCCCCCGGAAGTCCACAGGGTCGGGGACGTTGGAGTTCCATATCATGCTAGGAATCCAGCCCTTCGGCGGCATATGCCGGACCTCATTGGAAACGGAATGCTGCCACAGCAAGTACATCAAGCCGCCCAAAGCGCTGCAGGAGCATTATAATGTTGATATGAGAATTCCTAAAAGGGCTGAAGGAGCCGCACGATCCAGAATAACACTGCCACACTCCGTACCCAAATGTCAGCGCGGTATTCCTCCGCCAGGCCTTCGGGTCGCAGTAGAAGCCACCATGAGGATACCAAATCTCTGCATAAGCATGCCAATCCACAACAAGAAAAAAATATGAACAAATCTGTCACGGACAAGTGATAACTAATCGGGTTGCCTAGGCAGTGTACATGCATCAAATAACTGACCGCGATTATAAAAAAAGTCAGGCGGGCAAAGGCCTGACTTGGGCGCTAGCAATTTTGCATAAGAGGGCTCTGGGACTGCAGGAGGGTGATGGTGATGGCCGCCGCCCATTTTGAGCTGTTCCCTAACTAAGGCGATGTGACAATTGCAAAAGCATTGACTGGATGCCGAGAACCCTGAATGGGTTCTTCACCAAAAACGTCTCGTACAAGTCCTCCGTACCTCAATCATGTTCAAACCTGGGGTTGTGGCAAACCAAATATAGTTACATGCTTACCTAGTCGCCATATCCACATATCGGTAATTGAGGAATCTGCCATGGTGTAAGCTGCCGACCTTCGGCACCGCACGCGATGCACGGCACAGCTGTGGAGTCCAACATCTAACAAAAGGAAGTCCTCCACTGAGCTGAATAACTTTAATTTTGGTTGTCTGTATTAATCATCGCGCAATCTTGCTGGAACTTTCTTAAATAGCTTGAATAGACTTTCAGCGCAACTTTGGTTGCAAAAACTATACTGAACCCTGGGAGTAGCTCTCGACGATGGAGGGGGCGAGGACTGTCTCTGGGGTGCCGCTCCTACCTCGGGTTTCCGTGCCGCTGGTAGACACGCAGGTAGGAGTGGCACAGAAGTTAAGAGGTGAAGCATATTTCCAAAACCGCTAAAAATTCCATTGTTTAAGATTATCGTCCAAACAGATTTTGTGCTTATCACGCATTGTTCGGCCTCCTGCACTTCCCGACCCTTCCACCCTTTCTCGAGCGCGCATTTGGACACAATATGTACCAGCTCCCGGTCTTCATATCAGCCATTCCCTTGTCGTACCTTAGAAGCCAGAACCTACAAATGAACCTCTGATATGCCGGAACATGTAGAAGCCGATGGAGATGTTGCCGTCGTACATACTTCGTCATATATTGCACCAGGAAGCAGTGCTATGCGTGCCTGCTTGAAGTCCCGAAACGCGTCCCATAGCCTATTCGAAAGCCCTTCCCTCTCGCAGCTCACCTCAGGCTGCGCTGTCCGCTCCCTCCTGCGCGATACACCGTGGCACCGAGCCCTCTTCTGAACCCTCGTCTCTCGTACCCAGGCGGTCCGGAATCTGCTCTCCACCATCTCCAGTGGTAGCTATAACGCCCAACTGACAGCTGCCGTACAGCTCGCCGGGTTATTGGAGGCGGAGGAGGGGCGCTTCCGGGACGTCGTGGGTGACCCATGGGGGGGTCCCACGGGTCAACGTGCCGCGCACAGCATTGGCCGATTGCTGGCCTGCATTAAGGTGCGGCGCATGGCCCGTAGATCTGTCGTATTGTCGACTTCGGGCTTCAACCCATGGGTCGGGGCCCGCGAGTACGGCTGTGCATGCGGATGCTGGCTGGCGGATGCTGACTCGGAAAAGTGATTGAAACCATCAGTGGCCGCTAAGCGTTGACTTAGCCTTTCGATGTCGTACTCAGCCTGAGCCTGGCTGCCCGGTGCTAGCCTCAAAACCATGCCGCGTCTGCCACCGCGTATCGCCGTTTTTCCGGACGCTGGGCCGGAGGGTGGGGCGGAGCGTCCCAGAAGGAATTGTTGATGTCTGTTGCAAACGGTCAGGTTGCAGGGGCCCCGGGGCCGCTGACATTTCCCAAACCCTCCATCCGCGTCGCTTTCTCCCTCACAGGAGCGAGAGAGCGTGTACGACAACTTATGCGAGTCCTGGGTTTTGTCTCGCTCGGTTCCCATGGAACAGCAAGTGGCGGGGCTGCGGCTGGTGCTGGCTTGCCTGAGCTGTTGGGGGTTTCAGTACCCGCTAACTGAGGACCGCTGCATGGAGCTACTGCTGGTGGGAGGAGGGGGAGAAGGGGGAGGGGGAGGGGGCGGGAGGAGGGGGAGGAATGGAAAGGCAAATACACGAGACCCGGTACTCCTGTTGAGGCGCAGCATAAGGGTCTCGTGGCGGTCGAATGTTGTACGTCTGCCTTGTCAAGGGTAGGCATGGTGGGGACTCCTGGCCGTATTTATGTTAAATATAGGTCTTGCTACTGCTGCTGAATTAGAAACCGCAATTTCCCAATTCCATGATCGCGAAAGTGAATCAACGGATTGAGATACGGTGTTTCCGTACATGCCATCTCGACGCTTGCAGGAGTGGGCGGGGGAGGCAGGCGACGAAACACCAACGCCGTCAGATCCCCCTCCCGCCGATGATGACGCGCTGCTGCGGGAGGCGAGGTCTGTGTACTCCACAGGTACGAGACTGCACGGCACTGTATGGCACTGAATGACAGTTGGGTTTGAATATTCCCCTATTCAATATGACGTCATCGGATCCGTGTTCCCCCCGCACTATCGAATTTACATGTCGCTGTTGCTGTGTATACGTTGCCGTGTACGGCATGACACCCGATGTACGAGGCATGTACTATGGAGCCTTGCGAGCTTACAGAAGCTTGCTTGCAATCATCATGATTATTATCGTCTTCATTCACATAATGGATGTACGGAATCCATCCTGATCTCCCGATGTACTGCAGTGTGTGTGTACGTGTGTGTCTTAACTGGTATTATCCCTGCCCCTGCCCCTGCCCCTGCCCCTGCCCCTGCCCCTGCCCCTGCTCCTGCTCCTGCCCCAACTGCGCGCATCTATCCGGAAGCGCAGGTCTGCTTGCCATCGCCATGACCAATGAGGACCACGCCGGGCCCGCCTCCTCAACCCCCCTCCTCCCCCGCGTCGCCAAGTACATGAAGTCGGCGCTGCTGGATAAAACAGAGGCGCCAGAGGTGGTGGACCCAGAGGTGGCGGCGCCGGCTTCGACTCCGGCACTGCCGCCGCCGCCACGGCATGCGGTGGCCGCCGGCGATGGTGGCGGTGACGGCGGCTCCTTCCCCGCCACAGCTGCCAGCTCAGCTTCGCCCCGTTCCTTGTGCCATCCGCCTTCAGTGCTCCGGCGGCTCAGGTTGCAGTACTGTTCAGCCCTGTTGGCGTATGTTGGGGAGTACGTGGACGCGCTGGGTCCGGTGCTGGCGGAACGGGGCGCGGAGGCACTCCTGGAGCTGATGCGGCGGGGAGCAGCTGCCGGCGACGGGCGGCTGCTGTACGACGTTCTGGCTGCCTGCGTCGCGCTGACGGCGCACCGCCGGTTTTCGGAGCAGTTCGTCGAGGCGGGCGGTGTAGAGCTTGCCTTATCACTTCCCAGGTGCGGATATGTGTTTGTGTGTGTATGAACGGGTGTGTGATGTCGATCCATCAGTTCGCTATACTCAAGACTCAAGACTGCTCAAAAAGGTGTCAATGATTGGAATCCGATGTTACGGGCTGCATGCGGACGTTAAAATGGCTGTGATCAGGTACTTCTTGCTCCTCCCCGTCCTCCCTCACGTTGCTGCATCTCGTTCTTTCCCCACTTTCCCCCTCATCCCCCTCGTCCCCCGGTCCTTAGGAGCCCGCACACATACTTTGGCCTGGCTATGCTCCTCTATAGCCTGGCAGCGGCACCACTGGCGTTTGAAAGGCTGCTAACGCCAAGCCCGGCAGCGGCGGTCGGCGGCGGTAGCGGCGGCGGTAGCGGCGGCGGCGGCGGCGGTGATTCTAGTACGGTCTCGTGTCCTGCCGTCCGGGCAGGCCCCGGAGCGGTTGTCGCCACCGCATTGTCGCTCCTCAGCTGTGGTCAGGACCTGGCTCGTAAGACGGCGGTGACCTTCCTGTCCAGCGTCATGCATTTCCCCGCCACTCTCATCGAGTTCCAAGCACAGGTGTGAAAGGGCCAGCGGCGGGAAGGGGGAAGCGGCGGGGGGGGAAGGGGTGTGCCAATCGCATCACCTTCCAAAACCCTCCACTGTCATTTCGCGACTGGCCTGGCACTGAAGCAAAATAGCCGCGATTGCATCATGTAAATTAATGTGCTTTCTTGCCGTACAGGATGGAGTACGACGTATGCTGAACTTGCTACGTGCCGTGCTGACAAGTCAACGTTCCGATGCGCGGCTTGACTTACGAATGGAACGACAGGTACGATAGATTAGTGACCCATGGGATACAATAATTGGTGTTTGTTGATGACGTTGACGACTGCCTATAATCCTCGACACCTCATTCCTTCCCTGGATTGGACTGCAGGTGGGGTACTACGCCGCTCTGACGCTTCGACAATTCCTGGCAACACATCTGGTACTGCATGTGGGGGCACTGCGAAGGGGCCTTGCCGCCGCCGCCAGCTCCGGCAGCAAGAGTAAAAATGGTGGCGGCGGTGAAGCCGCTGCCACCGTCACCGGCTACGGAACGGGAGGTGGTACGGGTGTCAATGCCGCCGCTGCGGCGGTGGCGGCGGAGCGGCCGGGCGGTGCCGATGACGGCGCTTCCGCCGCCATCCAGGCACATGCTCCCGTATTGCCGTACCGTCCCGTGGACGTTAGCCGGGAGGCCCTCGATTCCGTGACGGCGTCCCTAGCATCGGATCGCCGGCTGGCGGAGGCGTTCGTTCGCTGCCGCTGGCCTGCTCTGGAGCATCTGCTTGACGCCGGCGCACCAGCGCTCCTGCTGGAGTTGGTTTCGGCGCTACCGCCAGAACGATGGTTCCATGAGGCCATGCTTGAGGCGCTTGAGGCTGTACGGCTGTTAACTTTGGCGCCGCTGGCACGGCGGGAGGTGCTGGCGGCAGTGGTGCCAGTTGGCGGCGGTCATCACCGCGGCGGCGTGGGAGTGTTGCTTACCGCCGCCACCTTGAGCACGTCTGCTTTCTTCTCTTCGGACCCCGAGGCGCGTCTCCTGTCCGGCTCGGGGGGAAAGACGGGGGGGAGGGAGGGGGGAAAGCGAATATGCTGAAAACCCACACTAACAGGACGTCGTCTTCTCGGTCGGGGAAATGGGTACATATATGTGGGTAATTGAGGTGCAAATGTGTGAGACGAATTTCCCTCACGTAATGGAGGGGTGAAGTCGAACCCTGCACAACACCACGCAAAGATGGAGGAGCGGTGGCGTCAACAATTCTAATTACGGATACTAGGGCCCACGGCCGACAACTTTCACACGGTACGACACGCGCACGAAACCGAGTAACGGCGACGATTCGCCTTCTGCCTGCATTCACTATCGCAGATGGTGGCGGAGGCGCTCTCCACCTTAGTCAACTGCGTCACGCCGCCTCCCTCCCTGGCGCCATTGCTGGCAAGCACCGCAGCGGCCGCGCGCGGCGGTGGCGGCGCCGCTGGCGCAGGAGGTGGTGGCGGAGGCACTGGCGTACTTTCAGGCGCCACGCCGGCCCGCCGACCCGAACGGGCATCCCATGGGAACATAGAGCTGCTGCCGCCACCGCCGCCGACGGCGATGTTGCAGTCGGAGGGGGCAACGAGGGGGCCAGCGGGGGCAGGTGGAGGGGGCGGAGGGGAGGAAGACGGAGCTGGCAGTCGCAACGGAGGGGCGGTACGGCGAATCACTAATGGGTTTGGGCTTGGTGAAAAACACACGAGAGTATATGAAATATACGGAGGGGCGGTACCCCCTACCAGCCCTACAAACAACAGCCGCAATTCGCACACGCACATACACACGCTTAACGAAAACGGGTGAATGCGTCTGCTCTCCCCAAAACTGCGCCAATAACAGAAAATAAGGAAACCCTAAAACAAAACCCACACGCTCCCTGCTCCCTGCAGTCAGCCTCCCTGGAGCTCATACACACAGGAGCCAGCTCCGTCCTGGGTCAGGCTCTGGAAGCCGGCTACGTCCATGCACGACAGGTTGTACGGCAAGCAAACGGTATTCGCTCTCTGATGCAGCTTTTACAGCCACGTCATGGACAGGGCCCAAATGCCGTACCGCCCGGCCCACTGGATCGAATTCGGGCATTGGCGTGTCGGGCGCTTATTGGAATGGCGGGCGACCCCGCCATGCGGCAGATCCTAACCAGGCTACAGGTGCGGTTGTGAGGGGGGTGAGGGAAGGGGTTATTGGGGCGGGGGCTACGGCGATTCAAATCCGATACAGATGGTGGAGAGGTGTAGGAAAAATATATATAGCGGACACGGTCACAGAAACGACGGTTAACAAGTTAAGGAAACAAAATTCATTATTATTGAAAATTATTATTATTGAAAAATTGCATCTTAAGATAAAATGAAATAGTTTTATTAAACAGTTGAATGGATGTTCTTTGCTGTCGGTGGGCGACAGGATGCTTCCCCACGGCAGCGTTACCTTTGCTCCAAAACCTACCTCCGAAACCTACCTCCGAAACCATTGAACCTTTATAAAACCGTGGGTGTGTTTGTTCTCTAGTTGGCCCGCCTGTTGTCCGACCTGATGAGGGAGCCCCTGGCGGCCGGGGTGGCGCGACGACCCCCGGGCGCTCCCCTGGAGCCGGGGGTATTGTACCAGTGCGGCCCGGGCGCGGACTGGCACGCGGCTTTCACGGGGGTGGCTCTCGAGCTTATCGCATTGACCACCACGGGTATGTACGGCAATAAGGTTTGGGGACGGGACATTTGAGATGGTGAGAGATGGGTGATGACGTGATGAGCGTTTGATCCAAGGGAGGGGGGGAGGGGAGGGAAAACGGGGAGCAGCGTTCAAAGTTCGGTGGATAGCTTTTCCTGGCCGGCCTGCCGAGGCCACAGCGCCAGGGCTGAGGACCAGTCGCCGACTTCTCCGTACATGTGGCGCGCGCATGATGAGGCCATCCTCTCTCCCCCTCACGTACCCGCCCCCCTCCGTAAGGCTGAGGGCGGCAGGGTGTACAGGCAGCCCCCCGGTCCGGCATCAAGCTGTACGGATAGATATGTACAGCTCATACACACACGCACGGGCGTATTCATATTCCACCACAACTCCCCCCCTTCCGTCCTCCGTCCATGACTCGTAATTTTGTTCTCCAATAGCGGTAATACCAAGTCTGGTGTAATCCCCTCCCTCCACTTCATGCCAGGTGGTGGGTCCATGGGTCCGCGTCACGGCGATAAGTTCACTGTCGCCGCCGCCAACGACGCCACGGCGCCAGCCCTGCTCAAGATTGAACGCGCCGCAATTGCCGCCGCCGCGCACGTCAGCTACAGCCCGCAGGAGCTGCTACTGCTGGTGTACGAACACCTGATGGCGTCAGGCCTCCACGCCTCCGCCGCGAACCTGGCGGCGGAGGCGCAGCTCGCCCGCGCCAGTGCCGCGTTACATAAGATAATGCATTTGAACACCGCCTCTGGCGGCGCGCCACCTCCGCCACTGCCGGCAGTTCATGGCGGTGGCACCGCCGCTGGTGACGTCGGGGTGACTTTGCCGTTGGAAGCTCCGGTCGCTGCCTCCGGGAGTGCCCGGCAGCCAAACGCAACACATCAGTTGAACTGCTCCGCAACGGGACTGATCAGTGCAGCCTGTACGCCGTACACTGGCGGAGGTGGTGGTGGAGGTACGTCGCGGAAAGGCCGTGCCATTTCGATCTCGGCGGCGCTGCGCGACGCGGCCGCCGGCCGCTGCCGTTCAGACCTGTCACATGATCTCGCTCGGCTACAACTGCAACAACAACAGCAGCAACAGCTACAACTACAGTCCCAGTTCGAGTCGCCGTTTCCGCCACGGACGGCGGCGGCGGGTGAGGCCCCCCCAGCCACAGATGGCGTTCGGTCGGGTCAGCTGAAGCGGCGAGCGAGTATGCCGCTGCCCCCGGTGGGACATCCCTTAACGAGGGCAGCGGCGGCGGCGGCGGCGGCGGCGGGGATGTCGCCACCGCCAGCACCGTCGGAAGTGACGTCACCGCCGGCGAATGCAGTCGCTGTCGTCGAGGCTAATGGCAAGGGCGTGACCGGCGTAGTTGGAGGCGCCGCCGCCGTCAACCAGGGGACGCGTAGTGGCGGCCGGACATC
This sequence comes from Volvox africanus, assembly GCA_030268105.1. Lineage (NCBI taxonomy): Eukaryota > Viridiplantae > Chlorophyta > Chlorophyceae > Chlamydomonadales > Volvocaceae > Volvox > Volvox africanus. The sequence goes on along the minus strand of BSDZ01000017.1, from coordinate 1,112,711 downwards.
TTCAACCCATACCCGCGGCGCCAGCGGCGCCGGGGCCCGGAAGCGCAGCTCGTCGAATGTGCACTCCTCCGCCAGTAAGGCGGCAGCGGCGGCGGCGGTGGCGGCTGCAGACGCGGGGAGCCATAAGGCCCCTTTGCGCCTGCCTGGCCTTCAAGCCGGTGAATCTCGGGAGGGGGCGGCGGCAGGGGCCACAGCCGCTGCCGCCGCCACGAACCTGGGTACCGACTCGGATTATCTAACAAAGGCGTTTGGACAGCAGCAACAGCAACAAATAGGCAAGCTGCAGCTGCGGATGCCTGGGTTGGCCACCACTCCACAGGTATTTGCATGTGTGTTTTGTCGTACTACTTGGTCTCAGAGGCGTTCTGCAATGTTGCTTTCTCCTCCCATCTCCAAATCTCCCAACTGCTACAGCTCCGCCAAAATTTGCACGTTCCCAACTGCGGCAACGGATAGAGCGTCGCTCTCGTGTTTATGTTTTGAGGGCTGGAGGGCTATAATTTCCAAGCCCTTGCTTACGTTTCTGCGCTCACACTTTTGAGGCGGAAAAGGCCGACCCGCGGGTCGGAACTACTGCCAACTGTGGACTATTGTTTGCTATGGTAGCAATGGAAGGATGACGCACTGCTGCTGATGTCGCAGTTTTTGGTGAGAGCCAAGGCCTTGTCGAGCCCCTTCGCCAACACCAACGCCGCCGGGCCTACGGCGGACCGGCACGCACACGCTGGCGCCGTCACGACGCCGTTCAGTGGCGGCGGCGGTGGCGCCGCCGCCGCGGCCGCCGGCCCGGCCAATATCGTGGGCACTACCTTCGTCAGCGGTACCGCCGGTGCCGCGGGTGTTGCCCCCAACCCGCTTCTTTCCGACCTCCCCTCCCGCCGCCCCCATACTCACAATGCTACCACCGCTGCCGCGCTTCGACGGCATTCGTCAAACAGTACCGCGACAATGGCCGCCGCCGGCGTTGGCGGGGCGTCTGCGGTGGCGGCGGCGGCCGCCGCCACGCTGGCAGCCGTTCCAGTTATGGTTCCGGAGCTCCCCGCCCATGTGGAGGCGGCGGCTCGGGACCTGCACCTGTTGTCCCGTCCCCCCGCGATGTCGAAGTTACATCACATTGTGATGTCGTACTTACGGCAGCAGCACCGTCAAGCGGTCATGCAATCCGCGGTGCCAACCGCCATGCTGCCGCCAATCTCGCTGTCAAGGCCGTACGTCATGCCGCAGGTACGGTGTTAATCTGTTTGATGCCGCAAAACTGGCCTATCTATGACACACTCGCATACACACTCGCATACAGACGCTGTCACTCAATTGCACATCGCCTCCTTACATTACACCGCCCTCCTCCCCACCACCCTCAGGCCACTCACGCACTGGACGCCCCCGTCAATGTGACCCGGCGTGCATATCGGCGGGAGCTCCAGGGGGGGCACGGCGGCCGCGGAGGCGCACGAGCGGATACGCAGTTGATATACAGGTGAGGGGGCTTTGAGGGGAGGGAGGGAGTGCGCGTGTACATACTGATGAGCAGCAGGGGTGTTTTTTGGCGGGGCCGGGGGGGGGCGTAATCGTCGGATTTGCGTTACCTTCCACCCAACGGTTAGACGGGACGCGCTGGGCAGTGTGAGGGTGACTTTGTGTGAAGTGCGTGTGTGTTTCGGTCGTTCCGGTGTGTGTATGGAGGGATGGAAAGAAACGAATTCGGCCAGAGAAAGGTGCGGGGCGGGGGAAGTAGGCCCTGGAGGTGCGAGTGCGACAAGGTAGCCAGTCAGGTCACATCTGTGCGCATACGCTTGCTAATGTTGAGGCCCTAATGACGTCACCACTAATACCCCTCTTGGCTTTATCTGCAGTGTTTCGGTCCCCGAGGCCAAACCCCACCCCCCCACCCCCCGCCCTGTTTTCTCCCCTCCTCTCCACGCCCGCGTGCTCTATTGCAGCCGCTTCCGACCGCTGCGGGTGTTTCGTGACGAAGGCAGCCTCAGTCTGTGCGCTACCTTCGTACACGTGAGAAGCCGGGTTTGGTGGGCGTACGGCAAGAAGTCGAGGGGTAAGGGGAGCCGAAACCATGAGAAGGTTGGAAGTAAAGGGGTGAAGGGGTGAACTCCTTGCCCTTCCCTCCACCCCTCTCCTCCTCCCCTTTCCTCCACCCGATCTCCCTCTCCCCCAACATCCAGTATCAGGCTTACACCAACTCCAACATTACGATTTCGGGTTTGTGCTTCTGATCAGCAATACCAGGTCACGTGTATTTGCGTTCTTCTCCCCAACCCCCCCACCCCGGTTTTTGCCCCTCCTCTCCCGGGTGGTGTGTGCAGGGCTGGCGCAGTTTGGTGTTGGGAACTCATGGTGGTGAGCTAAAGCTGCAGGACTCCCTGGAGGGGGAGATACTGGACGTGGTGGAGGGACACTCGACTGCGGTGACGCATCTTAGATCGTACGACAACCCGGCGGCGGTACGGGGAGGCGGTGAATATGGAGCGGGGAACGAGGTGTAACGGGGGTATCCCCCGTGCGTCTGGACTTTGTTATCCACACACACACACATACACATACACATACACACACACATACACATACACATACACATACACATACACATACACACACACATACACATACACATACACATACACATACACATACACACACACATACACATACACCCATACATACATACACATACACATACATACATACACACACACATACACACATACATACACACACATACACATACACATACACATACACATACACATACACATACACATACACATATACACACACCGTACGACCATGCCGCCCGTTGCACCCCCTCCATGTTCTCCCTTTCCTCTCTTTTCCTTGATTGGCTGTGCTGATTGCGTTCTGGCTCCGAAACTAACCCCGCAGATGGTCTCAGTTAGATAGCCTTGCATTCAAACTCTTTGGCTCACTGAGCGCCCTCTAGCGACCCGTCGTGATAATTTCTTATTCCCTCCGAAACCACCGCCCGCGCAGCCGCTGCTGCTGTCCTCGGCGCGCTCGGACGTGAAGCTATGGGTTGCGAGGCAGGAGGTGGTTTCGGAGGGCGATGTGGGGGTTCTGCCCCGGGCTCCCCGCACCACCTGGGACGGGGTCACGAGGGCGAGCTTCAGCCCGGATGGGGCGCAGGTGTGTTTTGTTTGTGTGTTTGGGAGCGGCTGAGGGGGGCCGCTGAAGGTCAGACTACGGAAAGACTGATGGGTTAGTGTTGGATCTGTTAATGCGGACTTAGAGCCATCTCCCCTATCAGCTTTCCTCTTCCCCGTTTTCCACGGTATCAGTTGGGTTTGCCGTATACCGTCTCTTCTCGCCTCTCTCCTCTTATCCCCCCCCCTTTATTCCCCCCTCCTCCAGGTAACTTTTGATTCACCCCCCCCAATTCCTTCTAACCACCGTTTTGCAGGTGGTGGCGGTTAGCTGTACTTCCGCTCGCCAGGCAATGATCTTTGATGTACGGACGTCCACACGGCTTGCCGTACTGGAGCCGCCGCCGTTGGCTGCTGGGGGCGATGGCGGCGGACCGCCGCCAGTCGCTGGGGGTAGCGGCAGCGGCGGCCGTACCCCACGGATCGGTGTCGGCGTTGGCGCATTGGGTTTGTTTCCGGGAACCGGTGGCGCTTCTGCGGCCATTGAGGGGCGGCGATCAGGTCGCGTCAGTGCGGCGACGCCGTGGGCGTGCTACAGCCCAACCAGCGAGATGCTGTTGTGGGGCAACTGCTTGTATGACCTTCGTATGAGAACTGCCGTACACCAGTTCGATATGTTCACGGAAAGCGGCTCCGGAACCTTTCATCCTGCGGGTCTTGAGGTGCGATGTACATGCGTGTGTGTTTGTGTATTGGTAGCCCCTTCAGAGGGCAGCGGCGGGAATTATGACGGGTATTATCAGATGTGGGAAAATCAAATCTGCAGAATGAAGCAAAACCGCGAAAGTATTTTTGATATAAGTGAGGTGTTAAAATGGCAGTAAGTACGGTAAGGGTACGGCAAAGGTTGAGACGGTCCCTCTTATCTGCCTGCGAAAAGGGCCGCCAGCTGTCCTGATGACTGAAACGTTATTCATGTGCAACAACGCCGCGTCACTCTGTACGGCACCTCGGCCGAAACGCAACCTCCTCTCCAACAACCCGGTCGCCGATCCAATACCCCAACGGTCAACCGCCACTGTGTAGGTGATCTTAAACAGTGAGATTTGGGACCTGCGCAGCTTCAAATTGCTCCGTTCGGTGCCCACTTTGGCGGGAGCCGCTGTGGCCTTCAGCGGCAGTGGAGACGTCTTGTATGCGGTAGGGAGAGAGAGAGAGGGTGTGGGGGTGCGTCGGTCTGTTTTCATGTCTGTATGCGTATCTACCTGTTTGCTCTGTCTGCGTCTGTGTTCGATACGACATTTCCGTACGCCGCTCTCTATCTGTCCGCGGTGACGCGATGGCCGCATCCTCCTATTTCGGCCGTCGACATGTCGTACATGTCGTACATGGGTAATGGCTCAAGTTGCCGGCACTATGTCCCGGCACCTCCAAGAAAGTAGAAAGACGCTAGGGTATTCACAACCGCCATACACATGTGTTCGTATTTATAGAAAAGGCGAATACAATGTTACCTCTTCTCATCTCCCACATTTATCAAGTAGCTATTCTCAACATGGCGACCAACTCCCAACGGAAACTATGTCGTACTTGGGGCTGGCCCTGGTCGCGCCATCTCTCGACTCGCACTCGCAGTCACGGCGGCAAACGGAGGAGCCACTCTCGCAGCTCTTCAATCCCCGCCGGTCACGCCACCCGCTTAACACCGCCTTCCGTACATTGGACGCGGCGACGTACGGCGACATCGCGACAGTGGCAGTAGAGCGCGTCGTGCTGGACCTGGCGGTGAGTGCGTGTGACCTCCATGGAAGGCTTATGAGGGGATGGTTGTGCTAGTGTGCTTTAGAGGATTCCAGCGGGGACGTCGGAGGGTAGGGGAGGGTTTTGCGTCTGACCAACATTTCCCACCTCCCCCATCAGGTGGAGCCCAGTGATTCGCTCGTGGCGATCGTGGCGGTGGACCTGACGGAAGAGGAGGTGACGGCCTCAGCGCGGGTGTACGAAGTAGGTCGCCGCCGCCCCGCTGACGACGAGTCTGACGCCGAAGAGGAGGACGATGAGGACGACGATAGCGACGGCGGAAGCGAGGTGCGTTGTGGTTAAATCATAATGACTACCTTGCGACAAAGGCGCGGCTGGTGGACACCCCAATGGGTCAGTCTCTTCCCTGATCTTCCGTTGGCGTGCCTTGCATGAAGTACCGTACGACCCGATTGTCGCGCTGACGGACACCTTGATTGTTTGTTGTGGTGCAGGATGAGGACGAGGAAATTGATTTTGATGGTTCTGATTTCGACACGCCGGGTCCCGGCAGGCGCCGTACTAACCGTCAGGATGGTGGCGGCGGCGCTGCGGCAGCGGCGCTGCGGCGGTTGGTGCAGGGAACCTTTCGGGGTGGCGGCGATGGGGAAGAAGGCAGCGAGGGAGACGGGGAGGGGGAGGAGGGCGGCGGCGGCGGCCTGGGCCTGCGGGCTGTGCTTGGTCGAGACGGCGGCGGCGGGGGGAACGGAGGTGACGAGGAGGAGGATGACGACGGTGACGGCGATGGCGGTATGAGCGACGACGAGGAGGTGGGTCTTGCGATGCTGGAAGACGCATATGCAGCGCTGGAGGGTACATATGGCGGTGATGACGAGGACGATGAGTACGACATGGACGAGCAGGACGACGAGGATGGTGAATACGACGAAGAGGACTTGGAGCGGCTATTGGAGGGACAGGACGATGAAAGCGACGAGGGAAGTCCAGGCGGTAATGACGATGAGGATAACGATGAGGATGACGATGAGGATGACAATGAGGATGACGATGAGGATGACGAGGGCGATGAGGATGATGATAGCGAGATAGCAGATTAGCAGCACACTTTTGGGGTTATGGAGATTCTGTTTGTACGGAGTTCACAAACGGCGGCCGAAGTGGTGGGATATAGGGAGGAGGGGTCGCAGAGGTTGCAGTTGGTATTTAAGACAGTGCAGGGCAACGGTGGTTTGTAATTTCCGCTAATTGAAGGCAGGCAGGTTGGCGATTTTGACAGTTGCTTGCTACTTTTCAGTTGCCATATTCAGTTTACTAAATCGGTTTGGTGAGGCAAAGATAAAAAAATAGTCCAGCTTCTTACGTGTAGAAGTGCTGGGGTTATATACTATGGAGGCTGTGCTGGATCTGATTGCCAAGACGTGTTATGGTATCTATCGTATTTCAAACTGCATCTGCCCATCTAACTCAAAACTGCATAATTTTCGTTCCTGAGGTGGAGTTGATTAGAACATAACTCCATATAGCGATGTCTGTTATTCGAAGAAGACAACTCCCTACCGCCCCAAACCGCAACACTATCCTCAATTCTTGTACCCAAAACCCGACCATAACGCAGCGCTTCTAAATTAGGTAACGGTAGATGACGTTCTTCACGTCATTATCCAGTGATTTCCCCCCAATGGTGTCAACTGTCCTCAGCAATTATTTGCAACTCCAAATCTTCAGCAGTGTTCTGCATACGCCGCAAACTTACGGAAGTCACGTCACAGGGAAAGCATAGCAGTCCAGGTCGCATTTCGACTTACACCATAACGGAGCAGGTAAACGACATGCTCAGCAACAGTGCCAGATCCATTACCAAATTCCTAGCCACACATAGCAGCAGAAGCAGCTTCTTGAATTATCAACGCCACCAGGTTAAAAATCACCCATTGTGTCAGGCTCTCAGTTATACAGCTGCGGCTACAGCCACTGCATCACGTCTCCTTTGCACCCCGGGGCCCACGTTCACAAAACAACATTAGAGGTTTGCCGCCAAGTCTGCAAGAGGTGCAGGTAACCAACTTTGGCTGTTGGGCAATAGGTTGTAAAAATTTTACTTTCCGTTCTGAATGTCTCCAAACGTAGCGGAACATATACCATGACCTCCCAGGATCCACGGCATGGCCTCCGCGGGAAAGACACAGCCCACTCCCGCCGCACCATATTCGTCACATCCTACCACATCAACCCCATCGCAACAGCCTTTGCTTTCACAAATGGGATGGTGATCAACCCATGAGGTAATCCTTCTTGAAATTCTATCGAACGAGCCCTGTTTAATCAACGCATCGATCAAAACCCTGATGCCATGAGCTGTTATACAAGCTGGAGAACGCATACCAAGCTACTCGCAACAAATGACTTACTCTTCGCATCATCACAACATCATGTCACAATCAGACGATATCGAAGACCAAACCGGTAAAAGGGTACATCTTGTTCCTCGGGACCTCCCACCTGAAACAAGATAGTTAATACGGTATACGGCATGGGGACACCTGTACGGAAAAGGAACACCTGATCATCAACTGTATCTATTGTCAACCGCAATCTTCTTGCCAACGCTAGCTACTGTAAAGTCAGTTCCCCGCCGGTATCTGATAGCAAGGGTTAAGTAAAGGGTTTGTCCGGTACATGTGTCTCTACACCTCACTGCTGGAGAGAAACAGGGCAGTGAGCATGTCCTCTCTGGAGCCTCCGAGAATGATAGCGGTACATGTTAATGACCGCGTGAAGATGGCGGGAGCAAATTCAATATACAGCTAGCCGCACCAGGGTATGTAACAGTAATATACAAGGCGATCCGTAAGCGAATATAGCATTCTTCCCATGGAAGCCGACCACGGAAATGCGGAAGAAGCAAAGGAAAGCTTTAGCTCAGAACTTGCGCACAACATCGATGGCAAATAAATGAAGCCCTCTCATGCACGTTGGAACAATAGCTGGGGATTCTCCAGGATCATCGCCGAAACCTGGCGCGGAGAAAGCCCGTGCTTGAAGGCTAGCATGGAGACGCGCTGCTCGTAGTAGGACATATCACCATTCGGCACAACCAGAAGACCAGGGCGCAGCTTCACGAGTAACGACACTTGTTCGACGTTGGTTCCCAGAATTTCCGCAAGCTTCCGTATCTTGTATTCTGGACATCCGGAAAAAAAACACATTTGCATCGACAACGAAACCGGAACAGGCTCCGAGTGGTGTTCGAAACTCCCCCGGTGTAGTAGAAAAACAACATATGAATACTTACCCCGTGTCTCCTGCTCATCCAGTGACGCAATTCGTGCCTTGTATCCAGCATAAGATCGACAATTACGGTGGATAGTCCGGGAACCTGCAAGGACAAGTCTTGGCGGCTCAGCAGGTTGCGCAACAGCGTGAATTGCGAACAAGTGTTACCGTTGTCGTAAACCAAACAAGACGCGTTGAAGCTATCCAATATGCGTTTCGTGAGATTGCGGAGCCCCTTCTGTAACCACCGCCTTGGATTAAGTTTGTGACCTATCGAGCGGCGTCCCAAATCAACAACGGCACATACCTGGCCCGGGCATTCCAGCCCAACGAGCTTGCTGGCAGAAGTTGCTAGATGTCAAGCTCCGGTGGGCAAAGCTTGACATGTTTAGTTGGTGAACGCGTCGGAAGATTCCTTCACAAAAGATCTACTTCGTTGAATAGAACTGACGGAATTGGAAATCAAGCTGGGTCATGTATATTCAGTATAAAATTGCAGACGTCTATATACTATATTCCGCATCTATAGGGCGAGCTAGAGTATCTCCATGGTGTGATAGCGGACTGGACAACAGTTTCTGTCCAGGCAGAAATTTGGCCATCGCCCACTGCTTACAGTATGATAGATAAACTTATTTTTGTTTGTGCACAATACCCTGCCTTACAAGAAGAGGCACATGTGACCTCTGGGTCAGCCTAGTGGCTAGCCCTCCAAAAGTGTTTGAACAAGTCAAATCAGACGCAAATGTTACTGTTTGTAGGAATTAAGTAAATAAAATCAAAACCAATATCAATAAGTACTGCTTATAACGCTATACTTACTGATGGACAGCCATCGTGCGACCTCGGTATCTTTGGCAACCCGCTTTCCATGGGCGCAGTCTTGCCCCGGTGCGAGGTAAGTTTTGGTTATACCACTTTTCCGCATACGGGTAACTACATAACTGGCGCCAGCAAACGCTTGCAACTTACGGCGATTTTAAAACGCCGGTTGTACTTCGATGTATCTGTCAGGCAGGTTGACCCAAGGTTACCGTGCGGTCACTTTTCCGCAACATACATATTCAATTTTTGCACGGATTTTGCACCCCTGCAGTACATTACACAGCTCTCAACGTACACGGGTAGAGACCCCATACCCCAAACCCGCTCGGGTATTCGTGCCAGTGGCGTCAGAGAGATCGGTTTGGAAGGTTCCGTTCTCCACCATGCACAAAGCCGCCAGCCTTGACTTACAAGCATGCTAATGATTAGGGGACTGTGTCAGGCAGCAGGAAGGGAGGAACCACCACCACCACGTTCACCCAATGCCTGGGCGGCGTTCCTTGCCCCGCAATGCTGTAATGTTGTACACTAAGAACGACTAAACTACTCGTCACACCACATTGGGCAGCATGTGTAGCCACTAGGCTTTAACATCCTTGTTGGTCTGGCAATAGTGCCTCTTCCTACGCTTTGGGAAACCTGTGCCTCAATTACCTAACCTTATAAAACACAGCGCGTGGGCATTCACGCCTAGCAGTAGCTGCAGTAGCAGCAGTAGCAGCAGCCCCGGCCATACGCAAGTCGAGGGGAAGCTTGGGCGGCAGGGATGGCCAATGGATCTCTAATGTACACATACACACACACACACACACACACAGAAGCATGTGGCGCATATCCCCCAACCTCCAATTCAAACCACTACTGGACAACAAGTTGTAGGAGGACCTCACAAAGACGCATATGCTTCTAGTTCAAAGCTCCATGCAGTCATGCGCCAACCTCCCAGGCAGTCTCCCAACTCTCCAGCCATCACATCCCCTACACACGAGCCAAAACGCCCTCGTATCGTCCTCATCATCAATGAATACGTGGCTGACAAGTCGAGTCATGCCTCAACGAACAACCGCACGAAAAAGCTCAGCCTCACACTCCTTGCCAGCCCACAATCCAAAATGATAAACCCACCTTAAGTGAGAAACAGCATCTGCCCCATTTTCTACGTCTTATGTTCCCATGTCTCCCCCTGGTTGCACAATTTTAATTACATGGCGTTTTAGGGTTAACTCACTGCATGTTAGCGTCCCCCCGACGACCTCTGTGAACTTCAAGGGCGACACTAATCCTGTCTCTGTCTCCCTGTTCTCCTTCTCCCCTTCCCCCTACTACGGGCCTCTCAACATGTACCACATTTACACGCAGCATTCCATTTCACGCACCCATACACTCGCCCTTCTGTTGGAGAGGTTTCCTTGCGAGCTGCAGCTCTGTTTTCACCCATCTCCCCAAACCCACAAACTGATCGCCTCTGCTCCAATTCAATGTAAATGAGACGGCGAGCGTAAAGCGGCATTCAGGACGATAGCGGCCGGCAGCCCTAGTCCTCCCGACTCGCAGCTCCCTGATCAGGCAGTGCCGCAATGGAGAGGTGGGGATAGACAAGGTGAAGAGGAAGAGGAAGGGGCAGGCGGAGAGCAACAAGGGCGGAGTTCAACCCGAGATTGAGCCTCTGCCCCTTTTCCCCACCCCCTTGCCTGCAACCCAGACCCACACCCAACCCCCACTAGCAACCGCTGAAGATTGACCAAACCAGAGACTACAGCTGCTACAGCTTTCCAGCTTGAGGTAGCTTGCCGTTGCCCGCGTTGCCGCCGGCTCCCGGGCAGTTGGTACTGTTGTTGTTGTTGTTGATGGTGGTGGTGGTGTGGGGGCTGGTGGTGTGGTGTTGCTGCCACGTGTAGTCGGTACGGGCGTAACCGGACTCGGTGATAAAGGGGTCCACGGCAGCGGGGCCGCGGGAGCCTACGGGGGGAGGGAAGATGTGTATGTGTGTGTGTAGTTGTATGTGTGTGTGTGTTTGTGCTTATGTGCGTATGGAAGGGGAGGGCCCGAATAGACGATACGCAAGATGTGAGACTGGCATTACCACGAAATACTGGCCGCGAGTGCGTGTATGTGTCGGAGATGGGGTGGGCGTCTCCGGGACATACAGCGCGCAACGATACAGGGGAAACAAACTGCCACAAAAAGCGGTTTGCCGGAGGACAGCCACGTGGTGCGTTTTTTTTAATTTTTTTTGGATCCGGGGAGAGTGCTCCTGGAACCCAAGATCTCCGGAGCAACTAAATGACGGGTCCGGCTTTGCAACGCTTTGTCAAAGTTCCTAAGCACATCTTAAGTTATGAGAGATGTCGTACATCGGAGAGGAAGGATGTCGTATATACACACGTACCGTACGGGTACGGATGAATTTGCACGGCGCCAGCATCCACAGCGTGGAGCAACGGTGTGAATATTGCCCAGGCCGCTCGCAGCTCGTCGCGGCGAACAAAGTGCTGCTGGTCCCCCCTAGGGAACAGGAGGGGCGGGGGGGGCGGAGACTCATGAGGCAGACAGGGGTGCGCTCCTGGCACCGACAACGTGCCTCTTCAATGTGGGAAAAGGAGGGAAGGGTGAAGGGGATGCCATGCGGTTACTGAGTCCAGAAAGGATTTGCAGGTTTGGGGAGGGGGAAGGTCTGGACCGATAAGAATTCGACTCATCGTGTATACGGGGTTGAGAAGTCAAAGGAAGAAGAGGAAAGGGGGAAAGTGGCGTCGCCAGGTCGACGTGCGGAATTCCGTACCTAATGCAGTCCAGGATAAGGCGCTCGTATGCGTCCGGGATCACGATGCCCTTGTAGCGCTCCCTGCAACCGTCGACGGAAAACCAACAAACAAACGGACATAAACATGATAGCAAGTTAGCAACAGATTCCGTTACACAGCCAGTTACGAAACATACAGTTATATACAGAAGAAAGCGCTGAAAGGCAGACAATGGCGACCGGCCTCTGGTACAACATGTACTTACGGATACGACAGATCCAGCTCGCTCATCTCGTAGTCCATCTCCAGCCCCGGTTTCTTCACCACCATTTTGGCGTAAATGGCCTCTCCGGGCTGTCAAGTATTGGGGTTTGGGTAACGGAGATGGTTTCGGAGGGAAGGTCCGGGGTGCCGGGAGCACAAGTCAGATAATATAGAACGGGAACAAAAAGGTGGGGGTGGGTATCAGAAACACACCGACACGCGCACTGCAAACATTCGCACGTCTAGTTATGAGACGTCGGAGATGGTGCCGGGGGGACAGGAAGCATGCACGCGGCTGATTGGGGTTGGATGCGCCCCGATGTTGATGACCATGAGGACCCCGGTACTATGTTGTATCTCTGTACGTATATTAACATCCCCCAAACTGTTTGGGCCTGATTGGGAGATGTCCAGTTTCCTGATCATCCTGGATATTAGCCTTAGATACCCCCAGGATGCTACATATTAGTGACGTCCGAGCCGACCAGGAGTGGAGTTGAGGCCGCCGTTGATCGGCAGAAACTTCGACTGCATGCTGGTGGTGGGTGCTGAACCACCTTCCTACTGGATAAATCACTGGTTTCGGAGCAGTCAACTTCCCTAGGGGTGAACGGCGGGGTGAGGGTGCCCCGGAATACAGGGGAAGGTAAGGGACTGCCAGGTAGTGGCCACGCATGGGTGATGCAAGGAAACCCCGTATCCCACACCCATATATGCAATAAGGGAGGTGAAAATTATGCCATTCTTTTATATGCTTTACTGATTGCATTGAATTCCAGTTGCTTATACACAATGTGGGCACTTACTTGGTGTTGGTGGACATTCGATACCTCAAGTCATAGTTTTTAATGGTTGTTATGACATATTTGCTGACGGGATATTTTTATGTACAACATAAATATAGAGAGAATATCTTAATCTCAACGAGATTCTGGATCCGGATCTACAAAATGATATGGATCTTGATTGAGATTCGAACCTCCTATTCTTACCCCACCTGAAACCGGATCACCAACTCGTTTCGCATGTGCTCCAGGGAGCCGAAGATGGAGGCCGCCGGTGTACGGAGCTGGATCCGGACCTGTACGACAGGGGAGGGCGGGGTAGGAGGTTAGTTCCAATCATTCGGAAAATGCGGTCGCTTTCAACATACTTAAAACAACTTAAATCACAGCTCAATTCATAAACAAACAAACAGACAGACAGAGGGAAGGACAGACAATCAGGGTAATACTCACCGCCGCCAGCCGCTCGTTAAGTGCCTTCCCCGCCTTAATCACGATGGGCACTCCGTCCCATCGCTCGTTGCGAACGAGGAGACGGACCGCGGCGAAGGTGGGGGTGCGGGAGCCGGGGGGCACGGTGGGGTCGTCCAGGTAGCCAGGCTGGCCCTGAGAGGGGTGCGGACGGGTTAGTGGAGAGCTATACTAGGAAAGGAGTGTGGGATGGGGGCTTGCAGATAGATAGATAGAAAACACCAACACATGGCGTACGGGTAGGGCGGAGTAAAGGTTGGCAAACAAGTCAATTACCAGTAACTTCCCAACCAACTAACCGAGACCGTTGTTGACTATTTATTACCCTTTATTGCCCCTCCGCCCAACAACAACCTCTTCCCTGTCTCTTCCCCCCCAAATACACACAGATATATACATACGCACACATACACACACGCACGCACCTTGTCCGCAACGTACTGCCCCAGGACGGAGTCCGCCACCCCCACCGGGGCGATGCAGCGAAGCACCTTGACCTTCTCGTCGCGGATGTCATCCGGGTGGAGCGACACAGGAGCCTCCATGGTCAGGAGAGCCAGGACCTACAACCAGTGCGCGCGCGTGTGTGTGTATGTGGGGTGGGGGTGGGGTGGGAGAATTAGGAGTGGGAGGTGGAGGGAGGGGGAGATACGAATAGTGCAACTTAAACCCCCCAGCTGTAAAATACCAGCGGTGTGTGTGTGTATGTGTGTATGTGTGTTGAAGGGGGGGGAAGCGGGGGATTAGGAGTGGGAAGTTAACGCGGGGACGAAGAGTGTGCAGCGATGGAACAAGATATACAACCAGAGATTGGAAACAACCAGAAGTTTGCGCTTCGGAGACTTATCTGCGAAGGATAAATAGTATACGACGACGACGAATACATGTACGACAACCCGCACGTACCTGGACCAGGTGATTTTGGATCACATCACGGATAATGCCGTATTGGTCGAAGTAACCCCCGCGGCCCTCCGTGCCAAAGGGCTCCTGCAGGCGGGCCAGGAGAGGAGGGGGGGCGGCCGAGAGGAGGGAGGTGCGCGTGTCAGCCCGCGGCCAAGCTCCAGGGGCCCCGGCTGCTGCCCCTCACGCCCCTCTTTCTCATTGTGGGATAGAGAGACGTCTTCTTCCCGGGCGTTAGCTGCCCTTCTCCAGTGCCAACCCGGACACGTACACATACACACACACGTACACACGTACAAACAGATGGAAAGACGCAACGGTCGTCGTACCTTGAATGTGATTTGAATATTTGAAATATAATGGCGATTGAAGAAAGCCCCGAATATGGGGTTGGCGAAGCGGAGCATTAAGAGGTTCTGTGTGTATATGTGGGATAAATGGGATGTGTGCGGGGAAGGGAGCAAGGGAGGATGTGAGGATATTGGCCGTTTGTACGGCGTGAGAGGGAAACCAAGGACGGTGAGGTGGGATGGGATATAGTTAAGGAATGAGGGGATAAGAAAACACAAAGGTTAACCTTTCCCTCCCTCCCTCCCCTTGACCCCTCCCTCCCTCCCCTCCACCCCTTACCTGCACCAGCTCCTTCCCGAGGTAGTGGTCTATCCGATAGAGCTGTTCCTCGGGCCAGAAGCTCCCAATCTGTTGGGCTAGGACCTCACTGCTCTGCAGATCGTGTCCTGAGGGTTGCAAGAGGGGTGAAGGGGAGGGAGGGAGGGAGGGAGGGAGGGAGGGGTGAAGGGGTAGATGGGGTCATTCATCTTTCCTTACTTGTAAGCACTAGCTAGGTAGGGGGCCGCCAAGGCCGTGATGCGGCGCTTAGAGTTAAACATCAGAAGCCGTGAAGATGTATATTCTACCAGCCTTGTTGATGGTGGTGAAACGATACCACGAAATGAAGGGGTAGATGGGGGAGATTATTCGGATAAGCAACGGCGCTGCTCCCACCTCCCGCAACGCACGCTCCAGACACACGTACACGGGGAGGTGAAGAGCTCACCAAAGGGCTTTTCCAGAATGAGTCTGACGAAGCTGCCCTCTGTGGCGGGCGGCAGCCGTACCCGCCCCGGAACCTCGGCCACCGTCGCCCTGCCGAAGCTGCCGCTGCCGCTGCTGCGGTACAATACCGAGCAGTGAATCTTGATGTTCTCGCAAACCTGCGGAGGGTTGTGGGGGAAGACGTGTGTGTGTATGCGTGTACGGCGGGGGAAGTTAAGAAGAAAATAAACGAGACACATCTATCGTGAAACACAAATTATCAGAACCTGGCAAAATTGATAGTTCGATGACACGAGTCCGCAGCTGTGTGTGTGTGTGCGTGCATGTGCACAAACACGCATGTTCTCACAGCTCGGTGTTTAAGGGCCCCCTCTTCATACCTGCGGATACACGCTAGGGGGCAGGGCCAGGTAGAACAGACGACCCAGTCGGGGCCCGGAAGGGAGGGGGGCGACCCCGCCGCTGCCGCCGCCCCGCGCTCCCATACACATGGTCGCCTCCCAGGACTGGAGAGACGCGCCCAGCCGCTCATAATCCTCAGATGCGTCGTACTGCCGTATATGTACGTACGGCAAACAAGCGTGCAGTAGCAAGACAGTGCAGCGGCAGTGAGTAATCGCGGAGGGAAGGGGAGGAACCGGGAAGGTGGCTCAGGAGAAGGGAGGGGAAAGGAAGCTCGTCGTGCCGCCGCCCCTCATTCCCCTCATTCCCCTCCTATAACGACCCCCAAAAGCGCCGGAATAACCAACTACTAACTGCTAATCATCAACCACCAAGAAAATCGCCCGGTATGCAGCATTGAGACCCATAGGCCCCCGTGCCCCGATCCGGATCCGGATCCTTAATCCTAACCATCTTCCCCTTTAACAACTTCATTAATCCGGCGGCGACCCCAGAACGACCGATCAGAATCACAGACCCACCTCCCCGGGCATGTACGAACAACAGTTTAGAAACTGCTCCGCACATTCGCAGTCCTTCTCTAGGTAGTTCCGGAGCCGGTCTCGGAGCTCCTGTGGATTTGTGTGTTAAGCGGGGACCCATTGTTGTCATCGTAAGACTTTGCATGTCCCATGTTGTAGCCGGGGAGACAGGCAGGGCTGGCCGTTGCGGAAGCCTCCAGATAGTCCCTGAGAGATCTAGCTCAAAACACACACACACACACACACACACACACACACACACACACACACACGGGGGCGAGCCTGCCTTGGGCCTTCATTTGCTTCCGCCACCTCCCCCACCCCCTCTGGCTCTACCCCTAGCCCCTAGCCCCACCTGGGAGCACATCTTTGATCGCGCATATCCAACAATCTGAACTCGGCGAGGGAGAAACCTGGACGGAACGGGGCGGCAGGGAGCGGCGAACTCACTGTGTTGAATTTGCAATTAGGGTTTTGAAATCAATTGTGATGATGTCTGGAGTTCCGTTTAAATCAAGTCGATGTTGTGATTTAGTTGCACAAGATGTAATGGTACGGTATACAGAAAAGAGAGAGAGAGAGAGAGAGAGAGAGAGAGAGAGAGATGCCGCGGGGTCTCCCTAGGTAAGCACTAGACACAGTGGCTTGTAGCATCTGCGTATGTGTTTATAATTACTCTCATTCTCCCCGTCTCTGTTTTCTCACCCTTTCTTGAACAGTTCATACAGCGCGGGGTAGGTCTTCTTTTTGGCCAAATCTCCAGACGCTCCAAAAACCACAATAGACTGCGGGAGGATTGACGTGACATGAAATGACGCGACAGGGCGACAGGGAAGTTTAGGACCGATGATGTGCAAGTGCGGTACGGTACGGTAAGAAACGAATCAGAGGGGGTTTTGAACGGGGCCTTGGGCTTAGGGTTTCGGAGCGAGTTGACAACAAAACCGCGGCACAGCGTGAAGCCCACGCAGTTGTGCACACGTCTGTGTTTGGCTTTAAGGTGATGGATGGTATAAAGGCAAACAGGAGGGACAGAAGCGTGAGGGAGTGCAGTGCATTTGGGTTGTGGCCCTGAGGACGGAGAACACTGTTGTGTTCTTTGTGTACGAAAGTCCGAAGATGTAATCCAATTCTCACCAGCCGAAGCTGCTTGCCCAGATCGTCCACAGCGTCCGCGTGCCACTCATCGCGGACGGAGGAGCAAACCCGCTCCAGAACCAGCTTTTGAACCGGGATATCTGCCGTACTGTTGTTGGGACCTACCGAAGTGGATGCTTCCCTCGCAGCTTCCTTAGCCGCGGTCTCAAACTCCCTGCTAGCGAGTCGACTCATCCTGATATTGTGAAAACGGCATAAAGATTGCTGCAACGAGTCAGGTGTTGCGGGGCGATGCGTTCACCATGAAAATTGTCCGGAAATGGACATGACCAAGGTGGTATGGTTTAGATCAGGTTGGAATCCTTAAATATCTATATAGATTGTCATATATCTTTAGATATTAAACGATTCGTTAGTCTTTCAAGTTATAGTAAAGTTACGAGACCTCTTGGGCGTTGAAGTGTCTCCGAGAGCAACGGAATCCCGGCCAGGGAACGCCTCAGCTCTCGTTTCTACTTCGGGCTTGGTCAAAGACGTGCCACAGCCCATAAAAGCGCGATTGTCTTAACAAAGCGAACCCTCACAACAAACCAAATAAGATTGTCGGTGACAAATTTGATTTCCCTTAAAACACTTTGAACGAATTATATTTAGATGTAACTTTGAACCTTTCTACAACAACTTCATAATGATTGGTCTGTACGTGCTAAGATGCAACAAAGCGTTGTGGGCACATTACCTGCGTTAGACTGCCAGAAATATTCTAAGATCCTTTAAAACTTAGGGTTGAAACATATACACACATCCTGTCAATGCTCCGGGCCTTCCAAAACAAGACTCCAGAAAGGATACCAGACAAGCGCGATATGGCGATTGTGGTTATCGACTATGGATGAAGCAATCTGGAATCAAGGTTTGGACTTAGGATAATATAAAATTATCAAAGAAGCCTATATTCAAATGCTCCTCACAACGCTATGGATGTGCGGAGCAGTTAGAAGTCTAGCGGGTATATGATAGCTGCCATTTTGGCATTTCTCGTCCCACCCGCCCCAGTCGGTCGTTCCATGACCTAAACAAGATCGTTTGTACAGAAAATATTCTACTAAAGCTATCGTCATTGTCATTTATCATGGCTAGAGAACGAAAGTGATCATTCAAATCGCGGTGCGTATCCGCTGCTGCAACCTGCTGCACACTCTGCCTTCCCGCTCCAAAACGTTACACGAAGGGCAACAGCCAAAATTTATTCTTAAGTAACCGGAAGCGAAACTTATGATGTCGACGTCATGCGAAAAAAAATACCAACCAACAACTAGGCGTGCTTCCTCAACCTGCTAGTCCCTGCTCCTCACCCTGTTTCTCGTCACTCAGATGTACACCACCAGCACCACCACGTCAGCTCGAATCCTGACACAATGCACCCATTAAAAAAGGCTGATAAATCTATAAAGGAGTCGATTTCTTTTTCTTTCAATTTGCGCTGACTAAAATGGTGAAATGATGAGTGTTACCAGCACTTTTATTAGCTAATGTACTGCCACTAAAAACCTATCAGGAAGTTATCGAGAATAAACTCCAGCACATCACGCTGCAAGACAATTTATAACACTACCGACTTCACAATTAAGGCATGCAATTTTCGCCGCCTCCGCTGCGGCGATTCATTTGTGGTGCTCGTCCCATCGCCGTTACCAGGTCATCCCGAAATGGGTCGACCCCCCCCCCTTCTCCATTTTCCCTATCACGAGTGCCCAACCACAACTACTTATGAGTTGTATGTCATACGTACGAATGGTGAAGTACATACACATACATATATCTGTACATATAGGAATACAACGGTTACGAAAAGCTGCTGCTCTTGCCTCGCTTTCAGCGATGGAAGGGCGGGCGGGCGGTTGCTGCTGTGTCTTATTAGGTGTTACACTCTGGGCGACTTGTCCAAAAAAGACAAGCACCGGAGTGGATATGTGTGGGTATGCTGTGTGTCTATGTGTGTGTGTGCGGAAGGGTTACGTGTGCATAGATCCGATCAAGAGACGATACACGTGCACCACACATAGCCGCCTTCACCAGACAGACATCCGATCCTCCAACTATTCCTAGAGGGAGTCCGAAAAGCAATTCGCACCGATGTAAGAGCCTACCTGGTGACGTGGGAGAGAAATGACTGGAAACTAAAAATGGAGGTGTTAATAAACACCGGGGTCTTCCCGCCCTCGGGGATAAATAGTCACTTGCAGTACGACAAGACGCAGATGTAGGAGTGTTGTACTCTCAGATAAGCTCCAACAACATTGGAAGAATCATCTAGACGATTGACGATAAGGATCTGGCCATATATGGACATCTGTGTACGGGATATTACAGCAATAGCCGCAACCGTGTACTGTATGTACGTACTAATGTACGGGATATAATATGAAAGTGTGTCAGTGGGCGACTTGCCCTGAAAAGACAAGCACCGGGGGCCCTGACCGGGCTTTACCAGAGCGCAGGGGGGAACACACGGCTATATAAGATGTATACCGCTGTACGGTAAGCGCCTTGAGAATTTTTATGTACGTTCGGATGGAATTCCTTTAGGAATATGTATTAAGTATTGACTTAGTCTGTTACAACAAAGACGCACTAGCTGTAGTGGAGACCCGCCGGCTTACTACTTTTGGCGGTATGCACGATTTAAGCAGAGTAATGGACAGATAGAACATGCACGTTGGTACGATGACTGACTGATACATGCTGGATATAATCCGTTGAAACTCATACGGATTAAAACTCTGCTGATGGCAGGGGTTTCAGCCAGCCTTTCACGTAGCCCTTTCTTCCCCTTGCGAAGACATCCAGCGAAAGCACAACGATGAAAATAAAAACGTAAAAAAGAGTACATACAAGGATCTCAGATTGCGAGAGTACGGTAAGAAGGTATCTCAGATCGTTGGATGCCAAATATCCGTTAGTATAACGGTATGTAAATAATTGCCTCCCTCATTCGCAATCTATACGGCGAGATCCACACATCATCGAACGTATGGATCTTAACATCCCGATAAATGAATAATGGAGTATACATACATACATGGATCCAGATAGATTCGACATTGCTTGTTGATGATCATCAGATCCATTTATGTATGTATACTCCATTATTGTACAATTCATGCATCCACATTGCTTGTCGAACGATGTTGTAAGCAAACAAACACGCACAGGCACATACGCACAGCACTATTTTACATAGTTACATACATATGTGTGGGATAGGGGTTTTCCTTGTTTCATCCGTAGCCGCTACCTGGTAGCCCCTACTTTTACCCCTGTACGACGCACAAACCTATAAAGGGGGCTTTCTAGTGGAATGGCGGAATGGCGGAAAAGCGCCCGAAGGAGTGGCGGCTGGAAGGTCAAACTGCCTATGGAGTGCATTAAGTGGGATTGTATACATTTCTCTTGAGATGGTGGACTTGTACTTATAGCGCTGTCGCTATCCGCCTTCCTCGATAGCTGCTGAGTACGCGCCTGCTGGAAGTTTGGCTCGTGATGCGTGTGGCAGAGGTTAGGACCGGGTGTCAACCAAGCTCTGTAAACGCAGGTGTGTTTGACATTTTATTTCCTCGAGAGAGCCGGAGGTGTTGTGCAAATAGTTGTGGTGCTAGGCCCGACCCCAGGAATACTGGGGTGAATCCCCAAGAATCGCATGCCAGGCCGTCAACGATTCGCCATGCTTTATAAATAATTTTAAATGCAGCTTATGGAGGGAAGGCGTTGCGGTCTTGCAGAGCGTCATGAGAATTCCATTCGGATGAAAGGGAAGACCATATGGCATATCCTTCACACGCACGGCATGCTTGTGAGGTGGGCTTATTGGCGGTAATGTACTGCTACGGTTTCATCATGTCTGGTAGGCAGGCGTTGTAGTATCCTGATTTGGGTGTCTACGGGTAGTACGTATCCGAAATGGACCGTCTATGCGGTGGACATCTTCCGATCGGGCCTTTGCTGCACGAGGTCGGGTATAACGAACAGAGATACAACAGGCCTAATGCATATTCCCAGACTGTGTTCGCACATTCGCGTTTGGGAGCCTTTTGCACTGTTTTCCGCGGGTCCTCACCCAGGACGACAACATGCATCACAGATACACGTTGTCAGGAACTTGCTGTCGTACATTTCCCGCGATTGGGCAATCTGCACACTCCATGCACTCCGACGTTGCGTCTTTGTCCGGTTTGTCGCATGAATGACCCCTGCATATAGGCAGACGTCAGTGAATCCTGGCACCAAAAGATAATATTTTATTTTTGTTATTTCAGTGCTGTGCATGGTCATGTGCAAAGAAGCATGGTGACGAATTGCCGTACGGTTTTAGACAACTCCAAAGCTGCCGTATACTACTGCTGGCGAATCACCGAGCCGAAATTCCATTCAGTGGATTAATTGCAGGCAGCTAAGCTCCCTGTAAGCTCCCGTGTAGACTTGGCAACATCGTGTATACGCGCTGGTGGTGGCCACAGGGGCCGCAGATCTGCCGTACTCACGAGTGACCGCAGCGGACCACACTGTTCTGTTCGGGGCGTTTTCTCTTCCCATTCCGCCCCTTCTCTCACACGCGGGGGGTCACATTACATTCACTTTGTGAAATCCAATCTCCAAACGATATCCGTTGCAGCACCTGATGTACATAACAGTGTGACAATCTTTCACTTAAGGGTTTTCTTTAGAGCTATGGGGCTTCCTGGCATATTGGTAACGGTGTCATTGTAAGCTGTTTACAAGATGTCAGTGTTTGGGACCAGGCGTGGAGATAGCACGCCACCCTTAGGTCCACCAGGTAAGGGCCAGCCATGTCCAACTAGCCGCTTGCTACCTGCGTCAAAAAGTTCGTGACTGCGGGCCGGGGAGATAACTTTCCATGTTGCTGTGTGCCATGTGCATAAAGCTTGTGTGTGTTGTGTCACGTTGTGATAACAGTGATCACAGCGCCCACCTAAGGATGTCACCTAAATTAGTCAAGTTAGGATTAACTATATTATAATCATGTGGCCAGTGTGATGTGCTGCTGACCAGAACAGCCAATCGTGCTAGCTGTGAATCTCTTCTCCAATGGGGGGGGGGGCCGCCCGAAGCAAGAAGAACTCTCAGAGCGTCATATCTAGCCCCATGCGTGTCCAGCATCAACGAGCTTACCTGAATGCACGTCAGATAGTGTCGGGTCTCCTCTCGCCGTGGAAATATGTCAACCGACCATGATTCCACCCCTTGGCCTATAGCTAGTTTGGTGATTAGACTACAGCTGCAGGGTTATTAAGGGTCTTGGCACATTGCCAGCACACCTACACCGTATTCCCCTGCACACGCCGCGAGGAGCCAAGTTATGTTCAGTACTTCTAAGACCGCCCACATCCACTTATTTTATGTCTAGTGGAGAGGCTGCTCTCGTCACCGCCGCCTCCTCAACCCAATACTCCCAACTACGTATAGGCACAAGAGGGCCCCTCGAGGACGGAACTGCTCCCCCTCGTCGCGCCTTCAGATGCAGTTATGTGGACCCGGCCAAAGCCGATTTATGCATTTGCCCCTTCCCACACCTTTTACATCCATCGACATGCCGCAGGGCCCTCAACCCGGATACTGCCTTCCCTTATCATAGGATTAGCTGACCTCTTCAGGGCTCAGTGTTGAACCTAAAGTGTTCTACTGAAACCCTAAGCCCCAAAACTTCCCCTAGAGATTTATGTCATGTTGCACAAGATCGGGAACTGCCATGATGCGACCACGTAAGTTGGCGGAATGCTGACAGATAGAGGGAACCGATAGATGCATATAAATGCAGCCTGCCACTCCTGGCCTCAGCGGCTAACGTGGACAACACGGAGCAACGGAGCAACGGTTAACACGGAGCAACGGTTCTGCTGTAACATCGACTGGCCACGGAACTCACTTAAACACGATTTTGCAGCTGATTCCACCACCACCACCGCGAACAGCTCTTGTTTAGCGTCCACTCACACGTGTGCTGAAGCGGCTCTCCCCCTCCCCCCTACGTCCCCCTCCCTCTATGATCCAAAACACACGAGCTCGCACTCTTTCGGTTGATAAGCACCCGAGCATGAACGCTGGAGGCCGGGGGCCAAACGCATACTGGCCAGCGTATTCCGCACAGGTAAGCGCAAAACTCTGAAAAGTTGAGGAGCTGCGTTGGGAGCTGGAGAGCCCGAGGCGCTGCGGTGAACACACAAGCGCCCCTTGCCCCTTGCCGGTGAAGTCTCCGTCCTCCGTCCCGAAACCCTACCTAAGACTACCCTCCATGTCATTACTGACCAAACATATTTTCCTGACATCCACCCCTCCACCCATACTACATACATCCACACGTCCGCATATTTCCGCCTCCCACCTGCATGCAAGTCTGTCAGTCTGTCACACCACCGGCAGGTCGTGGCGTTGCCAGCCCAACATCCACCGCAAATGACCCTACTGCTCCCGACATCCAACCCTTAAAAGCGCACCGTTCGTGCGCTTGACATGCACAGTGGCGCGAAGGAATTACCCCCTCATCGCTGCGGCCCGTGTCCTGACTCAAAAACCCTGGAGGTAACAGCGAGCGCATATCCTTACAAGCGCGCTGACGCACTCAGTCGGGATGCAGAAGGTAGTCATCCCCTTAACCTTCTCATCCGCCCACTCGGTGCTCGGACGGCTCATCTGCCGCCGCGAGGGACGCCTCGCTGACCTCCATTATCCCCGACCCCTGACGGGAGGTGGCGAATGTCCGCCCGCTGCTGCTACCACCGCCGCCGCCGGAAGCTGGGGTCGCAGAAGCAGCGGCGGGGGTGGCGCCGCCACCCTCTCGCGCCCCCGGTGTTGATGACGCTATGCCGGCTGCCGAAGCGGCTGAGGTGGGCGGCACCATCCCCGACATGTTACGGGCTGTACCCAGAGAGGACGAGAAAGCCCCTAGTGCCGTGCTGGCCGGCGCGGAGGCGGTGGGGGTGGAGGACAGCTCCATTCCCCCAAGCTCCTGCTCAAGGAAGACCTCATCCTAGTACGACACACCATTGTTCAATGAAGGCCGGAAGAAGCTGAGTTATTCCTTATGTCGGTCCTTTATTTTATTACATGTTTATCTTTCGCAGCGGCGAGGAGTTTGGATGATGGGTGAGAAAACCAGCCGCGGGCTCACGGACCGACGGGTCACAGGAAACCAGTCGTAGGCGCGGGATACGCAAGAGTTCTAAGCTTCACAAAATACCTGCTAGCTTACTCCTGAAGTAACGCCGGCCGGGGTTGCGGCCAGACGCTGCATAACGATAGGCATGGGACTAGACCGGCAGGTGTATGTGATTCCAGCAGACTCTGCACCCCGAGCACCCGTGCTCAGTGCGCCCTAGTTTCCTATGCCCGAGCCCGTATTTTGTCACATACCCCTCATTCATATTCTCCCCCCGTGAGAGGGCTCCTATCCCCGGTCCTTCGTGTAGCGTGCGTGCGTATAATACCCATTTCCCCACCCTGAATCGTCTCGAATCAGATGCACACCGTAATGCGTCCACATTGCCACGCCGCTCTTACGACAGCCAGCCTCCGGCCCTAACCCCAACGACGCCCTACCTCTTTGGTGAGCGGCCCGATCTTGAGCGACCTGATCTGCCCACTCAGGGGCTTACACGCCCAGCGGTCCTCCTCTGCCAGCAGATCTGTGAGCTTGGCGTTGGAGGTGCGGAGCTGCTCCACAAGGCTGCGCATGCGCATTTGCTCGGCGCTATAAACAGGGAGGGAGCGGGGAAGGGGAATCGGGATCAGGGAACTCCCCAAAGCGGGAGCGGTGTGGGCAAAATCGATGGCTCGGGTACGGAGGAGGGGCTGTTAAGAACGTCTGGGAGGGTACGCAGCGGCGGCGCTGCAGGGGGGCTGTGTCGCCCGTGGTGTTGGTTTCGAGATTGGATAACAACAACAACAAAGAAATAATAAAATAATAACAATAACAATAATAAAAAAGTAATAATAGGAATAATATAATTAATAATAATATATAATTAATAATAATATATAATTAATAATAATATATAATTAATAATAATATATAATTAATAATAATAATAATAATAATAATAATAATAATAATAATAATAATAATAATAATAATAATAATAATAATAATAATAATAATAATAATAATAATGATCATGCTTAACCCGATTATTACCCCGGCGCCCCTGGCAGGCTCTGCTCTCTCCATAAACCCAGCTTTCGCGGCGATGGCAACAAATATTAAAAAGAGAACAAAGCAGGAGCACCCATGACAGCAGACACTCACATGGCCTCCCGCAGGTCCTTCTCCGCTGTAAGCTTCTTCTTCTCCGCACGAGCCGCCCGGTCTCGGAGCTCCTGGAGCCGCGATAAGGCCGCCGCACGGAAGGCCAAATCCTCTGAGGGCACATGGGTACATTGGCATACTAAGAGCATGAATAACTTGGCCATTCAGTAAGTTGCAAGCATTGGCAAAAGGTCAACGGGTAGCTACAACTGCGGGGCTGACCACGAGAGCCACCAGAGAGGGGGCAAGATAGACAAGGGTTTTGATAAGGCTAACCAACAGGATCACCCAGATGTGGGTGGCCGGAAACGTCACCGGGGCTGCACGCGCGTTGTGCGCTTACCTGACCACCATCCTGGGAATTCACGAAATTCGCATATCTGGTCCCCACGTATCAAAACCACTTGATCTCATCGGCACCAATGCCCCGCCCCATTCATTATGTCCAGTGATGGAGGCCCCAACACCAATTTCCTTTTCAGTTGTCGTCTCTCTGTCTGCTCCAAGATCGATGTTTCTTAGACCCCCGTACTCTCGTACCCTTAGACCCTTCGTATCCATCGCACGCTCTCATGCTCAATTGTTCGCGGTTCTGTTTGCTAACCCATCTTGGGTTTAAGTATAAAAAAGAAGATTGAGAAAAGAAGTAAGCAAAGAGAGTCCTTGCGCACCTGCTAGTACTTGTCCCCGAACTTCCGCGGTGGCCTTTTCTCGGGCCAGTTCATTACGCGCCATAGCATACCGCATCTCCACGTTCTCCTGCAAGCATAAGGCCAAGCGCGCGCTGATCAGAGCATGCGGCGGAAATGACGACTCCCGGAAGATCCAGTGATGCGGACCGCGTGAAATGACGAGACGACAGAATGCACGAGATGTCCGGCCATACAGAAATCTCATGTCCTATGTCCCTAATTTTTGTTACGGATTCGATTCTTAGTTCCTTACCATATCAGAAATTTCCAAACCAAAACCCTAAGTTGATATCCTTCTTCACATCCGTATTCTCCACAAGCACACACACTTGAAAGGCATGGCATCCCCAGGCGCCGTCTTGCTTTTGTGTTTGCTCTCTTCCCTCCCGACAGCCGGTCCTCGCCCGCCTGCAAGGCCGTACCTGCGCGCTGCGCACGCCCTCATTCAGAGCACGGTCAAACTCCGCCTGGATCCGGCCTAGCAGCGGCGCGTATGTGGAGAAACCCGTCACGAACGCAGCCAAGACCTGTCCGCAATATCCCGGGGACAGAGGGTCGCACATAAAGACGAGAAGGGGGACGGATCCTGTGGGATCCCGGAGCAGGCAACATCGATAGCCCGGGCACATCATGGCTACCAGATGGCGGCAGCTCGCAGGGGGCGGCTGAGGCGTGCAGGATAGCAGGTACAAGCATGGGCGTTTCACCTCGCCACCAATCCCCTGGCGCCATCTTCTACGAGTTGTTGAGTTTTAAAGAAATCAATGACGATCTCGCTGTGCATATATGAAGTGGGTCCGAACCCACGCGAGGCATTGAGCCCTGTACCTTTCAATCCTCCCCCAGCCCTTGTCTGCATTCCTAAGTCTGCAATGAATATATTTGAGGTTTTCAATGGTTTTTAAGTGATACTAAGTTTCTATAATGCACGGCACGTTCGCGCGTCCCCCGCACACGTGACGCCCCGTCCCGCGGCGAGCAATGCCAGTATACGCAGTAATCCATCGCAGTTGCACCTCTCTAACGCGGTACGGGATACGCGGTACAAAAGTAGTTGCCTCGATGACTCTCCATACATCTATCACCTTGTTCGGATCTCTCATCTCCACTTTCCCCTGCTGACAGACATCCCTTCAACGTGACTGTTCGAGAAGCAGCATTTGAATCGGTCGCAACCTTCGAGAAGATATTGTCGCCCGTGATGTAAAATGCGCATTACAAAACATAACACTGCCTTGTCAACACCCGGCGCAGTATCCCTTTCAAAATTCTTGGAGAATACGGCAGGCATCTGGAACCTGAACCTGACTCTTCGATCCGAGACGGACTGCCCCCGTCCCTGCCCCTTCGCTCGCTCCCCTACACACACCTGCCGGTGGCCGTCCAAGGACAGGTTGGCCGACACCTTGGGGTCCCGATCCCGGGCGCAACCCAGCGGCCCAACACTCGCCGCCTTGTCATTGGTCCGTAGCCGGTCGACCAGAATGGCCTCCAGCTCCTGAAGCAGCTTGGGCGGCCTGCTGGCTACGCGTGGGAATACCTGCAGGTCGCCAGCAGGCAGGGAAAGGGGGTTGCGGGCCGGGTATTTGTTGTGAAGATTAGGCCCTTATTGGTGTTCAGCAGAGCGGCTCCAGGGAACCGTGTGCATAAACACACTGGGAACAGGAGAGAACAGGGGAGACGGGCGAAAAGGTGTTTCGAACCAGGGACTGCAGCAGGGCTGATAAGAAGGGATAATAATGAAAGGAGGTAGGTACCCCAAGCTTTGCGGCAGGCTATGTCCATAGTAGCAGGCCGTATTACGGCAGGCTGGGCTGCGACTTATCCATTACAACAAGGGTGTCGAGGTAGTTGGCCGGGTTTGCCGAAACATAACAGTAAGCTATGTACTGCGCTGGTGCATAGGATTGCGAGCAGCTCGGCTGATGCGAGGTTTGAAGATGTCCGTGCCAATCGAGGACAGTCTGCACCTGGCAGCGAGGGCAAGAAGACCGTGCTGATATGAACTGAACATACGCCGCCCTCCAGCGTCGTTTGGGGCGGAAAGTATGGGTCAACTGGTTCTGGAGCAGCTGTGCATCACAGCGGACATGCAACCCCAAGAATCCAAAGCCGTGCAGCCAGCCTGGGCTGCCAGTAGCAGGCGGCCGTGCGCAGTCGCATGGATGATATGTTCCGTGAACGTGACGTCCAGTTTTCTCTCGGTAAAGACTTCGATGTGAACAACAGCTCCGTTACTATCCGGGTGAGGGTGTGCCTTAACTGGTTTTGCTGGTTTTAGATGTTTTTGTTCTTCGTCTGTGCCTTCCCCAGCTCCATTGTGCAGACAGGTGTCAGCACGGATGCTGTGGTGTCTGGGCTGGGGGGATCGTTTTACGTGCTGCCGAGCTACGGCGCACAGCGAGGCTTCGGGCGAATGCCTTATTGTGGGTTAGGTCGGTTCGCCCGGTGTAGCTGCAGACCCGTGATTTGTGGATAGGCCCTTTGGTTACCGTTCCGTAGTCGCTAACATCGCTATTGTGTTCATCTTCGTTAAATGTCTGGCCTAGAACTCACCTCCAGGAAGCCCGGGTCGTTCGCATTTTGCGTTATGACGTCCGTCCCGGTCCTGGTTCCCGTGAACTTGCTTGCTAGCGCATCCTTGATTGCCACCTGCGTTTCCGCAGCTGCGTGCGCAAAGATGCGCACATCGTTCCGCTGCCACTGCAAGTCGTGATGGAGCGACCTGGAGGGGTACAGTGGGTCGGAACAGAGCTTGAAAAGCGCGGCCGTCAACTACTTGCCAAGTTGGACACTTACGGAAGTAACTCCTCTTCAGGGCCTGTGCCCTCAAGGTATGTCGCTGTGAGCACTCCGCCGCGCGACATTTACCCTCCAAACTCAAAGGGCACTATTTCTTAGAGCATGGATACTAAGACTTCCTTCAGAAATATGAAGATAGACATTGAAATCGCCTAAAAACTGAACACGGTGTCCGCCCAAAACTATAAAAAAACAAGGCCTCGGTCAGAACATGGCTTCCTTAATATATTTCAATTATATGAGGTAGGATGCATTACGTTATAATATGGCTCTTCCAATGTCAATTGTTTGGCTCTAAGCACAAGTGCTAGAACGACTGAGCGAGTGCCAAGGACCTATGTCCATTGAGGAATAATAATTGTAAGAAATAGACTTGCGAATTTGGGTTGTTGGGCACGATGTGATGCCGAGTGGATTGTCGCTGCATCCATGTTGTGGGTTGGAAGTTACAGAGATCCGGATCTGGTCCGCGTTGAGTCCCAATGGCGACCCCCTGTACAAGCCGGCACCTCCGCAGGTCTTGTATTGCATCGTATCTTTAAGTTATTTCCATAATGGCACCTGTGAAACAATTTATTCTGCTGATGCAACGAATCGATCGCGCATTTTGACCTAAACCTCCCATAACTCTTCACAACCAAGAACGCAGATGATTGACCTTAAGGCATTGAAGGAACAGTTGAAGCTGCTTGGCCATGACCTTCCTGATGAGCAGGTTGTCGCCATTCTGAAGGAAATGAATATTGACTTCAACGACAAGCCACCTGAGCGAAATGATGCGAAGGAATCGCCCGGGAACCCAACAAGACCCAAAGGTGTAACATGACTGCATAAAGGGTATTGGCATTGGCTAGTCTCCGAAAACTTTCTTGTCATGCAGGTGACGGCAAGGACACCCAAAGCCTTCCTCGCGCTGGTAGCATCCTTGACAGTTTTCAAGGGGGACAGCCGTCGCAGCAACTCCCTTTTTCATATACACAAAACATTTCGCGTCAGAGCTTTAACTATGGCTACACAAGCCCTGGACATGACCCGGCCATTGGGCTAAGCCATGCGAGGCTTCCTTCCAGCAGCGCGCAACTTCGATCCTGCACTTCTGAAGGCAAAAACCATGGCCCAGGGGAAGGCTTCAAACCCCAAGCAGCGAGCAGCGATCACAGTGACGATTGTTACGATCATGACAGTGACGAAGTGGATACGGACGACAAAACCAGCGCGTCACGTCGTTACTGTGCAATAGAACCATTTCAACCCACTTTAGCGACCAATGATAGCTCCTGCATCGGTCTCAACCGATCGGGGGCCGCATTTACGCCTGGTCAGAGCGCTAGATGCTCAACAAAAGGCCCGTATTCTTCCGGCCTGGCGCATTTGGTTTGTGGCCCTAGCGACATAGCAGGTCGGCTGAGCAACGTTACGTTAAATGAGCCAGTGGTAGGGAGCATAGTCAGGCAGTCGCGCTTGCAGGCAAGTATTTATTTGTGGGGCACGTATGGGTATGTGTACGATGCCGTGCACCCTAAAACTTACACGGGGTGGCAAATAACCTGGTTCTAGCCAATGCGATAATAATGTATGCGTTGTTGCGCTCTTATGCAGAAGCTTAGAAGGAATACTATGCCTATAATGCGTATGTACATAATGCATACACAGCATACAGGATTTCATTCAGAAACCTATATACCGTACATCATTTTCACCAAACATATTTCAATAATCAGCAGGTTGAAGGGAAGCTTAGAAGCAAGGACATGGAGACTACACGGCCGGGCGTGGCAGCACGGAGCCAGCGACCCGGCAGCACCATCACCGCAAAAGACCAGCATCGTAAAACACATGGCTTGCGCAATGCGATGTCTTATGATCGGGACACGCAAGGCCCGTAAGTGTTCTGGTTTGAGAAACTGCAGTGACTCCACTACAATGACACACGGGCAACCATTTCCGCTGACGACAGTCCCAATGGCCTTTTCGCATATTGAGATTCTTTTCCCTTTGCTGCTGCTGCTGCCATAAGCGCCTTGTACTACCCGAGTACAAAAGCAGGTTCACCCGTGGCGTGTATGAACACAGGTTGCCACATGGGCGTGGCGTAAAGGAAGAGGACGTTGAGTATGATGCGGAGGTTGATGTGGTGGTGTCCGGCCCCGATAGGGAGCCCTTAATGCACAGGGCCCCATCGGAAGATGAGGAATGGATGCAGCCAGGAGGGCCTGGTGCCTCTGGGCGGAATCCGCAGGACCCATATGCGGCATGGCTCAGCGGGCGTGTAGGTCCGATGGCTAACCGGCTTGCGGACGCATTGCTCGCCCATGGTCAGCTGAGCCCTCAGGTGCAGACGGGTTGTTGCGCATCTCGCCCTCCCTCGTCTGCATTAGATTCGGGGTCGATTGATGTACCCGTCTCCTTGGGATATCTTGTTTGGGGTACATACTGCTCATGCACTTGGGTTAAGGCGCTTGGTTTGCCTCTTTCCCTGGTGGAACGTGGAATGGGGCTCCGAATGAATTACGTGTACAGGCGAGCAACCGCAGCTTTGCGAGTCACGCCACCAGCCGGTGCTCTATTGGATCCAAGCGGGGTGCCAAGAAGGTGGACCGCGTGCAGCGGTACCAGGAGCTTCAGCAGGAATGGAGCCAGAATAGGTGCGGTCGGCAGCATGTGCCTGTGCGCTTGCTATGCATCTTTTACTGTTTATTTTTTTACCATTTTATACCGTGCAATGTGTGCCGTGATGGATATATGGCACCCAGCACGTTGGTTATGGATCCCCCTCTGCACGAGTAATGTCGATATCCTGCCATCTGCTAGCTTAGAGAAATTGCTCCTCCCACCGATATTTCCTAGAATTTGCTGGAGCAAAAAGCAGGGCCTTTCAAGCACCACGGAGCTAGCGATGCTTTTCGTGTACATTTCGTGTGGCGTGCGCTGTACGCAGGTTTCTGAAGCAAGCCAGCGGGACCAATCGTGGTACAAGCCGGAAGCCAGTAAACTTCCATAGCCATTTCGCCAGCTTGCACGCAGCTGAGGAGGCGGAGCGGCAGCGCATGCTGCGGGAGACACGCGCGCGAACCAAGAAGGAGCTGGGCGCCGCCACGGAAGCGCCAACATCGAACCGACGCGATGAGCTGCGGTGGCAAACTCGCATGCGGCTCAGAGAGCAGACCTGAGCGCGCCGCGTCCAGGATGCCAGCAAGGCCACAGCGGGTGGTGGAAGTGTCTATCTCAGCGATATGACTCAAATAGGGGTTATATTGGTTACACTGGCATGCAAAACCCTTTGGAGTAAATCTGTCTACCACGCCTAAGCGGGAGTAATCTTCTCATGGTTACTGCACGTGAACGTCGCCTTTTGGCGCATGTGTGCCCATTTACGCTGGGTTGGCAAATTACTTTCGCGCCCCTCGCATTAGCAAAGAAGCGTTCATTTAGTAGGATCTTGTGTTATTCCAGATGTAGCTCACTGAGCGCGAGCTATTGTATATTTCTTTGTTATATGCTCTGCATGTTCGTACAGAGGGGGCAGGAGGGAGCGTCGGCTTCCTTAACAACTGATGTACTTCTAGGCTGAGAATTGAAATTCCACATTCAGTTCCGCGATGCTTGATATGTTACTATTCGCGCGGGGGGCCTAACCTGCATGTTCTGATTTAGCTGGAACGCAAAGTGATGCGACAAGAAGAAACATTCTAGGTAAGCAATATGGTCGTGGTAATCGACATTTAATTATCGGTCATTTGCAATGTTCATGGCGCCACCGGTACCTTAACACAGCTGCAAGCCCCCTGCATATTAGGATCTGTAGCTTCGCATCAAGAATTTGCATTTGTCAACGGAAACGGGTTTCACCGATCTGCATATTTGCGGGCTGTCCCCCAGAAGCTTAGACGTCTGCTTCTCCTCCAGCTAGATGCAAAGCCCTCATTCCACATAGGTAGTAAGCATGCAAGTAACTGATTGTTCTAGCCCGTAACGCTAAATCAAAGTTAGCAGAAACAATTTTGATTTACATGCTAATAGACATGAGCACAAAAGCTCAGAATGGAAGACTCAAGGGTATTTTGTGTATCGTGCCTTCGTGTGAACCTTTGAGCTGCACTTAATTTGATTCCTACTTAAAAGACAAAAAACAAAGATGCAAAATAGCGCAGTTCAAAACGTTCTCCTGAATTAGAGGCTTGATGCGTGGTTCATGGAAGTGCGCTGTTGGACCCGATTTCGCCAAATATTACACGGGTATGCATCCTTTCATTCGCTATAGCAGCTATGACCTAGATATAGTCATATTATTACTTCGTCAACCTCAAATTCAAGCGACCAGCAGTTCGGTTTTTTGCCTGTCCGGACAACGGTAACCGTATGCGCCCGTCAATTGTGAATATTGACTCAAGTCGCTCATAGAGGATAAGACACTATAAGGCTACCTCCAAACTATTCCAAACAACTGCAGTATCCTGAAGGGATGTCCTACACCTCGCGCTCCGAAGCGTTCCTACTGAGGTAACCGAAAAAAGGTAGAGCGCATTTCCTCAAAAGCAAAAAATCTTAAATGAAAGAGTCGCAGTAGAAGACTATTAAAAATCTAAAAACAAAACCCTCGGTCCCCGGTGAGGCATTTAGGTTGCCCACTGCTTGAAATCATCTTCTTTAATTTATGGTGTGTAACCCTGTTGGACAGTAAAGAATGGAATCCCCAGTGGTACGAAGGACTTCAAGGGAACATGCTTGAGTGCCTTTTGAGGGGAGATGTGACTGCTTCGGTTGCTCGCAGAATGGAACCGGAAAAAACAGTCCAAGTTACGCTTCTAAGAATGCAAGGGCTCTCGATGACCTTTCAGTCCGCAGTGGCTCTTCGGCTGCTGCAGAAGTGCTGCGGTAAGTTTTCGACCATGGCATGAGTGGGGCTTCTTCAGTTACGCAATAATGCTGGCCATTTTTTCCTGTCTGCAGATTGCAAAATGTACTTAAGTGCAAGGACAAGGAGATTGAAGACGTTCGGAAGGAGGTTGCGACCTTAAAAGCTTCCCTGCATCATAAGGACAGGTACTGGGCGGATGCTCTAGCGAGTTGACGTCGCATGAATATTTTCAGGAACCCGAATCACCATTTTTTGTGCACGCATGCCCTTCCGTGACCAACCCAATGCCGGTTAGCAGCACGTACCTTGGGAGCAGAACGGCACGATCCCCCATGATCTTTAAACTCCCGGCTCACCCATGATCTTTAAACTGCACCGCAGGTCCCTCCAACAAAGCGACCACGATCTAAGGCTTGTGAGGGAGCGTCATGCTGGAACAGAGGGGTATGGCCCGCCAAAAACCTGAGGGCGGGTGGATGGCCATTAACTCGACACATATGTAGCGTTAATGGCCATCCACCACCTAACACCGAGCACGCACATCCCATTCACTGCATTCCACAAGTCAATACCTTGTAGTCCGGATGTATTATCACCCCCGCACGCGCTGTTCTGCATGCCCTGGATGATTTGATGTAACTTGACAAAACATGCCAATGTCGACCAAGAGCCATCGCGTCGCGCATGCCCCTCGACACGACTCGGTGTACCGTGCGCGGCAGTCCACACCTGCAGCCTGACAAAACCCTTTGCGGTACAGCAACCTGCCAGATGGTGGCATGGGTTCGGTGCTCTGCGTTCCAAGGGAATGTAGTTTTCCCTCTTCAGGGTTGGACAATGCCGCTTCCCCTTCTCCCACTCGTTCACTCTTAGCATTCCGTGTCGCCTATTGAGCTTAGCGGCCTGAAGCCCCTAGTCACTGACCCTGTTCTACACCTTGATGCCGTTTTAATATCTTGCTATTGTTATCGTTGCTATTGAAGGGAGCTGGCAAGCATGGCAAAGGATCTAGCTGCAGTCAATTTGGAAAAGGTGCGACTTGGCAGTTGGCACTCTCGCGCATGTCGTACCTGTACGGGTCAATAATCAATTATAAAGTATAATTTCATATATCCAAGACTATCATCAGTCTCACTCCTTAGGCCATTGTCGGTTAACGTTCCCAGGTAAATCCAAGTTAAATTTATAAACATCCCCCTCGTGCTCCTTGACATCTTGAAGCATGCACATACATATACGTGTGTACCAGGTGAACAGATGATACATGTGTACCATACGGTATATATGAAAGGGTGCTACGCTGTGGTATACGTATAGATGCATATATGCATATATATACGTATATATGTGTGTGTGCATGTTCCTCCAGCCTTGCTTGATCACGCACATGTGCTCTCTCGCTTGCTCCGCTTTCGTCTCCTCCGACGTGGATCTCAGGTTGGGCCCCCGAATGTATCGATCAAATGTTTACATAATGTAATCTCCTGTACTTACCAGCCACTGCTCGCTTGGCTCGGCTCCTCCCTCAGCGCAAGCTCGAGGCGCAGCTGGGGGCTCTGGCACGGAAGGGAGACAAGGAGCAGTCGCTTGCAGTGCTGGTGAGGATAAGGCTTAGGGCTCAGGGCTGTAGGTAGGGCGTTGCGTCGGTTACCGTTCTGCTCGGGGAGAGGAGCCCTGCCAAAATATCCCCGGGTGCCTAATGTCTAAAGCGGGTCCGGATGTGCGTCCTGCCCCATGCGTGATCCGTAAGGCCAGTTGGCAGAAGAGCAGCGAGGGGGGGCGATACCTCCTGTCTTCCGCCATGTCGGCACAGCGTGTTAGGATTGGGCCCCAGGAGGCGGAAGGGCCGTGTCGCAAGCCAACTTCAGAGGTGCCCTTCGTGATGAGAATGTTTTACTTCCATGAAGTTTTACTAAGTGTTCTCCTGCCTAGTCGCATTTCTGTTAGGTAAAGAGAAGAGGCATGCGACTATTCAGGAGAGTTGCGTCCCAGTCATAAACACTCGGTGCTACCCTTTCCCCCGGTGTCTTGTTGTTACATCACGTACACAACCGACATACCACCTGTGTTTTGGGGTGCACTGTGCAGGGGGCCGCTGCCTCTGTGGTGGCCAACACCATCGGTTCAGCGCCGGGTGGCGATCAAGCTGCGACGTTGCAGTCAGACGCCCGCTCTGCTAAACTAGATGGCGAGAAGGTGACGGAAAGCATCCGGGTAAGCGCCGACGCGAGAGAGTATGTGGATTTATCTTTTTAAATTGTGTAGGTGGTGCTTACTGGTCCTGGACAGAAATTGGTAAAATGTATAATGCATGTTGTTCAAAATATGCAAAAGAATCACAGCTGAGAAAGGAGGATACTCCCAGGCGTCTGGGACACGCCCTCCCAACCATTAGCCGGGATGGGGGCACCGGCAACAAGTCGGGAAGGAAGGGGGCACAGCAACGAGAAACGGACTCGCCCCCAGGGGTACACGCGTCTGGGAGCACAGCGGCGTGGGAGGTGTAGTTCCTTCTAGAGCCGAGACGTCCATCAAGAATGAGGGAACTTAGGATCTCAATCTATGACAACATCTGCAGATCCAAGGATAGGATAATTGAAAGGACGCAACTCCCAGCCGATGGAAGCTTTCGCTGCCCGATGGCGAACCGGTTTGAGAAAACCGTTAGTACAGTATGCAGGAAACAGGGCGCAACGGGCACCAAAACATGCGAAGGGAATTTTTGAGAGCTCAGCCGCGGGGCAAGATAGTAGGGCAAGATAGAAGGGCAAGTTAGAGAGTCCATGAATAAAAATTCATGGGTGGTGATTCTTGCGGTCTGTGTGTTAGGGTTTTGGCATGAACTCTGCTGCAAACCTGACTGGGATTCTATTCTCCCCATCCCAGGTTCCCAGCCTAGGCCTCGCCTGGTTCGTTGTCACGCGCAATAATGTGAATTTGATGTTGACCTACGATATGTGATGCGTCGTCATGTGCAACAGGTGCTGGAGAACATGCTTCGCTCAAAGGACAAGCAAATCCACTCTCTACAGCGCAAGGTGAGAACCACTCTGCGGAGAAAGCTGCTCTGTAATGAGCTACTCTGTACCCTGGTGGTGCGGACCCTGGTATCGTATCGTTTGTCATTCGTTGCTCACTCGCCACCTATCCATGGCAACTCATCAACGGCCACCCATGCGCCCTAGGCAGCGATAGTGTCCTGGCAGGGGTTTTGCGGGACAACGATTACTGTGCGAGTCAGGGTTTGGGGAAGGGGACCTGGCAGGTGGACAGCCAGGAGGGCGCCCTCTGTCCTATGCGGACACGCATTTGCGGCTAATACCAGTTAGCTGTTTGGGGATTGGGTGTGGCAGTGCTCTTTTGCTCACACGCAAGGCTGTGTGTGTTGAAGGGGGCGCTCTGTAGCTCGCGGCGCCCTGTTA
Organism: Volvox africanus; assembly: GCA_030268105.1. NCBI lineage: Eukaryota > Viridiplantae > Chlorophyta > Chlorophyceae > Chlamydomonadales > Volvocaceae > Volvox > Volvox africanus. The sequence continues at coordinate 1,075,401 of BSDZ01000017.1, read as the reverse complement.
TTGCATGGGCTTGGAGGGGGGCCCGGATGCAGTCATCTTATGGGCCGCAACATGCACAGCGGATTTTGTGGACTTCTTATGTTGTATTATCGGCAAAAACATTTTCACCAACAATTTGATTGTCTCCGCCGCCGCCGGCAAAAATTAGGGAGCTCTCATCGTATTTGTTTCCTGGCTTTCCCGGTGCCATACGGGATGGAGGAGGCCGCATGGCACCGCACAGGATATTTGAGGCTGACCAAGGCTTCTAGAATTCCTCATTGGCATTTTGATATGTTAACTCATTGGCTATTGAACCCTATACCCATTGCCTCATAAGCTCTCATCCCTTTGGCTCATCCTGCATATCCATTTAGAAGTCCATATGCATCTTATCCCCCATAGATGGAACCCGTCCCCGTTCAGGGGATTTATATTATAATCATCATCGTGATTAATATATATATATATAAAATATATTATATTATATTATATTATATTATATTATATTATATTATATTATATTATATTATATTATATTATATTATATTATATTATATTATATTATATTATATTATATTATATTATATTATATTATATTATATTATATTATATTATATTATATTATATTATATTATATTATATTATATTATATTATATTATATTATATTATATTATATTATATTATATTATATTATATTATATTATATTATATTATATTATATTATATTATATTATATTATATTATATTATATTATATTATATTATATTATATTATATTATATTATATTATATATAATAATTGTTATTGTTATTAATATTATTATTTATCATCATCATCATTGGACTCTCATTGGACCCTCATCAGCTGGAAGATGTGGAGGTATACAAGATCAAGTGTGCGGACTTGGAGAACCGGGTCTCGGAGCTGCTGCGTCAGCTGGACACCGAGCGGGCCTCATGCCGTACGTCCACTGATGTCCTGCGCGCCAGCGATTCTGAGAAGGCCAAGCTTGCCGTAGACCTATTGAGGGTTCGCGCGCAGCTGGAGACTGCACAGGAGGCGGCAGCGAGGTCGAATGCGGCGCTCAAGGTGCGATGTGGACTCGAGAGGTTCTGTTGAGGACCCTCCCAAATCATTGGAATTTGGCCGCCTTGCTGTACCCCTCTGTTCTCCTTTCTCCGTTCCAACGCGCGACATCTACGTTGCCCTAACCCGCAAGTCCGCTCCTCTGTCCCGGGTTCTTTTCCCGTTCCGCAACCCTGGCGCCTCGTGGCTTTGCCGGTGGCGGTGCATCTGCGTCTGCTGCTGGGGGTGGTGCCGGTGATGTGATGTGGACGCCGTCCCCAGGCTTCTGAAAACCGCTGCACCGCTCTCGAGGCGGAAGTGGGTATCCTGACGGCCCAGCTGGCGAGGATCCAGGCTGTAGCCAACAGGGTGGCAGTTTCTGAGGTCAAGGCAGGTGAGACGCAAGAAAGATTGTTCGTTTTTACTTCAACAAGCGGGGGCGCCCCGCGTCATTTAAATTCCAACAGCCGGGCTTAGGGTTATCCTCCTCTGCGGGTTTTCCAATCGATACCCAGCCGAGTGTGGGTGATCCAACCAACATCCAAGTAAACACCTCAGCAATTCGGCCCAACCCCGCCGTCTTTCAGGCTGCAAGGACGAAGGGGTGGTGCACGTGACTCGCCACCTTGAGGAGGTCCGATTCATGAGCGGGGAGATACTGAGGCTGCAGCATCGCGTCACCGCTCTGGAGAAGGAGCTGGCAGCAACGGATGAGCTCAAGGCACGAACCGCGGTGTTCCTGTCGTTCCATGTCCTGTCGAACGTCTTGCGGGGGGCAAGTGCTTCACAATAGACCGTGGCCATGGCCCCTCATCCGAAAACTTAGTTGCGATCACAGACGTTCTTGTGGAAGGAAAGGCCAGGGAGGGGAGCTGGGCAAGTGCCCAAACTGGGTCTGGCGGTAATCACAGACTTCGTCGATGAGAAGTCATTCATGTCCGCATTTTCCATCCCAACGTCCCAAAACCGCCAGAGCAGCCGTTGTGCCAGAATCGAGGTCCATAACCAGTTTCGTACTTATATTCGTCATTACCGTCATTACAACTATATCACCACATGTCCCGCACGACTCTGTTTGTTCGACGTATAGCCGTACGTACGTTTCAGAGACCCAACAGCATGCTGTCTTCTAACGCACCTCGGGGGCTACCGGATGGGTTCTTGTGCCCTGGCCCGTTGTTCATCCTACCTGCGCGGACGACTAGCTACCGCGTCATCTCAATGCCTCGACATGAAAAGGAAAACCTGAACGTAGTTTTGTTTGGATGCAGGAACGATACCGCCGCATGTCTCAGCCCGGCACTCCCAAGCGCGCTTCCCAGCCCGGCAACAATTCCGTCCTGTCCAGCCCTTCGCTGTCACCCGCCGGAACACCCACTGGCCGCACCGGAGTCCGCCCTGCCACCGCCCGGGCTGCGACACGGCCCCAATCCGCTCCTCGGAGGTCCGTTGCAGCCGGTGAGGCCCCCGCTACCCGCCCCGCTTCGGCGCCACGTGCCGGGTCCTTAAGTCAATCCCGAAAGAACAGCTCGCCGCGCGGCGCTACTGCCACGGCCGCGGCCGCCAACGGCACTGATAACAAGGTTGTCCGCCGCAGCATCAGCACGCGTCGCCAGTCGAAGCAGATGCCGTGGAACTTCAACCCTAAGTCGCCGATTAAGCTGGCGGCAACGGCGGCGGCAGGTAGTGCGTCTGCCGCTGCGGCAGAGGAGTTCCCAGCAGGCAGTCGTCCGCGGCCAAAATCAGCCGGCAAGGCCAGTGTGGCGAAAGGAACCCGACCGGGAACGGCAAAGGCACGGCCGGCGGCGGCGGCGGCGGCGGCGGCGGCGCGGCAGGAGAACGGCTCAGCTGCCGTTGCAGGCGAAAATGCCCAAGATACGGCGGACGTGACTTCCGGCGTTACGAGCGTGCCAGGCGGGGAGGGTGAGAGGCCGGCAACCGCCAATTAGTATGGGGTAGAGTGTGGGGGATCACTCCACCTGAGCTCCTGAGCACCTGAGCTGAGGGCACCCAGCCAAGTGGGAGAGTGTGAAAGCTCCAGCTTTACGCTTCAGCGCGGTAGTGCGGGTAAGCGCGAGCAAGCCTATGTGGACAGCTGGGCGCAGGGGCAAAAGATCAACTGGCGGCAGTAATAGGAAAGCTGGAAGAGCTCGGAGGGGGTGGGATGAACATTTGGATTATTGTGAAGCCATACCTGCTGTAGACGATGAGCGTGTGGTTGGTGCCTATCGGTGCGCACATCAATTGTCTATCCGTCCATGCACGCTACTGCTCCTCAGCCTGCGACACGTCTGTTTCCCGGGGAGGGCTCTGCTTCATTTATCCGCAGAGGAAGTATGATAATGATCCGTTGGGTTCTAGTAGAGCACCTGTGAAGGTGAAGGTGAGCACCTGCTCCTGCTCCTGCGTGGTTGTCCCGCCAAAGTGAATGATTTTCCGAATATCGCACCAGGGCTAAACGGGTGATTGAGCTACTTCTTCACATTACGATAGTGGTAGTGAGCTGCATTTCTACCAAGTGGCGCGCAATTGGAAGATTAGCAGGGAGCCCTGGAGACAGGGCCCGAAACCAGGTTGTGGGATATTTGCGAGATTTTAGATCTCGGCGGGCTGCGCTTCTTAATTAGGACCTGAGTCCTGAAGAAGCATACACCGTGTTTGCGCCTCTCAAGGGGCCTGACGCAATGCTTGCATGGCCTGACAACCATCTGGATCGTGTGGATTAGGAAGGTAACGCGACGCCCCGGTGGCCATGTAGGGGCGACTCAGTCCTGGATTCCTCATCGTGTGTATGTGTATATGTGAAAATACCAAATGGGCTAACAGGCCTTGGGTGTGAATTTCTTGTCTTCGTGTGCTTCAAGTTGAAGCTTTAGGACGGGGGGCTACGAATCGATGCGCATTGAGCATGGCCGATTTCGTTGGGTCCATTTTGCTCGCTTTGTGGGTCGACTCCCTTTTCCGCACACTTGTCGATGTCATATCATAAGCCGCACGCAGGGGCTGCGTGGCCTCAACAGGCAATGCCGCGGAGGAAGATGAAGATACGATTTGGTCTTCCACCTTGTGCTCTCGTCAGGAATTTCTCTAATGGCGCCTTAAAACATCTTTGCATTCATTATCGCTCCTGAACCTCGGCTTCTACCGGTGTGGATGCCGGTAGCTATTTATGTACGTACCTGACTGCGGATCCATCTGTCTATCTGTTTGTCTCTGTCTGCGTCTCTCTGTGTGTGCGCGCATAAACATTTATGGATTGGGTTTTACTCGCAGCTGAGACGCTGCTAGCGTTGAAGCTGCACAGCATCCCGTTTTGTCCTAAGTATAGGAACACGAAAAGAAGTTGCGGCGGTCTGGACTTCACCAACTTGATACCAAATTGCGGGTGCGCGGGAAAGGGAACCCCGCGGGTATATCGCCGCCATCCAACATCGGTTATCGAGGCTGGTACGAGGCTGAGTGAATGAGGACTTTGGAGCCCCAAGGAGACGTGTTTTGTTTGAATAAGGGGACAGGGAATAATTGCGGCCGTGCGGCCATTATTAGCGAACTCGTGGAAGGGATCTCCCTCCTTTAGCAGCCGATTCCCAATTGCCCTTCGTGTAGACAGCAATCAATAACGGAGCCTGGACATGAAAAGCAAGGAAAGCATAACCGTTCACCACGTTTTCGAGAGGCAACAAGAAAGCATTCATCCTTGCTGTTGCCAATCCCCTGATATCCATCTTGCCAGGGCAGGCTATTACCGCAAGGCAGGGTAGCCATCTGACTACCAATTTGTAAAACGGGCAGAAAACGCAAAGCACCCCCGTACCCATACCCATACCCCACATCCATACCCATATCCACTCTCTGAGTGTGTGGGTCTGATGTTGGTTAGGATCTTCCCATCAGTGACTCTCAATGCATAAAGGTTACACAGCTCCCGCTAAATCGAAACCTAATTCCGCGCGGTTCCAAACACGTTCAGGGGAACCAATTCACATAAAACGCCGTGGCGGCCCGACACGCCGTGTAATCAACGTGTCGCCGCGGCTGTCGTACGATACACGCAGATCACCATCAAGGTACAGATTGTCGAACCTGCAGAACAGCACGTACCGCAATAATACGATTGAATGGTTTCTCCATCGGAATGAACAAGAAATGTGCTGAGTAAAAATAAACGTCCGCACGCTTCGGATTTCACCACCAACAGACACCAGAGGGAGAAGGAAGCATCTATTGGGTCAAAGAAGTTAACCCGCATATGCATATGAGGAGACAAGGAAAAAGGAAAAAAGCGCCGGATTTCACCCGGCCTTGGAATGCATGATAATACGGTAAGGGTAGCTCCTGTAGCTCCTGTAGCCCCTGTAGCAGGAAGACCCTGGACCACGGCAAGCCATGCGTCCTGTCGGGGCCCGTCGGGGCCTCATCCCTCGTTTGCGATACCTCCTCCCCCAGGGGGCTACGCTGAACCCAATCCCGACCCCGACCCCGACTGGCCCATTCACTGGCCCCTGATGCACCTTAAAGCTGTTAATGATCTTTCTACGTTCACGCCAGGACGGATGTCTTCCAAAGTCTTGCCGTCATCGCTTCAACACGGCAATACCATAAGCACATGGCCCTGATTTGCTGCCGATCTGCCACTGCCCGCACCTAGCCCACAGTGCTGATTCTCTTCGGCTCGTTGCTGTTACCAACTGTTGACGCCCCGCGACTCACCATCCGACCATGGGGCACTGTGGACTTGATTCGGCTGTTCTACTCTCACACAGTCCCAACGATACTCACCAGCCCTTGCCGAATGGTGGGAGCCCGAGTGTTGTGCCGCCCGGCAGCTTGAGCTTCGCACCCGTGAAACCAAACTCGACACGCTGCCGCCCCGCCACCGTTAGGGAAGAGTCCACAATAAAGGCCCCTTCCGGCGGGAAGGTGATGACGTTCTGCAGATAGCTGCTACTGCCCCCATTGCTGCTGCTGTCCGTATCGATGACTTGGTAAACGGCGCCTGCCTTTGTCCCAAACAGCGGAGCACGCTCCAAAATGAATAATGTTTCCTGGTTAAAAGACAAGCGAAGGACGCCGAAGAGATGGTTCGGGAGAATGGTATGATATCTTGCTTTGGATTGCCCTCCCCTGGGCAGTTGGGTTTTCAGAATGCCGTTTCTGTTTTTATCCCCGACCATACCTTTTCAGAGGTCCATACTAGCTCCCAAATGCCCGTCTGCTCCTTGCCGGTTGTTTCTGTACCCTCCCCTGCGCGACGTAGTTCAGCGACCGCGTTCTGGATCGACCGGAGATCCGCAGGGCTTGTGCTCACGCCTCGGCCTGTCCGGGACACCACTTCCAGCAATTCTTGCTTAACTGAATCAACCTGAGATATGTATCTGGCACGAGCTCGCACCAATGAGCGCGATAGCAGAGAAGCCGTGGTATAATGCCGCCTGGACGGTACAACCTGGGGCTGTGCGAGGTGCATAGTGTGTGCCTATATATACGCTAGGGTAGTAAAGTACGTGGAATCACATATAGATAGTCGTAATGCTTCGGGGAACAATTGAAGGACGCATCGAAACCGAGCATCTATAACATACTGGTACGATGATAATGCTACACAAGGGGGAATTTTCTTACGGTCTTGTGCCGTCTCCATACGTGTCCATAAGCGCGTTAGAATGCGTATTCAACATTTACAAGTGTAACGTCTGTCTGTTGAAACTTCACCAAAAATGTTTGTGCATTTTCGTTTCCTTAGATCAAGGACACGAAAAAGAAGAGAGCAAGAATCAGAAGGATTAACAGTAGGGAACTCAAATTTGACGCCTGGACAAATAGGTGGGGCACGTTTAGAGGGTACTGTCTTAAGCCCTGAAGGGCTGGCCTGCAATAGTTTTATTTACTGAAAGATATGATTCACTTAAGATTTTCACCATCATACTCCTGCAGCAACTGCGGAAAAGGCTCTTCGGATTCTTGGCCTCGAACCGAGGCTGGAACAGCTCAGCAAGCAGGATTTCGTCATCTTCCTGTATGCAGTAGGATTGGTAAGACTTCAGGTCTGAAGTAGTCTTTTGCAAGTCAGCAAACCTGTCTGACTCCTTGCCCCGAACCCTTCCCTGTCCTTCCTCCTCTGGTTCACCACCTAGAACCCCACGGATGACATCATTGACAGCAAACTCCGTGCATTGAAACTGCACCACAAGAAGACGTTTACGTTTGGCCAGCTCGCGCACGTATGGTAAGAGCTCGCAGTTCTTGAAATGCATGACGGCGATGTCATAGCCGCACGAGGGCCTGGGTAAACCACGGCTTGATGCATCATTGCCAATCGCGAACTCGTTGTTGTGGTTAACAAACCTCGAACGATTTATCCTCAGCAGCATCAGCAACAACAGATTGTTAACACGCCATCAGTAAAAGCCATCAGGGTAACATCTCCAGTCCCTTCACGTCCAATGAGACCTTCTAAGACTCTACCCGGGCAACCAACCTGTGTGTCCCTTGACACATGTTCAAAAGGAAAAGGTACCAGCATTCTGGTCCGCATCCTCGCAACTCTTCGGATGCCAACATGACTCAAACCAATGCCTGCCCTCACACTTACACAATGGCGCCTCATGGCATCAATGGCGTCAATGCCTCGCACTGGATAGATTATTGTACTGGCGGGCTGGTGGGCTATCGGACCTTGACAAATCCCAAGCGCTGATCACTGAAGGCTGCTGTTTCGGAAAACGGAAGGAAGAACAGGCCGGACTGCGCTGGTGTCAGCTGGTCCCCAGGATCCTGACATTGGCGCAGTCTGACCCCCCTGTCAACCGAGCAAAAGGCGTTACACATCATCACATGTCTGGGCTTGGGGAAGGCGGTTGCCGGCCTCTGGTCAAGGGAGGGCTCCGCAATTCATGGTCATGGTTGTGGGGCATCAGGGGACAAACCGATGAGGGCTTGCAATTGATTGGCTGGCATACTGCCACATGGCCGCATGCCAAAAGTTGAAGATTCACACATAGTGTGTATTCTTTACTTTGGAATGTGCTTTCGGGGTATTTGCGCACGTGGTAGGTCTCTGCCAGGACACTGTGTCTGACACTGCCCGCTTTCATCTGTGGCGGTGGTTTGTTCGCGGCTGCCTGCCTGGAAAGACAGCACACGTTCAAGCTATCCTACACATGCCTAAGGTGTGTCGTCCGATCTTCATATTATGGGATCGCCGGCAAGAAATAATTTGTGCATGCTGGACACGCCACATGCAAGCGTTTTGCATGGAACCGTGTGCAGAACCCAGAACGCACAGCTAACTCGCAGCATGCCTTAGAAAGCCAGGCCAGGGAAACACGCAGCAAACCCACGCTCGCGCTCCACACGTTTCCTGCTTTGTCCTTGTTCCGCTGCTCGGCAACACGCAGGTATTCAATGCTTCAGGACCTAACTGACGAGGACGAGATGCTAAAGCGCGCCTTCCAGTTCTTCGACAAGGACGGGAACGGGGAAATCAGCGTGCAGGCAAGCAGTTGCCCCGAGTCCGGACTCCGGAGTCGTTCAGAGATGATGTGCGAAAACGGACTGGCTGTACTGGGCCCTTCGTTCCGTCACTCCGCGCACTTCGCCGCTTGTTGGGTCCTCTGATGTCTTTTTATTAGTGGCAATGTCCACCCCGCAATCTTGCATCGGTGTCCGGCTTCTGTTCCCCTGGCCTGAAACACATTATAACCTTCCATCAAACCTTAGTGGATCAAATCCTGCCTGTCTTCTCCTTAAATGCCATGGGCACCCTTCCGTTTGCTTTTTTATGTGACCCTCCATACACCGCTTGCTGGTTGGCTGTTCCTGTAACCGGGACGGCTCCACCCGAATGTTTTCTTACGTTCCCTGTCCCTAATGACTCAAAAGGAGTTGCGCACTACCATGCACGAGCTGGGCGACTTGCTGACTGATGAAGAAATTAACGCCTTCATGGAGATTTTGGATGTCAACAATGACGGTGCAGTCGGGGTGAGCCGTCCCCAACTCCGTGTGTCCTTGCAATGCCGGATTGCCTGAATTAACGGATGCCGATGTTATGTCATATATTTTTGCCATACATATACAAATATACATAAATAATCATCTATTTATCTATTTGTTCACACACATGTTAATGCATCATCTTCGCCTTCATTCCAGTCCCAAACACGATCTATGGTCCGAGTGGGAACGGTATACTGCTGCTGGTAAGTTCCCGTGCGGCTTCTCCACGCCCTGGGCACACCAGCTCTGGGAGCTCCGAGAGACGTGCATCCCTCAGCTTGATCTGCCCGGTTCGACTTGCATCTTGCTTAATCCACCTCTCAAACGGCCCCACTAATATGCAGTACACGGAGTTCCTGGCCATGCTGAAGACCCAAGCGCCCGACCTGTCTAACCGCGGCAAGGGGGAGGAGCAGCTGCAGCAGCAACGGAAGGAAGGCCCGTCTGAGAGCGCAGGGTTGACAGCAACCTCCAGGTGCGTCAGGCTCTCTCCCTCCCCCGGGGGCTAGCTTCGGGGAAAAATCCAAATGAAACCCGTGCACAAATGATATGCGGACCAATTTAAAACTGTTCCTCGCGTTGTTGCTTAAAGCGCTGCTGGGCCGCAGTACGCCATGGCATGTGGGCGGTTGGTTGCTGGGCCACCATCGCCTCAGGCTCGCCGTAGGTCTGATACATATAAGCCATCACCAACGAAAGCTCAGCCCGAGGTGCGAGTTTTATTGCGCCCCAACACTTTTCCCAAGTAGCATTTCAAAGAGGCACTTAGCTCAATGGACGCGGGGAGTCCCGAGTACAGTTTACTTCTTTCCAGGTCTGCTTAACCCGCCGCTACCTTACTCCTGTTGTCATTCTCAGCAGCAGCATTGATGGGGCCGGACCGAGCCAGTCGATCAGCGAGCCGCAACTCCTCCACGTGCCGTCCGCGTCAGATCGGGGAATTACTGGGGAAGGTGCTGCAGCTATGGTGTCACCCTTTGCCTACGCCACGGCTGTTGGCGGTGAAGGTGTTGGGCGCACGGCTGCTAGCGGCGACGGGGCGCCAAGAAATTGCCTGGCGGAACGGACACAGAGGTCAGTTTCGTCGATGCCACTGCCGACGTTTCCCACGCGACGCCAGGCATCGTTAAAAGCGGGTGTGTCGCCACCGCCGCCGGCCGCGCCACCGGAGCCGCTGCTTCAACCTGACGCGTCCTCGACGCTGCCACGTCCCAACTCCCGGCGGCTGGTTCAGCAATCAACGATGTCGCAACCGTTTTCTGGCTCAGGTCTCCTTCAGACTTCTACGTCAGAGCCATCCGGTGGATTGGCAAGGTGCGGCTGAGGCAGAGGTGGGAAAGAGGGTCGCAAAGCCCCCTCAGGAGGCGGGCTTCATAGAAACAGGGTGAGCTTTGCTGTTTTTTATTTTTTGTTTTGCACGGCATGGTTAGCCTGCTATGCCTTGCCGCGCCAATGCATCACTTATGTGGGCCCATTTGACTGCGACGTTTCAAAAGCTGTACCAGTGCCATCGAGCGCCGCCGCTCACTTGTCCTCCCGGCCAACGGGTAACTGATCTTCGTCGTTTACATACGGCAGATCTGATGGAGAACCGCTTCCCGGATCTGGTCCTGGGGTCGCTGCCGATGCGGATCCGCTTGGCCAGGGGCTCAGAGCGCCGTCGGCCTTGGACCCCGGTTCCAGTTCGGAGGGCACCTAACGAACAGGGATGTCACAACAGGCTGCCGACGCGGGGCCCGCCGTGGAGGCGCCTTTCATCAAACAGTTAGTATGCACCATAAATAGCTAGATGATTCGACTCCAATAGTGATTCGTTTCGTTCTAGCGAACATGTCCAGGTAAGCGCCACATCCTGACCTTTATTTGGGGCACCTGGGAATACGGTGGGGTATACCGTTACATTTGAATGAGCAGCTTCGCATTCTTGCTTTGCATTGTGGATGCTCCGGATGATGTGTGGAAAATGATGTGTCTTCCTTCGCATTGTGTCGGCGTTGGCTCGAAGTATGTGGGCTGGATTTACTGCTTTGCGTGTTTGTTTGTGCTCTCGGATGGGGGAAGTGCGGAAATATCCTGCCGGGCCTTGGTGTACACATGTGCTAAACATTCACCTTGAATGGAGGACGTGGCAAGGCTTCTTCACTTACAGGACTAGGATTGGCGCTAGGGGCAGAACGAGGGAGGGACGAGCGGAGGGAGGGAGGGGGGAGGCATATGGGGAGGCCATCCCATATGCAGGGTGACATATGGTCCTGCCATATACGACTCGACTAAATCCTCTTGGGCGAGGCTTCGCGCCAATATAGAGGCGTAGTTGCTGTTGGAGCGACGAATTGCAGGATGACCTTCGGATGTGTTTGACATTCTCACACACATTTCTGTGGCGAAGTGTGTGTGGAGTTTCAAAGTGGGGGCAGACTGTTCATTTTTAACTGTAATGTGAAAATGTGAGAATGCAGCATGAGAATGGACACTGATGGCGGTGTTGTCGAAGTTCGGAACGGGACTGCGATTAGCACTGAGCTTCATGCAGGATGCAATATGCCTTTGAAGTCGGGCTGCATGCGGCATGGCACATTCATTTGGGTAGTTGACGGATTTGTGCACTCGTTGTGCATCCTCTCCCCACTTACGTTGTGGCCGTCTGCTTGACACGCAACGGCTTGTGAATGTTTATGCGGCCGATGGACACGGTTTACCTGAGGTGGTGTCTTGCGGAAATGTGCAGTGCGGCCGCTTGTGCGGTCGGGCCTACAGCGCTTACTACACCCCACGGAGGCCACTCGGGAGGCATTTCGGTGCATTATGAGGCTTGGCCCTGGACGGAAAGTTATGTAAGACGTAACGATACTAGTTAAGACGGTAGAAACCATGCAGCTGTGGCTTGCGGCCTCGGCAGTCAGATGCTACCACCGATCCATCCGGCCCAGCTGAGCACTCAGGTGTGGCCGCAGGGGTGTCTTACGCTCAGCGTGCGATGCGTTTGCCTAATTGTTCTTATGTCGTCGACATTGGTTGGCATTTAGGTCATCTCGGGGCACTGCTAAACTAGTGTGTATGCGGTGGAGGAAGTATAGCCGTGTGAAAAGCCGCTGGCCACAGAACGATGTAGAACACAGAATCAGGTCGATCAGCAGTCCAGTTGTCCAGATTGAAGTTGACTATTAGGCATTACTGGTATTGGTATTACTGCTTGGACGATTAATGATTGCGTATGTGATAGAGAGCACGCAGTCGGGAGCACCCGCAGGCAGGGTTCAGCCCCTGGATAGCACATCTTCGACTCATTTTTGGGACACGGGTTGACTCTGGGACCACAATCAAAGGCGGCCAATACCATAACGTAGCAGGGCGGTGGGGTGGAGGACACGCTAATATATCATGGTAAGCGTTCTTAGCCTCCATCATCCATCCCCTTAATCGATTGCTGAGAAAGTTAACTTCTATGGGCTTCGTTAGTCGAGAGATATGCAACTGCCTGTGACTCCCAACATACATCAACACGTGTAAAAGTCTGATAGCTGCAACAATCCTCATTCTCCAGTCAGCTTCACTCCTTGGTAACGGGGCACATGCACGGTAAGCGCCAGACTATCTGTTTTAGCTGACACTCTGGATCGTTTCTGTCAACCACATCAACGGGAAAGTGTGTTTGATCTCCATTATACATGCACAGTCTACTCATATCCAGAAGACCCTTTAGCCTGAAACCTGTGTTTCTGGTCCATAACACCTCTGCCGGAACAAATGCACTTTTGCATGTCAGGCTCAACTTGAAAGCACGGATAGTTCACTGCACAAGTGTTACATGCTGCAGCCGGCGCTGTCGTCGGCACTCTCATGCCTTGAGCGCGTACTTGCGTGCAGGGAACGCCTTGGCGCGCTTCTCCTCCTTGAGCAGCTTCTTGTTTGCCTACAGATTGGCGGTGTGGTAGGGCAATACAAAAAGCTCGCAAAAAGCAGGATATGCGAAGCATTATCAGATGCGGAGCTTCAATGAGTCATGAAGAGAGATCAGACATTGCAATGGCACACCTAGTAGATTTATTTGTACACAGCTTGTAAGGCACAGCCCGCAGCGCCCCGTGCAGCTTTCAACTTTGCTACTCCAGAAGGTCCCTAAGCGCCCCATTGTGATGTTGAACCCCGATCTTGAATGCTGAATCGCCATGCATCGCCAGTCATTTTGAAATCGCGGAGTGTATCCAGGCTTACAAAAACAATCCAATGTCCACACGCCTGACAAACGGACCTTACCATCGCGCGGTTACATACAGTTTACGTGCTCCAGAGTAATCATGGTATCAAAATTACTTTCGTGGGTCGCATTCTTGGGTCCAGACTCTATAGTCCCTTGCCCTGGTTCGTAGTCACAGTCCCATCCGCGCGCCTATCACTGGACTACCCTATTATACCCGCACCGGGCCCCTTCACAGCATCAGCTTACCTGCTCCTTCGTCAAAGCCCGGCGCATGGCGCGGGTCTTCTTGGCACGCAGGTCCAGAGGCAAGAACTTCTGCAGGAACAAAGCAACACAAAGCTTGTATTTGCGCCATGAGTAAGTCCCTGTCAAGGACCCGAACAAAGAACTGAATGCGCACAACGGCCCTGCGTGCTGACGCAAGGGCAGCTTGGATCAAGCGATAAAAACGACTGCAAGGATAGTGTGTTTGACAGACTCCGGAAGGTCCTTCGCATGGAGGAACAACTTGTGCTATACCTGACACAAGTCCCTATGTAACTAGCACTTGTGGCTAGCGCTTAAGTGTCCCAGATAATGCGACAGCACCAGCTGAGAGAATCCACAGCTGCAGCCGAGGAAGCAGATGGAGGAACCCGCCCAAGCCGTGACTGCTTGAAGCAACGTTAGGATACATGACACTGATAGTTCCATATAGAGCAGTCATTCTTATTAAAAAGCGCGAGCACTGTAACCTGCACCAGCACAACTTGAGCCGGGCCCTAAGCATAAGATTGCTCTGCTGTTGAGTGGCTCCTTCGTACGTATGATCAATCCTACCGCTGCAGCTGAAACTCCACTGAACTGTTCTCGATATTGCATTCTGCTCCTCTTTCAGGCAATGGCCGCCTGAAGAATGGACAACACTGCTACTTCCTCCTTCGAGAATGCGGCCAGAGTGCAACAACGGCCGTTTCGGAATTTGCATAGGACCGACGGGTTGATTATTCACAAATTGCAACTAGCTGAGTTTTACCCGAACCACAATGCCACGGCCAGCTCTGTTAAATCTCTTCCAGCCCAGCTGTGGAACGATCGCTATGGCGCAGGGGTGGCACTCCCGTATTGTTATAATCCGGCGCTGCCACCTGTTGGATGCCCGATCGTCTTCTTCAGCTCCAATTGTCAAGCGCAGCTTCCACCTGCCTCATATGCGGCTATCTTTATGGCAGCACGAGGTAGAGGGCATGACTCCGTAAATCCATTCCTGTCCTGTGAACTATAAAATAAAAGTGATGGTACCCTACACGCTACCCTCCGAGCACCCAAAAATCCGTTTCCCGTATCCTCGCCATGCTCACCCGCCCCTTCTTCTTCGCATTCTCCTCGTTGATAGTGTTCCGCACGGCAGTACGCTGGCTCTGCTTGTACACAGTTAGCACCCGAGCGATAGACTTGCGGACCAGCTTAATCTTCGAAAGCTTGTTGGGGGCGCCGCCAGTGACCTACGGGAAGTAAGAAGCAGTCAGCACGACTACGACGGGACAATATCGGGTTACTGCGGGCACGGGTATTTGCCACATCAAACGCTTGGCGGCGTTGCGAGTCATTTCAACAGCCATTATGTGCTCTCCGCTGAAGTTAAACTACCGATCACCAACAGGCATTGATAGTATCGACTAAAATGTTGCCCGACAAATGTAGATGGCGCACCTTAGCGACGCGCAGAGCACTAAGCTCGCTCTTCAAGTCCTTGAGCTGACTAACCAGCTCCTGCTTGCTCTTGGTCCTGAGCTCGTGCATCTTGACCTTGGCTGCAAGTCCAGAATCACAGCGGCGGCGGGGCGGCAATCGCAAGGCCGCAATTACAAAAATTATCAGTTTGCTAATTCGCTTTCATCGCAAATTATATTTATACTTGTGCGGCCTAAAGCGATTGATAGAAAGTTTCTGAACAGGTCCCTAAGAAACGAACCACAAGTCCTAGAAACATTCAGGTGAAATGAGCCTTAAACATCCAATCGTAGGGCAACGGTGTTAAACTGCTGCCGAACACCGATATGCCTCGAAATGTCGGCCAGTCGGCCCCAAGCCAAATGCACACATGTAAACCTACCCATCGTGCTAAGTATCTTGCAAACGGCAGGGCAAGGGCAAGTGCAGGAAAAGAGGGAATTATGTGTGGGGGCAGGGCCTTTGGCATCGGCAGCAGTTGGCTCCAGGGCAACCGCGCGGGGGTGACTGTCGGGAAACCAAAACAGTTGGGAGCTATCAGCCTAAACACTAAAATCCAAACATGAATTACTTTGACCGCAGTACTGGCAGATGCCTGTATAAAATGCACTGCCGAGCAAGGGATCACCCTCATGTCGAACAGCTGGAAGGTGCAAAGATAGCGTAGCGCTCTCATCGTGCAGATCAGCGTACTGTTTGACATTGCCGGGCTGCTGCACTAAGAGCACCTGATTCCAGGGAAGAGCTTCCCTCCTCTTTTAGAAGGACGAGAGCAAAGCCAAACATACCCGATGCGATTACTCCTTAGGAGGAATGAACTCATTTGTTGATTACTTATTATATGCTTATTCGGCTAGATGGCGCCCGCTAAGTGATCAATGCATCTCTCCGGCCTCTCTGCCTTCCGAGCTCCCGCACCGCATTGAGGCAGCGGCTCGCACCGCAGCCGCTGTGGGGTTGCGTCACCTATAAATTGTCGCACTAGAATATTGCGCCCGTTGAGGCGTGTACAGTAACCCAAATAGTGTGGCTATGATGGGTTTGGACGTGAGCATGGACGATGATACGGCCGGCTGAAATCCCGGCGGCCGAAGTCCTGCAGATCTGTTGGATCTCCTACGCATTTACCAACGGCCGGGCTACAACGGCGTTGGGCAGGGCCCTTCGAACTACGACCATGTCATTTTCCAATCGTACCTTCAGCTTGGGGAAGGTATATACGCGCCGCTCCAATCCGCGTAAGCGCCCCGTGCGCATGACCGTACATCCACCCATGCCGGCTTGCCAGCTGCATCCTGGAACGTGATGCTTCCCATCGGCTAATGCTTGCATCCCACCCACTGGCGCCGCCGCAGCTTCCACTGCTGCTGCTTCTTAAGCATGCCGCCGCTCCTTACAGCTACGGCTTATTACTGCCGGCGACCGTACGCGTATAAGATGCAGCTGGGAGCCCTCCTAGTTAGCTCCAATGGACCCCAGGCAGGACACCAAGTCGCATGGTTAAAGACAGCACTAGATTGCGACGCATTATTTTCTTGTGCTGACCTGACGGACAAGGTGTAATACCCTGATCAGTACGAACACACGAAGCACGCACAAATCCATCCTTCCGTAACTAACGCCACCAGGACCCTATTTATGTACATACCCTGGAGGTTTAAACAACATGTTCTAGGGCCAAGAGTCCGTATATTCAGCTTTGACGTAGGGCCGTTAAGGCTTATGGCTTCAACACCACGCGCGGTACATGTTCCAGCACCACCCGGCTTGTCGCTGCTGTCGGCATCCTCCAATCAGCTGCCCATAGCACGGCAAGACGTTCTCAATCTCAACATATTTTCTTGCCCCATCTTGCTTGACCGTACTTCGCGTCCCAATCCACCGCCCAGTGCTACTACACAGACCTAAGTGCTAAAGTCCCGGGGAGCTATGCTTGTAGTTCTTGACTATGTGGTGCCCACGTAAACGCCAGGCTATCACTGCAGGAGTTATACTAGCAGCAGTTCATATTGTACCAAGAACCCATTGCGAATCCTCACTTTCCGTGATTCGGAACATCAGCGTGCCCACCTCTATACCGCCCACGCACTATACATTTCCTCCACCGCCTGTATCTGCCGCCGACCCACCTGACATCGTTCTGACAGTCTGTCCAACAATCATTCGAATTAGTTACGGCCATTCAACCGACTACAACGTGGTGCCGCATCCCTTAACAATTAACTCTGGCTCCGCTGCTTCAGCTGGCGCATGGCCGCGCCAAACAGCTTTCTTGCGGGGTCGGCCGGAGCTCCGGAGGCCACCTTCTTCCCGCTGGCCTCGCCGGGGCTGCCAGTACCTGCCGCTCGTCGTGCTCCCACAGCTGGTGTACTGGCATCCGGACCCGTCGCTGGCGCCAGCTCTGCCCCCAGCCCCTCATCATCCTCGCCATTACTTGCGGCGGTAGCTGCCGTGCTGTTCGGGTCGTCTTCCATTTCGGTGTCGCCCAGTGGTGATACCGCTGTTGTCGCGGCTGCACCGCTGCCAGTCCGGGACGTCAGGCCCACAGCGACAGCGGCAATGGAAGCCGTGTGAATAGGAGCGCGCGGTCGGCCGGGCCCGCTGGCAGCGGCACTACCAGCCAGCGCCGCTGGGCCCGCCAGGGCGACTTCGTTGACCATGCTGGACCGAACCGGGCGGGAATCTTGGGCCGCGGCTGCAGCCGAGCCATCTACCTGCTTTGGTTTTGAACGGCTCTCGCGCACAGTCACCAGTGCGTCCGAGGCCTCCGCGCTGCTGGTACGACTCCGACGCTGGGGGCCCCCCGTGTAACTATCCCCATCAACATCCTCGTGGCTGCCGCCGATGCCACTTGTGATAGGAGTCGTCGCCAGACCATCTGCCGCTCGCTCAACGGCGCCTGCCGCACTGCCGCCACCCGGGTTGGCCGTTTGTTGCTGCTCTCGATCCTGCCCTGTTAAACCTTGCTCGCTTTCGCTTAGTCCCAAATTTTCCACGTCCCTACTAGCCGCACTCAGTCCCGCTTCGCCGTGGGCTACAGCCTGCAAACCCACACGTTTCTCAGCAGCCTCGCCCTCCCTGGCCGTATCGTCCGCAGCAGCAGCAGCCGCTGGCGTCGTCGCTGCCGCTACATGATCGACCGCCCGACCAACAGAGGCCCTCGCAACAAAGCCGCCGCCATTGACCTCAACGCTCTCGGCGGCGGCACCGTGTGAAGTCGCCACAGCGGCCACCGACGTGCGTGCGCGCTTTGCGGGCGGGGCCGCAGGTACTGGATCCTGCTGCCCCTCTATTATGGCCGTGTTACCATACAGTTGAGTGGTCCCAGCGGCCGCCATCTTCGGCAGCTTGTCCGGATTCCAGACAATGCGCCGGCTGCTGCCGCTGCTCACCGCCGCAGTGCTGGCAGGAACCGGCACGGGTTGGATTTTTGCGTCGCTGCCGGGAGCCACGGACTCCAAGCCCATTCCGTCGCCCGCCGGGTTCACAGCGCGACCGTGAGGTGGAACCCGCGCCGCATTCATCGCGGCAGTGCATGCCTCGTCAGCGGCTGAGTTCGACGCAGCCCGCGTCAGTGCTCTGAGCGGATCAAAAGTGTCGGTGATGATGGTGATCCCATCACACCACATCACATGATTTCAGCAAATGACATATCAGATAATGGCGCAGGGATAGGGATTTCCCCCTTGGGATACTATGAAGAGCAACGATATCCCATATTCCTCATCCCGCAACACCACGCACCCGTCTCCATGTTGCTGGAATTATTTAACTCTAGACGCACCTCCGCTTGGCCGCCTGCACCGCTTGTGCCGCCACCACCTTCCTGGTATCCAATAGCCCCATGCTGGTAAGCGCCGTCGACATCAAGCGGCCTGATAGTAGCGCAGCGAGGCTACCTCGCGCTGGTCGTAACCCGCTCTGTGTTGCGAGGGCAGACCAGGGCACCATAATAACGGTAAACAGATTCAATGGCATTAGAAATTGTTTTCTTGGTCATCATGTGTCAAAGCTAAACTTAAAAGAAAAAAGAACTTAAAAAGATTCCACCGGACCGGTCCAATAGTTTTGGTGTCTAGCGTTAACTTCCGACGAATCCCGTACTTCGTATGACTACATCCCGAGAGAAGCCCACGCCGAATGTGGAGAACATACATGTTTTCCCGCATATTATAACCGTGACGGGACCTTGGATTGCTGGATGGGGGGTCCAGTGTGTCGTTAGCAAGCTTGGAGGCCGAGCTTCTGGGGATTCTGGCATCTCTTGGCGTCCTTACGGCTCAGATTTTGAGCACATGGCACAATTCGAATGATCCTTGGGATCCCTTTCGAATCAGAGTGTATTGCCACGAATGATTGGTGTCTAGTCCACCGATAAGCGCATGCTGTCTCGCTCACCGGCGAGCTTGGAAGGCGTGTCGCCAGGCCAGCCCCGACTAGAGACTTGAGTGGCTCTCTCGACGGTCTGGATAGCGCCTTGTCGCCCGGTTCCAGCCCCAAGCCCAGCTCCACACTTAGCGGCGCCAACACATCGACCGTGTCGGGGGCAAGGGCCCCACCAACACCTCCTCCTCCTGTAGCACCGTCGCCCCCACGACCGTCTCCAGCCTGCAGGCCAGCATCGGCGTCCATGACGGAAACACCTGGTTCGTGATCTTCCTGTTCGAAAGGCTGGGAGTGCAGCTGCACTGCGGCTTCCATAGCCTGCCGTGCGCTGACCTCGTGGCCGTCTGGTTGGCGTACTGTCAGCCGGAAGCCGAAGCCCTGCGCCACCTGCATAGGTCGGTTACAGAGGCAGATACTCAACGCCTTGAGCGATGAGGAACCACCCATCGTATGCCTGGATATGCAAGCATAAGTCCGAGGCGGACGTCCCACCTTGCACCGTCACGTCGTACCTCAGCAAGAAGTGCCGTACATAGTGTTAGCCGCTGCTTCTCCGCGCTGGATAGTACCACGCGGCGCAATGTCTGGAAGCGTGCGGAGCGAGCCTGGTGTAACTGTAAGCGAAGACTTGCGGCCCCAGTGGCGCCTATGGACTGCCCGTGTGTGTGTTCCGGAGGATGTAGACAGGCGGGTTGCAGGGAGAGGGCAGACGGAGCAGCAGTGTTGTTAAGGGAAGCAGAGCACGGTACTCTTGAGCGCATGCTAAATAAGGCTGCATAGAGGATTGGCCCTGGGCCGTGTCCTTGTGTCCGCAGTGGTTAGTTGCCCCTAGCATAGCAGAGGCAATACGTTTAGTTGGATTATTTCAACCATGATCAAAAGATCGCTTCGGAGTTATCGGGAAAACTGATAAGGTTGAGTGGAGTTACGGGTAGCTACTTGTTGACAGGTGGGGGAGGTCGAGGGCTACAATAATCAAATATTTTGTCCAAAATTATAACTGTATATAAAAGAATTGGAATGTTTGTGTAGTATGAGCACATTTGGCTCATCTGCAAAGTTGCCGCACCATGTTCGCAGCTCCGCTCGTGGTTGCATTAATCCGTCGTTGGTTTCCCGTTGCAACACCACGTACGAGACGACCAAGGAAATTTGTGTTTGGAGCTGCCCGGGGTCCGGCCTCGCGTCCCTTGTCAGCATCTGCGTCATATGCGTCGGCTGGCGATAGCCTTAGCGGTGCCCGTCTCTTCTTGGTCATCACAGCTAAATTTATGAACTTCGCATTGAAAGTGCAATTGAACGGTTGATGACTGATAGTTGATGCCCCTAAACTCAGAGGGAGGAGGCAACAGGAGCGATAATTATCGTCTGAAATATGTAGGATTGCTGGTTGTTCTTATTTTGCATGCGGGGTATGCGACCAAGCAAAATGCACTGAGCAGCTGCTGCGACCGTTGATTGACTGGTACAGTCGACGTACGTTCCCATCGATCGCAGAACGCATATGTCAGACCTGACTCTTCAGACGTGCCCACATAAAGGATACGAACCAGCCGGATCACACAGGTGAACTTTCCAAGTCCCCAGTGAGGGTATACCACGACGGCAACTTGACCGACGCCCGGAAAACAATGAGCTGGCAATAGCGTGAAGACCTCTCCCGCCAGCTCACAAAGCGAGTTGCCACATCTTTCCTTTCCTAACAAGTTCACTACCACCTACGGTTCCCATCACCTATATCATCCGCTTGAGCCCCACAAGCCGCATTCTACATGCCCGTGCAGCAGAGGCACCAGTTGCAAGCCCAAAGAAATATAACAAATAAGCCGAACAGCTGAAAAGCATAGGTTGGGTAACCTCAGTATCCGCGCCAGAACTGCCAAGGGGAACACGGGGGCATCATGGAGGACACGGAATCAGTTCACGCCAGGAACTCAAGAGTACAAGCAGCACACGAATACATTTTCCTGTTCGTGGTCAAGTTTTAAATACCTTACTCCCCAAGTGAGGTAGTTTGACCGTCCTCAGAGACCCTACCCTACTCAGTGAGGGAGGGAATTCGCCGTTCCGTTGAACCCACACGACTGTCACTTGCACCCCATCGCACTGTCACGATGCCTCAGCCACAGTGTACCGCAAACCCATATCAGTACCCACCTACCCCTGAATATCATCCCCTATCTGTTGCTTCCACGCAGAATATTCTTTTATGCCACTGCTTAATGGACTGAAACCTAATCATTACCAAGTTCCAACCCCTCCACTCATCACAGTTTCCACGCGCGCAAGCTTCCATCCAAAGCTGGTCCACCCACCTGGCCTGGGTCGCTTGGGCGCACTGACGCCCCCGTATCCAGAATCGGTGGGCGGGGAGGGACGGGGTCGCCCCAGTTCTCGCGTTTCGTTACGGGGCCGTACATCCTGTCGGAAAAGCAATTGCGTGTTGGTTATGAAGCTGCTTGTTGAAACCTCCTTTTATCAAAGCAAAAGATACATGAGAGTTTTAATTCCTGGATTTTGACGACCAAGTTGTCCTAACTTATATTATGTGATTCGCTCCGGCTTTTGGCGACAACTATGCATCTTACCTCGCGGAAATATGATGGATAAACAGAGCCGCAACGCTGTGTCCACGCCTCCTTCCCTACTCACATCTGTGAAACCCTCTCCCATTTACAGGGTCCTAACTGAGATGCTTATTTTTGCTTCGTTCAGCCCCATCACCAATGTCCCCTGTGCCGCAGCTTCCCGAGTTATTCGCGTCATAAAACTCATGCTCCAGATCTCCCTATGCAGATCAGTGCCTTACGCAAAGCGGTCAGTAATTAAGCAGTTGCTGTTCAGTATCCGACTCCTTACAATCCACCCATCTACAAACCCACCTGTAATCCTTCATGTACTTAGGGAGCAAGTCACTAATTAGGTCGGCCGTTACAGCGGTCGCAGCAAAAGCCAGAGGCCAAGCCACGGGTTGCGGCATCGGACGACCCAAGCCGAAGATTGTGCCGGTCACGGCGCCTGCAATTGCGCCACTGGTGATATCATGCTTGCCCCGGGCCCCCTCCACATACGCATCGGTGGCGCTGAAGACTGCGCCCAGCAACGCCGCGTACGCTGTTTTCTTGCCGATAATACCAAACAGGAGCTGAGCCTGCTTGAAATGCTGCCGCGATAAGCTGGGTGGAAGGCGCTGTTCGGAGAGCACGCCGGGGGTAGAGGGAGAAAGGGGATTGTAAACCTCCACGGCACGACACCATACGTGCAGAAAGGCATGAAAGCGTGACCACTTACCTGAAACGTCAGGTAGGCTTCCTGCGCGCCAGCAGCTAGGCCCGCTAGACTAATAAGCGACGCGTTTGTCATCGTGTAGGCAACGATGTCGTGCTTGTCAGCCGCCTGCATTTGAAATTACAACATTCAGCATTTCGATATGCAAAACTGTACGTCCGGTAAGGAATGCAACCGCGGCTATCGTTAACTCGCTTTAGCCAGAATGGCTGGGGCGGGAAGCTCCACGCCACGCTCATCTTCAGAAGACTTAGTCTGCGATGTAAATAGATAAAATATAAATTTGTAGAAATGTCAGGGTGCGCATAAGTACGTTTAGCATTACGCAAATAATCTGTATGTAGTCTGAGCACAGTCCTTCTTTCATAGTAGTATTAGCAGACCTTTGGATACTCTTCCTTCGCGACAGTCGTTGCCGCAGTGGTAAATGCCGCGGAGTACACCATGGCTGCCTACCACCACGACGTATTGGAAGGCTGGCGTAACCCTACTTGTGTAAAGCTAGGTAAGTAGGTAACAATAAAAAAATCCTTCAGGCACGGTAATTCGAGTGGATAGGACTAACGGCAAATACCGAAATTGATGTACGACAACAATACGTGCATGGGCTAGCTGCGCAAATGGCGATGATGATGTCAGTACCAGACAGTCCAGATGCGATGTATCAACACTTTGTGGTAGGATTTATGTTTCGGAGATTCTTGCTGGGGCACGGGGACCTGATTCCGTCAGTTCATGTGGGATTGGTGTTTCGGAGATTCTTGTTGGGGCACAGGGATGGGCTTCCGTCAGTTCATGTGAATTCATCGGGCAGCATAGTCATGGAGGGGAAGAGGCAGGTGTGTTCCCGGGGCTTCCCCTTGTTTTGTAGTCTTACTCCTATAGGGTTATCTCACTCCGCCTCCAAGACGTGTGCAACTGCTGTCGCATTTTCCTGCCATTGCACGTCCTCATAGGTTGGCTGATTGTGCGAGCATGGTATTGACTGCAATTGGGGGCCCCATGGGTTGATGGTCTTCATTAGATGCACGGTACAGGAGAATAACATACTTGTCCGTCTCCTTTGGGCGCTTCGTGTGAGGGTTGAAGCACCCAACCATGCGTGTTCCCAAGTAACAGAAAGGAAGACAAACCTTGAGAGACCTGACGGGCGTCGACACAGGAGGCCCATACAGGATTCCCGGTGAGGACGTCGCACACCTGGAGGCCCTGGAAACAATTTTGAAGAATACTTCTACATTGCCTTAAACAGGAAATTCCAATAAAGCAGGCCGCTCACTCCTCAAACCTCCCGCAGTCACAACGACTGCAGGTGCACGCGGTCCTGCGTGTTGCACCCCTTGACCTCTCAACAGTCCAGCCCAACTGGTTACGGGTGTAAGCTACGGTTGACCCTGAGACGACACAGCCTATTGAATGATATACAACCGATAGCACCCCGTGCGCCTATCCTTAAATGTACAGTTGACTAACTGTTCCCGCACTTAGAAGCTAGGACGCCAGACGCTACTGTGGAGTAGTACACCCGACTAGATGATGGAGTCATCCTGGAAATCACGAGCAACCTGGACCTCTCTCATTTAGTCCCATTATATTTTCAATAGATCCATGCTTAAGAGCAAGCTGTGCAGGAGAAAGGGCACAGTTACGGCACGATCGAAGCGACTGAAGCATTAAAGCGAAGGTGTGTACAGCAGCCGCACGGCTTCCTAACTTCAATTGTTTTTCCTTAAAATTGACTACACCATAGTCCACCATTATGCATACATTATTGGAGCTTGTGTTGCTCCCACACGATAGTCTTTCTTGCGTAGGAAAATCTTTCGGGGAATCCGTAATATGAAGATCTCCCAAGATTATCTAAAGCAATTCAAAATCAGAAAATATAATCAATCATAGTAATGCTCCAAATTTTGACAACGCCAAGTACGGAACTACGGATGAAGCGAAATCCGATGTCAACTGTTGGCCGATCTGGTTGGTTAGCACACGAGTACTTTTACGTCCAGGCCAACAACATGATTCTATAGTGCAAATGTAGTGGTGAAGGCTGTTTTATTTCTTCTGAATTACTTGTTGCATTTTGAGACATTGTACGTCACTGAACTCACCAATGATTACGAAATTTCCCCAACGGCCTATAAGATCACATATATATGCTAAAAATTGTTGTCCGAACCGTGCGCAGCATTCAATTTACTACAATCGATGGCCCGTTCGTGACTCTAGGGAAATAATTTGCCGGAATCAAATGCTGACTATGCCGAAAAAGGCCATCGTTGATGTTGACGTTGCTGTAGTCGGAGGTGGACCAGCTGGCCTTGCGGCAGCTGCAGCCTTACAGCGAGTCGTGGGCAGTTCGATGGCTATTCGAGTAAGCATCCGGCGTTCTGAATCGGAAGTCTGAATCGGCATCATTTGCAGCCTTCCAGAACCTGTACGATACAGTTGTGGTGGCTTATGGGTGCTCGCCCATCAGCTGTCTACTTTTTGTCCCAGCCGACTCACGCTAGCCACATCTGTGTGCAGGTATTCGAGGCCCGGACCCCGTCAGGTGAACGGGGTGCAACGGTGCAGGTTGATGTAAATGGCCTACGCGCAATCGAAGCCATCGACCCGTGTACTGTGCACAGGTAAGGCGCTTGGGCCCTCGTCCTGCATGGAGCGCAGGCTCACTCCCAGAGCCGTAATCAACTACTATAATCACTCCAAATGGCCTTATCTTTCTCTGCTCACGTGCCATAGCTGCGTTGTCTCGGAAAGGCAGCTTTTCAAGTGCTACGCCACGACGACTAAGCCACTGCAGGAACAGCCCGTACTGAATACTGCATACTATATGCAGTGGCGCCGTGCGGCTTGGGAGGTCAAAACTCGTTCCGTCGTCTTGACGGCCTGATCGGCTAAACCGTTGTAGTCAACTGTGCCCCCTCATGTGTATGTTTCGTGCCTACCGTGGACACATACGTATCTCCCCGCGACGCGACAGGCTGTATGAACAAGGCATACTACGCGCCGGCATGTCCATACATGATGATGTCACCGGCGAGCGGATGCCGCAAAGGGAAATTCACCACGACATGATGTCCGACCTGGAGAAGCATGGCCACTCTGGTGTCATGGCTCAGTGGTGGGCACTGACGGAGATCCTTGAGGGTGCACTGCCGCCGGGTGCGTTCTAGGGACCTGCGGCTCGATGACCTCGTTACGTGCTCACCGTGAAATCTTGCGTTAGCGATTCCTGGACTAGCGGTGATCAGGGTCACGGCCGAGGACACACTTGGGGACTTGCCGATGATTCGGATCGGAAGAAAAGGCTGGCAAGCCGCACAATTACATGTAAATCGTTTGCAAGCAGTTTTATAGGACGCCGGGAGCGTCACAAAAGCAGCTAGTCGCCGAGTGATTTGGGTTCGTTGCCCGGGTCCGTTGCCCTCGCTTTTTCCCCATCTGTCACGCCAACCCCGCAGGGGTGGTTCATCACGGGTTGAAGCTCCTCGAGTGCGTTGCACTGCACCCGCAGTCCGAGGAAAGTGACCGCGCAGAACTCCTGGACTCTGGCAGCGAATGCGGTGAGAACCGTGATAGCGGTTTCCGGTACCGCCTTACGCTTCAGCGCTGCGGCACGGACGAAGGGACGCAGGAATCAAAGGGTGCCGGATCGCAGAAGTCTGAACGCCAGGAGCAGGTCATCGCCTCTGAAGTTACGGGCGACATCGGTGAGATGCAGGCGCTGGTGGAGACTGCCTTTACCGCCGCCGCCTCTGCAGGCAACGGCGTAGGAGATGAAATGGCAGCGGAGGGTATAGAGGCCAGCGATCGTGTGCTTGTACGCGCGAAGTGGCTGGTTGGGGCGGACGGCTACTACAGCCGGGTTCGTAGGCAGGTGGGTTGACGGCATATGAAGGGACCACGACCTTTTGTATCCGCTGAGGTGATCACTACCCATTGCGTTTGCTTCTTAGTGATGTTGCTCGAACATCGCTGAAAGATGGTCCCTTTCCTTCAGTGCAAGCTGAAAGCTCCCTCCCACCAATATCCGTCAATCTTGATGAATTGTGGTGCTGAACGCCACATGTTGTTGTATACGTCACGTGCACGTATGGTACCGTGTATGAACCTGAATTGAATTGTCGTGCGGTCCTGATGCAGGTGGGCGACGGCAGTGCGCCCACACCGCTCGGGGACGTGGTTTGGTGGGGCACTGTTAATCAGCAGGACCTTGACGTGGCGGGCACGACCTGGCCGCAGCCACTGCTCAACCTGGGCATCAACGCAGCCTGGTCCGCATGCTATTGCCCGAAGGGCCAGTTTGGCCCCACAGCTTTACGTTTGGGCCTTATCATGCGAGCGAGCTTTGGAGACCCAGCTGCGCAGGCGCTTACAGTCGAGGGCAAGGCCAGCCAGGCCGATGGCAATGGGGCACTGGCAGGGGGCTTCTGGTATTTCCGTGCACGGTTGGAGGATGTGGAGCGAGCGCTCCAGGAGTCACCGGGTGAGGGCCTGAGGAGGAAGGTAATGGGCACGATTGTTAGAACACACGTACTCGCTCTCAGGAACCATCGACCCAGTCATTTGGAGCCATGGAACCCGGTTCGGGGTGAACAGATGGCTCTCGCTGATGGCCCCTAGAGGTGGGCGCGTGAGATGCCGATTGTTGGCCCGTACGATGGCCCATGCAGCAGGTCGTTCGTGCTGCTGAGTGTCCCGCTCCTGAGCTCCAAACATGGTTAACCATTTCAGTTTAAGGTTCCAATCATCTGCTAAGGAATCCACTACTGTACGGTAGCATACACCTGACCACTCCTCTCAACCATTCCCTGGCGCCTTCCTGTCTCCAGCGGACGTGCGAGAGGGGGATGCATCGGCAGCACTGCAGCGAGTGCTGGCCACCTTCCGCGACCTCCCGCCGGATGTAATTAGCTTTCTGGCGGCCACCCCGCCCCGGCGCGTTACGGAGCGCCGGTTGTGCCAGCAGGAGCTGGACCGCCTGGTGCCGGTAAGCATATAGGACAAAAGAAGAGGACGAGCGCTCAGTAGCCCTTGGACACGTGGCTGGTAATAGGCACA
Source organism: Volvox africanus (assembly GCA_030268105.1). NCBI lineage: Eukaryota > Viridiplantae > Chlorophyta > Chlorophyceae > Chlamydomonadales > Volvocaceae > Volvox > Volvox africanus. Next base: position 1,047,700 of record BSDZ01000017.1, on the reverse strand, counting down.
TGGAGAGTGCTACTGGTACACTGTCGGTCGGAGTCCGTCACCCCATACCTGCCGCGGAACGCGGACATGCCTATATATATATGGGATCCCCTCGCCGGTGATGCATGAATGCGTGCATTGAGGACTGAGCCGTGCCTGTGTTAGAGAGAGACGTTGAAAGATTTAAGAGCCGTAGCCGCAAACCAGCTAGGTGCCCATACGTTAAGAAGAAGCATAGCTAGAGACTGGCTGCGTCCGTGGCCTGCACGTGCATGCAGGGCGCCTGGACGGATGGCCAAGGCATGGTGCTGCTGGGGGATGCGGCACACGCATGGAGGCCCGACGGCCAGGGAACCAACCTGGCCCTCGAGGACGCCGCTGTGCTTGGGGAGGTGGTACGGCGCTTCGGGCTGGGATCGCAGGTGAGGGTGCTGGCGGGGCATATCAGAGGTGCTGGAAAGGGCGGTGGCCACGGCAATGTTTGGATAGTTGTCAGCGCTTGAGACGTCGGCTGACGCACGCACGAGGGTCTACGGGAGAGAAATAGAGTCAATTAATGCAGATTGATTCTTCTGCGCTCCGCTTATCGCGCATTGAGGGCTTCAGAATGTGTGCCTCAGCTCAAGCATTCGGGGGCCCTTATGTTGCCACCCACCGATAGAGCTGTAATTCGCGGTTCCCCCATGCTATGTTGAGGTCCCTGACACACTGATCGTTTTGTCGTTTTGTTGTTTAGGGTTAAATGGGACTTACAGAGCTGTATTTTGCTTAGTAGATGTTTATCAAATGTGTGCATGTCAACTTTGCCGCCACCGACCTCTTTGCTCGTCGCGTTTGTCCACCAGGCCTTCTCGGCATTTGAAGAAGCCCGCATGCCACGGATCAAGGAAGTCTGCAACACTTCGTACTTGCATCGTGCGAAACTCATCAACAAGGCTTTCTTTACACCCCTATGGTCGGGCAGAGACCTCCCTGCCGACCTACACGACGTGCACGACGGCCTGCAGTGGTCCCGGGAACGGATCCATTCGATCGTAGAGGCTCGTCTAAACAATGCTCGCTTAGCAGTGAATCCCAACGGCAGGTAAAAGTGACACCAAGTGGCCAAACTTCCATCGCTGCTTCGAAGAAAACACCCGGAAGGCCTCCTGAATCACCAAAGATTACCTGATGTTGTGGCTTTAAAAGGCTTACATTGCGCTTACTTTGGAGTGCATAGCGGTACCGCACGGTGTGTGTTCGGTACATGTTTGTCTCTGTTGTGGTTGGTTCAGACCCCGAGAAGCTGTAAAGGTGTTGTTCGGAAGCTCACGGAGGAATAGGTAGTTCGGCCATGCACATGCAGAACTTTCTGGAATGGTGGTGTCTGTCCACGATATGGTCACCGATTGGAGTAAAGCTGGCAGTGTAGCAGTGCCACGATGTTGCAGCTCTGGAAGCCCCTGGAGAAGGAAACTAGGGGAGGGGTGGAGTGGGGGGTGTCTTGGCATCCTTTGTACGGCAACGGCGCACACATCTTGACGCGGTTAGGTCGTGAACTTCAGATCCGGCTTTGGCTTCGTTCCTTCGTTTGTTGGCTCGGTTTCTCCGTTCGGGAGTTGGCAAAATCCGTACCCCCTATCCCGTACCCCCTATTAGGTGGCACATCGGTGGGCACACTGCTGCACAGCATATGATGATTGTGCATGGGCGGATAGATATATGTATTATGTCAAGATACATGTACACGTATATATTCGTTCCTCATTGGCAGGTAGCCTATGTACAGCCTATATACAGGTAGCTGATTAACGTTTCGTGATTTTTCCTGGGGCGGAAATTTGAAGGTGAGGGTAATGTACAATCGATGAAGCATAGGGGTTCATATCAGCGCAGGCGCAGGTCGTAGTAGTTAGTCAAGTTGGAACGGCGTAGTTGATGGGTCACAGCGTATGATTGAAAATCAACCAAGCAACTAATGAGTCAATCAACCCGTGAAAAATTGGGTCGAACCGTCAAACTTCAAAATACCTGTCCAGCCCCTTATACAAATGCAGATAACTAGATAGACGATTGATTGAAAGGTAGCGAACAGGAACCGTAACGAGCAGGAACCAGTGCTGCCGCAAAGGTTGCGGGTGAAATGGGCGCCCTTGCCTTGGTTCTGGGTCGAGCTCTCTTCCACTTTTAAGAGGATGAATAACAACCCACGTAACTATGAGCGAGCAGCGAAGAGATTGAGAGATCTTGAATTACTGCCAAAACTGTGCCTGTGGCGGTGAGATATGAGCTGGAGGGGCGTAATCTCAACCACGGACTCCCTTTCACCATTAAATACTGCGTTTCAGTCAGTGTTCGAATAACCCCTGAGCGCCGGGCTATTATGACGGTCGAGGTTGGTATACAACTAATGAAATTATGTCGTGATGTTTCGCCTGATTGTGTTAAACCTTTTAACTATATATCACCTGTCTTCATTTCCGGATCAGCGCCGCTTTAGTCTTACAGTTATAAAGCAAACGCAATAACATCCTTGTAGCGTTAACGCAGTGGAGCCGAAAAGCTCACTCCGGCGTAGGACGGCCCGTTGCTGATAAAGGTTGAATCGGCAGCAATTGTATTTAAAATATGGAAAACTAACTACATGTTTATTTTCATTATACAAACCTGAAGGAACAGGCGCGGCCGCAGTTTGCAGGCAGCGTAGGCGAAGTTTCTTATGGTCTTCAAAATATTTCAACATTTTAATATGTCATAGAAGTTATTGTTGATGAATTTCCAGTCGTGAAGTGTCAACGAGAGGTTTCGTCACGTTTCGTCCATTTTGTCGACTGTTGAATCCAAGATTTTTCCATGCTACTTTATTTAATTGTGGAATCTTATATTTACATAACACTTAGTATATGCATGAGGCGGTGTGTGTCTGGGGTGATAGCCGATAAGTGACTTGCCGATTCGTACATAGCCCTAACCGCAACGCGTAACAGACAAGCATGGGCTATGTACGTGCGTAAACTTGTTTCTTATTAATAAGATACCTACAGAATTATATTTATAATCATAGATCCTTGAAAAGTATAGAGTTTATACTCCAAGGCGGTGCCCCTGGGCAAGTGTTATTCAATGATGACCTGATGCTCCTCGATACAAAAGATAACAATCAAACTCTTAGTTATTCCGAATATCATCCTCAGGACTGTCAGCAACACAAGCGGATTTGTACTTCTCCGAACTAGGTCAAAGGTTAGGATTATCCTCCACTTTTCTACTTTCTTGGTTTAACTTTGACGGTGAAGATGGGCAGTGCATGCTCGACGGACAAATCGACGGTGAGTGGGTGACTTGCGCCGCACATGCAACGGCGTGCGATAAAGTTGTGCGGAAGCACTTCATGAACAGCTCTTAACGTTACTAAGAGATAATAATTTTACTGAATCAGAAAGGAGCTTCATAATTTGTGGGGATACTTGGAATGACTGCAAAAATCACAGGCATTATTGGTCCTGTACGTTGATACATTATTGACTAAAGTAAGACATGATTATATCATTCAGGAAACCATGTCGCCACATGCAACAAGGTCCAAGTCGACGCTATCAAAGTCGGCGAGTGTTGGCAGTCGAAGGACGCGCGAGGAATTGGCCTCTCAGTTTGTGGCAGGTGAAAATCATAATCATCACCATCACAGCGCCTTGTATCTGCGTGCAAGTAATGTCCTGAAGCTTAGGGTTTACCCTTCCATAGGGTATCTTCATATGCGGCTTGTGTGGCAATGTCCCGGTCAACCAGATTGCATCAAACAACAAAGTCTCCATCCCTGGTCGTGATATCATTCATACACAAGCTGGCATTTACTGTACAAAATCTTGCTCGTCCACCCACCACCGATCCCCCTTCTTATAAACCCAACCATGGTATCAGAATTCCCCGCGGACGATGACCCTGACGACGAGCCCTCATACCCCGAGGGATCCAGGGAGGCCACTCTCTTGAAGGTCCGCAGGGGGGACTGGGATATTGAGAAGCACTCTCATGATATCGGCGCATGCATCACACCACACACCACACACTACGCCAAAATGGGTACATCGGTGCAAGGTCAAGCAGTAAAAGAGCTTTAGTTTAGTCCTAAAACACACCCACACAGGGAGCGCCCCGGAAAGCGGTCCAGGTAATTACCAGAGTTGGAGTTTCTCGCACCCTTACTTGTTACCTTCCCTTGTAAAGCCATTGCCGGCTCCATTGACTTGCTACCGGCAATTAATTAAATCCATAAATAATTATTACAAAAATTAATCAAAGTTTATTTATTTTATTTATTATACATATTTATTTTCCGTAATGTTGTACGGGTATTGCGTGTAAGCGCCGGCGGTAAGGCCCTGGTGCGGGCAGCTAGCCTCTGCTTAGGTGGAGAAGGGAGGCCTGTTGCAGACATCCCGTTGGCCCCTTGGGCGAATTTGGCTGTGCTGCCAGGTTTGCGGCAGTCGGCACCGGGAAGTCGTGGTGTGTCGCTCAATACTTGAAGCACGCCACGTGCGCAGGTCTTTAATTTGCTGGACTCCGCAAACTGCGGCTACATTTTGGTACCTGTGTGGAAGGACTACGTGCTGCAGGCGGTCAGTGTTAGAGGGGGCCTGGGAGGAATGGGGCGAGACGGCTGGAAACGGAAGTGTGAAAGCGTTTTAAAATCGGCGTAACCTCCAAGCTTCATTAACGCTGAGGGGCGGACGCTGCCGAACAGTCTTGCTGCCCCTTCTCGCTGGCTTCAACTCCATGCCGTCTACTTATGTATTAACTATCTGCATCGAGGGGCAATTGTCCAGCAGTAGCAGTCGCAATTTGCAGTAGCAGCGGCCTAGTAGTAATAGCAGTAGCATGCGGGGCAGTGTTGCCAACAAATGGCAGCATTACCAACGATCGCTCCGCCACTGCCATACCCATCAACCTGAGTCCCTTTGCCTTCTTGACCTCCAAACCGCTACGCGGTTACAGGGTCTCACGATGGAGGCCCTGGCGAAGGAGCTGGCCGTTATTGTGGCGGACCAGAAAACGCCGGGCGACCCACGGGTCACCGGTCGGCAATTCGTTACCGCCATGATTCACATGGTTGCCGGCTATGATGACCACGCGTTCGGGCAATTCGTCGCACAGACGCTGGTGACGTACAGGTACGGCATCACATCGTAAAGCCGTAAGGGTTGGGTGCGACGGTTGGACAAGGAGGTACGGAGGTAGCGCTCGCGCCATAGCGACCTTGCGCGTCCCTCAGCCTGCATATTAGAAAGATCGACCCTGGCATTGCCGGATCAAGCAATCAATTTGCAATTCAGAGCAATGATTTAAGATTCATTCGTTTATTACCTTAATACATTAATTTAATAAAATACCTTAATGATAAAAATGAATAATACTGGTTTAAGTGGACCTACGGCGAGAGGGCTCCGTCACAGGCGAATCCGTCCACCCTGCCAGACCCTGCATACCATTGCGGTGGTCGCCCGCCACGAACTGACCCTATCCCCGTTGTCCTCTCTGCATCTCCTGACAATCGTAACTGCCGCCGCCGCCATCGCTGCTACTGCTGTTGCTGCTGCTGGTGGCGATGATAATTACAATTATGATGGATCCATTCACATGGCCAGGGCCAAGGGCGCGAGTCGTTACCTCACTCAGCAGCAAGTCGCGCCGGAGGGCCAGGCGGCTTCTCAGGCGTAACCTAGCGGCTTAAGTTGTGTTGGCCGATGCGGGGTGAAGAGCCTACTAGAAGAAATCATATGAAAAAGGTGCTCCGTCAGACCCCATTACATACTGGTCCCGGAGCCGCGGGCGAAGGGGTCATATGCTGCTCGCTCCAGGGGTGCCCCAATTGATTTTATGCTAGGGGCCAAGTCTGGGTTCGTGATACGAACACAAATACCGTACGCGACTCCGGTTCAGCACCGCCTGTTTGCAAGGACACCGAGAGTTAGCTGCACTACACAAGTACATATGTTCGACGACAAATGGGCGACAGCTTTGCAGCCGCTTCTGCCGGGTGGGGACCTACCTGGCGGGTAACTAAGGGGTGCCGTATATTTGCCGTACTATTGCCAGGGAGCTAATTTGCATTATCAGTATTCTACATACATAATATATAGTTATAGGGGTGAATAGCACGGCTCTGAAAAGATGTATTTTCATTAATGCACAATATGTGTATGCCATACCGCATTGTTGGGGAAAGATCATGATCCGTTTGAACGGATATGCGAGGTCCGTATGCGGAGGATCCCCAAAACACAGAGAGCTGTACCTATCGTCCGTGTGTGCGGACGATAGGTGTGTCTGATCGTCTGTCAAACGATAAACGTCGTCAGTTCAACGTGAGGTCTGTCTTCAGTTGTTTGGTCAGAGTGGGCCGCATGAGCTCGTGTGCACACATCTCCAGCATTCTAACCTCGTCGAGCCGGTGTCCTACCACACCGACATGTACGGCACCGGCACAATAATGCATATGCAGCTTTCATGAAATCCGCGCCTCGGATTTTTCGTCAATCTCTCAGATTCACACGTATATTTGCGGAGATGGACTCTAGGAGGCCTTCAGTCCCTACCCCCGATGCCCTCAACATGCATAGGCACATTGAAAGATTGTAGGCCCACCGATGGGTGCTCCTTATTAGTTGTCATATCTCATCAAGGCAATTGTGTGGCGAGTAGTGGTGTGTCCAGCAGATATGGAGTGCTAGAATGAGTTGTGAGACAGACAGACATAACCATAGGCGTGTACCTAGCACTTAATCATCGGAGTCACACTGTCATACTAGTTGCTGTATCGACACGGACTATGAAGGTCTGAGCGCATCCGCTCCACCGGGGGCCTCCATCTGGCTGGGGCTCACATTCTTTTCTGTTGACATCCTAGACTTTTCTCTCTTCACATCAGCAGGGGATAACAGTCCTGGCCCGCCCGAGGTGCGTGTGCCTCAGCGCTGGCAGGACGCAATTATGGAGGGACCGAACTGCTAGGTGAACATCTCTTCTTCACATTGACAGTTGAATTTTCAGGCTATAACGTCCAAACGCTTATCCCGACTGTATCCAAAATGCTGCTGCGGGCCATCACCCACGTGTTCGTGGCAACAGCATAATCCGTTCCTCCGCCCTCCTGGCCCGAGCATGGACTCCCCTGACGGATCCGCGCCGGTTTCACTTGTCGAAGTCGGCGCTGTGCCATCCTGGTATAATTGTAACTCATGCATGGTCATGGTTCAAAAGGTTGACATCGTGACATGATGATTGGACACGCAGCTTATCGCGCTCATGTAGCAGCGCGATAAGCTAAGAAGCGCTAACTAGCGAACAGAGGTTGGTTGGTGGGGCGAGGGGTGTGCTTGTGTGCGGGGTGCAAAGATTTCCGTGACTGCATGCATAGTAGGCATGTAAGGAAGGACGGGGTGAAGCTCGGGTGACTCGGGTGACTCGGGTGAGGCCGCAGGGCCGACATCACAAACACGCGCACGCTGCAAACACGGCATTATGCGCCACCACAGAGATGAGACGTGTAGGGTGATGGCGACATGGCATGCCATGTTTCCAGACACAGACAAACGCGCCAATACTGCACTAACAGCTCACGCAGCCTGGCTCCTCAACTCCGAGCAGCTTGCAGCCTGGCATGTCATCCGCGGCAGCGAAGTCACCCAGTGGGTACAGGAGTAGAATTCTGGGGTGATCAGAGCAGTAAAAACCAGAATCCAGAGATCCCTGCTTATGGATCATAAGGAGAGAAAGGGTATACACCTTTTTTAAACTTAATCTTGCATGAAATGAATGGATTGCCGCCGTGCCGCTGCCAACGCGGGCAAGTCCCACGGATACATAAGCGAGAACCCCTCAATTAGGAGGTTAAGGTGGTTAAGGTTGAGGGTATCCAAATCAGCTCGCGACCCGGTCTCTCTAATGACGCCTCGGCGGAACCTACAGCACCTAGCCTGTCTTACGGCCGCTATCGAAGTCCCGAAATGCAAAGCTCCGTGCGCCCACCACCTCCCGCCCACCACGCAGGCAGGACGTGCTGCCGTGACCGCCGCGACAAAGCAGCTGAGGCAATAGAGGCACAGTAGTGTCAAAAACAATATGGAGGCAGCATGGCCACTACAAGAACATCTGCATCCGGAAGTTAACGCTCCGGAACCGGCTGGCAACCTTTCCCTGCGCCATGATTCCAGCGGGCGGGGTATGATGCTCACCTTGTCCCACTTTAATAAAGCAATTTATGTGTAAATGGGTTTGAGCGTCGCCACATCCCCCAAATCACGCGTGATCCAAATCCCCCAATATGTGTCACGCCGGTGCGCCGCCACGCACCAGTAGCGGCCGCCGGCTGCTGGCGCCAGTGAAGGCCGCCGCCGCCGCCTGCCGGAACGGGCTCCCAGTACCTCGCTGCTGGCTGCTGACATAACTACCGCCACCGCTACCACGACGCGCCTCTTGTGATGCGGGCATTTTCCCCGTCCCCATTACCACGGCACCCTTTGGGCTGCTGAATGCCGCACCACCACCTGTCCGGCGGCCTGGTACAGGCACAGATGCATCGGCACCCCCAGTGCTGGCTCCTGGTCTTCTGCACCGCCGTTTCCAAGGTGAGGTTCTCGGAGACTCACACGTGCTGCTGCAGCTTGTGTCGGAAAGGTACAGTACGGAAATTCGGCGGTCAACAGCCCTGCGGATGCCGCCGCCACGCTTGAGTGGTGGTGTAGTTGCAGTTGCATCTCTAACACCACCGCCGCCAGTGGTAGCAGCAGCGGAGGCTCCTCCGCTACAGTCAAACCTGGAGGACACTGGAGCCCGGGCGGACCGCCGATGCATGGATGTCCGGCCTGTCCACGCAGGGTTGGTGCATGCGGCTATGGCCGAACTAGCGGATGCGGCTGCAGTGCCGCGTGCGTGGTGCACTGCTGCAGTTGACTGGGAGCGGGTGTGGGAGTGGAACTGTTGGTGGTTGAACAGCTGCTGAGGCTGTTGTGCGTTCAAAGGGCCGCAGGACGGGATACTGCCGGCCCCAGTACCAGCGCTGCCACCGCCGCCGCATCCGCCCCAACCCACCCTGGAAGATGGAACAGACCGCAAAAATCCCACCGCGTCTGCTAACGCGTCCCTGCCAACCGAAGCCGAAGCCGCAGGCCCAATTGCTCGGGCCAAATTGCCACCACCACCTCCCGCACTAGTTCTAGAAGCTGCAGCAGCGGCAGCAGTGGTGGCGGTGGCCTTTTGCCTGGGTTTGGCGCCGGCATGGCCACCGGCCAGAGCGGCAGTGGATCCTGCAGCCACACGCCGACGGGCGCTGACTGGTCGTTTGGCTGCCGCGGAAACTCGCTTGCGACTGCCATTATCACCCCACTCCTCGCGCTCCTGCGCCCGCTGCTCCTCTTCGTCGGTCAGCCAGCCCCAGCGGCTTAGGCCATCGTCCTGATCGTATAAACTGCCGCAGCGGAACGTATCCACCACGCCTGGCACCGCGGTGGCCGCCGCCACCGCCGCACCGCCACTGCACCGCTGCCGGCTGCCATCACCACTGCCACCATTGCCGCCACTACAGTGGCGGGGGGCCAGCGCACCCAAATCTGTGTAGCAGCGGGGAACCGACGACGCGTCACTGCGAGAGCTTACTTGGGAGGCATGCGACATTGCCAGGGGCGAAGATATCAGGACCTCGTCGTGTAGCAGCAGGGAGAGATCCGCACTTGGCCCTGGCGCCTGGCGAACAGTGCTGCCACCACCACCACCACCGGGGGCGCCTGATTTGGCAGTGCCAGCAGGACCGATGCCGCCATCCGCGGTACCATTGCCAGTCGCAATGGCGGTTCTTGCAGTGGAAGCTTGTGACCGCGAGTCCATATTTGAGGGCTGCTGTGCAACAGCCGGGTTTCTGCTTAAGTTGGATAACGGAACCTCGAAAGATCTGTCTTCGGAAAGTTGAGCACCAGGAATCTGCCTCTGTGTCTGGCAGTGTGCTTGAACCGCAGGGGGATGCTGCGCCTCGGTCATGCCCCCCACGGCGTTGACGCGCTGAGGGTGCACCGCAGCTGCGACCTGAGCCTGATGGGCAAGGTGCACCTGAGCCGGCTGCTGCTGCTGCTGCTGTAACAGCGGCGAAGGCAACTCCAGGTGCAGGCAAGGAAAAGATAGTGTCGTCGTGAGGACCGTAGCCGCATTGTTACGCAGCGTGGCAGTGTCTGTCGCGCGGTTCACAGCGGCTGCGGCTGCGGCTGCGGCTGCACCGCCTCCGGCTGAACACGACGGCTGTAGAGATGTGTTAGCTGATGCAGTCCGTACGATCTCAAAGATCTCCGGTGCGGATTGTGGCTGCCATTCAGATGGATGCTGCGGTTGCGGCTGCTGGACTGATTGCTGGGGAGGGAGGCTGCTGGTTACAGGAGCCTGAGATGTGAAGTCAGGGTTGCTTGGGCAGATTGCAACCCTGTCCTTGCTGGTCAGGGTTGCAAGCTGCCCTAGCGATAAGATGGGCACCGAGCTGGCACTGCAGGGTGCGGAACTGGAGACCAGCACTGCGTGGGCGGTTGAGCAGGCAGTCGACGGCCCCTGTGTTGCCTGTGAGGGCATGACTACGGTGGGCAGTCGCCATGGCTGCTGCTGCTGTGATAGCTGGTAATGGTGCTGCTGTGGCGACAGCAGCGGCGGTTGTAACAATGATGATGGCTGATAGCATGCTTGTTGCTGCAGCGACAGCTGTTGTCCTTGCGGCGACGGCACAGCCGGCGGCGCCGATAGCGGCACCTGGTCCTGGTGGGCGGTTGTTACGCCACCAACCAGCGGCGGCGGCGCCCAGTCTGGGGCGCGATCCCAAGGTCCAATGGGGTATGGCGGACATCGCTTCGCCCTACAGCCGGCAACAGTCAGGGTTGGGCTTTTCTCGTAGAAGCTGACGGTCGAGATACCATGAGGTGAGGCTGACTCGACAGCCCTACACCCCCTTTGCGCCCTCCCAACGGAAGAACGCCTCTTGATAGGCTTCCATTGCCCTACCCCTACCCCTACCCCTACCCAAGTAACGCAGCCACGTTCAGTCGCACTCACGTGGTCTCCTTCGTGCTTCCGTCTTTCGCCATCGCCTCCGTCAATGTGCCCTTCGGGGCGCCTTTGGCCGCCTCCCGGGGAAACCGACACGCTTCTGGCAGCTGGTTCACGTCATGACTCGCGGCTTGTTCGGCAGCGGTACCTTGGGTAGGGACACGGGGCGCCTGATCAACAAGTTGCCCCATCGTACATTTCGAGATGGCTGCGCTCCGGTATGGACCAGCGGCAGCGGCAGCGGCAGTAATGGTGGCGGGTTTTGAATGCGATTGCGGAACGGCCCCGAGCGCCGCCTCCAAGCGAGGCCATAAGGCCCCCAGGCGCTCCAGGGGGGCGGCTAGGGCCTGATGTGCAAGGCTCAAGCGCTGGGGGAAGCAGTAAAGGGCGGCATAGGGAGAACCATGTGGGGACACATGCAAACCGCCATAGGGCCCCACATCTGCAGAACGCGGGATCCTCATTACTAGTACCCATGCCGCCACCGCCGCGACTCGGTTTCCGTGCAATAAATCTACACGGCTGGTAGAACGGCTGGACCCGAGAGGGTACTGCTGCCACGCTGGCTGCAAGCTATTCCGGCGCTTTTCTGACCGGAAGGGCTGAATAGAAAACTCGCCGGGGCAAAGCCGGCGCAAATGCTGCCGCAAACGTGTTCAGAAAGCCCAATGCATCACACACTTACGAGATGGATTCCAATCCCAAACTAAACTTAGGAACGATAGGGGGGATATCTCCTCAACGCCATTCAAGCCAGCCTGCCAGCCAGGTGCCGGGAGCAGCACGCTTGCTGCCACATATTTCATCACAGTATTTTCTCCACTGGGCCCCGGCTTACCCTGCAAGCCGTCCGTCCGTCCGTCCGTCTGCGCTGCTTCCCCCGCCTTCCAAGAGCACCCACCTCTACCTCCGCAGCGATCGCCCGCACATGTGCACCGTCCGCCTCGGCCCCCGAAACCGCACGCGCCTCCCATGCCTCCAAAACGGTCGCCGCGGCGGCCCTGGCGCTCCTGCGTGCAATGGACACGCGCCCCGTCGGCATCGTAGCGTCACGAAGGTTGTTGCCAGGCCAAGAACGTGGGAAAGAAGTACCACAAACATGGCAAACAGGGGATACATCCGTAAGGGCTAGTTTTAGGGGTGATTTGAAGCTACTTAATTGACCGACGTAAAACTATGAAACCGAAAATGGCCCGGTCGCGCTGCGGCCTAGCCCCAGCAGCTAAACCCCTGTCCCAAGAATGGCGGCCTCAACACGCAGAGGTCGACTCCTGGTTCCGTCCGCTCCGGCAGCCCCGGGCAGTACTTCTGCGGTGGGTTCTGTTCGTTGCCTGACCCTCGACGCAAAGTGCAGCGCTATTGCCTGCTCACACCAGGAGCGATATCGTTCCCTCATCACGCTTTGTTCCTATGCTGCCTTACTCCCACCTTTCCACAGCCATCTGCAAGGCAGCTGGCAGCGGAGGCGACGACTGCTGGTGGACGGCATCGGCCCCAGATTCAGGATCGGTGGCCCCGTGAGTTCCCTGGCCGGACGCCGTCGCTGCCACAGCCGTGAGGCTACAGGCACTTGCTACTGCCGGTTTTTCCGTCACATCCGCCGCCACGGCTATTGCAGCCGCCGCCCCAAAATGCCGCCTGTCCGCTGGCGCCGCCGCTTTCCCGTCGTCCCCCACCAAATCACTGGAACCCCTCCCAGCGTCGCGATCAGCTTTTTCACCATAAGTACTCCGCACAGCCTCTTCCTCCGGCTCCTCTGAGCGCCCGTCAGGCTTAGGCGTCGTGGCTCTGCAGCTGCGCACCTCTGCCCCAGATTCGCCGCCGCTGTCGGCCCAGCCCCATGCCGCCGCCGTTGACGCCCTCGCCTTCAACTCCGCTAAATCAGCGGGATCATTGCTCAGCCACCCCGGCTCGCCGCCTTCTGGTGCCTCCAACTGTTCCACTCGCATTTGCAGCCGCTCCCCCAGCCCCTTCTTCTCAGGCCGGCGGATCATATCCCTCTCGCAGCCGTTCTCGTTTCGGCTGTTCCCAGTCCGCTCGCCCGAAGTTATTTTTAACCGTTCCAGAATGAGCGCCTCGGACTGCGCAGACCGTGACATGTGTGAGGACGGGCGGTGGGCAAGAGAGCCGCGCGCGCTGAAATCATGTGTCGCGGCTCTTGGTACATCCCGGATTGTGTCTGCCAGCCCGCGTTGCGCAGCTGCGTAACCACCCGCTGTAGCACCTACAGCTACGGCAGGCATAACTCCCGAGCACGGGACGGGCCAATATGGCAGTCGTACCCCTTCTCCTGACGCTCCCAATACTTACAGCAGCATTTGCAGCAGGGAAGTGCCCGCTCCAATAATATATAACATGTCGACCTACGGACGCAGCCACTCTCCACATCGCGTTTCTCGGCCCCATCCCCCCGACCTGTCTCCGCCAATTATTCGTCTGAAGTAATACCCCGAGCCTACAACGGCAGCGACACCTACCCGCTCTCGAACCTCCTCGGCTTTTCGGGCCTGGGACGCAGCGCGCGCCACCTCCGCCTCTAATGCCTGCGGGATTGAGCATTTCGCGAAGACAGGCTGACAAAAAACAGTCAGAGACGCATAAATGGAGGAGAGCTGTCGTGTCCGTCGGCGCCGCCGCTACATCCCATGCAAGTCCCACAGGCAACTTATTCCAACGCATTATCCCCTCAAGTACAAGCCAGGCCCGGACGGCAAGCCTCATCGGAACCCGAGTGAGGCAGTTGAATGGCACACCGCGGTTCAAAAGGATAGAGAGAGGGCGCAACATGAACCCTGATGTTGCGGCCAACCCTCGGGTCCACTCGCGAGACCTTGTGCAGCCGTCAGATGCCGATGAAGTAGCTAGTCGACGTACAGCCCGCTACGCAGCATCCAGTGGCAATGGTGACGTCCCCTTTCTCATCCCCGTTTCCACTCGAATCCCTTGAGGCCTGTCCCCCTTTCCCTCCCCACTCCCCCGCCATCTCCATCTCCATCTCCCACTCTCGGTCCCACTCCCACCTCTAGGCGGGAGACCACCGCTTGAAGCTCCTCTCTTCGCACCAGCATCAGCCCCTCATCCATCTGGCGCTCTGCCACCGCCGCTTCTTCCGCTCCAACAGCCACAGCTGAGGCCGCGGCTGCGGCACTTGGCATGGCTACAAGCATCGCAGTCGCGGCGGCACTGCTGCCGCCAGACCGGTCTTTGCCGGACCGGTTAGTAAAGGTTCCGAACACGGCGCCATGCAGCTTTTGGACCTCACGCTGCAGCGACTGGAGGCTCCCAGCAAACTGTTGCTCCTGCAAAGTAGAGCCGGATGAGGGGCTCAATTAACATTCTGAGTACAGGAACATTGGACAGGTGGACGGGTTGGATGAGGTTAACGAAACGTGCGATCAGGAGACGGACTCGGCCAAGCGCGGCAGAAATCGAATGGGCGAGTGGGGCACTGGTAACGGGCATCTTGGCACAGGCGTGAGCTGTCCTGGTGCCGCATGGAGCCCAGGTCTCCAAGACAGTGCACGTGTTGACGGAGGATATGAAATCCCTAGGGAAACGTGGGGCTCACCTGGAGGCCGCGAAGGATATCGCTCTGCTGCTGGCATTCCTGAGCCGTGCTAACCAGCTTGGCCAAGTCCAGGAGCTGATTAAATAACGACACAGGCGCCGTGACAGGGTGTCGATTTCGGAAAGAAAGGGAATGAGGTCGGGCTGTGGAAGCGACATGGAAAATTTAGTTACCGGTCGTGCTTAACACGGCTTGACGGGTGTGTGGGACCGTATGGGACGCGATACAATCTCGGGCTTTATACACATGGCCAGAACCTATTCAGAGATGGCTATTACAATGTAAATGATAAATTTGCTGACATTTGCCAGCACTTTTCACCTTAAGCTCAAACGCAGAAGCGTCTGGGCGTGCATCGGTGGTCCTTGCCACGCCGGCCTACAATTCAGTGAAGGTAAGTGGTACGAGATCCACTTCAAATTAAAAATAGGCTTTTGTAAAGCACCTGTTGGGCGGCATAAGAACGGCCTTGTCTCATTTCGACGCCCTGTTCATACACAGCTGTCGCTGTCACAATAAAAGAAACCCACAGTCATGCTCCAACAGTTAATCCAAGGCTACATTTCCTTGAGCACACGGTGTTGGGTTACGTGTTGGAAAACAGCTATCCAGCCGGCTGTTACACATGCAGGATACGGCAGTTCCAACGGACTTCGGGTTTTCCAGCCCGACATTACAACCGACGCTGTTTGTTTGAAAGTCAAGCAAGAAGCACTAATTTTAATATAGTGTTCTAAATTTTACCCTAACGCCGAGTAGCGCTTGTTTGTATCATACATAACTGCGTGTCGTTAAAAGCTGAACGCTCCTTTAAGATGAGAAATCCGAAGAAAGTTAAGGCGAAGGTTAAGGCGAAGGCTAAGCCAAAGGCTAAAAAGGTAGGAAGGCCATGAGCCGCCGCTTCGGGACTGAGTCGCATACCGAGTCGAAAGGCTTTTGATATCCAACAGGAGGAGATGGAACTTGATGAAGAGCCGTCAACATCAACTGCCAAGGTATGCACATCGGGTTGTCCCGTCGTTGCGGCGGCGCACGACGACAGCCTTCTTCGCCCATGTTGCCAAGGCATAAGCAATTTGTATATTGTTGAACTAACCCATGCCAAGTTCGGTCTTCTTTTCGCTCAGGTATGGCGCCCCGGCATCGACCCAGTGGACGAGGACGAGGAGCTGGCTTACGACCCAACCGCCTATGACTGCTTGCATCGCTTCGAAGTGGATTGGCCATGCCTCAGGTGTCGTCAAGGGGTGCATAAGCTAAGAAACAGCATCGCGCATCGAATGGGTTTCCGAACGGATTCAGGGTTTGCAACCCATTTCATCGCCCTTGAAGGTTTAGACCGGCTGGCGCTGAATTCTCAGTCCCATTACTTTTTCATGGCTTTTACCTCACGTGTAATATCCATCTTCAGTACTTAACTTTTCCCCCGTGCTGTATTACATCCCGTACAAAAATACCTCCCCCCCCGGCTCGCCACCTTGGCCGCTGTGCAGCTTCGACGTCCTCAAAGATGACCTGGGCGGCCCCCGCAGCACCTTCCCCCATACTGTCTACCTCGTGTGCGGCACGCAGGCCGCCAGAGTCCGCCAAAACTACGTGGCCTTCCTCAAACTTGCACAGTTAGGGCAAGGCCGCCATGGCAAGAAGGCAGCGGCTGAGGATGACGACTCGGATGCATCCTCTGCCGATGAGGACAGCGACAGCAACGATGGTAGCAGCAGCGGCGGCGAGGAGCGCGACGGCGAGGAGGATATGGGAGAGCAAGGGGGCGACAAGGAGAGCAAGAGACAGGGTAAAGCGCGAATGCGTGGCGCTGCTGGCGAGCCACCTGCAACTTTCCATTACCGCCGCGTGGCGATGCCGTGCGGTGTGAATCGGATTCGGGCAATGCCGCAGCAGCCGGCTCTTGTGGCGGTGTGGGGTGACAATGCGCAGGTGTGGCCAGGGTGGGTGTGGCGGGCAGGGGCGCCGACAGGACCGTCTTCGGTAATGCGGAGGCAGATTGTACCGTGGTGACATGGACCGTGTTTACATGGGTGCGGGGGGAACGGCAGTGACGGCGGGGACTGGGTCGGGGGATCGGGGTCGGGGACGGGGACTTGGATAAGGGCGAGGGGGGAAAATGATGTCTGCAGAGCTTAGTTAGTAGGGTTGACCGTTTTTGCATGAGTGCAGCGGGGTCGAGTATGGCTCGTGTGGAGATGTACGGCAAGGGATGAATGTGGAGGGGCTGAAGTTGCGGTGCAGAGCGGGGTGTCGGAAAACCATATTGCTGGATCTTGGGGGTCCTCGTGGCCCAGAAGCCACACGTTTATTTTTGTCCTTGTTATGAAGTAGTCGGCGTAAAAGAAAGCTGCGTGACCTGCTGGTCGACAACGAACAGGTGAAGCTGATTGATGGCTCCAAATTGGTGTCGGAGCTGGCCTCAGAGACGGAGCCCACTGCTGCCACGGCCAAAGGCAGGAGCAAGCCGATGGATTTGAAGCCTCTCGCGACTCACAGCCACTCGGCGGAGGGCTTCGCCCTGGACTGGTCGCCAGTGCGACCGGGGCGGCTGGCCTCCGGTGACAACCGGCACCGGATTCACGTGTGGGAGCCAGCAGAGGGCGGGAGATGGGCCGTCGGTGGAGCGCACCAGGGTGAGAAGAAAAACCTTGGGAGGGCGGTTGCAAGGCGGAAACTGAGTTGCAAGTCAGCAGGCCTAGGGCGGTAGGTGACTTCAAAGGCCATGGAGGAAGGGAGTATGATGCGCAACAGGGAGCTGTATGCTATCCCGGGGAACGCGGTGCGAGTATTGCGTGGACGAGCATTGCACCCAGCTTCAAGGATGAGGGAGAGAGAAGGGGAACCGCGAGGGGTCAGGAGGGCCGCCTCTTTTCCGTGTTTTATACTTCCAGGATAGGAATGAGGAACTGGAGTGGTAGGGGTTTTAGGGTTTTGATGGGGACGTGATGCCACTTGCTCATGTCTTATGCAACCCCTCCGTCATGCAATAGTTGAACCACGTGCTTCCAGTACGCCGTGCTGAACAGTTATTGATGTACCTCTCACCTCGTTCAGGGCATTCGGGGGCGGTGGAGGACCTGCAATGGAGTCCTTCAGAGGACACGGTGTTTGCCTCGTGTGGCACAGACCACACCATCCGAATCTGGGACTCACGTGAACGCGGCCGGCCGATGTTGACGGCGGCGGATGCGCACCCTTCCGACGTCAACGTCATCTCCTGGAACCGCAGTGTAGCATATATGCTGGCGTCAGGTGCCGACGACGGCGGCGTGCGCATCTGGGACCTTCGCACCTTCGCGTCGTCGTCAGCGCCAGCGTCAGCGGAGGGGGCCAAAAGCGCCTCCCCCAGCGGTCCAACACACGTGGCGCAGTTCACGTACCACAGAAGTCATGTTACGAGCGTGGAGTGGTGCCCCTACGAGGGAAGCATGTTGGCGTCATGCTCGGCGGATAATCAACTGGCGGTGCGTGTTCTCGTTGAGTGCGTAGGCGGGAGGAGGTCGCGTAAGGAGATCTTATGGGTGGGAGTGGAAGTGGACACGAAGGGGAGTCTTAAGAGTCCTGGAGCAGCGGGTAGATGGCCTGGACGGTATGGCCACGGGCAGGAGATTTTACCTGGGATTCGTCATCCCGACATTTAGATTTGCTCTACACAATATCTGATAGGTAATTCAATTCTGAGGCGCTCTTTTGAGGGATTGAGCAGGGAACACCCCACGCCTTGTAAGGTCTTAACATGTCCTCTTATTCCCTTTCTCGCTTTGTCTCCTTTCTCGTTGAGCCTCAAGGTTTGGGACCTGGCTTTGGAGCGCGACCCGGAGGAGGAGGCAGCGCTGGCCCCCGAGGGCAATGCGGCCACGCCCGAGGACCTCCCTGCTCAGCTGCTGTTCCTGCACGCCGGTCAGACGGACCTCAAGGAGCTGCACTGGCACCCGCAGATACCTGGCGTCCTGGTGTCCACAGCTGGGGACGGCTTCAACTTGTTCAAGGCGTCTAACATGTAGCGGCAGCGGCAATCGGAGGACAATTTGGGCACAGTGGAAAGGGACGCGCCATGAATGCGTCTAAGAGGCCGGACGCGGGTCATATGTGACGTGGTGAGGATGTACGGACATGTTACGGACAGACGATCGCCGACGCAAGTGCGTGCTGGCGCACGCCATTTGAGTCATGGAACATAGGCCGAGCACTCTGGGGGCCATGGAGAAGATGCCCGCTGATGTGATATGGCCTCTTTGCGCGGCATTTGACCGCTGAGGGCAATTTTGCGTTGCCGGGTACCGATATATGAAGTGCTGTATCCTGATCCTTGGTGGTGGGGTTCGGAAGCGCTGGAGTCAGCGTGCAATGTCACATGGAATACCATGTGGCCCTTTATGATTAGTCGATAGGGCTGGTGAGGTCAACCGGCAGTAGGAGTATCTGTTTGCAATGCCGTGGAGTGCGAACACAGGAAAAAGGAAAGGTGGTTTGGTTTGGGTCTCAAGAGATGAGCCCCTGCTGGGCTCCGAGCTGTGCTGGAGGGACGTCATGGGAGGGCGATTGTGACCCTGAGTAGCGCAATGTGGCATGAGGAAAAAGCGGCGTGCCTGCCACGCATAGGCAGCGTTCTGCCTTGCTTCGCTCCGGTTGGGCTCAAACCGGCTGTTGCCGGAGGAGCTTCGTCTGGTAATGCGGTGTAGAGGTGCAGTGGATGGTGCGTTAGGGCCGGACTACGTCTAGATCTGGCTAGATATGCGGTTACCGTCATACACGGCGATGCTCAACTGGCTGGCTCGTGTCGGCACGGGGTGCAGCTGTTATCTCCGTGCACGAGCTGAATGCATCATGGCGGCGGCAGAATGGGATTCAAGGAATTGTGTCATGCCGAAGTTTGCATATTTGTCTGTGTGCGCTTTTCGTTATACGGCTTCCTACCCACAAAGACTCTCCCTACGAGGACATGGCGCTTATGCTATCACACCCAGCTATCCGCCACAAGGTTGATTCAATCATAAGGTTCTCAAATACGTAGTACACTGCGCGTTATAGCCTTTTTTCATAGCGACATCCTTAGGACAAACACAGTCGTGGATTTCTAGGACAAGAATTGTACACATGGAAGGGCGCCTCGGTTTGGATTCGGAGAGCTATTCCATCTCTGCCAGCTGCAGTGAATCCATGTCATAACAAAATCACTGAGCAGAATGGAAAGGCGCTTTGCTATAATCTTGCTCGTCCGCCTAGGCAAACCCTAAATGTAGACTCCAATCCGCCATATTTGGAGTACTGGACGGTAAAGCCCGCCGGCGGACCCATGAATCCATATTACTTACGCGTTGAATGCTACATTCACCATAACAAGGCGTGCATGCTAGATTATACCTATGGTCTGCAGTAATAATCCCCTTTCGCGCACCTGTTTCCTGGCGGTCGAACCATAAACCATAAGAAGTCCTATACGCAGGTTAATGGGCCCGCGAAACACCGGACCCCATTTTGTCAAGGTAGCGCCTGCACATGCCCGCATGGTCCTGTGAAGACGAAGTGTGAAGACACACGCCAAGCACACGCCCCTCGCCTCCATATTCAATATGTCTCATTGGGGCGTGCGCATCGGTGTGTATCACAAGACTTGCGTCATGCATTCGATTCATGTCGCTGCTGCATGCGTTGCTTAATGATACGCCGTCGTCCTATGCTGCCAGCGCCCTAATCAATACGCATCCGATGTATTATGATGGAAATTGAATTCCGATCCCACGCGTTTATATGAGAAGCACATCCCTTGCACACACATGCACAAATGCACACGCGGTGTACGCA
The DNA here is from genome assembly GCA_030268105.1 of Volvox africanus. Lineage (NCBI taxonomy): Eukaryota > Viridiplantae > Chlorophyta > Chlorophyceae > Chlamydomonadales > Volvocaceae > Volvox > Volvox africanus. The sequence continues at coordinate 1,027,287 of BSDZ01000017.1, read as the reverse complement.
AGGCATGATCTCTTCCTACCCTAAGCATTAACTTCGACGCAAATCCGCGCTCCACTCATCCCTCCCCAGAACACTTCAGGATTCGGCCGTTTCCCCTCATCTCCCCCTGTACAGACACCTTTACAGTCCCGCCATCGTGCAAAACTGTCCTTCCAGAATTGCAGCATCCCCACCCTCGCCTTCGTTGGAATAGTGGTGCTCTACCCAGGCAACGCATGTACCAGCTGTCGGCAAAAGAGACATTTGCTATCCGTTTGTCACCTGCCATTGATTCAGAGACACCGGCCTTGAGATTCACCGTTTCATTGAGCCACCTGCCCCTCGCGTCCCGGTCCTCCTGCCCCTCGAGCGGCACCCTTCGTTTAAGCACGCAACTTATGTCCAAGAAGACCTGGATAAATCAGTGCAGCTGCATGGTAAAACATTGGGATCCTCCCAGAACATCATGAAGGCCATCAAACACGCGACACCAGCAGCATTGTTAGCAATGCATAGGTCCGTTCTTTGGTGGCTCCGTCCGTCACTGGCCCTGGATTAACACTGTGTACACCGTGCACAGACCCAAATTGACCGCACAGGGAAGAATCGTAGCATGGTGCAAACTGCGTGGTTGGAACAGCGAGGTGGTTGAAGTGATTTGTGCTACTTTCACTCGTACGTAAGTGTCTTGAAAGTGCATACATGACACGCTACACTGCGTACACGAAGAGCGCGACCGACTCCTGACCTTCGACAAGATCAAAACACAGATGCAACTGCAGAACCATTATTAAATAGTAAACGTTTCGACAGCATAAGCCATACACATACATCTCCGACGCAAATGTAAAACATATCATTCTTGTCTCAGGCAAGCCGCACGACGCATTAACCAAGTTGACCAATCGCAGCATCTTAAAGTTGGGGCAGCTCCTGCCGGCTCAGTTCACGGCGCGTAAGAAGCGAATGCCTCCTCACTCCGCTTCTTACGCACTAGGTTAGGCAAGCCGTTCTGCGGTTTCTTTAGAGGCGTGCTGCATCTAGTTGCCCAGCAAGCATATTCGTACGATGACAGTACGGCCTTGCAGAACACTCCAATACATATATGCGGCGGTGAGTTAAATTCCTCCACCTTCACCTCAGGTTTGGCTGTGCACTGGTGGCACCACAATCCATGGCGTTAGTGCTGCTGATCAACCATGTTGGCAACCCCTCGACACCACATCCCTTACGCCACCTAGGCGCACGGCCACTATGGTCACCGCTAATGCGTCACTAGCGCTGCCACCATGGAACCGTTTACCCGTATACTTCCTGCGATGGCACCGCTGCTGCTACTACTGCGGGTGGGCGAAAAACGTTTGCCGTAGCAATGCGAGCACCTCCGGCGTGGGGTCGGAACCGCTGCCGTCCAAAACGGAGGCAGAAGATGTAGCTTCGCTGGAGACTGTGCCACCCACCGGTTCTATTGCAGCTGCTGCCGCCGCCGCCGCCGCCTGATGAAGCAGCAATATCTGTTGTTGCTGCTGCTGCTGTTGCAGCTGTTGCCGCTGGTGGGCATCAGCTAGGAGGGTTTGCCAGGCAGGAGCGGGTGCTACCGAAGCACCTGGACTAACCATCGACCCCGCAGGACTTAGGATGCTGCCCCCACCGCTGGAGGCTCTTGAAAGGTGTTGTACCTGAGCCTGGGAAGTAGCTTGCATTTGAGCCTGCGCCTGGACCTGCAAGGCCTCGGCATTCGCGGTAGCTCGCTGCGCAAACATGTGTTGCCACGTGGCTTGCTGACTCTGCTGCTGCTGCATCTGCTCATGGCTCTGGGTCTGCACGTTCTGCTGCTGTTGCTTAATCTGCAGTAGTTGCAGCTGGCGCGCCGCAACGTCCGCCTGCGTCAGATGCACTGAGCTTCCAGCGGACTTCATGGAAGCAAGGGCCGCGGCCCCGGGGGAGTTTGTGCATTCTATGGGATCCCCAGCAGGTGCTGGGTCGCTGTAATAGCGCTGCACCAAGACCTGCCGCTGCTGCTCTGCTTGGTGCTGCAGCTGCTGCTGTTGCAAGAGCTGCTGCTGTAACAACAAAGCTTGTTGATGCTGCACAGCTGAAACAGGATGGCCACTTTCACTGGCAGCGCGCACGACTTGCAAGTGATTCCCCTGTAGGTCCTGTTGTTGGGCTTGTTGCTGCTGTTGCTGAGCCTGCTGCATCATCAGCATTACATGTTGCAGAAGCTTTGCAACCTGCGAATCTACGGCCCCGTCGGGTTCGGCAGCGGCGGCCATCAACTTTGCCTGCGTTAGAGAAGAAGCCGGCAATCGCGAGAAGCAGCAGCGGCAGCAGGATGTCAGCTCAATAGGTGCGATGAGAATAAGCGGCGACAGAGCAGCATAATAGTTGCTGCAGAAAATAACGAGATTCCGTTCGCGATCTGGTCTGTGCAGTTCCTAATGGGAATACGGGTATGGGTCGCAGCCCTATTGCCCAAATAAAAAGCGCCAAACCAGCCTCAACGCTGCACGCGTCACTGAGAGAAGCAGCACGCGTAAAGCTGCAACACACCTCAAAATCAGCGCTCCCAGCCAGGCCGACGACATGCTCCTGCTGCGCCATTGCGCTGGTGCCGTTGCCACCTGCTCTTCGTCCGGCTGCCCCCGCGGACCCATGGGCCCCCGATGCTGCTACCGGCGACAGCGCTCCTGCTGCGGCCGCTGTAGAGGTGACTGGTGACAGTGCTGTTGATGGACTTGGTGGGGCACAGGCCCCGCCGCGCATCTCGTGGTTGCCCAGCTTAACGGAAAGCCCGATGGACTGCGCCACTGCGGCAGCCCGTGCAGCAGCAGGGGCCATCGTACGAGACTGACCGCCGCTACCACGTGAAGCGATCACTGGCGCGGCTGATGTAGCAACGCCGCCACAGTAGCTATTATAGACATCTGAGTTGCCATTCCAGGCTGTGATCTGCATGCCTGAGGCGACTGCTGAGCCGTCGCCACCAGCCATGCTGCCACCCATGCCAGTTCCCATTACTCCGCCCATGCCACGCCCCATGCTGCCACTTACGGCACCGCCACAACGTCCATGACCGTGCATCGGTGGCGGAGCGGTGCCGACGCGCAGCGCCAGTAACGCCGCGGGTATCAGCGGCGCGGGTGGCGGCGCCTCGCCTGCGTCATGAAGAAGTGGTTTAAGATTTGACTTCACAGGGTAATTGCCGTCTTAAAGCTGTCTCTACGCTTAGGTTGACTACGTTCTAAGCAAAGCCCCTCCTTTCGCGTCCCAGTCCTGTGGATTGCGCCCGCTCATTAGACTATGTCGCCGTAGTACTAGCCCCAACCCCGCATCAGGCACGCACCAAATGCCCGCAAGATGTCGGACACCCCGCGACTAAATTCCTCCACCACCTTCACCAAGTTAGCATCGCGCCTAGGCCGACCATGGCCACGCTCATAATACCTGTGATGGCGTTGTCCAGAGGAGTGTGGTCAAGCATGTCAGTGCAATGGATCTTACAACCAAGGGGAGAGCAATGAGGGGTCATACTAAGATAAAGAAATGCATAGGCGACGCACCCACGTCTAAGGCATTATCAACATCCAGCAAATCAACCGCCGCCGTAGCTTACAACAAACATCACGAAACAAAGCAGCTGAGGAAACCCCCGACCAGGATAAGCGCCAGACGTTGAAGGGAGGCTGCGCAAGCCCAACATTCAAAGCCTGATCGGGCTACGTCTCCGCGATTCAAGAGATGAAGCAGCCGCAACACGCCTCACCTGACGTGCTTGACCATGGTTTCCACCACAAGCCGTAGCGGCCTCGCCACTCGGTTGCCAAGGCGTTCTGAGAAGACGCTTTCTAGGTGGCGGTGCAGCACTTCAAGCATGTCTGGGCCGCTCCAGGGAGGAGGTCTACAGGGCAGGGGGCGGCGCGATACGGCCTTCGCCGGGATCCATTGGCATGTAACAAAAATATTTACCGCCTGTACTTGCCTTGTACAAAAAGCAATCACATCACGTCACGTCAGCTTGATCTGAGCGCATTCCCTACGCTTCAACACGTGTTCGCAGTGGCAGCCATAAGCGCGCGATCGGCCGAATAGATACCACCTTTAAGTCCATGGGTAAACACGCAAATGAGGGCAATGGTGCTCTGCCATACCGTACGATAACATTCATCCACAGGTCCTTGAACTCGGCCACAAAGATGTCCCGGACCACAGGTGCGAGCACAACTGTCAACCGCCGCAGCTCTGCATGGAGCGCCGCAACCATGGGGTCGGTGACCTCGTCCAAATCAAACTGGCCCAGCAAGGGGGCGTCAGGTATCGTTCTTGGGGCAGGGTTGGAGTCAGCACCAGCAACCCACGGCTGTCCATTGCTGCCTCCAGCCGTCCACGCATTAAAGGAAAACGTCGCGCTGCCGCTGCTGCCGAGGGTGCCGGCAACGCTTGCGTCCGACCAGCCTGTGGTTCCACCACCCAGGCTGGATGAACCTGTGCTGGCGGCCTTCTGCGATTCAGGGCCATGCATCTCATGACTGCTGCCACCAGAGTCCTGCTGGGTGGCATGGAAGGATAATGCGAAAATTCTACACAAATGTTCCATATGGTGCGTACGAGAAGGGCCAGTGCTGTGTTGGTATATGTATGTTCCTCGAAAGAAATTCGGATGTTTAAACTGCGTATGCAAAAGAAAACAGTTAGTACGGTACGCAAGCCGACAGCAGCTACCAAATAATTTGAAGGGGTGCGGAGTACGTGATCGCAACTGATCGCAACTGCGCAAAGAGCATATTGCGCGCTTAATAGACAAGACCTCGACGCACTCGGCCCATATCGCACGGCTAGGCAATAGAAACAGATGTTGACGTGAAGCCGCCCCGGAGCGGGCTTGCAAAAAGTATGTCCAGGCCTCGTTTCCTTGAAGGAGGAGCACATTACTCACGTCTCTAAACAAGAAACGCGCGCAAACGTGAACAATTTCACGCCTTCACGCCTCTGGTTTACGCGTTGTTCCACACAAAACTGCAGCTTTTGCCTCGTATTAACACACTGCATGGATACCACGTGATTGGGCGCCCTGCGGGGTGGCCCCTCCGTGGCGCGACTAAATCCTACCTGGAGACCGGAGGATGCGGCTGGGGCTGTCGTCGACGACGCCTCCAGTACCGATGTGGAAGGTTGCTGTTGCGCCAGGCGCAGAAGCGCCTCCTCCAACTGCCGCGGCTCTGGAGCTGGTGTGACCAATGGACTCGGGCACCATGACGCGGTTTCAGCGCTGCCCAAAGCCGCGTGCGTTAACAGCTGGCGAACAGACGTGGCTGGGATGCCGCAGATCCGGGTCTGCATGGATCCATGAATATCGTTACGAGCGCACGAAGGCACCGGTAAAGCCTCATCAACAACAGTCACTCTTAAGAGCCCGATGATAAAGGTGAGCCCAATGTCAACTACCAGCAGCATAACAGCCTTACCAACAGGTCAAAAGGCACGATAAAAAAACTCGGCGCTTCAACCGCAGGTGTCAGTTGATATGTGTAAGCGTAGGATGAAGAAGCGGGGTTATGCGTACATAAGTAAACCAGTGCTTTGTTATGGGTCTAGACGAGCTGATCACAAGAAAGCCCTCTTGCGTTCGCCAATGCCGTCTTGGCTACCATACCCCCCTTTCCGCCGTCCAGCCACACACCTTGACACACAGGTTGTTGTCGTTCGACAGCAAAGCTACATGATAGGCGAATCCTGCAGCGGCGGCCTTGGACGAAAGATCGTCCTGCGCCGTAAATAAAACCCCCACGAAAGTGAAGGAAAGAAAAGCAATTTGATGTTTCGTATTTATTATATTTATATTTATTTATATACTTATTTTTTATTTTATATATACGTAAATTCGCATTCGTATCTGCAATTGACGCAACCTTTGTGCCCCAATCTTGAGGCTCCTGGAGTTGGGACTATGCTAGCAAAATTAGGAATCCCCGGTTGGGTGCGTCAGTCTTGTCCCATATTTTGACTGCCCCATCTGGCTGGTTTGCCACACCACTCTCCGCTTCCAAATACCCAGGGCGCATTGCCGAGACCCCCACATTTCAATTATCCGCTGCAACACCCATTTGGGCAGGGCCTCCATGCCCGTTACCTGTAGATGTAGGCAGCATTGCAGAATCCGGTCATCACTGCCGACGCTCGTTGCCCCTGCGAGGGTATCAAAGATAAATGAGATAATGCAACAGGCGCCAAGGGAGGTTGAGGCCGTCCTGCAATTTCACATGGCAATCTTACTGCGCTGCGTGGCGGACATCGTTGAAGGGTTCATCAAATGGACAGAAAGTTTGACCCGGGGCAATACTTAAATGAGAAAGGACACGAGGGCATACCGTTCTCCCGACCATCTAAGAACTACATGTTTCCCCGTGATCCTTCCTGCCTACAGTACGTAAAATAGACCATGCGTTCAGCAATCAAAGGGGGATATTATATACGCGACGAATTCAAGACAGGGGCTTTGGGGAAGGGTGAACAACCCGACGCGCACGGAACGCAGAACCTTCCACCCAGCGATTTGGTCGATCGGGCCGCAATCTAGGCAATAATGCTCCTCTCTTGGTCGCGTCATCTGTGCTTTAATTGAGAAGGTGATTTTGCTGCCATCCCAGCACAATCACATGGACGAACCCTGCGATTCCCAATTCTGCTACGCTGGGCACGACCACCCTCGCGTTCCTACCTAGGGGTAAGGCGGCCGCCGGGTGGGTGCTGGCCACGCGGAACTGCTGCAATGTCTGTCCTCGGAAAAACCCGTCTCCTGACTCCAGCGCAGACAGTAAAAGCGACACGGCCGACCGCGCCATCACCGCCACCGGCCGCTCGTCGTCATCACGATAGTCAGTATCGCCTCCGCCACTACTGCCCTTGCCGCTGCTCTTGCCATCACCATCGTCGTTCTGGTTGCCCTTGTGAAACGCTGGTGTGGACAAGGCGTAAGAATTTGCGGGAACGATTCGCGAAAGGGTATAGTCAGGGAAAGCTCGCAATGCAATGCACCCCGTGCTTCTTTCGGTCCACCAACATGGTCTCTCGTTTTCGTTATATCCTTGCCCACGTCCAGAATGTGCAAGCATACCGCTCATGATCGCTTTAATAGCATCAAAATATTGGCATCGGATAGTTGTCCATTAATGAAATTACGCCCCCTTAAAGTTCTAAAAATCACAGGTATTTGGCCCTTACTCACTGCGACGGCCCTGCCAAGAGCCCTTCAGTCCGTCCAGCTCCGCAAGCACCATCCACGGTATGACAGCAACGCAGCTAAAACCCGCGCAGTCGCCGCTACCCCTGTCAGCACGGTCGTCAATCCTTCCGCCCCCACTGCCTCTGCCACTGCCACCACCGCTGCCTCTGGTACTGTCTTCCTCACTGCGCCGCCCATGCCCGGCGGCGGGGACGATGCGATTTTGAGGGAATGGTGCGAAGAGCCGCCGTATCAGCTGCAGCAGCTCCACGCCTTCGCGTCGCAGCAGAACGTTGGTATCCACCACCAAATACAGCCGCATACGGTTTGCTTGCGCGGCCATGCTCCCCGGCGGTCCTGATCCCGGCATAACATCCAAATCCATCGGCATTGGTAGATGTAGCGATCCGGTGACGGCAAGCAGCGACCCAGGGATCAGCCACTCATGGTAGGCTACCCCCTCTGAGTCCACGTCCATGGAAACCACTTCCTCGATGGCCTGTTGCGGCGGAACCCAGGCAGCGGTCCCGTGTCGTCGACCAGCCAGCGATAACCCGATCATGTATTATTATCCCTCATAAAAATAGTCCATCTACAACAGGTCATCAGGTGCAGCTGGCACAGCTAGACACACAGATGTAGGGTCCGATCTCATAAGCGCAGTGGGCCAGAAGTAAGGCCGCGTGGTAAGCTGGCTCCGCAAGATCGCCTTCGCATTCGGGGAGTCCTGTCTCAAGTAAGGAGGCAATACTACAAGGCAAACACTGGACCCAGATACGTCACCAAACTGCGTTGCCATGACCGCCAGCTAATGGCCGCAGTAGGCGCTTGCTCATTGCCGTTACCACTGCAGCAGCAGCTGGGTCACCATCAGCACCACTGTCTTTCTTTAGGTGCTACTCCCAAGTTAACCTGAGCACAACACATTTCTTACATAAAACACACTTGGATTATGCGGCAGCCTACCCCCAGGAAGTCTGGCTGTTGGCGCAACTGCGCGATCTCAGCGTCCAGTTCCACCTCGGTCATGACAACATCGGCATCGCACGTGAGCGGGAAGGGCCTTACGTCGGACGGAGGACCAGACGTATGGAAAGGGATTTCCAATTGCACCGCGTGGCAGGAAGACACGGGGCCAGGGATGCACGCAGAGGTAGGCATCAGCACAGTTAGGATGTTCGCATGTGTAGACGCTAAAACATTATGGCTATGCTTGAGCGTCATTAGATATGTGGCGAACCAAGGCCAAGACCGGTCGATTCCAAATCAATTCCTCGCTCATGGTCTCGATGTCTAACCGCTATGAACAACAGCAACGTGAAAGACAACAGCTGGCATAGTGACAACCTAAGGCGCTTCCCCAATATCCCATGGACCAAATAAAATTTCTCCAACTAATTCAACGTTGAACCCCCAACCTAGGACCGCTTCCCAACGGCAGCTCCTCCGTGCAAGACGGCATGGTGCAACCTGGCCCGTCCAGTGGCCTTCCTTTGCCTGGGCGGACGAACCTAAAATCATGCGCGCCAACCTACTGCATGCGCCGTGGGAGCGCTGCAACCCTTACCCACCATGGCATCGGCGCATACGCGCCCTCTGCCCCCGAAGCCAGCAGCTCGTAGTGCCGCGCCAGCAGCCGCAGAGGCATCCACACACGGCTAGGACCATGCTGTACGTGAAAGCTGCCTGGGAGCTGATCTTTGGAAAGCCACACCATCAGCGTGCGCGCGGCGAAAGGGCCCTCCCGATTGCCCTATATGAATCGTAATAGTTTCGGATCGGGAGGGGATGGAAGGCGGGTAAGCAGAAAGGTGCCGGTTGCTTAAAGGCCGACTTGGAGGCAGGGCCTGCCGACAGACCGACAGGCAAACATGCAGTGTACATGCATGTATTCACGCATGCATGCAGGAGAACATAATGGGACCGGGTGGGGAGCTTACCGCTGGGCTGATATAATGCCAGGACCTATGATTAGGGTCGGAGACGGAGGTGTGATGCTCTGCGGATGTATCGGAGAGGTGCACGGAAGGGATACAGATATGTGTAAGGTGGGGGTTATGAAGGTAAAGTCGCAGTAGCACTGTGATGGTAAAGGAAGGTTTTGCGTTTTGTCGAGGTCATAGGGCCGCGTTTGTGGCTTCGTAGGCAATGGAATGCTGCCGGCCCCCAGACAGGAAACGGAAATATTTATGACAATAACAATTGAGTGGATGACGTGCACATCAGGAGCCGTAATGGAACTTGAGCATATCGAAGGTCTCGATAGGCAGGAAAAACTCATTAAACTCCACAGTGTGGGAAGTTGTCGTCACCGTCTCCCTGGAACAGAGGGGAGCCACAGCCGCTGAACATCAACACAAATGCATTGAACATCTTTCGCTGCTGAGGGCAAAACGTGCTCGGGATTTGCAAGGATAGGGTAAAGTACATACCGGCTGGGGTAAGCCGTAGCATGACGGTAAATGCGGCAGCCGCTTGTGACTCTCGTGGCCCATCCAGAACCAGACGGCGACCCTTCTCGCCATCCACGGGCTTGGCGGTCGGCGCCTGTTGGGCGAGAGCCCGGCCACAATGAGGCAGTCTGAGACAGGGTTTCGCTCCGAGAGATTGAGGCAGCACAGAAACCTCTTCAACCCAATAATGATCCATTTTATAAGCATATACAGTAACATGATGACGCCTTTCTGTTTCGCCAACAAAATAGCGACTTTTTGCTCCACAAGAAAGGTCAGATGGGTCGCCGCAACGCAACCTTGGGTCGCACCATAATATTGGCACCTCTCTTAAGCATCAGAAATTCCTTGGTTCCAACAATTTCCTTGACCTGTTACAGAGGCGAGAAACCATTTGGGACGCAGGTCCGAGGCGGGAAGAGCTGCGAAATACACCATCACAACCGCGTGAGGATCTAAGCGAGCCAAGATGCGCACTTTTTTGCATGGTATATATAAATCCGTCTCGGTGCCGGTCTCCATTTCGCCGATGAACCACGTTATGTTGCGCTAAAGAAAAAAGATATGATCAAATAAAGAGACTTGTATGGTAGCGTGGGCAACCTCATTCTATTGCGAAGAACTTCTGGTGTTGAATTCACGTCTGGCGATGTTGCGTACGGACCAACGGAAACTGTTTCAACAACTCGTAGTACAGGAACTCTCAGGCATCAGCTCTTGCTTCAAATGCCTTCTCAAAGGGCTTCTAAACACTAGAGATCTCTGTTATCACACGTATATACAGAGTAATGTTCCTTGAACCCATGTAACCCTTTGGAACGAAGCTTGCGGTAATCTGCGGTAAGGACTTTGCTGGTGGGATAACCAATTAAAGTTGAGGAGATGCTGGGTGCCCAGGAGGTATATAATCTATAATCCTAACGAAGCTTGTAGGGGAAAAACTCCCCCGTTGCCTGTCCGAAAAGCCTCGCGAATCGAATGATTCGCTTCGAAGTTGCAGTATTTGCCTTTTCCATACATGGCATCATCAGCATGAACTTGTTGTGTGTTGCATGGAGGGACAATTACATTCTTACTTGGCTATACCCTCTGTCGACGGAAAGCGTGCCTAGCAACTGGATTTAGAAGCCTGCCCGAAGCTGTTGCGTTGATGCGTCGGCCAAAATGTCGTTCATCGATTAGCAAGCTATTCAATTCTTTGCAAGCTTAATAAGGTTATCAGGCATGTGTTTGTATGTGCTTAATGTTTGTTTTGTGACGTAATGGACTAATAGGAAACATTCATCACGATACTATGAAATCGGGATGCCGCCGGGGCGAGCTTCCGGCATTGCAGCCGGCCACACTCACGGGGAGGATGACCCGAGATGAATCAGATGATCCCGACCACCCCAACCCGAAATCGTCCTACCCTGCAGAGCCTGCCCGCCTAGATGTGCCTCCATCACATTATTGCGCCTGAATGGAACCAAAGTTTCTTCGTAGCACAAACCCGCAGGGCATCCTTCCACTTCCAGCCCCTCTCCTCGTCGTTGCCACATGGTTCCTGCGGAGCCGTTCTCGAAATCCGTGACAGGACGTCCATGATCCACGCAAAGTTCTTAACCCGAGCAAGCGACGATAAGTACGCAAGAGCCCATGCAAGCCGGCAGCACGCTGCACAGCGAAACACCTCCGGGATAGCTAACGCTTTCTATAGTCGCGCAATGCAGAATTTTCATCATTCGCAACATCCACAAGGTCTTGCGTCCCGTAAAGCAAACACGCACGGGATAGGTATTTCAGTGCATCCAACCGATCATCATCTTGGACAGCGCAAGCGCAAGAGCGAGACACGCTGACATTAGCTAAGTGAGGCATCCCAACCGGTTTAAGCTGGACGGCAAGTGCCAACTACTCTCCAGCAGGACTGAGAGAGTATGGGCCACATACCGTCATGCAGCCAGGCGACACAAGAGTCAAAAGAAAATACCCAATGAACAGACGTGCAATGGGCCGCCCATTCCGCTAGAGCATCAAGATTGAGATGTACATTAATAGCGGCTTGAGAGGTGGAGAATCCAGAGCCTTTCTACCCCACCTACATTAGTAAAGAGCGCTCTTTATCACAAGCAAAGCGCCAACCATATGCCCTATAACAGCATCCAGTTAGACAGAATAGCTTACCCTAAATCGCTTTCTTCTTTGTAGTCGCAACTGAATTGCATGTGCTGATCTTGATCGCCCCAGCAAATGTCACATGCCACATACAACCATGGCGCTAGTCCACCCAATCCAATTAAATAATTGATTTCCCATAGCGCACACGCACATACATATCGGCCAAGATGGGCAGGTGCGCAACCGCAAGTGCGCGCCTACATACTCAACCGCTCGCATGCATGTCCACAAAACCACAATACAACGTCGTGTCGCACATCGCTCCCCCGGTGAATCAAGTACCCTGCCACCCACCCACCAGCGCGCATCTGTCGACAACGGCCCGCATGTGTGCGTGCAAGTGCATGTGTGCAGATAATGAACACCTATCAGCTCTACCGACGAGGCGATGTATGATGAATGCAAAGCCGACCCAGGTACGAACCTAGGGGCACTCGTTCGTTCTAGAAGACTCCCTTTCCTTTCCCCTTTGCCATCAGCCGTCAACCGCGAGCTTCCTTGCTATCGCATACGTCGCTAACGCCTCACAGCAACGCCTACAGAGACACCCTCGCGATCGGCATCAGATCCAAAAGCCCTGGAGCAAGTGCCGGCTTGAGCCCATAGACTCCCGTGCGGCGGCCCTGCCTGTGCGGGCACGCCGCCGTGACAACGCAAAAGCAACTCCCGCGGATCTCTATCCAAAACGCCACCCTGTGGGCGTGCCGTCCCTGGTGCCGCAGTCACTGCTGCCGGAGTATATTGACTTATTGTATTCCCCTCTCGCAGACCACGGCGCAAAATAGTGTCCAGGTCGCGGCGGGGCGATGGGTCTGGCAGCCGCAGCGGCTGGGTAGAAGAAAGGACACGTGGTCGCCCGACGATGCCCGGCAGCACCGCCACCCCGTTGGGCTCGGCGCTCAGCAGACCCATCTCCAGCATCAAAGCGTTCAACTCCGTGCCGGTGCGTTGCAGCCACGCAGGTTCGCAACCGGGGCCGCACCGCTGCAAGAGCCGCGACGAAGCCTTGGTAACGCTGCTTAGCAACGTTGCAGCGTCTCTAGCAGCGGGCAGCGCGTGCGCAGCCGGCAGGCCAGCCGCGGCCGCAGCGGCCGCTGCCACCTCTGCGAATGGATTTGCTCGCTGGGTTCCTAGGTAGCGCTCGGGATGAAGCTGTTCCGAACCGGATTTGTTCGGATTTTGAAGGTAGGAATTGGTCGGTAGCACTGCCCCGTCACGTCCGCGCTTGACCGGCCGGCTGCCGTCCATCAGGTAGCCCAAACCAGTGTCTTGGCCTGAGGCAGAGCACCTCGCGGCCTTGGTGTCCCCGGTTCGGCAACCTAGGACTGAGTCCCAGGACGGAGACCATCTGCCGATGACTTCACCACAACCGCCCTGCCCGAAACCAGCGCCTCCGTGTGCAAGGCCGGGGTGCACTGTTGGATCGGGCTGCATCCACGTTGGCTTGTTATCGGTGGGTTGCACGCTGCTGAAATGGTCAACAAGATTCACGCTGGGCGCTGCGGGAGCCGGAACATCGCTGTCAGCGTTCATGTAGACAGCTGTGAGGGCTCCAGGGGGATCACTGTACGCATCGAGTTTGGCGTGAGGCGCCGCAATCGGCATAGACGGAACCTTGACCGGCGACCCGTGGCTCCCGCCGCCGTCTCCGCTAGGCAGCTGATCGGCCGCTGCAGCGGCGCAGTAGTCAGCGCCACAGCTGACTTTCGCCGTGGCTGTGGCAGTTGCGTCTCGCTCACCGAGGTCCACAGACGGCAGAACGTCCTGTGCGGGACGCGTTCAGGACACAACATGAGGTGTTGAGGGGGGGCGGTTGCATTTATCCAGGTGCAAATGCGAGATAATGCATCGTCATTAACGGAGGCCCAACAGGAAAACGACCTATCGTGTTGGTACCCAGCTCCTGTTCTCCTCACCGGGCAAAAGTCGTCGTCCTCATCGTCCTCGTCCGGGCTCGCGTGGCGCTGTGCGTATTGTCCAGTGCGCCTGCATTTCATCCTGTTCGCATGCCGTTGTGTCTCTTGATAGCTTACAGCATTGCTACCCCAGACTTTCATAGCATTTTCAGCATGCCACCTGTAAAAATGATCACCGAACAGCGGGCTGAGTAAACTAAGGAATACAAGCGATTTTTAGATGAGGCCTTATGCAGCAAGGGCACCAGGAAATAGGGGAAACGGCAGAAATGGTACGTGCCGTTTTCTGGCCATCTGTCCCGTGCCCTTCCCTCCATTCCCGTGACTGCCCGTTTTAATGCCAGTTATCATCGTTTGTCTCCACCACCTGTGACTTTGCGCCGTCCCGGGGTTTAACGTCCACAATATCCGCTCGAGGCTCTAGCATTTGCCCGGGATGGTGTGGCGCTGCGTCTACAGCTACAGAGTGGGTTTGCGCAAGGTGCGTAAAGCAAACAGCGTTCCCTGAGCCGTCAGGGGCACCACTTTTAAGGTCTTCAGGACTGGTTTTTGAGTGCATCTTTTACTGTGTGATTGCCAATATTTGGGCTGCTTAATAGAACGCTGCCAGGCTTTAATACAAGGTCGCCCGACTTGGACATAAGATACAATATATAAGTTCTCAAAAGTGTTATCTCTTTTCCGGTGAGACGAGCAGGGACATCGCTTCTCTAGTACAGTCCCTTACAACCCCACCTGGAAGGCCTCGAAAGCGTAGCGCTGCCGCTTTCAAACCATTTACTCACTTAGTGATTGCTCTTGAACTTGGCCTTTGCCCCAAACGCGCATATTCACCATGCCTGTGTTCGGTGCAGGACCGTTATTCAGTGATTCGGGTGCAAATGCGTACCACCCATATAAACCACAGTCGGGGTAAAAATTCACGTTCTTACCACCAGAGGTTGAAACTGGCCCAAAAGCCAGTCGGAAAGCGTCGAATAGGACCAGAGGACTCTCTACCTGTCTCGCCTCCCATCGCTTCAAGAATCAGCATAAAACAGTATGCTCCATTGATATTAAACACAGAGACGGATTAATGTTGCGTGTAAGCAAAAGCTTCGGGAGCAGCAGGCTTTGCCGTGCATGTACGAGGCGGTCTAAATGTAGGAGGCTTAATACTCGAACATGTCACAACAAAACTAATACATTTATTGACATGCAAAAAAATACAATGTGTTCCGGTTGGCGACCGGACGTACTGCAGTAATTGGACGACCCTCCCTTACGGACATAGGGGCCCTTGAATGCAGTACCCATTCCATCGGTGGAAAATGTTTATGGGCAACTCAATTGTAGTTTGTGACTACAGGCTTGCACGTTATCAAATCCTATCAAACGCTATGCGAGTTGATTTGTAATGCTCAATTTGCCGCATTGCGGTTATTTCCGGTATGTTGTCCTTACCAAAGTTTCGCGGCTTCTTCGCGATGTAACTGGGTATTATTAAAGGCATACTTATTTCTAAAAGTATGCCGCCTCTCATAAGCATCATTCGGACGCGACGTTGATTTGTAATGCGCAACTTGTCGCATTGCGATTATTTCCGGTATGTTGTTCTAACCGGAGTTTCGCGTCTTCTTCGAGTCGTAACTGGGTAATATTAAAGGCATACATGTTTCTAAAGTATGCCGCTTCTCATGAGCATCATTCGGACCATCGTCGAGAAGCGAGGCGAGGCTGAGGCGACAGGCGGCGACGAGCGGCGAGGAGCGGAGCAGCCATCGTGTTGAATAGGAAAAGGTGCAGGGAAAATATCTGAAGATGCGCGTACAGATAACAGCATCACATGAGCACCCCTGGAGGCTCATTTCGTTTGTATCATACTTCGTTCGTGCGAGCCCTAAGAATGCGTACATACTATGTTTGCACGATATCGTCGTGCGTACTGATCCTTGTAAATAAGCTAATCATTTCCTTTGGCAAATGCTACTGAGATAAATCAAGTCACTGGGACCCTCCCTTTTTCAACTGGAGTACGGAAATATATCCCACACAAATGTGCTGAAAGATTACTCGTTTCCTATTTGACAAGTCCTTTATTTGCTTGATTGCAGATGGACGTGATGTCATACATCCTCCAGTACTTTAATTGTTGTTTAGGATTTTTTTACGGAAATGAGCTCATTCTCCCTTACTTACTGACTGCTTTCCTGTCCATCTCCCGCGACAATTCAGCCAAACTTTGATCGTGGTGCATGATCACGGTTACAATGAGCACTAGCTAATCCATGGTCGTCGCTGGACATGATTGCAGAAGCTTGCATGCCATCAACCTAGAAATAATCACACCGTGCCAAATCTTTACTTTCACCCTTCAAAACGATGTCTAGACACAGGTTTAAAGAGTCATCCAAGCTTCTAATTTTATGAAATTCGCATTTAAGCAGTCGTTGTGCGCGTCTGTAGCAGGGTCAGCGTTGTACGGGATCATCCATGAAAAGTTTCACGCTGAAAGCACGTTAGTAATACAACTTCCTTGTCAATCGAACAGCATGTCGAGTAGCCTTTCAGCACATCTTCCTACCTACCATGCTTGCTGATAAATCCGTAGTACTATGAAAATGAATTTTCGAAAATAATAAATCCGCGCGCAAGACAACGTACGCATCTGCAAAAATTAAGCTCGTTTGGCTTACTTCACCAATCTACACTTCTGATCCAATCTAGCTCACATGAATATGATACACTATCAGACCCAACACGTGGCTTTCCCACCGTGGCACAACGTACAGCCAAGGGAACAAACGGATACAAGCAGTTCGTCATCAGCATAAGTGCATCTGTAGGAAAGCCGACGACCCACACGCAGAACGTCGGGGACTCGGCATAATGATATCATGTATCCCCTGCCTCTGTCCTTCCCTGGCCGTGGCGGCGCCATAGCCACCTGAGACCACGGGCCGGCACACCACCGGCGGCCCGTGGTGCACCTCCCCAGTTGCGCCAGTTCCTGCCCACCTCGTCATCCCCCCTTCGACAGCCCCGCGCCCGATGGCATCAAATAGGCATTCCATGGAATTCCGACTGTGCAATATCGATTTCGGGTTGGTGGTACCTCGCAGGCGGACGGGGAATCGAATGAACGTCGATTAGCACACAGCGGCGGAGCGGTTGACGCATCCCGTCGACTTATTAGGCTACTACAGAAATTTCCACATTGAGCATCAGCATTAACTTGGAATTAAATACACGTGTGGATTGGTCTGGTCACATGCAAGTTTACCGTGTGCCAAGCTGCCAACTGAACTTAAGTGTCCGGCATCGCACACCTAGGCTTACTGTACGAAGTTGTTTGCTTGAATATGTCCTTTCGAATTTGTTCTTATATTTGAGGACTGGTGATTGGGATATACCCACATATTAATCCTCCCAGACACGAATCCGTTCGAGCTTTGCATTATTGGGCTTTCCATATCATGTATATGTCATTAATTCATGTTTCTCCCTTAAGGAAGTCAGTTCTTAAATTCAGATCGCACGTACACCCTGAGGTTCATTCCCTTTGCGAAAAGGGCGTGTGGGTATAGAGATGGCGTTTTCCTAGAGCCGCCGAACAGAAATGTGGTATGCAGAATTGCAGGTAAAAAATCAAGTACCATTCCTTACGACACATACACTATGATAGGTAGCTGTCCAGCACGCCCTGGGCTGACCCCACTTCTGAATCCCGGGTCATCGACCAAGCAGTATTGCCGTATTGCAGTCCTGCCCCGGCGGGCCGATGGCATAAGGATTCCCCCATGCAGTGAGGTTCATGTTGGGCGGCGGCAGCGACAGGAAGGGCGCACCCTCCCTGGTCCAGTGGATTAAGTTGGGATCAGCTCCGAGTGCCGGCCTGGGAAAGGCATAAGTTAGCGGTTATGCTTCTGACGGCCAACAGATTTACTTCCGGAAGTAAAGGCCACGAGTGGCAGGACGTGCGCCAACTAGACATACCGCAGCTCCGTACCGCACCGCCCCCCGCGCACTGACCTGGGTCGCCAAAGCGAGGCACTGCGTCTCTGTGCAGGCAGTCCCAAGCACATCGCACTCAGGCGGTGGTAGCGGACCGCAGATGCCGCTAGTGCACATGCAGCCGCACGCCTGCAACACGGGTGGGCGTGCACCGCTCGCGGTACTATTGAGGTTAATTGCTTCGGCGGCTGGGAAGGGCGGCCCGGACATGTGGCGATGCAGGTGGCTTAGATCTACAGCTAACTCGACAGCTAAGCTTCTGCTGATCTTTGGTTTGGACAGGTAATCACCTGTTTGGCGCTTCGCTAATCAAAGAGTCGAGAAAAATAAAGAGCGGAAGAAATTGCCAAGCTCCTGCAGATCCGGAACCATGAAACCGGAAACATTCGGACCAACTGGGCACCCCACGGCACTTGAGAGCAGTCGAAGGCTGGTTAATGCCTTCCCACCCTAGCGCCATCACGAAGGTCTGCGTGGTGGATGGCATAATACGTGGAAGGCATCACGGGCGCCATCTGCAGTTGTCAGGAGCCCGCTTTCTTGCCGAAGACACTCTGGGTGCATCGCTTTTGGCTGGGCTGGCGTTTCAAGCCCCTTATAGGTCCCCTGTGCTGCGGCAAAGATCCGCTTGACACTGATCAAGACCGGGGATTTGATATTCTGCAGAACCTAAGCTGGAAGGACAATAAGTCATACGAGATGAGGCAATTCGCCGAAAATTCATCGACAAGCCAGCCCAAAGTGAGGCACCATCCTGCGAATCCAGCGCCAAGGCCTGCACTCATCCAAAGGCTTCAAATACCCTGTCGCTCGATTAAAAAAGCGTAGCGAAGCTTTTGACCCGTGCATTTTTGGTCTGAGCCCGCCTTAGCTGCACCAACGTTCTCACACGTCAGGGCGGGCGCATACTTGAAAGGAGGGCCCGTAAAAGGATGAACACTGTGCCTTGGTAGAATCACCACACAGGATGCCGTGCCGTGCCTCCACTGGCAGATCTAATCTGAGTAGATGCTGCGCCACTGGTTAGTAGGCATACACTAATACAGCCGGCGAGGAAAAGGCAATTGGGAGATGTCACGAGGGTGACTCCTGTAGGAGTGGCAAATAGGAATTTCATGCATGGACCAGTCAAACCTGCCCGCTTGGGTCAAACACATCACATTCGACAAAAGCACCAGCCCTAGGTAATCTAGTGATACAATCGTGACCAATCCACGTGCCATTCAGTCAGATATGGTACGTAGCCATGAACTTTACCTTGAGGAAATTATGTGCACATAGCATGGTGCCAAACACTAACGATGTGGCGACTGTGAACGCTGCGGAAAAACGTTTCCTTCTTGGTAGTAAGCCTCTACAGTCTACAGACGGCATGAAGTATTTGGGATAGGTCATGAATCACACAATGCTCCTGGCTACTCTGGATGTACGGCGGTTCACATTTGCCCTCGCGCCACACGCTGTGGGACCCAGGTGCCCCTTATGTCCAGAACCCAACATCACACACAGAGGTAACGTGGGAAACGTTAATCAGTTAGCACCATCAAGTACAAATGCCAGCTGCTACCGACAATTTCACAGCAGAGGATGATGCTAGGGCTGTCAAACAGTAGGTTCTGCTGCCACACGTGGTTGTACCCCAAATCCTAATACATAGCACCAAACTTGAATTCCATTAGCAGCTTGGATGCTAAGGAAGGCTCCTAGTGGGCATTCTGGCAGGTCCTAGCTCAGCGGCGACACAGTCGCGTTGACTGTCGACCGACACACAATATGCCAAGTGGCCAGAAGCAGCTACAACATCTTACTTCAATCACCTTTTGATCAATATTGTACGTTACAATCACCTATGTTATTTTGTGCTTCAATGAGAGCAGGCAATGCGGCTAATTTGTATCCTGAAACGTAATTTCGCTGTGTTGATTTCGTGTACGCTTCATTTAACATTTACAACATTTCTATTTAGTAAACTGTGAAGAAATTACAAACGTGGTGAATTCTTGGGGTCGTAAGGTGGACGTTAATTCCAACTGCCAAAAGAACGGTTTTAAGTGTAAGAGTTGCATACCCCTCTTCCCTGTACCCTGTTCACTACAGTCTACACCCCACATTATGGTCAGCAGCATTACCCGTTGGTGTTGAACAGAAACTAGCTAAATTATAGCTGTATTGGTGAAGGCATAAAAAAGTGAGAGGGCGCCGTGTGCAGCGCAGCTCTAGGATGCGGGCTACTGATGTACTGGTGCAGTTTCCAGTTCAGGATACGTATCAAATGTTCACTACTTGTCACACACAGTAAGCCTTATTTCAGCCTAGGGTATTCGGGGCTGCGGGGATTGGGGCTTCCGGCATTGAATCCGTGACCGTTGTACGAACGAGAAGCCAACAGAAGACGTGCTGAACGAACCAGGATAAGATCCCTTTTCCCTTCATACATCTTCAACGGTTAACTATCTGAGACCTGCAGTATGTAAATTCTTCATACCCTGCACCCTAAGACTTAAGCAGCTTGCAAACACTATAGCAACTTTCAGATAATTCGAAATGGATGTAGAAGGCAACCCGGGGATTTTCGCGCCTACAAATACAGATAACCAATTTCTTCATCAGTCAGGAGTAACGATCTATAATGCTGACAAACGTTCCCGGAAGGATGTAAGCTTCACGGTCACCTACGTTTCGCTGTCTGCGGTGGCCGCCATCTGGGGCATTGTTGCCTTCGCAAGCGTGTAAGGCATCACTTTAGCCTTATGGGCACAGGTCAGATCGCTCGCTGAAGTGTGGACTTCCTTACGAAATGCCCTGTGAACTTATCCTGTGCAGGGACCAAAACAGCTCTCTGTACACGATTGGATTTTATGAAAACAGCTCAACTTGCGATATCCATAAGTATACCGTAGGTTCTGAGCGCTGATTGGAGCACGGAGTTGGGTATGACATTTTCTACTGATAGCTGCATGCTTTTAGGGCGTGGATCAGAAACATTTACCTTAATTTGAGGTTTTGACGGTCGTTGATATGGGTCAGTGTGCCCATGTACGTGCAGGCCGCACAACCCCCACAAACAGTGGGCGAGCTTAGCACCGATGTAACCTTCGCGAAGGCGTTTAACAAGGCCATCGCCATCTTCCTACCAATTTCTGCAGCCTTGGCCTTGATATCGTCCGTGCTGTACTTGATCCTGTTCCGCCGCTATGCAAAGGTAAGGAGCAGCTGCGGAGTTAGTCTGAACGCAAACGATTCGGGTCCCATAGTTTCAGCAATCTCATGATCCATTCTGCTGTACAAAAAATCAGACGTCTATGGTCCAATCGCGCCATGCACACCATATCGCGTCACCCCTCCTCAACCTGCATCGCACCCCATTATCCGGGACCCCGTGCAGGCCACGGTGTTCCTGTCGATTGGTCTTTCAGTTGCTTGCACCTTCGCTTTGGGCATCGCCTGCATCATCATGGGGTCTCCTGTAGCAGGCGTCATCCTCATTGTTTTCGCGGTGATTGCGGCGATATTGTATTTTTTCATTCGAAGCAACCTGGCGTTGTGTGCAGAACTTATGGCACTCTCCGGTGTGTGCGGGTCGGGTCGTTAGTGGCTGCAACCTGGCGTGCGAAAGCTGTACGACACCGCACACACAACCAGCGCATTCAGAGGAGGGGTCACTACAGGATGGCTCATCCGTGCCAGAAGCAGCACTGACACTAGCAGTAGTCACGCCAAGATCGAAAGTGTTGATGTTGATGGGTATCGCTATTGGATCCGTGCACATGCAGTTCATTGATAACCACATCAGTGTCAGCAGCACACTTCCGCCTGGGCACAACAACCTGTACCCGTGCACATAGGGATTCATCGTATCAAAGTTCAACCCTTGCTCTTGTATGCTGCCTGCTTGTTTGCCTTCCCAGCACTGTACGTTGACTGCCCCGTAAGCCCATGTCGAACGTTATGTTCCATAATTTTGCAGCTCGCGCTATGTACGAGAATGCGGCGCTGGTGCCGACTGCCATCCTCATCAAGTTGGTTGGTGCGGGTATCTTGGTGTACGGAGTTGCGGCCTTCATCTGCGCTCTGCAGGTCGGCAACGTCACGCGCAATCCTGCTGTCTTCAGACCACCTTTGCTCGGCGAGAACGAAATCTGCCACAACACCGAGGGATTACCGTAAGTTTACTAACGTCGACGGCCGATGATGATAATCGAGGAAGAAGGCCGGGTAGGCACATCATATGGCGCAAGTGGATACGCAAGCCGTGGGCGGTGATACAAGCCGGGCGGGAAACGTGGCTTTTGTCCGCTTTAAGAAAATGCTATGCTCAGTTGAGTCAGTCAGTCTTTCGACCGTATGTATGTCATTCGGCCATGCCACAACCCTGCGGGTAAATCCGTATGACCCGTTTGGGTTGACGGGGACGAAAGCCCCCATAATAGGCTCATCGTTATTGCCGGGATTGACGCCCTCCAAAATAGGAGAATTGTTTAAGCTAGGTTCTGAGCTAGCGGTTCAGTTGAGGGCGTGGGCAATTCACCACTTCGGCTGCAGCATTGCTGTTCTGCTTCACACGC
Organism: Volvox africanus; assembly: GCA_030268105.1. Taxonomy (NCBI): domain Eukaryota; kingdom Viridiplantae; phylum Chlorophyta; class Chlorophyceae; order Chlamydomonadales; family Volvocaceae; genus Volvox; species Volvox africanus. The sequence continues at coordinate 1,004,999 of BSDZ01000017.1, read as the reverse complement.
CCCACTCCCTCCCACCTTCATGCTCAACGCCATACTCCCGGCTCCATACTACGCCGTGCTGTTTGGCCCGCCGTGCGCAGTATCGACTGCTGCGTCTTCAAGCAGAGAACCTGGGCCATAATCTACTGCATTTTCGACGCCATCTTCATTTCGTGGACCACCATGCTCATCCTGGAAATCAAGCTCTACACGGTGGCTGATACGCTGAGCCAGTGGTACTTCTCTGCACCAGCACTAGGTGAGATTGGGGATGCAGAATGGGTGCAGCAAAGAGGCTGGGGTCACCGGGGCTGGGGAACAGGCTGGGCCACAGATGAAGCTGTGGCCTGGTCGTTTCCTAAACTGACTGGGACGGCTGGCTAAAGGATGATGGACTTCAATCACCCCTTAAGGCGACTGCGGTACAAGTGAGGGATGAATCGATCAGGGTTGTGTGACGGGTCGGCCAGCGTGGTAGTGAACTGTTTGATGATGATCTCGCATGCTGAATTATCTCTGGAGCACATGCCACTGATAAGTATTGGGGCTGCAGACGATGGTTGCGTTGGAGTTTTGTGTATCTAGATTAATCTATTATATGTATTCGCTGGGGTCCTCCAAGATGGTCGTCGTTGCTGTTTCACAGAAGCGTGAAAGACATCTGTATCCAATTCCGGCTTGCATTCATAATCACGCTTTCGCGTTTTCTGAAGGGTCGGTTACCCTCCTTCCCTCCCAATCAACCCGCAGGCAGCTCGGCCGTGGTAGGCAGGATGAACAACTTAACGCGCGGCAGTGTGCGTCAAGCGCTGCGCCACTGCCTGACCACCTCGTTCGGCTCGGTCGCCTTTGCCTCTGCAATCATCACCATCATCAACTTCGTGCGCCGACTGCTGCAAAGAGCGGCCCGCAACAACATCATCTGTTGTATAATTAATTGCATCGCGCAGCCCATCCTGGCTCTCCTAGTAAGCGCCTCGTAGCAGCAGGGGACTGAGAGGCAGGGAGAGGTCAAAGTATTGCGTGTTGGGATTTGCTGCCGGGAAGGAGGATGGGAGAGAGCGGGGGGAGGAACCTGCATAGGCTGGTCCGGGAGTCGGCCCCGGCCAACACGTGGCGTAGCGGTGTGAAACGGCGGAATGTGTTGTGCATGGTATAGGAGGAATGCGGCACCCTCGCTTTGAATACCCCGTTCATCGTTAGGTTTCCGTGTGTATGCAATTTAGGATGCTTTTGAGCTTTCCCCCATGAATGTCGCGACCTTGTGCGTTAATACCTGGCGCCTCCACCCTCGCACCAAACCATCCCGCAGGAAAAATTCACGAGCTTCGCCACCATCGCCACCGCCATTACGGGCCAGGGCTTCCTGCCCGCCGCTCGGGCTGTGTTCGAGACACTGACTAAGAACTTCCTGCAGACCTACTCCATATGGTGAGACCTTATAGGCCGGCCATTGCCTCTTTTGCGAGTGAGAGTACAGCCGCATGCCCGCGCACGCCCGTGTGCACCTTACCTTTGCGGGAAGGACGAGCCTTCCCTCTTCTCCAGTGCCCTGTGCCTATCTGGAGACAGGCGTAAGCAGTCGGTAACACGCGAGACCATTTAACCACCAGCGAATGTCCATCACAGGTGGGTTCCGGAGCGCGTCCTGGGCTTCACCGTCTTCCTGTTCTCTCTGTCCTGGGGCGGCATCGTCTTCAGCATCACGTACGGCATGACCAAGAACAAAGATGGCAGCGCTAAGTGGGGCGTGCCGATCGTTGTTGGCATCTTATGCTTTTTTTTGTAAGCAAGGGAATGGCGGGCAATCAGGGCGCTTTGGCAATGTACTCTCCAAACAGATGATAGTTCCGGGCAGCACCGTGGAACGAAAGGCTTCGCTCTACGGGTGAGATCACCAGGGAAATTGGGCTAACGGACGAAACGGCTGATGTTGGCGTGGCGCCAAGAATTGTGAAGCATTGCAAGTTATATCTTCACCGACAGCAGCGGAGAGTACGGTCGCAGCCACAGTTACGCCGCCAATGTTTTCGCCCAGGCCTGCCTCCCTCTGTGTTTGCCTGTGCATCTGTACAAGTTTTGCATCCGGTAGCCGGCATCAACGCAGCCTTATCTGCGCTTCCAGGTTTTATCTCGCTTCCCTCTTCTGTTGACTTTCTTCCTTCCCTGCAGGATGGCCTATGTGCTTTCTTTTGTGGCGGGTCTGCTGATGGACGCAATCAATACAATTTACATTTGCTACGCGTTCGATAAGGATCAGCGCCGTGTCACTCATCCAGAAGTGCACAGCCTGTTCGCGCAGGTGAACGAGGGACGAGGTTTGGATGAAGGTTATGGGTGGAATGGAGCCGGCATCCGGCTGGGCACGAGGAAGAAACAAGGGGCCATCAAGGGCTGCGGATGGGGGGCTGGCATGTGAAGTAGCATTGGTACGACGGGTCTTGTGGGGAGTGTTTAAGGAGGGCAGCGGGACTTCAATTGTGGCAGATCAAGTTACAGGTGCGGTGAGATTATCTTTGGGTATTGACTAATGCGGGTGTTATCCATCTTTTGCGTTTGAGTCTTTGTCGTGCGTTTCCCTGCCAGGGGTGTACGCCGCTCTACTGTTGTGATGTCGGGGTGGGCATTTGTGAGGCCAGCGCGATTGCCGGTTGGCGCGCGTAGCATATCACATCCCGTGGCGTGCCGTGTTGCATCTCGCAACCCATACCTCGCACATCATTTTCTACCACCGCCATGGCCATAGGTCTGAATTCCTCACATGCCTGCTGGCTTCCTCACACGCGGACTCTGCCTATCGTTTTCCGAGCTCAGAGGGGCGTTCGCTATTTGCAGTTACCTAGGCCACTTAATCCTTCTCCCACCCCCCGGCTGGAATCCCGTTTTAAACTTTGTTCAGGTACCGGGGCTCACGGTGGAAAATCCCGACGGCAACATTATGTATGGCGCTCCGGAGCCGGCTCCACAGCCGCAGCAATACCCACCGCAGCAGCTGTACCAGTACCCGCCACAGCAGCTCCTGCCGCAGAAGGGGCCGTACAACGGTCTGTAAGTAGCAAGGTCCCTCTCGGTTGTGCAGAGTCGTGAGGGCCGTGACTGCAGCTCGGTCTCTCTCAGTCACTTGGCTCCGTGGCTCTGCCCTCCCGTCGGAGCAGACGATGAAGCAGCGGCGTGGATGTTTTCTGGCAGGTTGCGCTGGTACGAGCTATTTATTTCTGTGGCGGATGGGGTCCTCTCCAGGGCTTCCGCATATCCGCAGGCTGTCAAAGTTGCCCTGTGAGGGCGAATGGGTAGGTGACAACGAATTGTGACCATTTCATGGACATGCTACTGACAATATAACAATGAGCAGTGGCAAACCGTGGTACAGGTCAAGTCCGACCCTAGAAAGCCTCATCTGGGCGGGAATTAGCTTACCATGTCAATGTTATTAAAGAGTCGACTGGCTAAGCCGTCTGTCAATGCTGCGTGCGTGTGTGCAGCCTAAAATGAAACTCACGGCGTCGCTCATGGCGTAGGTAACACACGTTGTTGAAGTCGATCAAAGAAGGAAGCGCACGCGTTGTCTCTGATGTTTAATCGTTGCACGCAAGACTGGTGTATGTTCCGTTGGTGCATAGAAGGCGACCGCCGGAAAATTATAGGTTAGGAAAGAGAAAAATCATAGTGTGTGTATAGGATAGGGGGGTACATCACCCGTGGCCACTAACCTGGCAGTCCCTACCTTCCCCGGTGTTTCGGGGCACCCTCATCCAGTCTCCCATGCCGACTTCTCCGAAATCAGTGGTTTTCCCAGGTTCAGCACCCACCACCAGCATCCAGCGGAATCTGCCGAATCAACTAAGGCGTCAACTCCGCTACTGGTCAGCTCGCAGGTCACTTTAATTGGGGTCGTCACCGTCCATCGACATGGGGGCACCCTGCCCTTAACATTAGGGTCTTTGGCCCGCTCTCCGTCGGGGTAAAATCATAGTGTCTTAAGATTCGTGTCTTTGATTTCTGGACGTAGCCGAAGAGTAGAGATTTGTGAAAAAGAAGGGATATCTCCCCTGCGTGCGATGGGTGCGGGAATTCGAACATGGTTGCGCGCCGGGATTGTGTGTACGGAATTCGCATCGTCGTAAAGAGGCAGACACATAAACAAACCTAAATCGCCCAACGATTACCAATGAAATGATCTACAGCCTGCACCCGCTACACCGTTTGCGGTCACACGCATTAGCAGCTGCGACCAGTGAAAGCGGAGGCTGTGCATGCGGTCGATGACTGTACACCAGGTGATATCCATGTCGCCCTTGCAATACGCAGCCAGACTCTGGGATTGTGGGATCAAATGTCCATCGCGCATAAGCGGGCGTAGTATTTTACACTGGCAGGATCCATCAATCGACTTGGAACCCAGGCCAAATCGGTCCAACTTCTAGCGACACAAGGGCACAAGTCAAAGCGGCTCCACATTCTCATCTTGGAAGGTAGCCGGAAGTGCAGAAATCTTTACCAAATGAATATCCCTGCCCTTTCATGTCACCTCGCAATTCCTCCTTATATATATACTCCCTGTGCCAGAGGGACGAGAAGGAAGGGCAAGATCCACATAGCAAGGACATCATACCTATTCAGTTAAGTAGTTTGTGCTTCGCCAAGCGGTTGAATACGAGTCGGACCCACACAACACTGATGGCTAGCCATTCGGCTCCAACACTCCTTGTCTGCCGAAGCATTACGGAGAAATCGGACCCCTCTTAAACTTTCACGATAACAGTCTGTGTGTATGCGTGCATTGCCCTTGTCAGGCGTCAGAACAGGGCCAAGTAAGTGTGCTTGAATCCCTTCCTTCACACAACGCAAAACAGACATGCAGCTGCAGGAATGCGACTAATACGGCACACGAGATCTCATCCTCAGGGTATTTCACAGGACGTTTCTCTTCACAATCTCCTCCCCCCCCCTCATCCATTTTTCTCCACTAGGGGTCGGCGGTCCGCAACTGCCGGGAGTATCTCTCCATCGCTTCCCGACAGAAACTAACCTACCCCTTCATCTTTCAGCCCACCGCACCTCAGTGTGCTTCGGCCTTAATGATGGAAAAGGCGTTACGTCCGTCGCCATCCCCATGGTTATAATTCCCTCTGACGCCGTCCATAAACAACAATTGTCAAGCAGCAGCAGGTTAATCAGTTCAGCCATGCATGCGCTTTTACGTCACCATCAAACGCGCTAACCATTTACCTCATTCAGTCGCCATGACTACCACCACCAAAACAAGCTTCCATTGCCCCAGCCGCCCACCGCTCTAATAGTGTTACAGAAGCGAGGCAGCAAAAAGCCGCACACCACATACCCAGTGAAGGCCAGGGAGTCAAATCGTCATCCTAGAATCCGTCGAACATAACCTCCAGTCGACGCACTGGACACGAAAGTCCATTCCATCCTAACGATGACACCTAAAAGAGAACAGCACATCACACCGCACCAAAAACTGCCGGTACCGAGGACATGCGTCGCCGCTCAAAGGTGTACTGGCGGCGGTGACGTAATGCTTCGTCCCATGCTAAAATAAACTACCGCGGCTGGTGCTTTTGTGCAAGGAATAACCATCACCGGTGTCACAACGTCGGTACATCGCATCGGCTCACAGGCAAGCAACGATTCCGTTGTTCGCGCAAGTGCCGCAACCAAGTGCCGCCACTTGACAGACCGTCACCGCCTTGCGCTACGCAACGGGCTTTGCACAGCATCTGAGACACGTCCACAACACCATTGCCACTCCCCTTGCAAACTGCGCTACGACCAAAAAACACCAAAAACGCGTTCAGACAGATGTGCTGCAGAATCCTTCGCCGTGAAGACACAAGCAAGCGGAACGCAAACCATAATATCGCACACACGACAAGAGGAGCGTTGAGCGTTCGGGGGCCAAACCCTATAATGGCCTGAGATCCCATCCAACCTGGCGTAGCTCGACCCGACTTTTCAAACACTCACCCGCAAAGGTCCGCCGTTATTATCCTCACCATATCAATGCAATACAGCGTACAGCCCCAGCAAGCCTCAACGGCTATACGATTCGTACAAGATGACGACCCGCCGCTCGAAATCGAAATCAGTTCCAGCATCTTCGTGCAATCCCATCTTGGTTTGATTTGTCGCATTACTAACGGTCTCTGTACCGGTATGTGTTCCCCGTCGCTTTCTCGTCCTCCTCCCTGCCCTCGTCTACCCCGTCCCAACAAGACAGCGGCGCACTGCAGCTCATTCGCCGCATCCGGAAAGGGACCGCAGCACATATCCGTGTGCAGAGAAGAAAAGAAGACCAAAATCTGGATGAGAAGGAGTTGCCGATATGTTAAACAAGGGACTCGGGAGAAGAGTTTACTCGAGATGACCATTTCAAGACGACGACTTTACATCACCATTTCACACTCCGGGTCTCAAAACACGGGGTCGGCCACAAAGGCGGCCAGACACACTTCACCACATGCAACAAGGTCTGCACTTCCCGCAGGAAGTTTTTGTTAACTCCTGCAAACGCCGCCAACGTACCGACGTACCAAGGCTGCGGAAACTGCTACAACTCCAGAGGTGCCGCAAACGCTACGGCGCATAAGGACATGACCGGCGGCAAGCAGGCGATGCGAGCTGACACCTCTCGCGCGTCCACGAAGAGCGGGTCACAGGCGCTCTGCACCACCTTAAGGCAGCGGGCCAGCGGCCGCGGCTGCATTGCTGCCACGGCGGCCGCTGCCAGAGAAGCCGCCCTACCGAGACTACCGCTGCTAGCGCTTCCGCCGCTACCCAACGACGGCGATGGGGCAGGCGGTGGTGCTTGCACCGGCGGCTTCACCTCCGCCCGCGCCCGCGCCTGCGCCGCTTCTGCTCTCGCCCTTACCGTCGCATCTGTCGGTCCGTCCCCTCGTTGATCCTCATTCACGCACTCTGTCGTCGTTTCTGTGCAGCACTGCGACGCCGCACTAAACGGCGACAAAATCCGCTGCTGTGGATGCCGGGTTGGGATGCCCTCCAATACCCCGAATGAGCTTTGCGGCTGCGACGGGCTGTGCTGCTGCCCTAGCGGTAGCTGGCCTTGGTCCTGGAATTGCTGTGCTGAACTTAGCCTTTGTTGTTGTTGTTGCTGCTGCTGCTGAGCTGCAGCTTGGGAAATGAAAGTCGCGTGAATGTGTGCCGCACAGGTACTCAGACACTGGCTTACAGCAGCGTGAAGAGCGTCTCTGCAAACACAGGGGCGAAAATGAAATGGTAACAAGAAGCTAGGAAAAATCGACAGACCCGGATGTGCTGGATGATCTCAGAAGGCACGTTGTGCAGTGGGAAGGAGATAACATGTTGTAAGAATAGGAACTAAGAGCACTGGACCCAACCTGCCTCCGTTTTCAGTCTACTGCTGTTAGCTAGTACCTTCAGGGTTAGCCCCGCGCAACCCAACTTAGTCCGTTCCTCCACCCCAGGTGTCCATTCACGGATTTCCCCAGCCATTTATATCAGCCAAACTACACATTGGTCTTCCTCACCCAAATCGGTAATTGCACAGCACGCGTCGCAGCTCCGATTCCAGCTCCTCCACCATGGCTGCGTTGGATAACGCCCGCCGGTAAGCATCTGCGCTGCCCGATGCAGCGGCGGCATCCACGCCCGCTGTCTGCATCCCCGCTTGCCCGACAATAGTATCCACCCAGATGCATCCGGTGGGGGAGGTAGGGCCGGCGGCAGTGACGGCCTGTCCAAGGTAGGTCGCCATGGCCTGATGGGTCGGCGTGTGAGGAGACGTGCGACGGGTCAGGGTGGAAGGGTCAACAGGATAAAATTTCGATAATAACAAAAGGAACGCAGTTGACAACGCCACATAGTCCACCCTTTACAGGATAGGGTAAGAGTTGAAATAATGCAAATGCCCGCACCCGTATTTGGCGGGTGCAAAAGACAGGAATGTTGCTTAGGAAGGGACGGGAATGACCAAGCCAGGATAGGTAAACGGACAATCGGTTGGGAAACAGTATAATCTGCAGATGGCTTCCGACAGCTATGCCGCATGCCAGTAAAAGACTTCGGCTCTGATGATGGTGATGGTGATGAGTATAGGTCCCCAACTCGAACGCCAACGCATTCGTCTTGAGCCCTCATAGGCCCCTCTCTGGGCAATTCTCCCCACCTGGACCATGTCCGCAAGCTCTTCCGGTGTCACATTTGTATCCATCGGGATCCCCTCCAAGACCCGATCAGCAACTAGCATAGCCTGCAACGGCGGCAGTAGCAGGAAGGACAGGTCAGAAACAGTTTCAGAAGCAGGCAGCAGCGGCAGGGAGGGAAATAGAAATTGAGATGTAATGCCTTACGCAGCGAGCATAAACAGATGGGCGTCGCAGATATCCCTTTCATCCATCACCCGTGCTAGGTGACTGGCTTCCAGAAAATCCTGACACGCTCGCCTTCTCTTCGTGGTTCGCAAGCTAAGCCCAAACTTACACTTTCTTCCTCATGGGACGCACCTGTTCTGCCAGCCACGCGCATCCTCGCTCCGCGAGTTGTTCGCACGCCAGGAAGGACTCCACTGCAGCAGCGGTTAGCCGTGGAGGTAGCCGCATGCGAGCAGCAGGCGCCACCGGCTGCCGCAGCTTCGAGAATTTCTCCTGGAGGAAGAGATGCCGACCTGGAATGAATTGTGGACATCCAAGGGGTCGGAGTACCGATGTTACAACAGACCTGATGCGCCGGCCCCAACCCAGCTGGACCAAACCCAGAAGGCAAAGCGGAGCGTCAGGACAACCTTTGAAGCGCAGGCTACGGTAATGTGCCTACGCAAATAGAAGAGGGACACATAGGCCAGGCGTGATATGGTCCACAAAGCCACATATTTTCCAAAAATCTACCCACTTCCCATTCACCTGGTGAGTACCACCTCCCCCAGACTTTGCAACCCGCAAAAGCTTTGATGCGACTCGGCCCCGCCTAGCCCCCTGCCCCAGCATCCCACCGCCTCACCGATGATATTGAGCTTGGTCCGCACACACAAATCCATCAACGGAAGCAGGAAAGCCGCCGCCACAGTGCGCCCAAAGCACAGCCGCGCCAGCAATCGCAACTGCTGCTGCACGACCCCACCGCTGCCACTGTCTCTGCCGCCGGTCTCCTGTTGTTGTGCCTGTTGCTGTAACTGCTGCTGCAACTGCTTGACCAAGGAAACGTCGGTCAACTGCGCGGCGGAAAAAGGCGCCGTTTGTTAAAGTTATCACCGTGTAGCCTTTGTCGAAGTGTCGATAGTGGGAGTGCGAATTCTAGCTGTTCCAACAACACCCACCCAATTTGGGTCGCACTGGAGTGCACACCTAAAACCTGCCTGGCGCACACAACACGGCGCGCCGACCTTCGGGGACGCTTTGGAAAGCAACGGGCTACATCGTTTCCTGTGGAGTGAGCTGAGCTCAATATCCAGACCCCCTGAGGTATGTCCTAGACACAGGAACAAGGTGCCGAGGAGGACTTGCCCGCCGCCCAGCTGTCCTAAATAAGTCGTTACCACTAACCTTAAATAAGGTCGCCTGTAATCGAGGCAGCAGGTTCGACAGCTCCTGTGGGACAATTCGAAAAAGGCCCAACAACAACAAAGAACCCGTTAGCAACTCATGTGGCGCCCCTAAGGTCCAAAATTGTACAGTGTCGTAATCCTGCCTCTTTATAATTCCTTTAAAATAGTACGTAGAGCGCGTAGGCTGTGATAGGAAGCGAGCCGCAGCACAAAACAAGGAAAGCCCAAGGCTCTTGCATCCTGCACGGTAAGATGCATGATGCTGAGTTAGCGTGGGCCAATAACTCTGGTGGATAACCAAGAAAGAAGGGCGAAAGGCTCCAACCAACAGGACCTGGGTAGAAGGCCGAAGAGCTTTGGTCGCTCGGACGAGCCCGACGTCAATCCTAAGGCGCAAACGGACGGCGACCGTGACTACGCCGATCCCCATGGCGAAGGATCTCTGCATGTCAGCGTCACGCATTCTTAAGACCTTAGGCTTCCTTGCTGATCGGACCCTTCATGCGCTTAGGGTACAGATAGGAGGCCTAGACCAAACCGGAAACGGAGGGAGAGGGATGGAGAAGCGGGGAGAAAGAGAAGGTGGGAACAGAGTGAGCGAGACACGGACGAAGATAAAAGTACCCTACCTGCGGAGCGGAGACCTTCTGAATGTAATTGAAGTGGCTGTCAAGCGATTCATCGAGGTCTGGCGACCCGCACTCGTCACCGTCAGTATCACCGCCGCCGTCGACACCGACGCCGCCGCTACTGCCCAGGCCATTGTGCAGGGCAGCCCCCCGCAAGATGGCGGTCAGCTCCTTTTCAACACTGTTCAGTCGGAATAGGGATGCAAGAAGACCGACGGAATGTGGGTCAGTTACAAAAGTGATGGACCAAAGCCAACAGTTTAGGCACCTCAGCGCCAAGAGTATTTAAACTCGCCAGAATATGTTTTGAGGTTACACTGCTGCCCCAAATTCAGATGATGAGCTTTAAGAGCTTTAAGAGCTGTGATATCGGTTACGGCTTTTGACAGCTAATACTGATGCACTCCTTGCCTGCAGTCGGTGTACTAGTACTTTGCGTACCTACAGACCATACCACCTCCAAGCGCAACGGCTCCCGTCAGCGTGCTAGAAGCTTCATCCGGATGCCCTACACAAGTCTCTCGGCGGCCACCCTTATCCTGACCAGCGTTGATGACTGTGCCATGCCCCAGCCCCCAAGCACGAACTCGAATTCCGGGCTTTACACAGCCTTATAACACGTCTCTAGCTGAACGCAGTAAATCCTGTATCCTCGCACACCCAGATACCGATATTTTGATGTGTGAAAGGCATCTGTTGATTTTCCACTGATGCGACGGGCTGTAACGCTCGTTGGGCACTGCGGCCGTTAACCGAGGGACGTGTACCTTGCCCTCACCTGTTTGTGTTATCGTCTGCAGTATATCTCGTTCATCCAAGGTTTTCGTGGCCTTTCTAGAGATTTTAAGCCATATGGTTCCTGGGTGTTGATATATGGGGTTCGAATGAACAGTCCGCTTTGACTGTATAAGGAATGCCCATTTTGGCTGGTACTGCCCCATGTAACTTTGCATTCCGTTCACATACGAGCACATACAGGGCCGGGATCACTCAACAAGGACCTCACCTCCTCTTCTGCTCGAGTTTCGTCTTATTGTAGCCCATCCACCTATGAGCGGAGAAATATGAAAGGATTGGGATATGAATCAAGACAACAATCAACACAATCCGTGTTCAGGCACGACTGTTATGGCACGACTAATATGCCCCTGGAGTTCCAGGTTCTACCCCGACTGAGAGCGGGCCAAAGACCCAACGTTAAGGGCAGGGTGCCCCCATGTCGATGGACGGTGACGACCCCAATTAAAGTGACCTGCGAGCTGACCAGTAGCGGAGTTGACGCCTTAGTTGATTCGGCAGATTCCGCTGGATGCTGGTGGTGGGTGCTGAACCTGGGAAAACCACTGATTTCGGAGAAGTCGGCATGGGAGACTGGATGAGGGTGCCCCGAAACACCGGGGAAGGTAGGGACTGCCAGGTTAGTGGCCACGGGTGATGTACCCCCCTATCCTACACACAACAGGGGGTCTGAACGGCAGTAAAATTTCAATACCCTAGACAGCCAACCGCAATACTGATACATGTCGGATGCATGGAATTAGAAACAAGAATTCCAGTGCTCGGCCGCTTCTGGTGCAGCCGTAAAGTGTGCGGCTTAGGCACTCGGTGCTTAACCCCTTGGCGTTGCAACCCTCCCCATCTCTACCCCCCAAAAAATTAGGGTTTCTAGCGCCGACATTCTTAAGCTTAATGCGATCAATAATTCAACCAAGCTCCCGCCTTCCGCCCACGGAACCTCAAATAAGTGGGGATGAACCGGCGTCCGAGTCAACCATGGGAAGCGCCCACCGTGACACGCTATCCATTACAGTTTGTTATCTTACCAGTAATAGGCGGCAGCAGCTCCAGCAGCTCCAGCCGCGACGCCAACGATTAAACGCTTGCGTCTGAAGTCCAGGTCAGCAAAGAGTCATAAATACGTTTTAAGACAGAACATCAGCACGACTATGATAAGTTAAGCTACGTCTACCCACCTGCGAACGAAATCCATCGCTCAAGACGCTTGCGAAAACCGCCAAACTGTGCACAGTGGAAGGTTGCTAGCGTGTTAGAAATCCACTGTAGTAGGCTTACAAGTATTTGCCTATCAGGCGGGGCAGATGCATTAACGCATGACGGAAATTGCAGCCCGTAACTTTACTGAGTCAGTAATTTGAGAATTGACACGCCAGTGATCGTGACATCCGAGCGCTAGCGTATACTAAAAATCCTCCGAACGCACTGCATGTCTTTACGTAGAGGGGATATACAACCGAGGTTAGGGAACTAGAAGATTTTCAACCTTCACATCGTACGGCGGAGCGCGTTTTGTCCACTTTCTGACTCTCTTATTGACGCTTTATTACTTCAGCCACGACGTACTAAGTACCTGAATAGAAGACAGGCTGTGACTTGCAACAGACAGTACAGGACTACCAGGGGTCATGCACACGTCTATAGGATATTTTCAAGATTGTAACCGTCTTAGGAACGTATGTTCCAACGCAAAATGTCAAATCGAGCTTCGGCGTCTTAAAAGAAGGAACTGCTGCAAGTGCACCGGTATCCGCAGGCCTTTAGGGACGAATTGGGCGCGCTCTGCGCTGCTATGTGTATGCCTTATGACAGATAGTTTAACGGCATGATCAAGGGTCGCGGGGTCCTGCCCGCACTCCAACGGTGCCGTACAGAGCAGCTTCTTATATCTTTCATCTGCATACGCCCACATTACGGACGGCTGCATGTACAAGCCCTTTAATCCTGCTCACCTTGTCCGTGGTAACGCACATTCAAGCTGCAAAGAACACGGTAGGCCGCATAGGGCAGGTTCCCTGGTTCAAGACGCCGGCAAGTCTCTGAGAGCATGTCCTCAGAAACCGTGTCAGGGCAAGTTACGGTTGGACCCAATAATTGAAACTATCTAGAAAATGTAGGCTTGTGGCCAGGGGGTTCGTGTTAGGACAGGCCATTCCCACGCCCGGCGATAAAAAACGTTACACCGCAGTACATGCATTATGTGCGGTCACACGTGCCTTTACAAGCACAAACATACAGCTACGAGGAGCTACTCCATCATCTGACCCATAAACCTGAATAATTGAATTAAGATGCATGAACGTATTCAACCTGAGAATGCATTAAAGAAGACATCAGTATTGCTTTCCCTAATAGTGAATCTACGAGAGAGCGGGTATCCACCTGTACAAGCTTGCGTATGATATGCAACTCTGCTGCAATGAATTTCTAAACTTACACGTACCTTTCAGTTAATTAACCTTCCCAAGGCATTGGAGCATCTATCGCTCCAGGGGACAGGCAGGACTCGGCAGCCCCAATCAGGGCCTCACCCCTGCCACCCATGCCCATCGCTAGCACTGATGACCTCTATGACGCGATGGGCTCTCATACCCGATAGGATTACGATGGCCGTTGCGTACCCAGCCGTTTGCCAAGCAATTGACACATAGGCCGAATAATAGTAGGTGTACCCGAGCGTGCCAGTTTTGAAGAGCCCATGGACTCCTTAGAAAACGTTTTACTACATTGAGTCCTCAAAGTTCTAGAGGTGGCTTCTGCGGAGTCAACTTACTTCCACGAGTGTTCTACATGCGAGTGCGGCCATGGTGGCACATCCTCGAGGGGGGCTGCATTTGTTAAGCCCTTTGTATATCCGAGGACAGTAAAGCATGGCGCTTTAACCTGCCGTACCCATACCAAGGCAGATTACTATGCATTTTGCTCACACCAGACCGCCATACCATAATTGTTACGAACTGTTCCATCATATTGTCAGATACACACGTTCTAACCAAGGCGAACCGTGGGTCTGCTGCTCGAATTATTACGAGTGATCCCCAATATTAATACGTGTTGAATTCATGCGACTCAGCAGGTTTGGTTGTTAGGAATCAGACGATCGTTGGTCTCCTGGAGCATTCATTCTGTTTGTTGTTGCAAACAGTCTATATGTAACCTTCCTACTTTTTAAAGCACAAAGGATGTTAGCAGCTCAAGCTAACAAAATGGTTACACTGACGGACGCCGGTGGAAATTTGACGGCCTATGGAAACTGCCGTACCTATTGGACGAGCTGGCGTAACCAGGGAAGGTGATGCCGCGCGGAATTAGACTGAACATCGGTGGATGGGAATAAAATTTTACGAGTAACCTTTACGTCTCAAACAGAAAGTCCTTGTCTTTTGGTGGCTTTATTCCTCCAATGTGTAACGAACAAGGCGAGATTCTCATCCCATAAACTATCCTAGTTTTCATATATTTCTATATAATTTGTGAAATATAATCCTAACAGGATTCATGGGCGAGAATTCAACTTGGATATGCGAGCGAACATTGATGGTTCAGAAATTATAGTTGACCTGCAACTGTAGTCACAGCCCGCCTGCTGTAAATTACGCACCGCATACAACAGGGAGCAACTGATTCACCGCCTCAGCGCTTACGATGGTGCGTTCGCTCTCGAGGGTGAAGTTGGTGGGTAGGACTTTTATTGAGGAATGGACTCCATCCATCATTTGCCTTCATGGTATATCCTGATATGTCTTTGGTTAGCACCATTAGCAGTACCCCGAAGCTGGGATTCCGACGTCTGAGGGAAGGTTGTCGCCTCGAGCTCGGACGTGGGTTGCCCCTGGGATACGTCTGGCTGAGTCTTTACATGGATGAGGAATTATGCGCGCTTTCATAACAACAGCAGTGGCTCGCCTACTCTTTTACAAATGAAGCTCCGTCTGGGCGTTATACGGGAAATCTTGCGTCATGCTGGTGGTCTGCCCAAATTTGATACCTCGCCCACGTACAATATGACACACTTACGTCGTGTTTGCTGGTGGGTTAAGCGACAACATGGCGGCTCCCCCCTCCTGGAAGGGAGAGAGGGAAGGAAGGGGGAGGAAGGCACGGGAGGAGCTCCTCCTCACCGGCCCACATCGTCGCTCAACCCATATGCCATATCCTTGCCACGCTTACAGGCGGCTGGATTCGGGACTCAAGCGAATGCGCTGCTTCGCAAGTCCGCAGTCTACCAAAAGCGCAACGTCGGCACGAATATCTGCCTATTGTCGTCCCCCATATTTTTCTGCATAATCCTGTTGGCCATCAAAATTCTGGTCGATAAACTGTTCCTGATGCAAGATAATTTTAAGGTGAATGGCATAGGGAGGTTGATATGGCGTGCAAGACTAGCGATTCATACCCAGGGCCAGGGGATTGGGGCCGCGTTGATTCCGCCGGGGGCTTTTGCCCGTATACCAAACCATGAAATTAATGGTACGCAACATTGGATTAGTACAATAGTTTGGTTCGGGTTTGCGTGGCAACTGGGTCGAATGCAATGGAAGAACAAGGCTAAAGCGAGGAAAAGGCAGACCGACAGGCGGACGGGCAGGCAGGCAGGCAGGTGCATAGAGAGGGATTTACTGGCTTTTTGTGACAGGTTTGCTGCTCAAAAGTAAGCACGCGATCAGCCACCTCAGGCGGTAGAGGTAAAGCCTCAAGGGGCAGTTTCGCGGATATACAAGGCAGACAGCGCGTGCTCTTGCCGCCGGCCATTGCGGCACTTTGCTGGGTGTGCCACCTGCTGCACCGGCGTAATACAAGAGACTGGTGTCGTCAGCGAGTTCAATCTGGTGCATTGCATTTACACATGTATATATCGCCATATGTATATATCGCCATGAGAAAATGAACGTATAATATGCAACCTATCCACGCGTACGAATTAGGTTTAGGAAATGTAACCTATCCGCACGTACAAATTAGGAGGCCTTAAAAATATACATTAGACATCGAGATTTTACAAATACATATATGTAGCTTACCTTCACCTCGTGAGTTGATTCTTGCACCCTCACTAACACTATGGATTACGTCGCAAATAGCCACTGGTTCCCAACAAGTCGAGCTCGGCCTGCCTTATTTTCTTCCTGGTGCTCTTCCCCGACCACGGCTCTTCCATCCCCCTGCAGTGCGGCTGCGCGTGCGCCAAGTGCTGCGTGGTTGGGACAAACAACTGCTCCGCAAACCCTTACTGCATGGGCAATTTGAGGTATGAATGCAGGCAGTACGACGAGAAAAACTGTGGCCTGGAGTATAGCAAGACCGACCAGGCGCAGTGGTGCGCTGTAGAGAGTCCAAGTGTATGGGCCCCAATGCTCACGGTGCGTTCGTCCTGTTCTCCTGGCGAATCTAGTAGAGCTCGGGAAGGGAGGGCGGAGAGAGAGGGGGGAAAAAGGAACGAGGAACAAGGTAACTATGGGCATAGGAGGCACAGTGGTCCTGACCTGCACAAAACAGTTCAGTCGCATACGTAGCAGGAACCAGGACTGATGCATGGTGGCAACTGTGCTTCTCATCTTTCCCCATGACTCGTGGCAGTGACGATGACGTTGGTGGCTTCACCGCTGGCACTACCGCTGCTCATTATCATTATCTTTACTGTCTCCTGCTTCAGTTTCATTGTCGCCTTGCTCGTCGGACATAACCCCCAGCATCTCCAGGAAGGGCGCATAGTAGTTCCGATGTTCAAGTGAACATTGGAGGAACGCTTTGAACTGCGACAAACGATTATTGGGCAATTTGGACCATCGCGCGATTATCCGCGTGTTGGCCTGCAAGCTCAGTTCTAAGACTATTATTCATGAGAACTGACAGGTTGAGCACGTTCTTCTTGTACGTGTGCCCCTGTGTATGCCGCATACATGGCTTGTGCCTTTCCCTGCAGGTGCCTTCGAGCTCCTTCCGCGCCGAGCCCAACCGTCCCGCCCTGACCACCCTCATCACCGCACCCAAGTCGCCGCCATCTTTCACCTCGCCGCAGCTCAGCTCCTACATCTACCCGACGCCACCATCCATCGACAACACAACATTGCTCTCCATTCTATCCCAGATTGTGACCGCTGGCGGCGCAATTAACACTTACCTGCTTTCCAAGTACGGCATAACGTTCGGAACCACCGCCGAAGCCAGCAATACCTTGTTCGTCGACACAGCCTTCCTGGACGGCAATCTGTACCTGCTGGTCCCCTATTCAAAAACTTTCAATTGCTCCACGTTGAGGTCCATCTTCCCCCCGTATGACCCCAAGACAGGGTTACTCGGCAGAAACGCCACGGTGCAATCCGACAGCCTGGGTAAGCACGGTTCTGTTTGGGGTTTTGGGGTGATGAACGGCAGGACGGGAACTCCAGGGGTGGTAAGAAGGTGCAACCCATCCACTGGATGGCGCTGCTCTATTCTCTACCGAAAAGCTATAAACGCCTGGTAGGTCAAGCAGAGGCGGCGGGAGGGGCAGAGGGAGGGACGGACAGGGAGGGTAAGACGAAATATTCCCAACTTGTCAAATGGTGGAGCCGGGATCCGACGAGGCCGGAGAGGTTGGACGACGCTCAACCTTCAGGTGAGCGAGATGCTCAGTAGATGAGCGCCTCGCTTTGATAGTGTTGGCAGACCCCCACCCACTTGGCCCACACTCATGTCATTCTGTTTTCTCCTTCGCAGATACCATCAAACCTAACCTGCTCGGTGCGCCGGTCATGGATCTTCTGGTGGGGTTGGTCAACATCACCAGCAACACGAACCTCACCCTGGACCAGGTGCGAGCTCCAGGATCGGTTATACTTTGGGTTCTTCTAAGGGAACATGAATAGAAATAGGTTTTAAGCATTAAAGGATTTAGAGGAAGAGGAATAGGTTAGGGTAGAGATAGAGGAGATGGCGCTGGGGTAGGGAAAGGAGTTACGGATAACGGCCATGCTGACCAGGGATATCACGAAGGACGGGAGTAGGACTCATGGCTCGGTCCGGTCAGTCAGCCCATCTATTTGCTTCAATGGTGGTGAAATGGATTTCTTCGTGCATTCCTGCGTTATGCTGTAGATCCGTAGAGTTGTGGCCCTGACCCTACAACCTTGCATTGTACACGTACGTCCCCAACCCCGGGGCCCCAGGCGTGGGCCCAAGTCCCGGACTCAGGAATTTTAAGCGCCTTCCTTAGCACGAACGCGAGCTGCCTCAACGTGCTCTTCTCCGACGAGGTGGACGTCAAGTCGATGGACAAAACTGCCTACTGCGGATTTAAACAGGTTGGGCACGATGATGATTCAGGGAGGGCGGCTCCTGCCCGCGCCGCGTGATCTGCGTGCGGATGCCGTATTCCAAAGCGCCGTGGGGGTATGTAAACGTCGGTGCACGTGTATGTGTGCGCGTTTGTGTTTTTTATCGAACTGGACTGCAGGGAAGAAGGTGTCCGTTGTATTTATAGGCCTGATACTATCACATTGTGCAACATAGCGTGAGACATTTGCCCTCTCGCCCACCCCTGCATACCCAGGCCCGCTGCAACGGTACGTCTGTCATCAACGAGTACCCCCTCTCATACGAGTATTACAACACGACCTCCGACTCGCTGTCGTTCAGCCTGTACTACAACGGCACGGATAAGAACGCCCCGGGAGACAGACCCCTCAACTTGCGGCTTAACATCGGGCTGTCCGGAGCAGTGGTGGCTTGGTGAGAAGGAAAGATCAGTATGAAAACATTTTGCGATTTTATGTTTATTGAGCACCTTAATAGTCTGGGTTGGCATCGGACCTCAAGGTGGGAGGAAGGAGAGTCCCCTGGCTCCCGGGGTCCGGGGGAGGCCCGCGGAGGAAGCCCTTGAGAGGCATGGGAAGGGCCTGTCTTGTTGCGCAGGGGACCTGCATGATGACCTAGCTTGCTTGCGACCTGTCTTGGCAGGCTGAACAATACGCTGATGAACAACACGTCTCTGGTCAATGCGGTACGGCTACTGGGCATGATGGCGATGCCTAAGCGTGCATCTAAGCTTAAGCTGGATCTGTCTGCCTTGCTGGGGCCGCTCTTTTACACGTAAGGACTGCGCGTCAACGTATCAATGATATACACAGCCCTGTATGTTGCACCATTATATGTTTTTTTGTAGTAAATCTTAATGTGTTTTGTGTATTTTTATACACATATTCATGTATTTTTGCGTACGTATTCATTTATGTGTCACTGCAGTATGCATGGGATAGATGACACCACAGTTCTTTCCTCATGACGTGTTTTCGATGGGTTCGCGTTATCCGGATGGGTCGTGACGGCGGCAGGTTCAACACAACACATCCCAAAACAACACGCCACGGTGCCCCGTCATAGCGACAATTAAGCTGTACAGAACCCATTGACAGGGGTGGACAAAGGGGGCGGTGTGTTGTACTGTTAATGGCAAACCCAAGGGGTATGGCACCCAAAGCTGAACCTACCCAGTGGCTGCTAATCCTGGTACTTACTTGGGGCCAGCTACTGAACGATTATATACTAATTAGCGCAGCTTAGGCTTCGTCCTTCTTGATCTTGTGTAAGTTCTCTCCGTTGTTCATATGTCCCGTCCCCTCCCGGCCCTCCCCCTTGTCCCGGGGCCACGGTTTTCGCGGTCCACATACAGGTGGGTTGTGCAGATGCTGATGCCCACCTTCCTACAGCTTCTCGTCTACGAGAAGGAGAAGCGGCTGCGCATGATGATGAAGATGCACGGCCTGGGCGACGGCGCCTACTGGCTGGTCACCTATCTGTGGTATCTCTTGTTGTACATTATCTACATCATCATCTTCATTGTCTTCGGAGCGGCCGTTGGATTGGAAATCTTCCGCCGTACAAATATGGGTGGGTCAACGGGTCGCAGATTACGGGTGTGGGGTGGGGTGCCCAAGGAACAGGAAACCAGCCAGAGTCGCATGTGCGTCTGGCGTTGTGGCTGTGTGGGAACAGGGAACAGGAGAGGGGCAGATCTGTTGTCTGCGGGTATCACGTTGGGAACATAAAGGTTTGCATGGGTGCCTCGTGACTGGGGTTCGGGAGAAAGAAGACAGTCAGGCGGATCTGGATCTCCGGCTAGCGCAGACCTACATGCTCCAGGGCAGTGATTACACCTGAGTTGGCTCCCCAGTGTTTCCCCGCCGTTCCTCGGCATCCACGACCCCCGGCATGTGCCTTGCCCCGCGGATCGTGGGACTGAAGGGGTAATTGGTAATTGTAACGCCCGGTGTTTGTCCCCACATTTGCCTGCAGCGGTCTCAAGCATCCTGTCCTGTTGCATCGGATGTGTGCGCCTCCTTTCCCGTGGATCCCGTGGGTTTCTGCGTTCTTCTTTCCTTGTAATTGAGTCCTGTTGTTCCCATGCTGCTTACAGGCCCGAGGCGCACTCCACAACGTCCATCCTGTTTTGCCCACATCCTGCGCTGCTGCTCTCCCTTGCCCCTTTCCGACTTGTACTCCCGGTTGTATCACGACGGCTAGTGATATTTGCTCCTCAACAGCAGTACCAGGTCTCGTCAATTCGCCTTCTCTTTCTTGATCATAAGCGCCGCTCTGCACTTAACCCAGGTAATCACCCTCCGTGGTCTCCCCTCCCCCCACCCCCCCAGGTGTTCAAATTATTTTTTATTTCCTCTTCGGCAACAACATGATCGCCCTCGCCTTCATGCTCTCATCCTTCTTCTCTTCGTCCCGCACATCCACTGTGGTTGCCTTCCTCTACGTCTTCGCGACCGGACTCATCGGAGAGCTGTTGCTGAGGGTAAGGGACAAGAAGAAAACAACGGAGCCTCAACGCGTGTACTGGTGGGGATTCCAGGAATCGGAAGTCCTGGAATCCAGTACACGCGTCGACTTAATCTCCTGTTAAACCCCTCCCCCTTTATCCAGCCCCTACACGTGGTGTTAAGGAGCAGGAGGAGGAGAGGGTGTTTCCGGCGTTTCCGGCCTCAACACAATTCCCTTCTTGTTTTCCCTGTTGATTTTGGGCCACGGCCACGTATTTATTTCATGCAGTTCTCGTGCGCTACGCATGGGAATTGTCTTTGCCTTCGTCCCTCTGCCTCATGAGGAGTTCGCTTCTTACCTCTCCCCTCTGCCCTTTGCCTTGTCGCCTCTGCCCTCTCCTCCTTCCTTCTCCTCTGTCCTCTCCGCGCAGATCTTCATGGAAGACAACGAAAGCTGGGTTTTCTTCATTGAATGGATCCCCGCCTTTGCACTCTACCGGTAAGCGTGGAGAGGGGCCGCGGTGTGCGGTATCTTGGGTAGGCGACTAGGATCCAAACATGCGTCCTGTCCACTCATGAAGCCTTCGCCTGATTTAGGAAAGGTTGCGTGATACAACAGAACGACATGTAAAGCACAAGGACATTATCGCAGTCTCGCTCTCGCTATATGTGTGTAGGATAGGGGGATACATCACCCGTGGCCACTAACCTGGCAGTCCCTACCTTCCCCGGTGTTTCGGGGCACCCTCATCCAGTCTCCCATGCCGACTTCACCGAAATCAGTGGTTTTCCCAGGTTCAGCACCCACCACCAGCATCCAGCGGAATCTGCCGAATCAACTAAGGCGTCAACTCCGCTACTGGTCAGCTCGCAGGTCACTTTAATTGGGGTCATCACCGTCGATCGACATGGGGGCACCCTGCCCTTAACATTAGGGTCTTTGGCCCGCTCTCGGTCGGGGTAGAACCTGGAACTCCAGGGCATATTAGTCGTGCCATAACAGTCGTGCCTGAACACGGATATATATATATGTATGTATGTATATATGTGTATATGTATGTATGTATGTATATATGTGTATATGTATGTATATATGTATATATGTGTATATGTATGTATATATGTATATATGTGTATATGTATGTATATATGTATATATGTATTAATATACATATATGTGGATGTACTATCCCGCTTCTCCTCGTCGCAGAGGGTTCCCAGTGACCGGATCTGTTTTCTATATTTTCTGTTTTTCATGCTTTTTGGGATTCCTGGTCGGCCCTCACCCTTCCCAGCGGCTTGTGGGAGATGGCTCAATACGCCTTCTTGGGTGTGTACCAAGGCTCCGTGGGACTCAACTTCTCTCGCTTATCGGATGAGGGCTGCGGCATGCGGGCCACCTGGGGCATATTCGTGGTTGAGTGGGCCATCTTCATGATACTGGGCTGGTATTTTGAGCAGGTAAGCTGGTGTGGGGTCGTGGGGTGCGGGGTAGGGCGGTGGGCGGCGCTGTGCGGGATGTGGGTAGGGGGGAACTACAGAATAAACAGCGATTGCTCAGCCCGAACTAATACCGGAGCGGAAGTGTTAGTATGAGAGGATGGAGAGGAAGTTAAGTAAGCGGGTAATAAAGATTCTCCTAGGGTGGCTGGTAATGCACGTGTAATGCCTAGAATGGCAATTATTATTGCCGCACATGCAGCGGTGGAGGAAAGAAGGAACGGGTGTTTGCGCTGCTAGTGCTGGGTTTAAATCCTGGATCCCAGGCTTATTGGGCCGCCTACCGGCATTTGCCCCAGCCAAAAACTGTCAAATCTGCCCTGAATTCAATGATTTGCGCAGGTGATTTCCAACGGCACTGGCATTCACCGCCATCCGCTGTTCTTCCTTCAGAGTTGCATGAGGCGGCGTAAGGCCCCGCCCCAAGGCTCCTTGGGCACGCCCCGCGCCTCTATCGAATTGGGCAACGGCAGGCACAGCGGCGAGGCCAGCAAGAGCGCCGGCGGCGGCAGCGGGAATGGATCGTTCCGACTGACTCCCGAAGAGCACGAGGACGTTCGGGCGGAGCGGTTGAGGGTGGAAGCGCTCCATGAGGGCGAGTTGACCTCCATGCCGATTGTGGTGCGCGATTTGAGGAAGGTGTATCCCCCGCTGGATGGAGGGAAACCAAAGGTACGTTGGGGCTTGGGGTTTAGGGCCAAAGGAGAAAGAGAAGGGAGGGAGGGGAAGGCGAACGGACGATACCCCGAAGGGGGAGGGAGGGGCGCGTTGGGAGAGGTGAGGGGCAATACCTCTTGATCGTGTATGACCATGGCGCGGGAAAAAATGACAACTTGCCAGGTCTTCCCCGAGGACTTGTGCTTCCTTCTCCTTGCTGGCATTCTCGGTACAGATGAGTTTGGAAATAGCCATCCTCTGTATCTGGATTGGTAATGCAGGTGGCGGTGCGCACGCTGACTATGGCAATTGAGCGCGGGGAGTGTTTTGGACTGCTGGGCCCGAATGGCGCGGGTGAGGATGGGAGCGGGCGACAGGGGAGGGAGCAGAAGGAGAGGGAAGGAATCGAGCGAAAGGGAAGAGAGCGGAGGGAGGACAGGGAGGGAGAGCGATTATTATTCCTAAATTGGTTATGGGCACCTTCGGACGGCGATATACTTACCAGTGCCCAGATCCGCTGTGTTCCAGGACTGGCTGGGTCATTGCCTGCCGCCACTGCTGCGCATGCTACGGCCGACGCCGGTTTTAGCCGGTTGCGACGCCTCCTGTCTCTCTCACATGGTCCCATACCGAGTCGGGTTTCCCTTGTCATGTCCTGATATATGCATTTCCATACATCACTCTTATGTATTTCCGTTCTCGTGTGCTCCCAGACCCTATCGTGATCTCACCGGCCCTCGTGCCGTTCATCGTCGTTCCATCCTTCCCCCGCCGTATCGTCTACCCTCCCAGAACATCTTAAACCACGGCTTTTTAGTTCTTTGCGTCCATCTTACTTCCATATCGCTCATCCTCGCGCCCAAACCCTTCTCCCTCGAAAGGCAAGTCCACCTCCATCAACATGCTCACGGGCTTCTTGGAGCCCACCGGCGGCACAGCCTCAATTGAGGGACTCGACATCACCAGACAAGTGCGTTAATAGGGACAGGTGACGATACGGAAAAGGAGGAAAATAGGAAAGGAGGAACTGACGGAGGGAGGGACATAACCTCGTCAGCTTCCATGTCTTGTGATTGCGCTCGTGCTGTTCCCTCTCAAACCTATGTCACGCATTTTTTACGTTTTCTGCATTCCGGTAAGAAATGGTGTATATGTATCTATGATTCTTTCGTCTTTGTCCGATACCGGTAACATCCTGAAGCCCGGTTATGCGCCCGGCGTGGACCGGTTTATCCTGCACCGCAGATGCCCAAGATTTACAGCCTCATGGGTGTCTGCCCCCAACACGATTTGCTGTGGGAGCAGCTGACTGGCGAGGAGCACCTGCTTTTCTACGGTCGCCTCAAGGGGCTGAAGGGTACGCGCGTGTAACGAGTTGGGGAGGAGGCAAACGGGGAGAGGGGCGAGAAGTTACGAGGAAACCAGAGGAAGAAGGGTGCACGCGCGAGCACGTGTGTGTGTATGTGTATGAGTATGTGTATATGTGTGCGTTAGAGAACTTAGCCGTACACAAGGGTTAGGACGCCACCCTGCGTCGCGAGTATTGCGGTGAATTATCCTTCCCACATGCGGATGTCTCTAAAAGTTTGCCAGTCTGTCTAGTAGTTGCTATCTGTTTGTCTGTCTGTTGGGTCACGTGCGGACTTTCATTTCAAAACTTTGCACCCCCCAACGGGCCCCTGCTTCCGGGAGTTAATTCGCTTTCTAGAGGTGAACAGCTTTTAACAGCGTTCAAATTAACGACGCATTCAAGGTGTATGACGCGAGGCGGCTGACTACCACAGCTTCGCTCCCAGAACCCACATTTGAGCTTCGGGCGAACTCAGCCAGCATAGCCAATGTGAAAACTAATAAGTTAAAAATTTGCACTCTGCTTACATCTTAAATTGGTGGGAGAAGTGCATACTGGCCCCCCGACATGCTCCGCATACCCCGTAGGTGCGGAGCTAAGAAATGCAGTGGCGGTCGCGCTAAAGTCGGTGAACCTTTTCAATGGACGCGTGGGGCAGAAGCAGTCTAAGAAGTATAGTGGCGGCATGAAGCGGCGGCTGAGTGTGGCCATCAGCTTCATCGGGAACCCTCAAGTAGTGTACCTGGTGGGTGCGGTGGTAGGGAGGTGGGGAGTGTTGGGGCAGGGGGGTAGCCAGGAGGGTGGGTGCGGTAGTAGGGAGGTGGAGAGTGTTGGGGCTATCATGCAAGTGGCCGCCACCACACCCCGTGCCGCTGTCATGCAAGTGTTCCTCCCGACCCCCTGTCATGGAAAGGGGGCGGGAGGAACACGTCCTTGACAACGGCGGCACCAGCGGTCAGATATATCCGCGGTCAGCAACAATGCCGATAGCATGCATGATAACGGTCTCTAATGCTCTTCTTTTCGACCTTCATTCACGGGCTTGGCGGCAGCCTACCTTGATTACGCCCCAGCTATTTCCCTCTTCCTGCTTTGGACAACGTCAGCCATCATCCAACCTACACTGTTAGTCCTCGTTCCTTCAGTACCGGCACCAGGATTCGTTCCATTCGCCTTCCCCTCCTCCCCCGGCCCTCTGCTGCTCTCCAGGACGAGCCCTCAACGGGTCTGGACCCCGCCTCCCGCCGCAACCTGTGGGATGTGGTGCGGTCCAACAAGGAGGGGCGCGCCATCATCCTCACCACCCACTCGATGGAGGAGGCGGAGATCCTGTGCGATAGGCTGGGCATCTTTGTGGACGGCCAGCTGGTGTGCATCGGCAACCCGCGCGAGATCACCTCGCGCTACGCAGGCTACCTGGTGTTCACCATCACGGTGGGGCCAGGCCACGAAGACGCCGCCAAGGCCTTTGTGGCGCACATGAGCCCCAGGTCGCGGCTCACTTACGCACTGGGGGGCACATTCAAGTACGAGCTACCCACCACGGATGTGAGCCTAGGGGGGGTCTTCGACGCTGTGGCGGCCGCCAAGACGCAGATGCAGGTGCTGGATTGGGGCGTTGCCAATGCCACCTTGGAAGAGGTCTTCATCAAGTTCGCGCGGCAGATCGGCGCCGAAACCAAGGACCAGTAAGGAAAGAAAGAGAGCAACAGAGAGCAATAGAGTGTGTGTGAGAGTAAGGCAGAGAGGAAGAGCCGGAGAGAGAAATCAACTCAGAACTGTGGTGCTCTATCTAGAAGTGGTTCAGCAAATTTGAACGAAGAGCATCTCACGGAGATTCAAGAAATCCAATATTGGCAAGGGTACAGGATTGGATGAGGTTTTGCTTCCATGCTTGTACTTCGTCCAATGACCCTCGGACCACTTAGGGTGGGGCAGGAAGCGGGAGGAGTGGAGAATGGTCTTCAGCGACATCACCTGCGTATTGTGGCGTATTTCAATGTTCAACGTACGTCGCATCACTTTGGATTTGCTTTTTTGCATTTTGCATTTGTCTAGAGGGGTGAGTCGGCTCCCTAATTTTTGTCGCGACCGTCACACAGTTGATGAACAGCGCCCGTGATGAAACCAAAAAGTTGGCGCTGCCGGGTCTGTCTCTTATTGCTTTCGTGGGGCCAGTACATAAAGGAAACGCGCACTTCTTCCCAAGCAGTCGAGGATGACCCCCGAACTTTGATTGAAGTACCGTCTCATGCGCAAATCACTTCCCGAAGACGCTCACGGCAGGCGTGTTGTCTCGACCATTCCAAGCGCTGAAATCTTCTGAGACCCGCCGAAACGGTTATTAGGAAGCTTGTTAAACTCCTCTGCCGTTAAGCTCAGCTGGGCCGCAGTTCCGTGCTGGACCAACCTTCTTCCCTGCCCGGGCTGTAGGGAAGGGTGGGCAGGTTTGGCGATTCCTCAAGTGTCGAGGAACGCAGAAGGGACTAACAGCACGCAGTTCCCACCTAAAGGGTATTATTATTGGATGTTTTGGTACCGTCTCATGTCTTGGAACGCATGACGGGCCAGAAGGTTTTCCTCCTGCTCATTTGCACCATTTGGGCGTGATGAGGTAGTCGGCGGGGGTTGTAAATTCTTTATTGTTAGGCGGCCCTTGAGAAATGTTGAGATTACATTACCAGATAGCAATCCAGGCAAGCGGCTTTGATGCTGATGATTAGAATGACCTTTGTAATGATTGCTTGAGGAGGAATGGCAGGTGCCCAGCGGGGGGACGACTCGGGGGCACAGCGGCGGTCATACCTATGAGCTGACCCACGAGATGAATGACCCTCCGAGCAGAGTTGATACCCCTGCCTCCGACCGTGCTGACATTCGTTATGGGGTACTTCAATTAGTGCGTGCAATTATGTATTCGTGTGCTTTTGCTCTTTTTGCTCTATTAGGTCATATGGCTTGAGGAATCGATATATGGCAATAGTAAGTGGACGCGACAGAGCAACATCTTCAACAAATAAACCATAATTTAACGATAACAAGGCACAACACAACGGGGGCCCCACTCCCGACTGATCGTAAAAGAAATCCTGTTCACTTTCATTATGCTTCGCTCCGCTGAAATGTATAGAAAGTGATGGACCGGGACCAAGGGGCATTGGGACGGCAGCTGGTTCTCGGCAACCGGTTAAGTACGTGGCCGGTTGGTGGTTCCCGTTGGTTTCGGCGGCAGGATATGATTACGAACACCAACCTGACAAGGTCCTGTCGACCTGGTCTATCCATTGCCTACCATATGAACATGTCGTACATTGTGCCGTACAGACATCGATGTAAGATCCAAATTTGTTCGTGCGTGCCTCTCGAAGGCCTGCTTGAAGGGTAAGTGACATCAAATCAGAGCACCAGGACGAGCCGCCACGTCCCGAGCCGAAATCCACAAGAGGGACCTGGCAGCCCGATTCTCTGCCAGGGAAGGGCAGTTTGGCCATTTGCTTTTATCTATCGTACTGTTCGTACGCAACTGTGACGAAAGAAGGGGAATATGCGACACGTGGCATCGCATATAGCGCGAACACTTTGATACACGCTGGGAGCCATCTTTGCCAGCCTAAGCCTTAAGCTATCCCGATACTGCCTGCCTAATCACTCATCACCAACCATCAGATGACTCACCGATTACCGCGCTCGATATGATGAAAGCAAAGCTGCCATGACGTTGAAAGTAAACGTCGATTCGCGAAGCGCCAAACAGTTACAGTTAACAGTCACCATTGAAAGCTCCTGTTACCTGTACCGGACGTCTCAGGTACCAGGTACCCCTACCACCCCCAAGGTGGTAAATCAACTGCCCCGTCCGCCTGTCTTCCACCGACAAAATCGCACCTCCTCCTTCCGTTTCCCCCTCCACCCCCTTTCCCGCCCCTTTCCTATGCAAGCCGCAGTCGTCCTCTTCCACCCTCATCCCTGCTGCGTCCCCTTCTCCTCCTTCTCCTCCTCCTCATCCGGCAGTATCCGCCTCCAGCTCCTCGCCACAATGACCTCACCGATGGGCTGCTCCTCCAGCGAGTCCAGCCGGAATACGGTCACGTCCGACGCGAGTATGGCCGGGGCTCCGGAGCTCGGGCCGCGTAAGCGAAGAGAGGGAATTGTGGCATACCTGCACGGGGCACCGGGTTGGGTCGAGTAATGCGCTGCGTTGGTGTCCTGCCTGCCGTTTTTGGCTGCTTGAAGGGACTTCACGAACCGCCCACCTAACAGCCCAGAAACAGCCGACCTGTGTTTTTTGCGGCCAATTGACCACCTACACCTACACATGCACGCATGGCTATGCCTTAGTAGAGTGGCCCTGGGGGGGGGTTGCGGGGTAAAACCCCTCCCATCACGCTCTCCTACACCCATCTCCATATTTCCCTCCCTCTCTCGTACCTCTCCACTCGCTCCAACGCCTCCGTACATGCCCACAGCCACTCCTGCTGCGAGCGCGGGTGCGTCGGATCCACTAAACTGGCGGCGCTTAGCCCCGCAGTGGCCTCATCGAAATCATCTATCTGAAGCGCGGAGAGGGCGGCTCGGTTCGCGTACTCGATGACCGGATCTGTCGAGTCGTCCTGCACGGTTGTGTTGTGTTGTGGGGGAGGCGGCGCCGGGGAGGTGTACGAATCAGGCTCATCAGGCTCATCAGGCTCCCAGGGGATGCAGACTAAGACCCCAGTGGGAAGGTTTGAGATGCTGATGTTGATGCTGAGGAAAGCGCGCAAATGCGCCTACGTACCGTAAACGGTTCCCAGAGACGTGCCTACGTTTTTGTGTTTCGTAGTTGCGTCCAAACCCCCCTTTCCCCTTCCCCAAACCCCACTTCCCCCCTGTTTTCGCATCTCTCCCCACCTGCACTAACAGAAGGAAGGGTGCCTCCCAAAAGACAGCGGCGCGCTCCTCCTCCCCTACTGCCGCCACCTCGGAAATCGAGTTCCGATGCGCCACAATCTCCTCATCACCAGCACCGGCATCACCAGCACCAGCAGCGGCCGCCGGCTGTTGTGGCGAAGGTGGCGGCGTGATGAGCGATCTCCCCAGATACCTCTTGGAACTGATTTCAACAAGTCCCAGCAGCAACGTGCTGACCTGAAAAGGAATGGAGTGGGTAGATGGGTTGATGGAAGCATCTTGGAGAAGGAAAGCAACGATATCTCAATCTCCAAACATGGGGCGGCGGCGGTCCGGATCGCGGAATCCGGGCGCCTGAGAGACATACATGTCACCGTTTCTAGACTGTATCCTGACTATACGACATACCACTACTTCGTGAAGTACAATACGTTACGCTTATGTCGTACAGGTCGAACAGGTGTGCCTCGTCCCTGGCCCGTTGGCCATCCTTGCACGCTCACCTCATCCGCCCAAGACTCCACTTCCTCCTCCTCCTCCTCCTCATCTGGGCCGGCAGCTCCCTTCCCTGCCAATTTGGAGTCCTGCGGGCCGGGACGCAAATGTGGATTGCGGTTTATCGATTTCAATACTTTCCATACGACACAATCTCGTACAATCTAGTGTTTTTTAATGGCCGAAACAGGAATGTACAGCGAAAACCGTGTGGGTTTGGCAGGTCGGCAAGGAAGCTCGTTTTCCCTTTACCCCTCCTTCTTACCCCCTTCTCCTCCACATATGTAACATGCATTCGCCCTCAGACCCCCTCTTCGGTCCCCTCCCCCCCGTCACGCAATGCTCACCGCATCCTCTGCCTCCACCACCTTCTTTCGGAGCTCTGCGAGTTCCGCCTCCCACCCCTCTCCGAGAAACAAGCGCTCCAGGGACTGTGGTTGGGTTTCGGAGGATCGGAGATTGCGGGTGGGGGGAGGTAAGGTGGTGGACATCTGGGGGCGAGCGCTGCCCCTTCCCTGCTTCCTTTTGTACTATAATAAAGATCAGGATACTGAACTTTACATGAAAAATCCCGAAGAAAACGATAATCATCTATCATTTTTTTCCGAAATATGAATTCTCAAAGGTTAGGTTTGACAAACAAATAGCTCAGCTATGGCAAGAATCATGACGCCTGAAGAGGATATTTTACCGATGCCGAGATCCAGCACTGCTCAAGCAACGGACTGGTGGCCACGAACTGAGCATCATCGAGGCTGTCTGTACTCCTCTCAGCGATTCAGACGATTCCCAGGCTCTAATAGATTATCGCCAACGGATATAAAACCACTTTAACTAATTATACCTAATTAATTAAGCACTAATTAATGTTTCGAGCCGCACACCCACCTGCCAGTCCACCTCTGCCTCCTCCGGCGCCCACATGTCGTCGTCGTCCAGCTCCCCGCCGCGTCGCCCGCCAGATACACCCAGATCTTTCAGCCCCGCCGCCAACGACATACCGCCAACAGCCGCTGATGAGACGGCGGCGGCGGTGGAGGCGCCGCTGTCCGTCTTGCCACTCACCTTGCCGCCCTTCGTACCTGCTGAATTTGCCGCCGCCGCCGCTTTCCCCCTTGCCTGTGCGTGGAGCCGTTGCTTTTGCGCCTCCTCTCGTTTGCCGTCCCTCTCAACCACCTCAAAGAAGTTTAGTAGTTGCTCCCATTGATTTAGCTGTCGATCCAGTTTTTCGGTTGGATCAGAAGCTGCCGCCGACGTCGTGCCATCACGCCGGCGGCCGCCGCCGGCGGTAGTGGCATCTCTGGACGCAGACACCGACACCGTCGCCACGTCGGCGCCAGCGTCGGCGACGGATGCTGGCTTGGCAGGATGTTTGCTGGAGGTGGATGTAGAGGCGGCGGTCGAGGCGGCACGCCTGGCCGCGGCGCGCGCGGCACGCTCCTCCTCCACCGTCACCTCATTCACATACTGTTCGTACTTTTCGTACGCCTGCTCGTGCAATGGGTGTTACAACATGAGGATTAAACAAGGAAAAAGCTGAGGAAGAACGACTGACAAACAGACAAATATTGAGTGATAAACAGACCGATTCACAGACAGACAGACAGACAGACTGCGTGAGGTTGTAACACCAGCCATGCCATGCAGAATGGATGTATGGTTTGCAGATTAGCTCCGAAACCCGAAATTATTACCGTTAACCTTGCTCGTGAAAATCAGCAAAAAATCTCAGCCTCCACTGCCCTCGTCTCTCTGCCTCTATAAGCTCTCTCCCTTTTTGACCCATTTGACATTTGCCTCAGTACTGTACAAACTGACCAAGCAAAATCTGAGAGTGCAGAGTGCAGGGTACATCGCCTTTTCCCCCTTTCTGCCCCCCCGGGTATCGACACCATCAGACCTGCAACGCGTCCCAGTCCAAGTCATCCCCAGCATCCTCCACCGTCGCGGAACCCGCTGCCTCTTTCCTAGCGGCGGAACGCAGCGCAGGCGGCTGCGTTGGTGGGGCCGACATGCTTGCCGCCGTCGCGGCGGCAACGGCCCCCTGCCGCTGCAGCTGTGCGATGGGCATCAGCCGCCGCTTCGGTGCGGGCGCACTGGGCGCGCGACGTACCACCGTCGCCGCTGCTTTCCGCGTGTGCACGGTGCCGCTGCCAACCCTGGCGGCGACAGGCACCGCCGCCGCCGTCGCCTCCTCGTCATCTTCGTCGAGTACTTTACGCGCCATGGCGGCAATACCCCCGAGATCCAGACCACCATCATCATTCTCTTCTTGCTCGTCCAACTCAACGATCTGCTCGTTGCCATCGTACTCGTCCAGGCGGCCATTTGGCGCCGTACTCACGTTCCGTGTCGCCGCGAGGTCCACGAGTGCAGATGAGGGGGCGGCGGCTGCACTGGCGACGGCCCACTCGCCGCCGTCTACGCCTCCGCCAGAGGCTGCGGCAGCGGCACTAAGTGGCTGTGGGAGGTGGTTCGGCGGCGTCGCCGGCGGCGGCGCTTTCGGCCGGCTGAGTGCCCGTAAAGCTGGAGCAGATTTCGGCATCACCCGGGCGACTCGCTGCTGTGAGGGCTTTGGAGCTGCCGCTGTGGCGGTTGCATGTGTTCCTGGAGTGGCCATCGGATCAAACTTAGCCCGACGTCGCACCTCCATCTTCCAGGCCTTCCGTTCCCCTTGCCGCTGCTCCATGAACTCCTGGTAAGCAGCTTCCTCCTCCGCGCTGAGAGGTCCAGGCCCCGTATTGCTATTATTGTTTGTTGAGGCTAGGGATGAATGTCGGGAGAAAATATGGTTGCTTCTCGGCGTGCGTGGAGTGCTTTGGAGCGCATGGCGAGGGCAGACGAGCAGGACAGTGGCCGTCGAGGGAGCCGGACCACGGGTGCTGGCTCCATATCGGATAAGAAAAGTTGAATGTTGATTTGTTAGTGCATCTGTGCGGCTTCCCGCTGCCGCCTGGCAGCTTCGCATGGTGGTGGCTGCCCCAAATTGTGCAGAGCCGACTTTGTAACAAAACGTTTGGATAGACTTTCGAAGAACACTCTTAGTTTTACAAAAACAATTTCCAAACAACTGTGCAAGTTTGAGAGGTTTATGAATTTCGTGATGCATCCATGCATGGGCTCCATTCTCGAAAAAACTGTCGACCGTTCTCGGTTAGCCATATTGCGGCCAATTACATAGATACATATTATCTCACTAATACAGTATGATAATCACCATACGGTATATAACTTTTTATCTTCTTGTGCAAGTATTACACGGTAAGTCTTGGCGACTTTGTAGTTAACTCGATCGACCATTCATTGTGCTTCGCCAGACCTCTTAGCCAAGGCAGATTATCAACCAACTTAACGAAATACTCGAAACCGCAGACTACTCTAGAGTAGCAGAGAACATCCCGGCCGAAAGACGCACCGGCGAGATATCTCATCCCTTAGTCCTCAGTCTGCATGTCGCCGCGCAATAAACGGGCACGCGAGAAGAAGGATGACAACAATGACAGTAATAAGCAAGATGCGATACCCGATAGTGCAGACGGTGCAAAACCATTACCAACGCCCAAGCGTGCTCGCTTGGACGATGGCGCCGCCGATCATGCTGGAGCTTCATCTTCGTCCGTGGCAGTAGAGGATCAGCACCAGCAGCAACAGGAGGATGAAGACCAGCATCGCAAACCCTCTGGCCCCGCCCGGGGCCCTGCTGATTATGGCGATAGGGCCGATGCCGATGCCGATACCGTACGCGGCAATAGTCCAAGCTCAGGGCCTGGTAGCAGAAAGGGCAGCGAGGCGGGGGAGGAGGAGGAAGGTGACGATGAGGGGGAAGACAAGGTACTGCTGCCTCGAAGCACCAGTCGGGCGGCGGTTAAGAAGGGCACGGAGTGCCCTTTCTTGGACACCATCTCACGTCAGGTAAGACGTCTTGTGTGTGTATGTGAGGGGGGAGGAAGGGGGGGGGGAGCGAAAAGATGATCCAAAGGGGGAGCTTGGGTACCGTGTGCGTGTATGAGTGTGTGTGGGAGGGGAATGAGCTAAGACGGGGGGCCCCCTGTGTGTGTGTGTTGGGGGGGTTTGGTGGTGGTCATTTTCAGGATTCCCAGAAGGCATGAAAAGAAGAAGATTAACCCTCTAACCCTCCGCTCCGCTATCTCTCCCTCAGAATTTGGATTTCGACTTCGAGAAGTGCTGCTCCGTGTCGCTCAGCCCGGTCAACGTGTACGTGTGCCTGGTGTGCGGAAAGTACTTCCAGGTGTGTGTGTGTGTGTGTGGTCGGGGGATTGGGGATTGGGAAGAAGGATGTGCGATGCAATCGTGTGCAGCAGAAGATTTACCCGAACACCAGCAGTTGTCGAATATGTATGTGTAGCTCTGCATGTGTGTGAGGAACAGAACTGTGGCAGATGTGACAGGCAATAGTAGGAGAGAGGAGAGGGGATGAGAGGAGAGGGGAGGACCTGCAACTTCCCCCGAAGTCGGGTTGTGCGAGGCAGAGGGGCCTGGGGGCGATGAGACGAGCGGTGGGCTGGGCGCGTGCTCGTGTGATGGGTTTTGGGAGTGGGAGAGGGTAAGAAGGGAGGTGCTGGGATCGGTGTGTCGGGTCGGTGTGTTTGCCCTGTGACACGCCCACGTTTCGTACGGCACGGATCAACCATACTAATACCAACGACCGCAAACCGTAAACGTCGCCATCCAACGCGATCTCTCCTCCCCCGATCGGCCGTTGCTTTTTCCGCCGACCGATCGACCGCAGGGTCGGGGGTTAAACACACACGCATACACACACGCGCTGGAGTCAGCCCACCACATGTTCATGAAGCTGGACAACGGCAAGGTGTGGTTTTATTTGTGTAGGGTGGGAAGAGGGAGGGATTTTCATATTGTTATTGTTATCATTCTACTGTTTTTGTTGTTCTGATATGTTGTTACATCGCTAACGTGTTTCCTCGGGCGTGCTCGTCTTGTACGGCGGTATGCAGGTTTATTGCCTGCCGGACAACTACGAAGTGCTGGACAAATCGCTGGACGACATTCGGCATGTGCGGGATCCGCGATTCCGCGGGGAGGAGATTGCCGGCCTCGATAAGTGGGTTCCTGCGGGCGGTGTGTGCGTGTGTGTGTGTGTGAGAGAGAGAGAGAGGGGGGGGATAAATGGCGAGAGAAACACGAATGTACGGGAAAAAATATGCCGCTGCCCTGTCCATCATGCGCTTCACATCGCACGATTGGTGTAGGAGAAGGTCCCTTGCGCCGTGCACACGTACGAGAGATTGTTTATGTGTGTTGTGTGTGAGAGGGGGGAAGAGGGGGAGAGAAAGCTGCTTTGGCGGTTCTAGGTGGGCGAGGTGTGGTAAGGGCCGAGTCCCGAACACTTTTTTCGAATTCCCCCCTCTTTTTCCACTAACACTCTTTTCCACTGGCAATCCTTCCTACCTCCCCCTTTCCCCCTCCCCCGGCCCCCCTGTCCCCCGGCTCCCATCACCCCTGTCAGGGCCATCAAGTGGGCGAGGGCGCTAGACGGCTCGGAATATATGCCAGGGCTGGTCGGGCTCAACAACATGAAGGTTAGACACACGCGTGCGTGTGCGTGTGCGTGGATGTGTATGTGCTTTCCACACAGCGGACCCGGTCAGAGGCGCGTCCAGGGTTGGGGCCAGGGGCAGGGGTTTACTTCCCGTACCGTATTGTTTCGTACCCTAAAATGTCGTGCTGTGATAAAGAGATTGGCGCGTTTCCGTACCCTGACGCACCTCGCTCCTTGCCCGGGCTTTCCTTCCCCCCTTGCCCCCGCATCATCTTGCCGGCGCCGTGCAACTACCAGAATAACGACTACATCAACGTCATCATGCAGATATGCGCCCGCATTACGCCGCTCAGGTAAGGGGCGTGCATGTGTGTATGTGTGTGTATTTGTGATCTCGCCTTACCCTCTCCCTCCATTCGCTCATGGCTACAGTACCTCCTCGTAATCCACCACGCGAGTCCAAACCCCTTTTTGTATCAAACCCTCCTTGCCCTTGTCCCCCTCACTAACCCCCAAACCCCCAACCCCCCGCAGGGACTTCTTTCTAAATCCTGCCAACTACACCGCATGTCGCAGCCCCTTGGTGCAGCGGTTCGGGGAGTTGCTCAGGAAGATGTGGAACACAAGGAACTTCAAGGGCCAGGTGCGTGTGTGTGTTTTCTCCTCCATATATCGGATATGGAGAAAATCGGCATGTTGGAATGTGAGCAACACTCATATATGATAGACTCAGAACACGGCCCACGAGGGGCCGGGCGCTTTGCTGACTTCAACAGGTTATGAGCCCCGAGCGCACATTCGCAGCTGGCCGAGAGGTCGCCGATTCGAATCCCACTGGCTGTTGACCAGGGCAGGGAGGCCGGGACGAGGCAGCTATCGGGAGACCGTGAAGCTCGACGGAGTGTCGCTCACGGGGGGGTGTTGGAATGTGAGCAACACTATATGATAGAATGTCAGAACAAGTAATACGGCCCACGAGGGGCCGGGCGCTTTGCTGACTTCAACACGGCATTTAGACTTTTCCGTACACGTACAATGCGTGATTCCATTTCTCCGTCCTTGTGCGCAACTCGGAATGACTTAACCATTCTTCCCTCACCTGCGTGGCGGGTAATGTTGACGCCGGTACACAGGTGTCTCCCCATGAGTTCGTACAGGCGGTACGGAACGCATCCAAGAAGCGCTTCACCGCCGACACGCAGGTGGGGGTGAAAGGGTGTCGTACGGAGTGACTGGCTGGTGATGTGCATCTTGGGGGGGGGGGTAGGCATTGGACTCGTGTGTTTATCTCCCCCCACCACCCGGACCCCTCTCCCTGCTCCCCCTTTCCCCCTCTCCCTCTCATTGTTCGTTGCCCCCTCCCGCCCCTCTCTCGGCCCAAAGGCCGACCCCGTAGAGTTCTGGTCCTGGCTGCTGAACAACTTGCATATCGACCTTACGGGGGGAAAGGCCAAAAAGCCCTCCATTATTACCCAGTGCCTGCAGGTGTGTGTGGGGCTTGCGGGGTGGGGCTGGGGGTGGGGCTGGGGGGGCTGACGGGTATGGGTTTGCGTGCCTTGATGCGCATCGCATGAGAGGTGCATACGAAATGCTCAAACGAAAGGGGGAAGACGACCTCAAAACTTAGGGTTCGTGGACTCGTGTCACTCGTACCTCTCCCGGTTTTGGCGCAGGAACTGTCGTACGCCCAGTACTCTACCCAATTATATTCCCTGTGTTTCTAACCTAACCGACCCACACCGACCCTAACCAAACTTCATCAACGGATCTAACCAACCTAATAATACTCATCTCGGGTAATCACCTCCCTACATGATTTATTCCAGGTTTAAGAGCGCTTAGGGTTTCTTTGCGCCCTCCCTGAAGCATTTCTCCTCTCCCCCCGTCGATGACGTTTTCCTCCACACCGCCGTCTTTTCGTGTGTGTGTGCGTGTGTGTGTATAGGGGGTGTTGTCTACCCCCCTCAAGTCTTGACCTGCCCGCCCGGGTGTTCTCCCCACCTGCGCTAGCGCCCCAAACCCGCACCTCCAACCCCGCGCCTCAGGGGGAGTTGGAGGTGACGACGCTGGCGGGCACCGGCAAGGGCACGAAGGCGGCCAGCAGTGGGGAGGACGTCACGGAGCGGGTGCCATTTCTCTTACTGGGTCTGGAGCTGCCTCCCGCGCCGCTGTTCAAGGATGTGCTGGAGAAAAACATCATCCCGCAGGTGGTACCGTGCGCGGCGCGATGGGGAAGGATGGGGGGGAGGAAGAGGGAGAGAGGAGGAGGGGGAGAGGAGGAGGAGGGGGAGAGGAGGGGGAGGGGGAGAGGAGGAGGGGGAGAGGAGGGGGAGGGGGAGAGGAGGGGGAGGGGGAGAGGAGGAGGGGGAGAGGAGGGGGAGAGGAGGGGGAGGGGAGGAGGGGGAGAGGAGGGGGAGGGGAGGAGGGGGAGAGGAGGGGGAGGGGCAGAGGGGGAGAGGAGGGGGAGGGGAGGAGGGAGAGAGGAGGAGGGGGAGGGGAGGAGGGAGAGAGGAGGAGGGGGAGGGGAGGAGGGAGAGAGGAGGAGGGGGAGATTTGGATAGTGAGTATTCCCCATCCTTCCGTATGTTGGGTTGGAGCAGGATGGAAGCAACATCATCCTCACCACCATTCTCTGTCTCCTCCGGCCTCAGCGCTCCAGACCTGTTATCGCACCCCTCTCCCCTTCACCCCGCCACCGCACCCCATCCAACGCCGGTAAGCTGAGTCGATGGCTTTGGTGCCCGTTGTCTTCGCACCGACACACGTGTCATACGGGTTTGGATCTTTAACACTCCCTTAACACTCCCCTTCCCCTTCCCCTTCCCCTTCCCCTTCCCCTTCCCCTTCCCCTTCCCCTTCCCCTTCCCCTTCCCCTTCCCCTTCCCCTTCCCCTTCCCCTTCCCCTTCCCCTTCCCCTTCCCCTTCCCCTTCCCCTTCCCCTTCCCCTTCCCCTTCCCCTTCCCCTTCCCCTTCCCCTTCCCCTTCCCCTTCCCCTTCCCCTTCCCCTTCCCCTTCCCCTTCCCCTTCCCCTTCCCCTTCCCCTTCCCCTTCCCCTTCCCCTTCCCCTTCCCCTTCCCCTTCCCCTTCCCTTCCTCGCTCTCGACAGGTGCCCATCTTCCATATCATGCGCAAATTTGACGGCGAGATCGTTACTGACGACATTCGGGCCGGCCGCCGCCGCTTTCGCATCACCCGCCTGCCTCGCTACCTCGCCCTCCACTACCGCCGCTTCACAAAAAACAACTTTTTTGTGGAAAAGAACCCCACTCTAGTTAATTTCCCGGTCAAGGCACTGGAGCTCCGGGACATCTTGCCGCTGCCCGACCACCCCGCGGCTGCAGCTGGGGCGGCTGCGGGTGCACCCGGTCAGGCAGCGTACGAGAGCTCGTCCAAGTATGACTTGGTGGCGAACTTGGTGAGTGAGGGTGAGGCTCAATGGGCGCAGGCTGGATAAGGGGGGGAATAAACAGGGGCGGGGTGGTCGTGGTCGTGTTCCTTCCCTTCGTGTTCGTGTTCCTTGCGTTCGTGTTCCTTCCCCCCTCATCATTTTCCTTCTTCTGTTCCTCTTCCTGCTCGTCCTGTTCATTCGCCCGCCAAACCGCTGCACGGATCCTGTCGTACCGCGTCGTACGTGTCCGGGTAGGTGCACGACGGCAAGGCCCACAGCGGCACCTATCGAGTGCACATTCACCGAAAAGTTGAAGACATCTGGTACGAGGTCCAGGATTTGGCGGTGCAGGACATCCTGCCGCAGGTGCGGGGGGAGTGTATTATGGGTGTGTATGTGTGTTAAGATGTCTCCTGTTGTAATGGGGACCGGGGCACTGGGAATCGGAAGT
The DNA here is from genome assembly GCA_030268105.1 of Volvox africanus. Taxonomy (NCBI): domain Eukaryota; kingdom Viridiplantae; phylum Chlorophyta; class Chlorophyceae; order Chlamydomonadales; family Volvocaceae; genus Volvox; species Volvox africanus. The sequence goes on along the minus strand of BSDZ01000017.1, from coordinate 966,059 downwards.
TACCTGGCGGGTTGGGGGGATGTAGGGTTCTGAGGGTGTACGCACTGCGTGTGGGGAGGGGCGTGGGGAGGGGCGTGCACAGCTGCACACAGGACAGGGTCCGGGGCGCGGGGGCGAGGAAAGTGTGCAGTGTGTAGTGAAGAAGGTTTTGAAGGTTCTCTGGGAAGCAGTGAAGAATGCAGGAGTGGTGCATCATAAGTTTTGTACTCGTACTTGGCGGAGGGGAATTGGTGTGTGTGGGGGGGGAAATCACACTGGAAAATCTTTCTGTCTGTTCTTTGCCCGCATGCTTCTGTCTCTCCGTCCGAGTCAGATGGTGGCGCTCTCGGAGGCGTACTTCCAGGTCTTCGAGCTGAGAACCGACGCAACGGCTGGCAGCGTAGCGGCGACGGCCGCTGCAGCGACGGCGGCGGCGGCAGCGGCGGCTGTAGATGCTAGTGCAATGGCGGCGGAAGCAGAGATGGCGGAACCGGCGGCGGCGGCGGTGGTGGGGATTGAAGCCGCCGCCGCCGCTGCCGCCGCCACCACCGCCGCCACTTTGGATGCGATGGAAACCCTGACTGCTTCCTGATGGTCCGGAAAGAGTCTGGCACCGGTGTTGATGCGCCGGCGAACAGATGTTTTAGCCCTTTCGGAGACCCCGAGTCGGGGCTCGGCAGGAAAGAGTGAATGTACAGAGGGCGGGAATGCAGAGGGCGAGGTTGTTAAGGTTGGAAGGGTGTGTACGGTTATGTAATTGCGGGGCACCGCTGCACTAGCAGCGTACTTCACCCTGGGCGGGACCTCTTAGTGATGATTTTTGGGTTTTCGGAAAGCGCCTTGAACTATGTTGGAACTGCTCCTGGGATGGTTGACACGGTTGACTTTCGGGGATGACCGGCTCCAGAACCATTCTGGTTTGGCTTACATGCTTGGCAGTTTAGCGTTAAGGGAAAGTTGGATACCCTTATTTTTACCAGTATTTGTAAGCGGTAACAATTCCCAACAGAAATTTGTAGACATGACATTCTTGCAAGCAAAGTGTTTGGCGTGGTTTCACAAGGGAAAGGTAAGCGTGCGAAAGTAAGCGTACGTCCCTGCGACGAGAAATATGCCTAAGTTCTTTAAGCCGGCAAATGTTAGCTCGAGACGATCAAAATTCTGGAGGGGAAGGAAGCGGCGGCAATCAAAGCTGATGGACGCAGATTAGTTGCTTGTGAACTGGTAGCGAAAAGAGATATCATGTACGTTGTACTTTTACGACCAATTTATACACCTACACCTATACATACATACATATAAATCACACTATAATTTATGATACTTTGTCCTGGGGGGAAATGTTTTTATTCTACTCAAGAAATACGCGGTTGAAGAGCCGCATGATCCGCGTCCGTATCAAACAGGGTGTTATGAGAAAACATTATTTATTTGACTGATATATTATAATTTATATAGTTTCATTTTCCAAGTAAATATAGAATGAATTCACAACTTCGCTCATTACATGATATTTTCTAGCATGGAAGATATGAAGGGTAATGTGTACGGATGGTACGAAAATGAGTACAATATCTCCCACCTTCTGAAACTTGCTCTCATGGCAACACACATGCATCACTCCAATCTTTTCAAATTTATTCCGAAAAAACACTCTTGAACCGATTCACACGCATCATCCTCAGGACAACGCGGGACAAAAGTCAAATGTCATGATAGAACACTGTCAAAACTTCACCACAAAATTCCTCTCATTCACCTTCTCGACTTTCGGTAGGACATGTTAGTAAAATTTCAGCACACCTCTAAAGGGTCGAATGGTCAGCCTGAGGGCCAGGGAAGCCTCAATCAAATGCCGCCCATCAGAGTTCCAGCTACGCCAGACACGAACGACCTACAACAAAAACGGCCCACATTTCTCACCTCTTCAAAATTTCCTCACATTTTCTCACCAGCCGCTACGCCACACATTGCGCGTTACTCTCAACTACATTAAATTTGGCGCAGGCCGGCGGGGGCGAACCAGGGCCATGAAACCTTGAGATGTCAGCAAATGGTCCTAATTTTTACTACTTGAACAAACCCATGGCTTCGATCAAAATCTGGCCCTGGACCAAAATTCAAATTGCAACAGCAGCAGTAAACAAAATTTCATAACACTGCTTGGGCGTTGAATGCGTCACGAGAAAGGATTTATCTGTTTCCTCTTCACCAGCGCACACAACAACGAACATTGCCAGAACAGCATAAGTTGTCGTGATCGGTCAAAAGTGCAAGACGCAGCGTGAAACAGTGGCACCAATGCCCTCTCGAGGAAAATTATCTCGAATGAAGTGAAAGTTACGGAACCAGCGCCTGACGAACTCCACAGCCTTGCCTGCAGATCAGAGCAGATAACCTTCATCATGCAGCAGTGGTTTGGAGTAGCCCTGCCCTAGAGGGGGTGGAATAACTTAGGGTCCCGTTCTCACTCTCCACCTCGCCGGTCGCCGGCCAATAAGTAGAGTTCCAGCTGCTGCAAGTAATTGCAACTGCGTGGTTCCGGAGCTACTACAACAAAGATTTCGGCGGCAACATCGACATGACAGCACTCCACTCCATCACCATAAAAAAACACCACACGCCACGCAACAATGCACAGCTCACCATTTCAAATCATCCATCTGGAAGCGCCTATTGACAGGAAAGGCGGCAACATAGCTAAGCTCTAGCACTGAGCTGGTGCCAGCAAGAATCCACCGGATGCACACAGCAAGACGGCATCCGCATACCCTCTAGAGTCATCTGATGCACTCTTGAGCATCTCCGTACACTCATTTGTAATACACATCACCACAGAATTTCACCTTCCCCACTTCCGGGATATCACGCCATCACACGAGACTATCATGAAGGAACATTATCCTCTCATTTCTCTTCTCTTCCGACTGGTGATCCTTCCCATGTGGGCACCGCTGAATAGCATTACTGCTGTTGGCGGCTCGCGACACCTCGCTCGCACAGCCCACGAGAACACATCCGCGCGTGTGGAGGGGAAGAGCATCATTTCCTTCCATACCGGCGAGGGCCAGTTTGTCGGTTGTTTGATGCCACCATATCATGCGATCGTGGAGCTTGATTCCACAGCACCCGCTGTCAGCTCGGGATGTCCACGCTGAATGCGGTGAAATGGATGACAAAAAGAAACAAAACGACACAAGTACGACATCACTGTCGTCCGACCCTTACGGAGGACTCCCGATACCTCTGCGGGGCGCTCCACTCTGCTCTCACTCCATCTGGGGCGCTGACATATAGTGTTTACGCAGACTTAGATGAGACCAGAGAGCCGCGGGCAGTCTTCGGCACCGACAGCGTTGGCAACACACCATTGCCGTTCTCCGAAACGGACACGGCTGGCTTAGCGGGGGCGGTGGCAGGGGCGGCAGCAGCGACACCATTGCCGTTGCCGTTCACCGCTGTCTCGGTCACCGACGCCGACTTAGCAACGGCAGGTGACGTCGCCGGCGTTGCCACTTTGTACGTCGTCACCTTCGGCACACCATTTGATGGGCCGGCAGGTGTCGTCGCCCGCCAAGCGCCCATCGGCGGCGCCGTCACTGGTGCCTTAGGTGCCGCAGTGGCCGCCGCCACCGGGCGCACATTCGGTGCACGCGCCACCGCAGGGAAGTCGCCAGGGATCTTCTCCTCCACCGGCACCTTGACCTCCTCCTTCTTAACCGTGGCTATCGTACCCTTGCCGTACACCACCTCCTCGAGCAGGCCCTCCCACTTCTGTGCAGGGCGAGCCCAGGACAGGTCCTGGCTGATGCAGTTGTAGACCATCTCCTTGTAGCGGGGAGTGGCAAACACCTCAGCGGCGCGACGGACGGTGGCCGCCAGTGCATCAGCGTCGGCCTCATCCAGCTTATCGGGGTTTAGTGCGCCCACTGCAATGTTGAGGTGAACGAAGGGGCACACACAGGGGCGTGTCGTAAAATGGAACGCAGGAGCACAACCGCTGATTAGTGTACAACACTCAGTACTCTACACACACACTACACACCTTGACATCACAATTAGTATTTATTAATAGCATGTAAAGAATACCGTCGACCAAGTGGGATCTCCGGATGGATCTCCGTACAATGCCGTTTACTTACTGTGGAATCCAGTGACGCCCTCCTTCACGGTGTCCACGAGGCCACCCGTGGACGCCACCACCGGGACAGTGCCGTAGTGCATCGCGTGCAACTGAATCAAACCGCAGGGCTCAAACCGAGACGGGACCAGCATGAAGTCCGCGCCGGCCGTAAGCATGTGCGCCAATGGAGCTGAGAACTTAACCACGCCCTTGGCGCGGCCCTTATACTTGACCCCGATGGCGTTCACAAGCTTTTCATAAGCCGCCTTGCCGGTTCCGAGGATAGCGATCTGAACCTTGGGGATAGCGAGCAGCTTGGGCAGGGCCGCGAGGATGATGTCGACGCCCTTCTGCTCCTCGAGGCGGCCGATGAAGGAGAAGACCGGGGCGGTGGGGTCCACCGGCAAACCCAGCTCGGCCTGCAGGGCCTCCTTGGCGGCAGCCTTGCCAGCGTACACGGAGTTCTGGTCGTACGGCAGCGCGAGGTACTTGTCGGTCTTCGGGTTCCACTCCTCGATGTCCATGCCATTGACGATGCCCTCAATGCCCCCCCGGGAGCTGCGTGTTGGGCGTGCGGGTTTTCGTAGCCAGGGAAACGGTGAGGGGTCCATGAAATACAGAAAACCAACTGCATAAGATTTTATGACCTACGAATGAGTGATCCCATTCGGTTTTTCTTACGAACGGATTGAACGGACATTAACCCAATTTTTAAAACATATCTTTAATCTCAGGCCTCGAGAAAGTGAAGGAGCGTCCTCCAGTGTCAACATTCCGCTGAGGCCGCTGCAGTCCTGTTACTCCCTCCTCCTGACAGTCCCCTCCTCGTTTCCCTCATCTACAGATTCGGAACCTTCGCGCATATTCCTAAGAGCCCTCCATCACCCCCATTCTCTCTTCCTCCCGGCTCCTCTCCCTCCAACCACGTGGTTCCTCTCCCAACCTCCCTCCAATGCCGTCCCGCACTTGCACCCGTCCCCATCCACAACCTTCACCTACCCTCCGCCCTCCCATTCCCTCCCATCGAGCCCCGGTTTGTCGCCCGCCCTGCAACCTCCTGCTTACCGAATAGCAGAGTCGAGCTCCACACCGCCCGCTGCATCCGCGCTGATCTCCGTGGCGTAGTTCGGGGACACTGTCACCAGCTTGTCAGCCGTCAGGATGCCCGCTTTCAACCAGTTGATCTTCTTGTACGTCTTGCCCGTCAGAGGGGGCTTCTCATCCTCCTCCATCGGGGTCACCTCAGTGTACACCTGGTAGGAAGACAGCCCGACAGAGAGGGTTTTAAGAGTGCACGTCATCGCTCGATCGTTTACTCAGTAGCATCATCACAACCTCCACCACCATGTGTGTGCCTTCCTATCCACGTAGCATGTCTCTCTGAAGATGAGGGGTTCAGGACCCGACCCTTCCCTCTTCGCGCCATCAAAGATACAAGCGAACTTCAAACATTGCATAACGCGCTGTGACAACTCTACTAGGTTTGCTACATTAATCTCGTAAGTGGGATTGTCGAGCTGAATCCATCACTGATCATCCGCCCTGCAGGAGAAGTATTCGCACCTTGGCATACCCATCGGTGAATGCGAATTTGTCATGAGAGGCAGCTGGCAGCTGCATGTCCTTGAACGTGTCCTCCCACATACGACCCTAGGGGACACAGAGATCGCGCATCCACGCACGTGGATTTCAATGAGTGGAAAAGAATTAGGAGACGAAAATCCGCAGGGCAAGACGAAATGTGGATTCGCCAACAAGAAGCCAAGTGAAAAATAAGTGAAAAAGGACTTGCACAGCCGGATATGTCAATTCGCAGGGGCATACACATGAAAACCCAGGTCGTGAGATCCACACCTGCTTCTTGCAGGCGAAACTCACATCACGCGACAATGTCCACAATACCGCCCATCCCCTACTACAACCCGGATATCTCCGACCTGCCGGATACTCCTGGACCCGGACACAGCACCCCGCGTGGTCTGGATCGCAAACCTCAACCATGGTTAAGGAGTACATCGATGAAGATGTACGTACCTGGAAGGCGATATTGTGGATGGCCAGCACGGACTTAGCCTTTGTGAACTCGCCCCGGGCCTGGTAGACATCCTGATATGGGTAGCAGCAAGAAGGGTACTGAAGACGTGATAACCCGAACTAATTCCTCTACCTTAAACCTCCCTGCTGGCAGAGTTCATGAGGCAGGCCTCACCAAGCCACATTTGATTGGCAAAAATACACAAATCACATTCATCAGGAGTCATTCTGCTCCGGAGCTTGTGATCCCACATTTGTTCAGAAAAGAATCGAATCCCGGGAAGAGGATTTGTACACGAGGAAAGGAAATGTACCTTGAGCAGCAGCGGCACCAGAGCAGAGTGCCAGTCGTTTGCCACGAACACGCACTCCTCCCCAGGGCCAAATGGTAGCACACGCACAGCCTCAATTGCAGCCTTGCAGAAAAGGGAGAAGCGCTTGTGGTTGTCGAGGTAATCGGCTCCGGAGCGCGGGCCATATAGCTTCGACCCGGTCTTGCCCCAAACCTTGGCCAGGAACCAGGGATGGTCAATCCAAACGCGGTGCACGCCCTTCTTGATGGAGTGGAAGAAGCGGACCTTCTCGCCCATGATGTCAACAACGACGGAGGTATCCCAGGCGTCCGCGTACTGGTCATAGCTGCGAGGATTGAATAACATCCAAGGATGCGGGCATGTGGGGACTGTCAAGCTCTATACCAATTATGTCGTAACCACAGACATATTTTTATATATTTCATTAAGAAACAATCGCATTCGAATAAGTTGTTCGCATGATGCTGCAGGCGTTAGTGTCGGATGGTTCGGCTGTAAAAGCCGGACAAATGTTCAAAGTGCACGAGAAAGAACAGTTAGGTAGCCCTTAAACTAAAAGCAATTCGCTCACCGCTCCGGCACAAGTTTCTACAGACCAAACAGGTACCATCTGCACTTTCAACGTGTTTCTACCGAGTCCGAGGTTATAATAATCGGGGTAAGATGAATCTGTTTTCAAACACATACCGAGGAGCAATGGTCATGACGCGGTGACCGCGCTTCACCAGCTCAATCGGTAAGCCTCCTGTCACGTCCCCAAGGCCGCCTGTCTTGCTCCATGGCGCGACTTCCGCAGCAACAAACACGATATCCAAAGCAGCGGTAGCGCTGGTAGCGCCCGTCACCGCAGAACGTGCGGTTTTGCGAGCGGAAGAACCACCACGCGCCAGCTCGCGGAGTAGCTGGTTGGCAGTCTTCTTCACGCCAAGAGCTGCGGCATTGATGACGACGGGACGGGTGCTGGGGCGGCTGGATGATGCAACGGCCATGCGCTGCTCCGCCTGCCGAGCGGGCGCGGCAACACGGCTACTGACAAGCTGCATTTTTAGTTGTCGTAGTAGAACTTGCGCGTCGTAGGTTAGTCTTCAAGAACTATGCACTAACCCAAAATGATCATACTATAAATGATATATCGAATGGTTTTTTATACACTTAACGCGCTCTGTCCGATGCAAGTTGCCACCAACGGCACGGCAAACCTCCCCACCGTCCACCGCTTAGGGCCTTATGTAAAGTGTACTCCTGCATTTTGCCAGCTCAAACGTGCGATGGTGTATCATTCTATATCTGATGCGAATCTCCATATGTCGAGGATTAAGCCGGTTTATAGCGAGACATATCCCACTGCGGTGTAAATATCTTGAACTCTTAACATATCGCCTCCGGTTACCGTAAAGCAGCTGCTATTCCTGTCAAGATAAGTATTGTAAAATGCGTTCTGAAACTTATATGATACAGCCAGAATCCTCCAAATGTTATCCTTCCCAGACAGATTTGTGTTTATGACAGATGTGAGCTACTTCGGCTTTTGTGCTTTCATGCCATGCGTTTCTTACAGTAAATGATCACATGTATTGGTTGTGCTTTGGACACACAACTTTTGATCAAGTATGCGCGTGCTTTTTGCCTAGCGTGCACGCGGTTAGGCGCAAACAGCTTTACCCCAGGTTACCCCAGGAATTTTACGCCAGGTGCGCTGCCTATAACTCTACCGACTACCACCGCAATGGGCTCCATAGGCTCAGGTCATGCGAAGTACACAGCAAACGCGTCTCACACTTCATATATGAATACTTGCTGGCAACATTGTGCATCACTTATAGAGATCATCACTTATATCAAATTAAGCGCCCTCGAACCTTACAAGTGCCATTAACATACCCCAAAAAGTTGTTCCTGCCAATGAATGTATTGGGGTCCAAACATACTTCGATACGAAGTTTTGTGTGTGGCGTTGAGAACTGCAGTGGGGTGTATTGGAATGGGTAAAACACAGCAACATACACCCGTTATTATTGGAAGGGAAAGGGGGGGCCTGATGGACGAAAACTTCATAACAGATGAGGGCCGATCCATCATGCGCACGTACGGCCACCTCCATCCCACGGCTCTATCCGTTCGCTAACACGAGGAAGCAAACGAGTGCTTCATTTAAATACTACCGCCCTAAGGCATATCACCCAGCCACATCTTACAAGCTCCGAAACCATCCCTTGTACACAGATATATACCGTGTACCCACGTACATACCGTACCGTGTACGCACATGTTTACAGATAAATACACATACACACACGTGCTCCTGCGCCGAGACCAAAATGGAAAAGAACAGTATAATGCCGAATAGATAACGTAGTCAAACATAAACGGGACCACGCACCCCACCCCACATTCGCGTCGCACTTCTCCACCATGAAAACTTCCTGCCGTACAGATTCTCGGTCAACCTCTGACCTCATAATTGGTATGGTACTGTTGACCAGAACCGTGTTATAATATATATTGAATACAGAAAATAGACCACCTCCCCGCAACGGAGTGTTCACACTCAACACCAGCAGCGTATGGCAAAAAGCCAAAACCAAAAGCGCACGTCTCCCCATCTGTCGTACAACAACACCAGATGTTCATCCCAACCACAAGATCAAACACAGACACACACCACTACCTATTGTGCCACCAACAGCGTGCCCTTCTGCCCCTCGGCTACGGATGCCACCTCCTCCCCTTCTCTACGCCCTGCTACCCAACCCCTCCCATTTCGGCATCGACCCCTTATATTCCTTCGTCGTACATTTATCGCCCATCTGGGTTGCTGTGTGACCCTCATGTGGGTCGGCTCTCTTCCTGTATCCTTTCACCATCACCATTACCATTACCATTACCCCAAACCCTAAACAACTTACGCCCCCTAACCCCCTTTCCCTCTTCATTTGCTGCATTTTGGTCTACCTCCACAGCTTCACGCACATACCGCTCCTCCGCCCCCTCATTCCTCCACATCCACATCCTCACACATCGCTTGCGCCCGCGCCGCCACCTCGTAGTACTTCTGCGCGAGCTTGCCCTTGCCCACCGCGCCAGCCTCCTCTGCTGCCTGCTCGAGCACCTCCGCAGCGCGAGCGGGCTGGGGAGGCATCCCCGGCCCTCCGGACAGCAGTAAATTGCCGTACTGGAACAGGATCTCGTACCTAGGCAGTAAAACGAGGGGATTGAGTGCAGGAAGCGTTTTTTTCGGTGTTGAGGTGCGCGTGGTGCCGAGTGTGGGGTGGAGGTGGGTGGAAAGAGTTGTCAGAAAGAGAGGAAGGGGCCTCGTCCAAAGGAAAGAATCGAAAGGGTATTGATCCATATCTAGGGGGGGAAGGGGGCTGTAATTCGTCCAAAACCCCACTCCTCGTCCTTCTCCCCGAGGCTTCCCTTCCACCCCTTTTACGACATTCAACCGATAAGTGCGTGCGGGATTTAGGATGCGTGTGATTCCGTTAAACCGGTTTATCCGTTCACGCAATTTCCCCCACACACACACACACACATACACACACACATACGCATACACAGACACAGACACAGACACAGACACAGACACAGACACGTAGACACAGACACACAAAACACGCAAACACACAAAGATACAAGGATACGGACACATGGACTCATAGACACATAAGCACAGGCAAGTCACCTCCTCCTAGCTCAATCCCCCCTCCTACCTCCAGAGGTTCTAACCCCCCTCCACCCCTTTCCCCCTCCCCACTTCCCCCTCTCCCCACCTCCCCCGCCCCCTCCACTCCAAACCCACTTTTCCGCGGACGCCCCAGGTAGCGCCGCCGCCTCCTCCTCCACCGCCCACTTCAGTCGGGCGAGGAAGGTTCGGGACGGCCGCAGCTCGTCCAGCTTGGGGACTCGCAACGCCTCCAGGTCCGCCATACTGCCCCCGCGCTCCACGAGGTCGAGATCGGACAACCCTGAGAGGTTGGGGGAAGGGAGGAAGGGGAGGGAATGTTTCGGTTTTACGGCCCTTAAAATGTAATTTATGTGTGTAGGATAGGGGGGTACATCACCCGTGGCCACTAACCTGGCAGTCCCTACCTTCCCCGGTGTTTCGGGGCACCCTCATCCAGTCTCCCATGCCGACTTCTCCGAAATCAGTGGTTTTCCCAGGTTCAGCACCCACCACCAGCATCCAGCGGAATCTGCCGAATCAACTAAGGCGTCAACTCCAACAATTTATGTATGGCGTCAAAATGGGATTTTTAGGAAAGCAGCTGGTACAGTCCCGGGATACGAGACGATTTTTTCCTCTGGCAGGTTATGGACTAAGGACCTACATCCGTACAACTATATTGCCGTACAACACGTACTACGTTGTGCGCTACTCCGTAATCCTCGTGGGCCAGGTCTTACTCGTACCGGAGATGTGTGTTGACCGATCTTGATGGTGGTGGTGCTTGTGGTGGTTATGGTGGTTATGACCGTTGTCCTCACCCCCACTCCGCGGCGACTCACGCATAACCGACATCTCGAACTGCGGCTGATCGTCTTCCTGAATACACGCGGCAAAAGGTACGAAGAATAGGAGCCGCATATTGACGTACGAAACTACAATGTACAGCATGTACGACAAAAAAGAGCAGGAAAAACCCATACAGAAACTTGAAGCGTTCTTGTTCTTGTTCTTGTTCTTTTCCCCACCTATCTGGCACTGCTGTTTGCAGCTACCATTGAGATTACGTACATCGCTTTCACCAGCGCTGCCGGTGCCCGTGCCTGTGCCGCTCTCCTCTCCTTCCTCTTCGTGCTCGTGTATCGTTCCCCCCGCAGGCCCCTCCCTGGAGTCTGCCAGTAAGTCCGGCAGCGCCAGCGCGGCGTCGTACCATCGTACTGCCTGAACAAAAAAAGCCATCAGCACCATGATTGTGACCTTAGCTCTTACTTGGTCTCAATTCAACGACTACAGAGAGGGGGAGGAGAATATTCCAAATGAATGGACAAGGGAAGGGACGACGGGTTGGGAAAGGAGAGGTAGATGACGCGGAACAGTACGAATGTGTTTTTGTCAGTACACAATATCCTATGAAGTACAGCTACCCTCGTAGGTAATAAATTTCATGGCACCACCAAAGTCCTCCTTGACCTCCCTCCCAGGCCGCCTACTAGATCGATGACACCGGATGCCCACTCGACGCCCACGCGCATCGAAGAATGCAGTTAAGACCGGTATTAAATGCAACAAACATAACAGAATACAACAGAAGGCAACGGAACGGGACGCAGAAGCATACACACGTTCCTACGTGCGCGCTTACCTGCACCGGATCAGCCTGCCCCTGGAGCACTTCGTCCGCGAACAGCCCTCCGCCGCCGCCGTACGCCGCCGCCGCCGCCAGCGCAGCCCCGCGCACCCCCCTTTCTGCCGCCAGCATCACGCAGCGCCATGACACACTCAGAAAAGCTCGGAACTGGCGCTGCCGAGTGCCCACCTGCGCGGGAGGGAGTACGGAAGGGAATCTGCGGAAGGTACGGCGCGAGAAGAGAGGACCCAGGAGAAGAGAGGCAAAAATGTATGTTGCTCTTTCCTGACAGTTTTTGATATGCTATAGATTTTTATTTTTTCTCTAATATTTTTGATACCGTACATACCGTACAACAACCTGACGGGAGGGGCTCTACCCCCATCTCCCTCCGCTGAGCGCCTCCCTGGACGCTTGGCGGCTTGTCCTCTTGCCTCGCACCCATACGATCCTTCGCCCATACAAAACACATACAAATATACACTAACGCAAATTCACACGCCTACACACGCCTATACACGCCACACATGCTTATGTGCGTCAATACACACACACGAGACCCACCTTCACCAGCTGTGCGAACTGCGGGCTGCTGGCCTCTATACCGCAATGCGCTCGAGCCAAAATCATAAGGCCTAACAATGACCCCCCTTGGGCTGCCGTGTTGAGGTGGAACAAACCGCCGTGTAGGGCATCCTGCAGGCGGTTGGAGTTTGGTGGTGGTTGGTGGTTTCTGTTATCTAACATATGCTATGAGAAGTACATTATACTTAACGTCACTCATGTGACCCTAACCCTAAACCCTTAAAACATAACGAGCAAGGAAGACTGAAACGCAGAAAGAAGTTAATCTCACAACATCGACTACAGCCCCTGTTGCCACAACAAAGAAAATAGGGAAAGGGGGCCCAAGTGGTGACCTCAAACTGCCGTACAGTCGACCAAAAAGATATAGGATCTTTCCTTAAACCCAAAAGTAATAATAATAAAACTATCAATACAATATATATTATATTTTGTTTTATTACATATACACACACCTATATATATATATGTGTGTGTGTGCGTTATTTAGGTACAGAGAATGGCAACTGAAAAATAGAAAACGAATTTATTTGACATGTATCTACTACCGGATAAGATACGTCGTACACAACCGTAAAAAAGCTGCAGTACCTCAGGATCCTCATTTGGCTTAAGCTCCGGCAGCAACACCACCTCGCCGTACAGCTTGGCGATCTCCAGATGTACGAGCGCTTCCGGATTCTCCTCTGCAGTAGGTTTCAGACAAGGTCGTACAATGTACCGTGGTTTACGGCAGCGAGGGAGCGTACGGTTTCAAAGCATGTGTTCTTAGATCCTGCACCCACCCACCCACCCACCACGAAAACCACCCAAACGTATGCCAGCCGCATATTCCAGTTCATACCTAACTGATGAACTTATAACTGACTAACTGACAGCTCTTGGTCCCCTTAAAAAAACAGCGCTCAGCGGCTGTGAGAGTTCCCAGTTGTCCATTCTGTTTTACGCTTTCCCCCATCCCCCCATTCCCCTCCCTGGACCTGTTGTGTTTTCCATCACACCATCCGCCTATGAGTTCTCCCGTTCTCCCCTCCCCATTTCCCTTGCTATTTACACACTTATTTAAAATCCAGAAGTGGATTCAAAAATTCGCAACTGAACCTTCTTTCTCGTGCTAGATCTATCTGAGCTTTTTCGTCCTTTTGTTAGTTCGTTGGTTCGTTGATAATTTAGTAGGAACTCCTTCATCATCGGTCCCTCCTCCCCCTCCCTGGACTCCCACACTCACTCGGTACCTCCTTAAGAGCCGCCAGCAGAACCTCCTCTGCGCACGAATTCGCCGCCAGAGTATTCAGCGCCGCCCGCCGCTTCCGCTCCGCCATCTTAGCCTGCCGGGGCCGTACCGGTACGACATGCGCAGCAATGACGTAACAGGATGGGGACAGAGATCAGAGGTCAAGTGCGGGCGGGTGTACGACTGATGGGGCGATGAGTGAGGTGAAAGCGAAGAGCTGCTTTGTCCGCACCGGTGGAAGAGAGATATGTCCGTACAAACGCCCGCAGGTACCCGTCGTACCCGGGGTTGGGCTCCCTTCGCCCTCCTTCCATGACCCCTCCCCCGCCTTTACGCGGTCCCAAACCCCGACATCCGTACATGAGAGAAACCCTGGCCTCCCCAGAACCCGCACCCTCTTCGCGCCGGCCATACGACCATTCACATACACACATTCACATACACACATACACATACAAGACAAATTTTACAAAAACGCACCCGTACACACCCCTACCTTATAGCTAGTGGTACGGGCCAATGTCCTGGCCGCAGTCGCCCCCGGCCTCTCTCCCCCCCGCCGAGTCGCGGAGGCGGAGGCGGAGGAGGCGTCGGAGCTGTAACCCTGACTGCGCACGTCCGCATCGCACCTTCGAAAAGAAAGGGGGTAGGGAGTTGGGAGAGCAGGGAGCATAACCCTCCCTGCAGCGGTGTCCCTCCCCCCCACTACTCCCCCCCTCCCCCTCACGCACCTATCGAAGGACTTCAGGCCCATCCTGCAGCACAGCGCATTGCACTCGTGGGAGCGGAAGAAGAGCCCCATCCCCCGCAACCCCAGGTTGCCCTCGCCGTACCCCTCGCCGTCCAGAGTGTGCAGCTGGGGGTCGGTGTACAGGTCGCCAACTCCCTGGAGCGAATGGTGGGGAGGGGGAGGGGAAGAGGGTGGTGGCAGAGAGGTGTGAGAGGAAGGGGGGGAAGAGGGGGGAAGCCAGTGATCATTTGGTTTTGGCAAAATTTGGAGAGATGAGTTATTTAATAAAGATGAACACTACCTGTGTGCAGATAGACCGCGAGCGGATATTAACACAAATAAACACATACACACATACACGCACAGACCCCGGGGAGGGCTATTGACAATACGCATCTGGTCACCGCAGCTTCTCAAAGCGGTTGCTGCTCGCCGTTTCGGCGGTCACTTGGGCTTTGATTCCAAGATTTATCAAATCGCGATTCATCCTGGAAAACAGAGACACAAACAAACAAACATAGCGTCCCGGGCAGGTACATCTTGCAACAGCTCCGTACATTCGTACATACCTGGATATCTACACAGATTTTGAGACCCTTGGTGAGTACCCAGGTAAAGTGGCTGAATGCCTGGGGGGTGTTCCTCAGCAGCTCATCTCCCTGGCGGAGGGAGCGGGCAGGGGAGGGAAGGGGTAGGGGGGGAGAGAGGAGCAGACGGCGTACGGCAATACGAATCTAAGCATTCAGGCTGCCGTAGGTTGAATACCTTGGGCATTACGGAAAGCCCTTCCCAACTCCGAAACCACCATCACCATCACCACCCCACACATGACACCACACCCGGTGCCGTACCTTGACGAATCCGCTGTTGCTGTTGTACTTTACGTAATCCCCCTCAATGAGCTGCTCTACGGCATACACGGGGGAGTCAGGACGGCCAGGGAACTGCAGAATGGCGCACTGCATCACATCCACCTGGTAGCGGGGGCAAAAGGGGGGGGCGGGGGCAGGGGCGGGGGCGGGGGCGGGGGCAGGATTGAGAGGGTGAGAGGAGTTGCCCACTGCGTTTGGCACAGAATAAGCAGGATATATGCACATAACGATATATAACCCACATTTGCATGTAAATATGCTACATTTACCTACATCACACAATCCCCGACCTGAGCTCAGACCAGAGCACCAGCTGACGTTGAGTGGGTGGGGTAAGGTCGATGAAAACAGAGACCCGGGGGCCCTAGAATCCACGATGTGCTGTCATCTCTCTTTATGTACGAAAGCGCACTGACCTGCTTCGGAGGGTCAGTCTTGTTGTACATCTCGCCCAGCATCTTGGCGTCCATCTGTACGAGCACATCGTTGTAGTACACGGCCTTCCGTACACCTTCCTTCTTATAGCGCTTGGCTACCTGGAGGCCGATCGGAGCGAAGGAATACAAATAACACATACGCACACATAGGCACATATACACATGCGTGTAAATGTACAGCAGTAAATCCTTAGTACGGCAATCAAATCGCAATATATTCCGCTCCCTCCCTGACCCCCTGACTTCCCTTGGCCTGCATTACGTTATATATATATGTGTGTGTGTATGTGCGACACCCTTACCGGACGTCAGTACGAACGCGTATATTTTCATTTAGTATATCACAAATTGATGTAATCGTCCCACCATGTTTTGGGCCTTATGCCAGTCGACGTTGTGTGTGAAGGTGCTAAGCTTCTTCGCCGCGTAGCACTCCCTCATGGCCCCGGCGGCAAACGGCTTTGACTCCATCTTGACCAACACTGATCAGATGTGGAGGGAGGGGGTAGGGAGGGGGGGAGGGAGGGAGGGAGGGGGGGAGGGAGGGAGGGAGGGGGGGAGGGAGGGAGGGAGGGGAAGCACGGGGATGGGGTGGGGGACCATTGGGGCGTGGACATATATGTACGGCAGC
The DNA here is from genome assembly GCA_030268105.1 of Volvox africanus. NCBI lineage: Eukaryota > Viridiplantae > Chlorophyta > Chlorophyceae > Chlamydomonadales > Volvocaceae > Volvox > Volvox africanus. The sequence goes on along the minus strand of BSDZ01000017.1, from coordinate 949,829 downwards.
AGTGCGATAAGAAGTGGCACCAGAGACTCGACGAGGGAAACAGAGAAGGTCGTCGGGGTTAAACGTCAGAAAAGCCAAAGTCAAATGAGTAAGACACCCGTACGATATCCGTATCGTGTTATCTGTACGGTACCTTCGTCGGTGACCCAATGCCCGGTCAGCGCATTGTACCGCTGTCGAACAGCCCGCTCCATGTGCAGCGCATGGAGGTTCCGACTGGCCCACGGGTCTGCCACGGTCTTGGTCAAGTTGATGGCGCGGTGCCACAGAGAGCAGCTGCGGGGCGTGCCGCTGCGGCAGTTGGGAGTTAGGATGGTTGCGACAGTTGGTCCATGGTCTATCCATTCTAACGCCCTTGCCCCAAAGCCCTAAACCCCTAAACAGAAACCCAGGCAGACGTTCACGCCCCGGATCACAGCTTTTGAGTGCGTGCACCGTACAGGAAAGCTGACTCCAGTACGGCATTAGGGCAATAGATGAAATAATCCTTAGGACGTATCTCCGCTACGTCACGATCGCGTTACCTCTTGGTGGTGACACTGCCCGTACTTCTCGGCGATCCCGCCGCCTCGCCGCTCTCACCCAGGGCATCATCGCGTCCGACGGCAACCGCCAGCACCGTTTTCGCCGCCCGCGGCGCATCCGCCACGCTGGCGGCAGCGTCGCCGACACCGACACCGACACCAGCACCGCCGCTGCTGCGGCGGCCGGCGGCTGCAGCGGTGTTGGCGGCGTCCAGATCGCAGCTGCTCATAGGGCCCTCGTTGTCTGCGGCACTGCCTCCCCCGGCAACGGAGGGACTCACCAACGAAAGGATGCCGCTGGGCATCTGCGAGAGGGTGGCGCTGGGCACTGTCCGGATGCTCTCCAACGTCCGAGAATGAAGCAGCGCGGCTTGGGGAGGGATTACTGGCGGCGGGATGGCGATGGGCCGGGATGGAGTACGGCGGCTTGTGTCGTCGGCGGTGCTGTCATCGCCGCCGTCTGGTTGAGGGACGGCTTGCACCGGCGCCGGCCGGGTTGGCGTCGGCCGTGTCGGTGAGATAGCGGCGTCGCCGGCATCGGCAGCTGTACCGTCACTGGAGCCAGCGGAAATACGGCTAGGCATTACTGCACCGAACGGAGATTCAATCTTCCTTAACGAAGGTGTCAGTGTCGGCGGCGGGGAGGAAGCTGCGGCTGGGGGCAGTGCCGCCGCCGCCGCTGATGTGACGAGATGGACTTGGACGCCAGGTCCGGTTTCAAGGGCAGCCGAGGCGGGATGCTGCACGGGTGCTATTGGCCCCGACAATACCGAAGTAGACAACATCAAACGACCGAGGGCCTGAGGGAAATGGCAATATTATTAAGAACGGAACGGATGAGAAATGTAAATTACGGGTTTCTAGAACGTTAATTCCAGAAGGAGCGCACAAAAATGGCTGTCCTGAATTCAGCGGTCTCATCTGTTTCGCAATCTGAGAAGTGGGCAGTGGCGAGTAGTAGATACTATTAGCCAGAGAGGATTTGATGATACGGTGTAGACTGTTTGTCGGGGTGGGGTTGTTACGGTGCCACGCGCGACCGTGAAAGAGCATGCATTGTGTCAACGTCGTTGTCTAATGAGATGTACGTTTCGGGAACTGGTTTGGACTGAGAAGTGTTTTGGGGGAAGGATTTTTGATGAGATGGTACACCGGGGAAAGCGGGGAAGGAGGGTGGAGAGGATGTCCTGGGCTGCAGCAGTAGCAGTCCCTGGGGTTTGCGTCTAGTACGGTGCGCTGGTTGCAAGTTTGCTGACGCTAGCATGACTCAGATATGCAGAAGCATGATCTAGGTTATTTAACAGAAGATATGTTACCTGCATGGCAGCAGGCAGACCATATTGTTGCGCGATTTGGATATATAAGCCCCCAAGTTGCGCCTCCAGTTCCGCCAGGCTCGATGGGGCATCCGCAAGTCCCACAGGTGCCATGGCTAAATAATTTGAATCGATTGGTACTTACTATGAACATATAATAGCAAGAATTGCCTTAGTATCGAGACGTTTACGTGTGCTTGCGCTGTCAGCAAGTACAATTGGCAATGCCGTTACGACCCCTCAAGATGTACCCTGTGCTATCGAGCGATCAGGGTACCTATTCCTCATGTGCAATCATGCACCCACAGCAGCTTGGGGAATGGGTTATGGCGCTTTGAGTGTCCCCGACCGGGAATTTCCGCACATGTACGGGAAAAAAAGGTTTGGCAACCCCCCCCCTTACCATAATGTGTAAATTGCTTTGTGTTCTTGTGAAATGGTTTCCTTCAATTGGATTAGTTATTGAGACTGAAAGTTATAGGCTGAGATTTTCCGGCATCGTTCTTACCCACCTTAGGCAAGCACAAAATAAGGAAAATTGTCTTTTGGTGATGATATTTTTACCGTAATAATTTATCATCTCGTGGTCCCTCGTCGTGAATCATCATCCTTCCTTTCCACCCGTCGGACATCACATTACTATTTATTGCTGCGAACGCTTTTCGACCTGCAAGCGAGTTCGACATGGGAAAGCACATCATACCTGCAATTGCAAACCGTCTGCGCGTCAGTCGCGGGTTTGACTCCGCGTGGTTCACCGGGCCCGAGCATTACGCCAAGATGCTCCAGCGAGATTGGCTGCTCACCAAGAATGCATGGAGCTTTGTGCAGCGCGCTTCTCGCTCCGCGCCACGCACCAACAAGGAGGACCCCGCCACGCTTGCGGCCCAGGCTGCCGATCCATCCCGACCACGATACCCCAAAAAGCCGCAGCCACGCCAACAGGACTCACGCGACTTCCCCAATTTCCGCCCCGCCCGTGTCTTCTCGCAGCACATGCCCTATAAATCCATCGTCTCAGTATTCGCATACCAAGCCCCGAAGGATGGCAGCCCCCAGGCTAAGTATGGGCTGTTCCAAGCGGAGCGGCCGGCCCGCACATCCCCATCTACCCCCTCCTCTGCCTCCCCTTCCGGCGCGCCTGCATTTAGGGGAGCTGCTATCAGCGGCGTGGGCCCCTCCCAATGATAACACATGTCCCAGCGACACTGTGGTATTTATTAGCAGCACGTCCCCATCGTTTATACCCAAGACCAATAGTCGGCTCTTTCGTGCCCGGGGTCCGGCTCGGGGCGTGAGCTGTAGGGGATGTGGGGATGGACTCCGGACGAGCGCGTGGGGCACGCTACCCTGCTTGTGTTTGCTTGTTATACAGGATGAAAGCGCTATATGGTGGCGAGGGGGTGTAGATAATGACTGGTTCAGATGATGACGGTGATAATGGTGGTGGTGGTGGTGGTGGTGGTGGTGGTGGAAACAAGTGTGTGAAGTTATCTCCAACATGCGGACCGGACCGGATTGGTGGAGCTATTACGGTCTTGCCTAATCTGGCTTATGATGCATTGCATCACGATTAGGAATAGGCCCGGATGGAGGTTCGAATGGTCCTAAAGGATGTTGACACAATGTGATATCTGCCCGGTGCCTGGTGCTCCGAATGCATGATAATTTTGGCATTAAAACGGGAAGCCTTGATGCCTCAATTCGTACCCTTCAATATGTAGAACAAGTAGCGTTTTGTGGAGCTGATGTAGTAACTGCACCGGCCAAGGTCTTACCAGAACTGATCAGCCATCACCTAACTGATGTGGAAGTTCGCCCGCACAACTAATATCAGTTCTACCCATTTCATCGGTTTTACCATAAACATGAAGTAAAGAAATTCAACCAAGCGCGGTAATACAGCGGAAGTAACTATATATGGCTCTCTTAAAGCAGCTGCGGAGGTTGTGGTAATTGTAACGTCCTAAAGGAAAGACCCCTTGGAAATAACTCGGCAAGCACGAAAACACACACGACGTGGAGGAGGAGGGAGGAAAGACAGCAGGGCGCATGTCGGGAGGGGGCCCAAGGGCGAGGCAGGATAGCTTGGGTTTTGCAAATGCGCCTTCAGGAAGTCAGTCAATCGGGGTCAGGAAGGTAATGTATCAAGAGCCTGCGGAGACTACAGTGACTGTAAGACAAACTTACGGGGGGTAAAGGCTGGGTGGGTGAGTGGTGAGGGGTGCACGATGACACGGGGCGTGGGGAAACCTTTGATGAGTGGGATGACAACGACCCGCTGCTTGCCTGTGTGTGCAGAGGGTTGCTTTTTGTTGAAGGAAAGGGGTTAGCAAAGACCCAACGGGTCCAGTCAAAGAGGGCGTTTATGGCTGCGGGCGTAACGTTTTCGGGTTGGGAGGGCGCGGAGGATGCGGTTGGTGTCGGTCACGGCAAGGGGCTCATCAAGGATGTGGCTGAAACGTTTTGCCATTTCGATACGGCGCCACTGTCACTGTGTCCGCGAGCCCATGCTGGTATTTTGAGGTTCTGCCATCATGTCGGGAGCAGATGCAGGATTTCAAGGCCTGCACTGTTCTGCGAGGTTCATTTTACCTCGCGGAAAAGCGCCTCACCCTTTTGTGGCTCGACGGCGTAGGATAGGCATGGAGTCGGGGGTAGCATTCCTAGGCACCTACGTACCGACAACCGTATGTAAACTGTCAAGTTATTTCTACAGCCATGAATTCGCCTCGCAAAACAACATGGCGCTCAGGCGTTGGTCGCGCAGCTCTAGATAAACGGCCATCACGATTTAACTGAATCAGCATTATGATACGTTTTCATTACACCTTTAAGAAGGAAGCCGAACGATTTTTAACATCTTAGGAGTGGCTAATATATTTTTAAATTGTTCGCTTACGGCAGTTGACTGGCATCCTGTGGCTCGTCCAAAGCGCTCCGAAGGATCATATCAGGCTACTGAGTGGACTTCAGGAACTGGCTATTTAGGAAAAATATGTTGTGAGGTGTAGTTTAGCATCTGTTGATTAACCTCAGTGTTGATGAGGTTCGGATAGCCAGCTTACTTCGTAACGGTCTCAGCCACACAAAGAAATGGTACTGCTGGCCTCCTCGACAATCCGTTGCCGCTCAGCTTGCAGCCGTGCAACCACTGGTCGCTCTCGCACTGTGCGGGTGGAATGCACGGTTGTCTCACCGCAGCTGCGTACTGCTGCGGCTGCGTTCGTCGCGACGGCCACGCTAGCACTTGCTGGTCCTGCGCTGGCCGATCTGAACGTCTATGAGGCAGCAGCTGGTGAGGTATAGTTTACATGTGACGGAGTAATACTGATCGGTGCCATCGCCACTTGTGTTACTGGTATGCCTTCCATGCCGGTTCGACATGCCTGACACAGAAAACCACCTTGCCGTGGCAGCAATGCGACTTGCACGCTGAAGCCCACTCTGGTACTATAGCAGCTCCACGTCATATGTCTGTTGGTTATGTCGTTTGTAAAGTAATCGAGGAAGGCTTATCTGTCGGCCTCTTATGTAAAGATGACAAGGCACCGTCTACTTTCGGCAACACCACGCTCACATATCTCCGTCCCAACCAATCCCAACCCTCATTCACCGCTATTATCTCGCCTCGCTCTCCTTTGTTTGTTCCATCTATCTGCCGAAGGTGGCGAGTTCGGCATTGGCTCTGCACAGCAGTACGGTGAAGCGGATGTGCAAGGACGGGACTTCAGCGGTCAGGTACGACGTTGTGGATCGCCTACCGACTTGTAATGTGGTGTCAGACGTCCACATGACCGTTTCAGGCTGGTTAGGTGGCTACTATCGTTGAGACAGGTTGGGAACTGAACGGTTTGTTTGATGAGCCGGCGGGGAAGTCTAGACGCGCTTGTTGTGTGCAATCGCCGATCTCCTCCTTATCGGTTACTTTTGGTTTGCGCATTCACATCCATCTTGCTCCAAAACCTTAGACAGTTTCCAGGGTTGCTTGCTTACTATACCCTCATGCCCCTGACTGTATCAATATCGTCATATAGTTGACGTCATCATATAGTTCTTCGGTGATAGAGGTGATGACGTCATCATGTCTTGCACCATCGCAATCTTCTGCAAGGGGGATGAGGGGCCAAAGAGGTAATCGTTCGTGTCTCTGACCGAGGGCTCGCGTCCAAACTTCTCCCCGCCGTACCACGCCGTACTGGCCACTGGTCACATAGTGTGCTTCATCCATTGCCCGTCCTCAGGATCTGCGACGATCAAACTTCACCTCCGCTGACTGCCGTAACGCCAACTTCAAAGGGGCCAACCTGCAGGGGGCGTATTTCATTAAGGCGGTCACGTATCGCACAAATTTCGAGGTACGGCAGTCGGGCAATTACCGTGCTTACAGAAGCGGATAGGGAAGATCTGGGGAGATTTCCACGAGAAGATGTCTTGCAGTGTATGTATATTTACTTATGCATGTGGATTCGCGTACGAACGGGTAACCAGTAAAAATAAAGCAAATGTTTGTGTGTATTTGTGTGATTTTGTCCTCTGTGGGATTTTTGATTTTAGTTCAAAACTCGTGTCGCAGGCCAACCTACGGTTTGACGGGGTGGTGGCGATGAAGGTGATGGTGACGGTGGTGGTAGATGATATCCCTCGCTTTTCACCTCACACCTCACATCACCCCACCCCACCCCACCTCACCCCACCTCACCTCACCCCACCCCACATCACATCACATCACATCACATCACATCACATCATCACTATTGCGGTGATTCTCTTCTTCGTCTGATCGCGGTTCTGCACATTCTCATGCACATTTCACGGTGGTCATTCCCCGTACACGCCTCTTCTGCGGGCCCCAATAACGGTCTGGCACTCGACAGGACGCCAACCTGTCCGATGTGCTCATGGATCGCGCCACAATGGTGGAAGCCAATCTGCGCAACGCCGTCCTGCAGAGGGCCGTGTTCACCAGATCTGATCTGAAGGATGCGGTGGTGGAGGGGGCGGACTTTACGAACGCGCTGCTGGACAAGACGCAAGTTATGGTGAGAACCGGGGCGCAGGACTGGGTAACGTTGTGAGAAGCAGTTAGGGGGAACTGAGCGACTGCAGGCGGTCTGGAGCTTTGGGCGGGAAGGATGGGTCGAGTGGTTTGTGGGAATGGGGGGCATGGCATGGCATGGGATCGTCTACTCATCCTGATGTTAGTGGAAAGAGATGAAATAACACACGTAAATACACATGTCGTACCTCTCCCCAACCCCTCCCCCTTCAAAAACACACACACACGCAGGCCCTTTGCAAGTACGCGGACGGCACGAACCCTATCACAGGAATCAGCACGCGCAAGTCTTTAGGATGTGGCAGTCAGCGGCGCTACAAGGCCAGCTTCCCCTCCAATCCCGACGGGCCCCAGGTGGCGGAGGACGAGAAGGAGGCCTTCCGGAAGACATTGCCCACGTATCGCGAATAGAGTTGAGGGAAGGGACGGGGTGGGATGGAGGGCTGGGGTTGTGTCCATCAGGATCACTAAAGAGATCGCTTAACTAATAAACTGACTAACGAACTATTTGACGAACTGACACTGTTTTGATGTACTCGGTTTTGCAAAGAAGGCACGGAAAAGGCCACCGATAAGGAAAGTGACAACGGGCAGAGAGGGCCGGAGGAAGGAATTTTGTGAAGTTGCGTTTGTGATTGTATGTGGGTGGGTCGGTAACTGTGTGAGACGTCTGTCGGGGCGGAGGGGGAGCTAAGCTCGGGGTCTCACATGCGCGCGCGGAGGGGAGGGGAAGGGAGGGGGGCTGATCGGAGGGAATTTCGTTTCCATGTTTGGGATGAACGATCGGCGAAGAGGGGAAAGACTGGAGCTGTGTCGCATGCGGTGAGGGCGGATGCAAGTGGCACCTCCGTACATTGGCGATGGCGGTCCGTTGCTGGTGTTGAGAAACAAGTCCATGAAACCGCATGTGAAGGATGGGGCCACCGGACCCAAAATCGATGGAACTCAACCACCATCATTCGCCCAGCTGCATTTTTTCCGTACGTGTCATGGACTTGTGGTAATGGCTCTGTGAGGGGTGGAGCTTCGTGATGATATTTCATTAATCAGTCAGGATAACAATAGTGATCCTGGAGGAGGCGAGTGGTAAGTCCGCAAGTCCTGCACTGTAAATATCACATTACAAGATCCCCCCCTCCTGGAGACTGAATGGACCACCTCGGCCCATCCCCATGCTCCCGTCACCGTTACCTCAACTCCTAACTTACCGCTTTCTCAACGGTTATCGAGCAATTACCCCACTCCCACAAGCCTCACTGACGGCAAACCCTCAACCCTCACTTCAGTGATACACAATATTGCGTGAGACCGTAAAACCACATCATCAAACTAAAAACCAGAATCCCAACCGCCAATCAACCGCCAATCAACCGCCTTGGCTCTCCACCAATCAAAAAACAAATGCCTCACGACTGTCCACAGCGGCGCCTCAGCCCCGGGTGTGTCACGTCACCCCCTCGCCCTTACGTCTTCCAATCCTCAATTGCTTTTCTGAGACGCAACTGGATTTCACAACCGAAATTACCATCACACGACTTCCCTGGAGCGCTTGTCAGCGCATCAACGTCATCCCAGTACTGAAACGTAATCTCTCACAAAGTTTTGTTGTTTTGTACACGTGGCATCATGGGCCGTGGCACCATCACACCATGAGACGTTTACAACCCAGCCGCAGAAAAATACGAAAATGGCACTATCCCCCAAGGTGGTGGTTTCGGAGGAGGGGGTCTACTAAAGAATGTCCAACACCTTCTCTCCTTGCCCCATTGGCCATCCCGGGTTTCGCATCCACACAACGTACCAACACTGCTACAACCCACCCGAAGGCGGGAGGCGCACGCTATAAATCCCTCGTATCCCGAAGACTAAATCCTCTGGTGCCCAAAGATCAAGGCGAACGCCTTCACTGGCATGGAAACCCCAGAAGGAATCCGGCAGGCATGTCGGCGTTAGTTGCTGCCTGCAAAGGAGAGGCTTGTCGCGACGTTAGTGCCGCCGGACGAGCCAACAGGAGATCCCAACCGACAGCAATCTCAACAGGAATTCAACGGCCAACGGCCATGCGGACAACACTCGTGATGCGAGCAAACCGTCTCACGAGCACCAACTTACTTTTGCTCAACCACTATCTATGTGAGTCGCGAGTCCGTACCGTTGCTCGTCGTAATGTACTGTATTTCGTACTTCCAAGGATTAGAACCACGGCCTCACAGGGTGCACAGAGGGTTATCGGGTCGGTGACGACGCGAAGGCTGCAAAGGCCCCCGTTGATAGAGCGCGACTTGGAGCCTCACTGCCGCCATTGCCACCGGTGATGGAGGCGGCGGCGGTAGCGGCGGCGGCGGCGGTGCCGCCACCATTGCCACCGACACCGACGCCAACATTTGTGCTCCGTACCGTGATGTACGATCCACTTGGCTCCTGGGCGAGTCCCGCAACTGAATAGCCTGCGGGTGCGAGAAAGGATGGGTATAAGGATGAGTCTTGAAGGGGGGAGTCGAGTGGAGTGGAGAGAGCGGACAAACCGATAGCTCGACGAGCGGAGGCCTGCGGGCGACGGTACAGTAAGGTGCCGTACAGTGCAGTACGGTACGAGTTCTTAATCTGAAGCGGCAGCGTGTTTAGAACGTGTGAGTAATGGAGGCGGTTGAGACCCGTTCGCAGCGCCTTCCCATGCATTGGGACCGGGTCCCAACGACTTCCACTCCCGCTTCCCGCTTCCGACGCTACAAGACTAAGGCACAGGCTAGGGTCATACCCGACTGCGGCCCCCACTGGGACTGGCCATCAATGCAGAAAACTTAGATAACGATGCCAAGCCTGGCCCAACTCACTGTCGCGGCTGTAGGCAGTCTGGTAAGCCGAGGTGACTGTTTCAGATCCAGACAACGACAAACGGTGCGACCGCAACCGTTGTGGCATCACCGTCGCTGACATCGGCCGGGTCAACACGCCTGCCGACGCCGATGCAGCTGCGAGCTGCAAGTTTCCGTCCGATCCCGCCGGCGTAGAGTAACGCATAAGGCCAACCGAAGCCAGCCCCGCCGCCTTGTCGTACAACGACGTCGCGCTTTCGTACTTGCTCGCCTTGCTACTGCGTGACGCAGTCTCAATGGCTTCCGCGGTGTTGGTTGCTGCCGCGGTGCCGCCGGCGGTAGCGCTGGCGGTGGCGCTCGTAAATACCAACGCCCGAGCGGTGTTGGAGGGATTGCTGGATCGATAACTAGGGGCCGACGCACGTGGTCCAGTCGTCGCCTCCGCCGCCGGGCCCGGCAGCGGGGGACCTGGCGGGTATACCGGCGTCCGTGTGCTGCTGCTAGCGCCAGTGGCGCTAGCAGCAGCGTCGCCGCCGTCTATAACTATGACTGCCGCTGCAGCAGCGGCAGCGGCAGCTTCCGCCGGGGTCAAAGTGGAACGCGGTGTCGGAGTCGGCGGGGTTGAGTCCGTCGGCGGCGGTGGCGCCACTGACATTACACCAGTGGCGGCGGCGGGTGTTGACGGCGGCGGGGCTGGCGGCGGCGGGGCCTTCCCTTCCTGAACAGTCTGCCCGAGAGTCATGAGATCCGCATCAAATTGATACTGCTCCCGCTTCATAGTGCGTCTCTGGAAAGTAAGGAGGGGGAGAAAAGAGGGGGAGAGAGACAAATTTATGTGCATGTGTGTGTATACATATATACTCATATACACGAGACATACAACATGTGTATCGGGTAAAAGCCCCAAAAGGGCGCGAGTGCGAAGGTAAAAGGAAGCGCGGGTAATCAGGCCGAAGGAGTCAAGGTCGTTGGGGGAGTACGAACGTTTCAGAACATAGTTCCAGTCATGCGGGGAAGTCCAGCAGTCGTTCAGATGCCTGCACCACTGCGCGTGGTCCGCAGGTCTACCAGGTATGTATGCATGTCCAAATATAAAAAAGCCATTTTTACCTCCTGCTATAAGAAATAAGTTAAACAGGAAATGTGGAAACTAAGAAGTGACCAAAAAGGACGTTAAGCCCCGACACACACATAAGCATATTGTTGCATATGGTGGATGTTCAATGTGCTTCATTGCCGCAAATGGAGTATTTCGCATATATAGTGTGTTTGGCGGACGGTAATTTGGCGGGACATCGGCCTAGGCGGAGAAAGCTGGCCCCGATATCAAATCATATCAGGAAAGGCATATTCTGTAGTACATCCACTCCCCACATTCCAAACGTCCCGACTCATCCACTCCCTTGCTTTTTTTTGACCATATATGATCGAACATAGTCAGTGGTGATCGCACTGCTGCATTTGCCCTGCCATCGTACAGCCCCCTGCCGTACGCTCATATTTCGTACCTCTTGGTGTACAGTCCAAGCGAAAATCGCCAGTGCCACCAGCAGCAGGAAAATGAGTACCGAGAACACGCAAAGAATGACAATGGTTGCGGTTTGCAGGTTCGGACCACCGCCGCCATCTCGGTTCGTGGATGTGGTAGCGTTGGCGTTGTTTGTGTTGTTACTGTTTTCTGGACCTGGAATTTCTGTTGGTTGACGGTTGACGGTTGGTATGTTGTGGGTAAATGTTGGAAGAAGAAAAGAAACGATCCGAAATAGATATTGGCCAATACGACGCCATCACCGAATACACGTTTAGGTCGCAGCTCCGGTGCCGTACCACATACATGCTGCGTCGGCCCCAAAGCTCCAGAGATGGGTACCCGACACCCAACCATCACCAGGTGTGTGACATACACACACGCTCACATACACGCATCAGATATATAATCCTCGTTTTCAGCTCACCCCATCTCCGTGACTACAAACAAAAGTACGGATAGTATGGAAAAGTACGGAAAAGTACGGATATTTTATACTTTAAGCATTAGTACAAACATATTTTAATTAGACAACAGAAAGGCAACCCTCCCCCGCCAGCGCACCTCCAGATTTGATCCTCGCAAGCTCTCCAACTACCCCACACCAAAGGTCACAGACGCTGCTGGGTGACTGAGTCAAAGATAGCTGGTTGGTCCTACACCTACTGCCGTTGATCAAGCCGTGTACGGAAAGGTTGGCGCCGCACACAGCCTTATCGGGCGGCGCCAGCAGTGGCAACAAGTCCGTTGGCCAGCTGGCTTCACAGTAGCCGGGAACTGCATTTCCATTGGGACAAAGCGTGTGTGGTTTTTCATGGGGAGACGTGATCGCAAGCCCGTCTTCACGTACGTCTTCCTAAACCGCTGCATCGAATACCTGGACATCGAAGACAAAACTAAGATCCCAATCCCCGAATGCAAGATCCCGTCGAGTGCTCCCCCCGTGCCGTCGGGTCCACCCTGCCGTACTTGTCCGGTTCAGCAGCCCTTCGCAGCGCCCTGGCAGCGACGCATATTCCTGGGACAGCTCGGGGGAGCAAGACTGTTGCGCGATTACCGCCATTAGATACGACCAGGAGCGTCCACAACAGCTGGCGGGGGCGGGAGGCGCGGGCCACACCGCCGGGCATATCTCCCCGAGCAAGGGCTGTGAAAACCGCAGCGTGGGGTCCAAACGCCTGGACAAATAACGAAATATAAAGGCAGTAGTTGCGGTTGGAAGTTGGGACGAGCAATAATAATAATAATAATAATAATAATACGCGGACTTACCGAATAATGCAATAGCCGTGTAATGCAAAAATGATGGGCGATTTGGCGTTGAGTTTGTTCGTTGTTCGTTGTCCGTTGGTTCTGCCTACTTTTTCGTGTAATTCTCAGGTACAAATAGATGACGAATGGATATTCAGTTGCGAGGGTGCGACTCCAGAGATCATTTATTTACTTATGTGGCTCGATACGTTGATCCCCTAAGATTACATCGTATCGTGGATACACACGAAATACACACAGGCCCCTACCTGATGCGGTCCAGCAGACCGACCTTCCTGATCGCATCCACGACCTGTACGACACAGGACCCGGCAGCAGGGCTGCTACCCCCTTCGACACCGCCAGCACCGAAACACACGAAACGGCGCAGGGCCATCACCATCAGCTTGGAGCCATTAGTGTACGGCAGTAGTGGACATACACCTGCGCAAAAAACGCATACAAGGGGGATTACAGACTTATATACCGAGCTCGGGGGCGAAGCAATTGACACGAAGCGCGATCTTGATCTTGCAGAACTGTTTCTTGATGTCCCACAGCCCAGCTTAACACGTCACTTTAACTAAACCTAACGATTGAAGACGACCGCTCCCAGTCCCTCCCAAAATCCCGAATCCCTTTCCCCCCGTGCGAGGCTCTTCCTACACTGCAGTCCGGAACCCATCCTTGGTCATGTTTGGCAAATCCTTCTTTCGATCTTGAACTGACTCACTTGGGTCGCTTCTGGGTAAATAATCCAACGATGCGTCCACGGCCGTGGCGCAGGAAATGCATGCTTGTGTGAGCTGGGCAGTGCCGACGGTGGGCGCCTGAGAGGCCGCAATCGATAAGACATAGTTAAATTAGGTATGCTTATGAGGAGCGCGCCAGTCCATGCAATCGCCGCAGTTTCTCACCGCGGATTCAATGATGGCGTAGACGAAATCGAGGAAGTCCACAGCAGCCAATCTACAGTTTGACTCCGTTGGGCCATATTTAAAAGTTTGGTTTGACCATTTAACATAGTTTTCAAAATAGAACGCAGTCGCCGAGTGAGTGAGGATGCTCGCCAGGAAGACAGCCACATATAGTACCGGCGCGCCCTGGCGCACGCACGCCATAATGCTCAAGTCCTCAAACCAAAATACGGTACGTGTGTAGTGGTCATCTCATCGATTTGTATGGCTGACACTAATCTGCCGCCGAGACTGGATAGAGGCGGGCGCACGGACGCGTCGCTATCTAACAACAAAAATTTTAATCTTAGTGAAAGTTACTCATTGAGGCCTGATAAGGCTGTCCAGAAGGAATTCATGATACCGTGCACATCTGTGCGGGGGTGCGACAGTTGAACTAAATAAAATGAGGTCCAATGTAAGCCCGATAGCCTATGTAAATGATCCCGATGCGAACATCATACGCTGACTTGCACGTAACTATCGGCGCGCGGGCTCGTGCGCAAAGCTGTGCAGTGACCTAGTTGTCACCGTACTTTCGCATCCTTATGTCCCGCAGCATAGTTGTCAAATTCACATTCCCACTCTTCGCATAATTTTTCAACTCAAGTACGATTGGATGTTTAGTTTCAACGTTACGGGATCATCCCGTCGTAACCATGCTTGCAGGCACTAATATTGTCAAACTGGTCTTAACTTTCTGTACTAAAAACATAAACATTTCTGCGAAATTGGGGTTCATATCCCCAGCAGTGAGGACGCGATAGCAAGGCCTCGTGGCAAGGTTCCCTCAAAAGTCAGGTTGCTATCTAGCCCACGATGACCTCCAAAACTAAAGGAAATAAAATTTCGTTCTTTATAAAAGGTTACTCACGTAGTGTACTATTGGTGGCGATTCCAATACCGCGACGGTGTCGGTTGGAAGGTACCGGAACGTACGGGTGTCTTCCTGAACCTACCTGCTATTCGCGGCGGGCGCGCAGCCCGCTATGCGATCATACAATTTTGAAAATCAACTTATGCTATATTATATTGATTTTATAACCTTCTTGAAAACAGCGACATATCGCTACAAATGATTACATTTGTCTGCGGCGTGAGTGTACCCGTGTTGCTAATGTCGCCGTAAGGTCCTCTTCGGGCAAGGGGTCCGGACTGAACTACTTCAGACCGTGTTGATTTCTTCAGATTCTAAGCCCCCGTTACCCAGATGCCTGGGCGTCATCCACCTTTTACTGGCCTAGCCAATAAATCACTACGTGCACTCCATTAAGCAGTGCCCCAAATCAGTCGCTACGCACGGGGCGGCAGAAGGGTAGTTCGTATAATCCAAAGCCATCCGGGGTATGCTCGGACCTGCCCACCTCTCGTGCCTAGCTCATTTCGAGCTGGGCTTCCAGGATACACCATAGGTAAGATCCTGACGATGGGGCGTGGGTTATAGCCCGAATGGGTGCGGACACTTACGGGATTGGGCGAGCGGATGATGAGCGAATAGGCCCAAGGAGGGGTCCCTGAAGGTCCGAATAAGCGAATAACAAATACAGTCGAGCAGTCCAACAGCCGCGCATCACCCAGAGGGTGGGAGCGCTTACTAAAATGCGCCTATGTAGTGACATGCCTGTGGGCCTTGCGAACCCGAGGAGCTTTGTTGCTGCTTCGTGAGAGCACCAGAGGATTTCAACTCCATCATCCAATCCCTCCCTTGATTATGATTACGATAATACATGAAACGATTTTAGTGGTCGAATACACTCCAAAATATGAATGGCAGGCGACTACGAGAGGCGTGAGTTGGGGCGTGTGTATATTTGTGTGGGATTCCTTCCCGTTGCTGATGAGGGCTTGATGAACATGATCATGAGCTTTACGCCTTTGGGCCATCTTATGCTCGCGCACAGAGACTGGATTCGTTATCCCGCGTCAATTACATTATGCGACCTGACAAATAAGCGTATGGACTTCGCACGGTATGGGCTTCGTACTCTTTTCGATTCGATGCAGATGTGCTTGCCCATTACATTACACACATATATAAATACATATATGTATATGTATACATATATATATAAATATATACATATATACATATAAACCCTAAAATACATATACATATATAAATATAATAAATACATATATAAGATGTATATTCTATTCTATTCTA
The DNA here is from genome assembly GCA_030268105.1 of Volvox africanus. Lineage (NCBI taxonomy): Eukaryota > Viridiplantae > Chlorophyta > Chlorophyceae > Chlamydomonadales > Volvocaceae > Volvox > Volvox africanus. Next base: position 934,215 of record BSDZ01000017.1, on the reverse strand, counting down.
TTAACATAAGATTTCATATACTTTGTTTTATTTAATACGCTCCCTGATCCCGCTTCCGCTTCCCCGCTCCCTCCCTGTTTACAGCGCCCAGCGAATGCGCGGAGACTCGTCGAGCAGCTCCGGACCTCCAACGCCAAGCGCACAGATCTGCTGGCAGAGGAGGACCGCTGGGCGTGTAAGCCCATGAGCCCAGATGAGCCCAGATGAGCCCGATGAGCCCGATGAGCCCAGATCAGGTCGCTCAAGATCGGGCCGCTCACCAAAGAGGTAGGGCGTCGTTGGGGTTAGGGCCGGAGGCAGGCTGTCGCAAGAGCGGCGTGGCAATGTGGGCGCATTATGGTGTGCATCTGATTCGGGACGATTCGGGGTGGGGAAATGGGTATTACACGCACGCACGCTACACGAAGGACCCGGCCACATGACCAAGCCACCTGTCTGTAGAGCCTGCCTGTATGCAGAGACTCTGAACCCCAAAACATGCATGCTCTTGGAGCAAACCGCTTAGGCCAGCTACGTACTCCAGTTAGACACAAACAGTCTACCGCACACCATCCCTTCTTTTAAGTAGCATATCAACATATTCACACTCGCCTGCTCCCCTACATAGCATATGCTCAAGACATGCACACTACGAAATGCCGCTACGAGGAACTCCTCTTTTTACTTCTTAGACTCCTAGAAACAGCAGGTATGGACAAAGGAAACAGTCATTCTGACCTACGATCTGTGGTAACCACAGCTATATTCAGATAGCGAAGCGAGGAAAGGCCGCGCAGGCCTAGGAAGAACTCGTGACATGATGTGATGCGTCCCACCGCCTCACCTCAACAGAGACTTAGGGTTTGGATTTTTTAAGGTGAATGTTCTGGCACTCAGCACCTATCTGATAACCCGTATAGATACCCCTCACAATTCATAAGCACCAACAAGCAGCAGTAGTAATTTGGGCAAATGTGCAAGTCAGAACCAGACTCCCAGGCATATATATGCCGCTTCGGGGCAGTTCTCCAAAAAAATTGAAGTGCTACTTGTCGCTGAATTTACCGTGCATGCACAGTACTGCATGTCGGCCTGCCTGCCGTTCCGTATGCCGCATAATCTACACCCGTTACGCCAAGCCGCGTCCGCATGCAGGCTAGGGGCTAAGATGAATACCAATACCGCACCTGCTGTCTTGCTCCAATACACAGTGCGTGCAGCCTTCCTCGGCTAGCTGTAGCGCGTCGCTTCAGTGCGAAATTCCGCAAGTGGGAGGTACAGAAGGACAAAATCCCAACCAGTACTTCGTGTATGAATAGGACTCAGGCTTCTCTCAGCATCCCGACTATGAGACCGCTGTGCCTGAGGTGCTCTGCCCAATCCGGACATTAACAGCTATCATCCAGGGAGTCCTCGTGAATGCGTATTACTACAGGACAAACAAACCCATGGTATGTATTGCCAAATAAATCCCCCCACTAATTCCTAAAACCCTCGCCCGTATTCACACAGCAGTGGAATCGTCGTCAATCTAAGCCTAAGTATAGCCCGTACTGGTATACACACCAACTCTCGTCGCACAAAATCCCAAGGCATAACGCCAAGCGCATTCTGTCCGCGCGCCTGTATGGCCTTTATGTCTCTATCTATCGCCTTCATTTCTGCGTGGAGTGCATAATCTGCATGTTCTGGATGTTTGTGTAATTGGTACCGCATTGTCGTTTGCACACGATGGTAAGAGTAGAGGGTTTCCACCCCTACGATGCGGTGAGAGAGTAGATTCTGAATATCTTGGGTTGGAAAGCCCAATTGTCGTCCTCATCCCCCCACACACATCCTACCGGCTCCGTATGGGCATCAGTGGTCGCGTGTTTCGGCGCCGATCTGCCGCGCGAACTTGATGAAGACCTCTTCCAAGGTGGCATTGGCAACGCCCCAATCCAGCACCTGCATCTGCGTCTTGGCGGCCGCCACAGCGTCGAAGACCCCCCCTAGGCTCACATCCGTGGTGGGTAGCTCGTACTTGAATGTGCCCCCCAGTGCGTAAGTGAGCCGCGACCTGGGGCTCATGTGCGCCACAAAGGCCTTGGCGGCGTCTTCGTGGCCTGGCCCCACCGTGATGGTGAACACCAGGTAGCCTGCGTAGCGCGAGGTGATCTCGCGCGGGTTGCCGATGCACACCAGCTGGCCGTCCACAAAGATGCCCAGCCTATCGCACAGGATCTCCGCCTCCTCCATCGAGTGGGTGGTGAGGATGATGGCGCGCCCCTCCTTGTTGGACCGCACCACATCCCACAGGTTGCGGCGGGAGGCGGGGTCCAGACCCGTTGAGGGCTCGTCCTGGAGAGCAGCAGAGGGCCGGGGGAGGAGGGGAAGGCGAATGGAACGAATCCTGGTGCCGGTACTGAAGGAACGAGGACTAACAGTGTAGGTTGGATGATGGCTGACGTTGTCCAAAGCAGGAAAAGTGGAAATAGCTGGGGCGTAATCAAGGTAGGCTGCCGCCAAGCCCGTGAAGAAGAGTCGAAAAGAAGAGCATTAGAGACCGTTATCATGCATGCTATCGGCATTGTTGCTGACCGCGGACATATCTGACTGCTGGTGCCGCCGTTGTCAAGGACGTGTTCCTCCCGCCCCCTTTCCATGACAGGGGGTCGGGAGGAACACTTGCATGACAGCGGCACGAGGTGTGGACTTGCATGACAGCCCCAACACCCTCCACCTCCCCTACTACCGCACCCACCAGGTACACTACTTGAGGGTTCCCGATGAAGCTGATGGCCACACTCAGCCGCCGCTTCATGCCGCCACTATAGCTGCTCACACGCCGCTTGCCGGCATCGTTTAAGTGCAGCTTAACCGACTTCAGCGCCGCGTCCACTAAATTTCTTAGGTCCTTGCCTGCACATTCCAGGATTGACTTGTCATTTCCGTTAACGGTGAGGACAACGCGCCACTGGTTGAGAAAGAGAGGTCTGATGCGGGATCCATATGCATTTAGGTATGTCCTTTATCAATTGCAAGGAAAGGGCTCGTGAGCCAATCATTTACACATCTACATATCACAAAACTTAACAAAACACACATTTCTGTAGACCTCACATTTCTGTACGTGAGGACAACGCAATATGGGCCAGCCTTGCCTGGGTTCTTCCCATTTTAGGTGCACATGAAGCACTACGCAATCGGCACTCGTTTAGATCCGGATCCACATCCAGATCCAGATCTGATGTGGGTTATCTGAATATCATACGAGTCGTGATTGACATGATGACATTCGGTATGGGTCGGTGAGTGGGTTGTACAGGAGATGTTTTCAAGGTGGAAATTGCACATCAAAGCGCCCTAACAGTTTGACAGGGAAGGGCCGATACCCTATGCATGGTGGAAACCTATATTCTTGTAGGCGGATGCCCGGGTTTAAAGCTCCGACACACCGAAGGTTGGTATTCACACATATACATGAGTGTACATACCCAGCCCTGTACAGGCTGGTAGTAACCCGTGCAGCTTGACCCCCCTGGAGATGTGTGTTTGTGTGTGTTAGATGATGCTGGAAAGGGGTAGCAGCTTCCCCCCGCCCCACCCTGCCCTGCCCCAACAACAGGAAGACCGCAAAGGAAGCTCTCCCCGCCCGCCCGCAGCAGAGAGGGAGGGGAATGAGGGGGCCTCAAGCCCCTGCTCCTCAGGTCTGTGTGTATGTGTGCCGTTCCAAAGTCCATACGTGTGGGGCCTAAGGCGGTAACCGGTCACCAGCACAACCATTATAAACACACATACACATACACAAACACGTGCGCGCGCGTGCACCCTTCTTCCTCTGGTTTCTTCATAAGTATAACTTCTCGCCCCTCCCCGTTGGCCTCCTCCCCAACTCGTTACACGCGCGTACCCTTGAGCCCCTTGAGGCGACCGTAGAAGAGCAGGTGCTCCTCGCCAGTCAGCTGCTCCCACAGTAGGTTTTCCTGCACCATCATCACCACGACCAACATCAATTTCAGCATGCCGCGAAGCCCCGACCCAATAGCTGGCTGGTACGTCATCCCTAAAGAGGGAGCTACCCGACGGCTCCGCCTGCTCCTTTTGGTCGCGTCCTTTTGGCCACCGCCCCCCCTCCACCACGTCATCGTCTCACCTGCGGGCAGACGCCCATCATCGGATAGATCTCGGGCATACGGGTGCGAACTGAGCAGCCCTCCACCAGCGCGTCGCCGCTGGTGGGCTCCAAGAAGCCCGTGAGCATGTTGATGGAGGTGGACTTGCCTTGGGGGGAAAAGAGGTGGCCGGTCGGGTGCCGGGCCGGCAGGGGAAAACACTGCGTTGCGAGCTGAATATGAACTTAAAAACGCACGGGAGTAAAATTAAGACAGAGAGGCAGCCCTGCGTTACGTGGTTCCATGTGTCGGGTGAGGGAGCAAAAGAAGGGACTCCAAAGAAGTTACTGCCTTCCTGCACCCTTGTGGAACCGGCCGCCCCTTGTTGCCCCGGCCCGCCCTCCCTCCCCTTCCCTCTGCTCCCTCTCCCTCCGTCGCCCTCCCTTCCCTCTCCCTCTGCTCCCTTCCCTGTCGCCCTCTCCCCCTGTCCTCCCTCTGCTCCCTGTCGCCCGCTCCTATCCTCACCCGCGCCATTCGGGCCCAGCAGTCCAAAGCACTCCCCGCGCTCAATCGCCAGCGTCAGCGTGCGCACCGCTACATGGCACCGCTGCGGGCGGCAGCAGCAGTTCAGCCAGCTCGCGCCTTTGTCCCCCCCGCTCCCGCCACGGCGGCTTTTGGTGAAGATCTTCGCCAAATTGCGAACGACGATGGGCGTTCTTACAACTTCCTGACCGTCCATCGCTGCCACTCGGTCCGCTTCTGCCGCCACGTCATCGTAACTCTGCAATTTCGGCGCGATCATGGCCGCGTTGCCGGCGGTGTAGCCGCCAGTCGACGATGCTGCTGTCCAAGTGGGAGCTCTGGAAATGACAATGGGAGCCAGAGGCACAGACTGGGCCCCGCTAACACCTCTGCATTCGACCCCACCGCCTCCATCTCCGCCATTCCCGCTGGCTGTGTTGACTCGGGCAGCGGGCCACGTGGCCCCCGGCAGTACTTCACTAACCTCTCCATCCTCTGCCTTTCCTCCCTGAAGTGCATCCGTGTCACTTGGTAGCGAAGCGGCCCCCTCCGCGGGATGGGTTAAAACAATTCGGGCGTCGCCAGCGGCTTCAGGTGCAGCGGGGACAGAGATCGGCGTGGCGGTCTCGCTGCACGATGCGGCATCAGTGTTGCCGGCGGCGGCGGCGGCGGCGGCGGCAGCACCCGCCGTGGGCGCCGAGCTACACGAGCTAGAGGAGAACTGGATTCGTCCAGGCCATGCGCCTCTTCGGACGCTATCGCTGGTACCGCCGGCGCGGCCGCTATCCAAATGCGGTCTGTCGCTGCGGGACATTCGACCAGGAGAAACAGGCGCCAAGGTCGCCGGAGATAAAACGTCATAGCCACCGCCGCCGGCTCCGAAGCCGCCGGCGCTGCCGGCCCTGTACGTTTGGGTGCTACGGTTGCTGCCCCTACTCAATATCCGTCGAGATGTTGTCTCCGGGGCTGTGGCGCTGACGATAAGAGTGTCTGCTGGGACGGTGGAACCTCCGGAACCTTCAATGCCTCCTTCATTCACGAAGGAGCTGGTGGCAGTTTGTTTGATGCTGAGGTCCTGTTGGCCGCCGCCGTTGGCAGCTCCATCGCCGCTGTCATTGCGATTGTTGCTACTGTTCCTGCTACCACGACTCGTACTGCACTCCTTGCCGGTGGCATTGAAGATCTGTCCTCCAGCGCCCCTGGAGCTAAGCTTGGCGCCGCTCCCGTCCAAGCTGCTGCTTCTTCTCTGGTAGATCGGTCGGCCAGGTAGGAGGATGCCATCCGCCGTCAGTGAGTCTGCCATCCCGCCATCCCTGCAGTCAGCTTCGGCCACCGCTGTGGCGCCACCACGAAGGCAGCCTGGTCCTCTACGGCTGCCATTCACCACACCGCCGCTGCCAGGGCTGCCAGCACGGCCCGAGGCAGCGGATGACATGTCGCCGTCCTCGGGTGATACCTCGGGTTGTGCCGGGGGCGGCCGCAGCGGGGTTTGGACCAGGTCTGGAGGCGCTGCCGTCGCGCTGCCGTCGGCTGCAAGCGGGTTAGAGGGCTGCCCCGCCTGCAGCTCCCTCACTTCGGCGTCAGGCTGCGAACCAAAAGGAGTGGACCGTAGATTATGGCATATGGAACATGACCCATAAAAGGACTCGCAGTTTCTCTTTCTCTCTTTGTCTCTCTGAACCTGGTAGTGGTAAGTCTTGAAGCTGGTATATAACAAGGACGCGTGTGCACGGAAGCCGCGAAGCACGACTGGAAATAAACCCCCTCTGGTGCGCCCATTCGACGAACCTTCAGATAGGAAAGCTACAAATTCCCTTAGAATTCCAATTCTGGATCTGAACGGGTCGAAACGGACAGACAATCTCATGAATTCTTGGCCTCCGCCTCCCGCCTCATCACACCCACCTTTCGACGCCATCGTTTGAGGAAAAACAGCGGCGGACGACGAGCTCCGGTTCCACTATTCAACACCTGCAATGCGCCACAGGAAGCAGACACCTTACGTGTCCTTCCTCGTTCATACAGCGATAGCAAACACAACCTGAGCGGGTAGGAGATTGCGGGCGGGCCTAGCCTTGTGGATGGCCAGCTCCCACCGGCTCATCGGGGGATGTCTTTACCAAGCGTCTAGGGTCCCCTACAAGTAAGCTAAGTATCGCCTGGTATGTATCGCCAAATAAATTCCCTCGTCCGTATTCGCAGCAGTGAAATGTCAAAATCAAATTCCGCTTAAACAAATAGGAGGCTGCGGACATCACAACGCCGCGTTGCACACCAGTCCCACGCCAAGTGGCCGTACCTGTTCGAAGTACCAGGCCAGCGTCAAAAACATCGGCCACTCCACCAGCAAGATGACCCACACGCCAATCATGCCATTCCCCGCATCCCGCAATCCTGACCAGCCGAGCCCCGGCCCGCTGCCGAAGATGGCCCGTTGTGAGTATGCAGAGAACTCAAATAAGCCCCGGTACAGCGCGAAACCGGGCAGAAGCTGCACGGCAAGAATGTACGGCTTGTTTTCCTCCATGAGCGCGCGCAGCAGCAGCTCGCCGATAAGGCCCATGGCGAAAATGTAGAGGAAGGACGCCACGGTGGCAGTGCGAGACGAAGAGAAAAAGGAGGAGAGCATGAAGATGAAAGCGATCATGTTGTTGCCGAAGATGAAGAACATAACCGCCTGGAGGGCTGCGGATGAGGCCGGACGTGTAATCGTGGAGAAACCGACGACGGTTGGGCTGGGTTGGGTTCGCGACTGGTACTGCATAATAAGGCGCGAATCGGTCCTATCCAACTACGCAGCTACTCTCTACCCACCAGATCCGACCCACAAAATCCCATCTGCTCCGGAAGGAGAGGTAGGCGCCACCCCCCAAAACGGGAATGGAACCGTCGGGCCGGCAATCGGCGTGTGAGGATACTTACATATTGAGGTTGTTGTGAAGATCTTCAGTCGAATCAGCGTTCCGAAGGACATAAAGAAGGCGATGTAGACAATGTACCTGCCAGGAGTGCCAGCCACAACTCGTCACAAGACACCATGTCACGCAGGGTGCAACATAATCGCTGACTCGCCGACCATATCGTCTCTAGGTTGAGCACAGAGGCAGCAGCTCACTGTCTCTCTAAGGGGGGATTTCCTTCTTAGTGAAACGGAAGTGGGAGCGGGAGAGCTAGACGGGAAGAGGTAACGAAAGCGCCTACGCGGCATGATTATACTTACGGCACACCAGAATCCCAAATTCCCCTACATCAAAGAATTCTATGAACCCAACCCCTTAACCCCAAGACGGGGAGCACGCGATGTGCACGTGATGGTGTCAAATCACAAGTGCTTGGCCCCCATGTAGCCTTGTTGTTTGGAAAGACGCTTACTTACTTTCTCGGGAATGCACTTAGTTTTGGCACAACCTCGGCAGAGAGATTGCGACGAGTGGTACACGGAACAACTGCCACATGGGCTTTACTCGCCACTACACTCGCCACTGCAACGCAGGCCCAAGACATGCAGCCCACAAGAGCACCCAACTCACACCAAGAGGTACCACAGGTAGGTGACCAGCCAGTAGGCGCCGTCGCCCAGGCCGTGCATCTTCATCATCATGCGCAGCCTCTTCTCCTTCTCGTAGACCAGCTGGTGCAGAAGCGAGGGCATCAGCATCTGCACAACCCACCTGTACCGCACATGAGGCGGCAGCGCCAAAAATTAGGCGGAAGCGTGGGAAGCGTCTCAGTGGAATCAGCAGGCATGCAGACAGCGGGTCAACAGGCATATACCGGTGAGGGAAGTCAGACGAGATCGTGACTGTGGACTTCGATTGAGGTATGAAATAACGATAGTTGCATATGAACGTTGCGGGCAACGTAATCAGTTAACACGTGTACATGATCTTCTCAGCAGTGAGTACTCTTTGGCTTGCGGATTGAGGATTTTGGTTTTGGAGCGCGTAGAGATCGTGAAGGGACACGCGGGGATACAGCCGGACACAACAGGACGAGTTTCTCTTTACACCGTCCTATCCTAAAGCATGGAATCAGGTATCATGTGGGCCTTACGTGTAGAACAACGGGCCCAGCAGGATGCTGAAGTCCAGCTTGAGCTTCATCTCATTTTTAGGAAAGGACATAAGCCCCATCAGGCGGTTTCGGACGGTGTACACGATGACCAAATTCCCTGAGGTTCCAGGGGCATCGGCGACGACGCGGCGGCGGCAGTCAAAAGAGTCCGGCGACAGCAGTGGCGCTTGTGTTCAAGCATCGGTATTGGCGGCAGCGTGAGAGGAGGCGACGGCATTGTTGTTGAAAGCGGCAGCAGCGGCGGCAGCAGCAGCGGCGCCTTCAAGGGTATTGCCACGAGTGGCGGACTACCGTCCCGAAGTGCATCACCGCCCCTTCCTTTGTAGCGGTTCAGAGCCGCCGCACAGGCCTCTCGAGATGCTGACAAGGTGCTTCTGCACCTTTATACCTTGGAAGCGTGTGCCGTACGTGGACGACGACGACTACATCCCCTATCCGCTGTGGTGAACAACTCGACAACCGAATGTTGAGATGAGCGATCCATGTATCAGGAGGAGGATCAGGAGGAGGATCAGGAGGAAAAAAGAAGTAACACCGCCCAGGGGAAGGGCGAGGGGGGAGCGCTTTCCTTTCTTACACCGAAGGCTCCGTCTTACCCCAGTAGGTCTTCGTCCAGGCTTTGGTGGCCATGTTGAGCAGCTCATGGATTCGGTAGTTGACGGGGATGTTAGGTTCCGGTAAGGACAGGTTGTAGTACACGTCGTATCTGTACGGGGACGGGGGCGTTGCATGAATGGGGGAAGGGCATTTTGGATGGCCGGAAGCCTCTGCCTCAACCACAGCCTCGTGTGCAGGCGTAGGCGCAGGCGCAGGGCGCGTTCCCAAACTCACTTAAGCTTTGTTGGCCCTAACTCCCTGAAGTCCCAGGCGGCGCCGTACTCCCTGGTGAAGAAGGTCCCGTCGCACCGAGCCTGTGTGCAGCCATATCGATGTCGGAATGGAGAATTTGAGAAACGCATGTGTGTGCGAGGCGCGTGTGTGAGAGCCGTATGACAGGGGCGTATTCTTTGGCGTCGTGAGGATCCATGCCATTTATGGCAGGATACAGTACGGCAGGTTACAGTCGAAGCTTTCGGAGGAGACAGACACCCGGCAGCTCTCCCGTGGCTGAGATGGAGGTTTGCGGCTTGACCCATCAGGGGCCGAATTCGTAGGTCCGAAGTCCTCCAGGAGTCCGGAGAAAACATGCTAAAATGGATGCGTGTATAATACACGTTCGCGGGCATGTAGGGTTGGGAAGGAGGTGCGAGGTATGAAGGGCTACAAACGGGTTGATATGTGACGGCTTGGTGGGCAAGTGCGAAAGAACTGCAGCGAAGAACTGCAGCTGAAGGCTGGAGTGGCTGTGAGCGGGGTTTGGAAACAGCGTAAATTTATGGGATACGGGTACCAAGGGTGGTCCTTTGGGTTCCCCTACGTTTACGGGCCGGTAGATCCGCACGTGTGGGGGTCCGCACTAAGTACCTTGCCAAATCCGCAGTACAGCCGTCGGTCCAGGGCCGCCATGTCATCAGACTCCCGTGTCAAGGTATCCACGCAGGCCACGGTGATGTTGTTAAATGGAGACGACTCCAACGCAGTTGCGATCTGCGGTGATGAAAATAACCTTAACCAAACATAGACATACATACACGTATTTATATGTGATGATAAGAATAACGATAATAATAACAATTACGAAAAGGATTTCTGATCGATCAGGGCCTTCCGTTGGCGCAGCTCGTGGCCTTGGCCGTAACGATTTCTTGGATCGCAGGCCCCAAGCGTCTCTCCAGTTTAAGCAGGAGGAAGGGCAGCCTGTTGCTCATATGCAACCTGTGCTGATATGCACTCTGTAGGCATCACCCGCTAAACCGGCATCCTCACCTGGCCGGGCGTCACGTTGAATGCCCGCAGCAGTGGCGGTATGATCAAGGGAAAGGAGGCGTTGTAATAGCGCAGCAGCATCTCAGGCAACGGGAGCACCGTGTAAGTGGTCACTGCGTACAGGTGGGTGGGAACACACGGGCAGAGGAACAGTCAGATGCCGTTATGCGTTATGTGCATTGAGCGGGCGGACTCGACAGGCAGGCAGGCACAAAGATTGAGTGAGCGGGGCCATATGGACAGGACAGATGGCTGGCCGCCAGGCAGGCAAGTCGCTCGCCTTGGCGTGTTCAGCAGCCTTCCCATCCGCCGGCCACGCAGATCCATTCTCGTGTTAAGAGTTCTGCAATCGTTCCACAGGGCAACAGTCAGCTTACCATTGGAAATGCCGGTAGCCGCGCAGCGACCCTGGGGCACTAAGAACTGAAGTCGGGAGTTGTTGGTGTTGGTGTTGATAAAGGCATTTTCCAGGTAATAATCGATGTTGCTCCTGCAGGTGTAGGATGAGCATGAGGATGAGGATGGAGGTGTCAAAAGCCTCCATCGCATGAAAAGCTGTTGCCCTGTGGAAGGGTCATGCGGGCCGTTCCCAGCAGAGGCTGAAACATGCGCGCCACGCACAGCTCTTCGCAGGTCTCCCACATCCTTCCTCCGCCTCTGGGCTGCGGCGGCTTCCTTTGTTCCGGATTCTGCCTTCCTCCCGTAATCCCCGGCTAACAGCTTCCCTTCCATGTCTTAAGGCATCGGGACTTTCCCTGAATATCCGCCCCCGTCCCCGTCCCCGTCCACGCCCTCTTTTTCCTTGTGGCTCAGTTCTGAAAGACGACCGCACATAGGCACACACGACACGCAATATATCCTGGCGGCGGCGGCCGCGAGTTTTTCTCGTAACTACACAGTTACTTACGTCAGCGCCGAGCCGAACTTAAGTTCTAGCCGAGACAACTGCGCCGCGTCCACTGACACGCCGTCAGCCTGCACCAGGCCCCCTGAAGCCAGCATTGGCAGCACTAATGCCAAAATCTGCTTGGGCGTTAGGCTCAGAGCCGACAGCGGCTGGTCGACAACCTGTTGCAGAAGCCAAAGGTCACGAGGTCGTCAATTCTAACATAGGAACCACCTAAATGTCGAGACCTGAATGTAACTTACAAATCCTGTGAAACCATACCGGCACCCTCACCGTGTCAATTAGGCCTTGCAGGTTCGGCAGCTCGGGCTCCGAAACCAGGTTCGCCGCCACTTCCCTGGCCGCGGTTCGGTTTTTGCCAGTAAATGGCAGCCATTGCGAGGTGGATCCACCGGCGCGGACGTTCAAACGCGGGGTCTGTATAGGCGCGCGAATGAAGAGAGGGGAGGTGGCGGAGACGTGGAGGCGTGGCGGCCGAGAAGGTTCGGTGCGCGCACGGGGGCATGATATCCGTGATCAACACATGCGGGCGCGGAGACGATGGGGCGGGAACAGATAACTCACACATATGAGGCCAGACGGATGGATACAATACACATATGCTCACATATATACACACAAATCTTCAACAACGTATATGTATATGTATATGTATATGTATTATATACGCTGCTGGTAGAAGTCGCCGGGCCCCGGCGGACTAAGAGGACAGGCACAAGGCTCAAGCGTTCATCGGTTATTGGAGATCTATTGGAAAGAGCGCTCTCCTCGGTCCCTCTCCAGGTCCGCTGCCATGGATACTTTGCACACAGATATCCGCTCGGTGAACGCAAGCGGCCGCACCTGAGCGACATAACTCTTTCCCTCACCTTCCCTCTCTCTCCCCGCGGCAGAGGGTACGGGGTGGGATTCCTTGTGCGCGCTCACTCCATTCCGTTCGGTTCAGCAGTTCAATACATCCCTATACCTGTCCCTACACCTCCCTCTCTCCCACCTGCATGACCGGCGGCCAGCTGCTGGGCTGGGGAATGGCACAGAAGACGGCTTGAGAGGGCTTGGAGAAACGCAGGCCACAGTTGGAGTCGTTGAATTCCCGACAGGTGGCGTTGCGGGTGCGTTCGCAGTAGCCCGACCCAATCAAGGAGCATACTTCGGTGGTTATGTAGCGCGGCTTCAGCTGCGAATCGTTAAGAGGTTTCCCGTTGGCAGTACATATGTCTCACAGTGTGTCACACGAAAGTTATGGAGGTAAGTGGATGATGGTAAGTGGATAATTGTAACATATCCAGCCGGGAGAAGCAGAAGGTGCTTACATGTGAACTAACCGAAAATGTTAGTTCACACCTTCGCACCTTCGCATGTTAGTTCGCACCTTATGCTTCTCCTGGCTGAATATGTTACCATTATGCACCATTATGCACCATATGCCCGGAATATGCATGTTTACGCTGCCATTAGTATATAACGGTTGGCACAATGCTTGGTGCCATACGTCCGAGAGGCCCCCAACTATGCACGGGGGCCAATCCCAATCTACCTTCTCTCCATTGGCGATCCGCTCCAGCTCGGCATCTGTCCAATTCCGCTGCGTCCGATACGGCACGCAGCATTGCAAGCACTGGCAGCCGCACTGGTGGTTTGGTAGGATGGGCGTCAGCGGAATACAGAGAGCAGGGCAGCAGCAAAGACAGAACATGGGGTTGGTACTAGTTGCTTACTAGCTGAACTAGCTTACTAGATGAGGGCGTGTGTATGTCAGTGTAAAACAACGGAGAGAAAAGGGGGCTGCGCGTGTGTCAAGAATAATAAGCAAGGAGAAATACTCATGAGGAAGGGAAGAAGGAAACCCAGAGGAAGCCCCGCTCTCGAATGAAAGACATGTCCAATCCGAGCTGTTCTCCGCATCTACCGTGTCCACCTGCCCACAGATCATCAGCAGTTTCGTTCTGTACGCCCCCGCATCCCGCTGGCCTGTGTCGCCCCTAGCTCACTGGCTCTGCTGCACCCTCCCACATGCAATTACTGGAGTTGACAGGGCCGAAATTTGAACGAATTATCGTCAACATGAGCAGTCGTACGATTCGTGAAGTTATCATGATTCACCAAAGAACAGGCAGAGCCCCGTTGCCTTATATTCTGATACATGGGACCCTTCCATGAAGTCGGGTTGTACGCACGTAATTGCTTCCCTTAAATAACGAGGTCAGTGGCCCGCCGTTGGTTGATGAGCACTGGATCCGTTGCCCGCGTAGCGGTCCTCACCTTGTTTGTCCTCGCGGCCAGGATGAGCTTATTCGCTAGCGCCTGTCTCAGGCGGCAATAAGGAGGGAGACGGACGGAGACGGTGTGTGGAAGGTCAAAGAAAGATCACCCGGTGCTCTGTCTGTGCTGAAGCTCAAGCTGCCATCCACATGATGCTGAAGGGGGATTACGAATAGAAGGGGTAGGAGGAGGAAGAGGAAGGAGAAGGGGAGGAGGGGAGGAGAGAAAGGAGGCGGTGATCCTCGGTTGGACAAGACGGCGTGCGGCTGTCTTTTTCACAGCAGCTGACAACGGGTTTTTGAGCGAGATTAAGATATATGTCACCATTGTGAAGTCCTTGCCTTGATGTGGTCTCTATGCAAGCGCGTGTTGCAAAATGCCCATGCAACACCTCCTTGCGTTTGGGAGGTGTAAGATGGCACGTCCCTCCGACTCTCCCCACTCCACACCCCCTAGTTTTACCTGGAGAAGGACCAGCAGGCCACAAAAGAAGATAGGCGCAACGACAAGGCAGACGTTCGTGGCCGTGTTGCGGCGCTGATACACAGCGCTCTTGATCAGGAGAGCCCGAACCTGAGCGCGAGTACTGGCCTCCTGACGGTACCGTATGATTTCAGGATTAAAAGTTGCTTCGTCCATGTCGGTGACGAGAGGTTTCCTTATGGGCTCGACCGACCGGCCAAGTCAGGATTACTTATGTCAACAGAATACTTAATACAAATATAATTTCATAGCCGTACATTTTACCATATATAAATGACGCTATGATACCGAATTGCGCGGACCCCTGAGACGTATTGGCATCTCAAACACCGTCATAAAGGAGTTCTGACTTGAAATATAGAAAAAGACGTTGGTGTGCGATGATTCGTGGTCACAAGCCCGCTCACCATGACCTTGCGTGCGCCTTGCACGTGCCCCAACTTTAGAAGAAATGTGGATTTATATCTAAAATAATATGAAATAATACTCTACAGTTATTTCCTTGAAGGCTTTAATTAAGAATCATAATTTACATAGCGTGAGGTTCTCAGGCCAACAAGGTGAGGCCACCTAAGACAAACCATATGAGGTACGAACAGGCTCAATAGTAACAAGCATTTTTCAATAGAGAAATGGCGGTTCGTTAAATTGCCGAGCTATGCAATCATTTGTACTAATAATCCTTATTCAATCATACAAATTTAGAGCTCTACCCACACCGTATGGCATAGACAAAGTCATGAAGTAGAGCTGAGTAATTGAAAGTTTGAAACTCTACATGGTGGTTAACCCCCCCTTCAACCGCCCTGCAGTACAGTATCTACATATTGTATCACAAACTCGCCGCATCTCGCGTCGGGAGGCGGTTTACCTGTCTGACATCTAGCTTGCGGCGGCATCCGAACATTTTCCTAGCTACATTTAGATATTTGGGCCCCGCCTTCCTTCCACTGCATGCATCGAGATATAAATTATGAAACCTTCCCTTACACTGCATCTGGACACACTCACTCGTCTACACTCCTAGTCGCTGGATATCACGACCTCATGGTCGCCCGTTCTACTTTTGTATTGCTGATTATATAATGTATTTAACTTCTAAGTGGTATATGGCTGGCATGTGTTCATTTAGGGAAAATGTGTGCCCCTAAACCCAGAATTTAAAAGCCACTGGACAGCGTATTTTTAGAAAATAGGAGTACAGATTTATAGCTAAAAAGGATTAAGATGCCTCTTTATTAAGGTGAGAGCTCCGGCTCAGTGGACCTCCGACACAAGACCGAGCGCAGGCAAGGAAACCTGAGTGATCCAAGCAAAGCAATATGTCGCGCATCCTTATTACAGCGATATACATCGACGTATTGTTCCTCTTATTGCAACTAGAAACGCCAGGCGGCCATGTGTGCAGAGTTATGACCACATCTGGAGGGTGGGAACCGGCCGGTTACCATCTTTTTTTACCATGTTGTTGGAATGTGAGCAACACTCATATACACCCTATCCCCAATCTTATTACTGATCTAGCCCAAGTTAGCATCTAGCGGAACGTGACTTTGGTACGTAGGTAGCGGCCTCTTGTCACGCGGTATGGCACTGACGACGTATAATGTGCAATCAGAAGACACAAGGTATACCTGCTAGCTCTTACTTAATGACCAATCTAGCCAATCTAGCTGTCGAAACTTTGCGTTAGGACTCGTAAGCAAGCTCTAGCCCTGTTATTCCTGGCTGGCCAAAACAACATAAATAAATGAACTTGTACCTTGCTTACTATCATAGCAGCCGTTACCGGGCACATAAGATAATCTTGCTTAGGGACCCTGCTAAGCTTAGGGACCTAGCTAGGGATGCCAACCCTGCTAAAAAGATAAATTTTGAAGTGGGGAAATTTAGCTTGAAATGTGATGACGGAGGTCAACATCGATCCTAATTGTCAGGTCAGTGAACTGAAGCTGGCTATGGCGGCAACACCTACTTGTGCAACAAGGTAGCTAGTCACCTGCTAACGCAATTTAGCTTACATACGAGCGAGTTCCCACCACTTCGCTCAAAATTATATTCCACCTCACTTCAGATTCCATAAGGAACAAGGAACATTGTTAACCTACTAATTTGCGACAGCATGCTTCCCTTTTTTTCTGCTTTTAACATGTATACCCTCCTCCACATGCAACCAAACGTTCCAAATGAGTGCATCGACCTCCTCCTTGGTTTTTGGTTTGTTTCTCCTGTAAACAGAGAAGCGATCTGGCCATCTGTGTAGAGGAATGGCTACTGACACCGTTCACTGACACAGAACTTTCACCTTGCCCTGCCAACTATTGGCTGGGGTAAATAAGGGCTAATTGATGCCGATGCTAATTAAGCCTAATGAGATTTGACTGATGACTGATCTCTCAGACGTACCTAATTAGCCAAGCCTGTGGTTGGCCTGCAGGGTTGGTTAAGAGACACATATTGATTAATTGTTTAACAACACAACTGTACATACATCTTTTACAACTACGCTGTTCAGCGCTGTAGGTGGCGACCGCAACAGTATGTGGTGCCTGGGGAAGGACGGGAATCTGTATCTGGGTAGAAGCCGCATCTATATAGATATCAAGGCTTAGATATCCACAACCCGGCACGTACGTAACCGCACCTGAGGCCCGTTGATATCCTCCCGCCCTCATCTACTATCGGCGGAAGGACAAACGACCTGTCCTCAAACACCGGATGACATTTCGTAAGTTCGTTACCTCAAGTGATGCGTGCGCAATCCTAATGATGTATGCATATGAGAGCCGATAGGACGCGCAGTGCTTGGCAATTGTGGCGAAGACTTGCAGGGACGTGCATCACCCTGGATCGTTTGGTGTCTTCTGGTGCGTGTCTACCAGGCCCATAACATTGCAAAACAAGCAGTCAATTAGATCGCACGTCAGGCTCCTATCTTCATCTTCTCGAGCCCTGTTGATACAGCAGGCAGGTCCAGGCTTAACCTCAGGCAGGCCACCTACGATCACCACGACCGACATCGAGACTATCTCACCAACCCCGCCCTGTCTCCATCTCTTTTGGTTATGCTAATGCCGTTAATCCAGCTCAAATCAACTCACCTTACCTTACCTCAGCGTACGACCTCTGACGTTCCCTTTAAACGTTACCTAGGGCTGGGTATGAACCGATGATCCGAATCTGATCCAGCTAACCTGTTAAAAGAATGACATCTATCGAATAGATTATTGATATGCTATTTATGGTACGGAAATTAAGAAGTCGTTGTACATTGGACTACTACTTTGTTGTGCTGTATCTTTGGCGTGACGGTAATAATAAAGGCGTGTGCCGAAAGGAATGTTGGTTGCTTCCGCCATGTATTGCCCTGAGCTAAGGAAATTAAACAACGACGGCATTATTATATAAAACAATCAAGCTGTACAAGCTTGTATGCCTCGCGTTCAGTCCCCATCCTGAAAGCCCAAAGCCAGGAGCGAGTGAACGACAAGAGAATGACTGCTAATGAACACTTCTACACCAACAACATCAGTGACAATCATACTCATTTCCTCAGATATGCATTATCATGAAAACGTTGAAGTCATCTGAGATAATGGGAACAGTTGGAAATTTGTCTTAAGCTGTACGGCCCTAACGGCAAGTCTCTTCTTAACTTAATACTGAACAATGGCCATGGTGTTCAATTACAATATACGATATTGGTGGTTATATCGGCTGATTCCTGAAGAGATAAGTTGAATGTTACGGTGCCCTTAGAACTATGCAAAAGAGCGCAGACTGTATAACCCACGTCATTTTTGCCAAAGACTAGAATAGATAATATATAGAACTAAATATCCATGGAGAATCATTGGACTGTTTTCCAACCTGTCCTTGGCAATTGATTTCACATCAGAGCTATAGACGAATCACATAAGTACCATATACTGGAGTAGTATAGCTGGTATCTGGCCGCGTCTGGGTTTCATCAGCAGCAGTGGCACGGAGCAGCCCGACGCATAGCATAAGGGAGCACAAAACATGGTGAAAGCTGGAAAGAAAGTCAAAGGAGCTTCAAAGGTAAGATCCTATTAGTGACTCGTTGTATGCCTGCACGTGTTTCGGATGGAATGCGTCGGATGGAATCCGTCCACCATGGGCAAAGAAGCATTTTGGATGTCTCGCTGATTTGACGGTTCCTGGAGGAAAAAAGGCGATGGTAATTGCAAGCGACCCGCGGCTTGGCATGTTCACTCTTCAGCTCATGATAGTAATAAGCGGGATTCAGGTTTTCCTTCCCGACACACATCGTCCTTGCGTCGTCACTATGTCCAAAGTGCATGCAACTACATGCGGCACAAAAGCGCACGGTGTGAGAGCTGGAACGTCAGGTCCCAGGCACGCTTAAATGGATTATACATGCGTGTTTGGACAAACCTTGCAAATCTTCAACAGCCATCACCTATGCTACAAACAAGCCGTGGAACACCCATCGCAATATTCGCGAATGGATTGCTGTGAATCCAATTCACGATTGAGTTCTTCTGGATAGCCTGGTATGCCAGCGGAACTGCAGCAAATCGCCAAACGCAGATGCGAGAGGTCTGGCATGCACTCCTGTCGCATCTCGGTCTTGGAGTCATGCCCCGCCGCAGCTACGGGATGAACAGCATCAGAGACGACAAAGTAATAGCATAATGTCATCATAAGCTGATTATGATGATGACAGTAACATCAGCCGCGTCCCTTTTCACCCAGCACCCACCCATCCGCAAGATATCGCAACCATCTGCACATTTCAATCGTGCACCATTGTGCGACATCCCATCACCTTGGCCCTCAACTTGGCTGGGGCTTAGCTGGTCCCGCACCCAGCTGCCCGCTTTCCCATCTTTCACCTAATCTCATCTCCTGCAGCCCGACCTCGCCGAGCCACTCCACCCTGTGCCACCACCTGCCTGCTTTACATCCCCAACTGGCATCTCCCCAAATTACATACACATTTACATACTACATACATGCTTAATTACTCCGCCTTACCAAGCGATCCACCTTGCGTGGTTGGATTCTCAGCGAGGAAAACACTTACAACCCCTCATTCCCTCTCCCCCGCAGGTCCGGGAGAATGAAACGGAGGAGGAGCGGAGGATTCGCCTGGAGCTGGAGGCGCTGGCGGCCGATGAAGCGGAACGGAGAGCACAGGTGTGTACAGTTGTACGGCTGTAGCCAGCAGCAGTCGCAGGGGTAGTGTGAAATGCAAGAGTAGAGCAAAGTGTGAAATGCAGCCGCCTGGGAGGGTTGTGATCGAACTGGTTGGTGATTGCAGGCAGGGATGAAGCCACTCATCAGGCTGTGCTCCCCTAGCTGTGCCTATCCTCCACCCATGACTCTTTTTTGGGATCATCTCCTATGGAAACTGGAACTTTAAATCCCGTAACTAGCTGAACATGGGCACCTTCTGCATTTATTTTCTTCGGTATAACATGGCAGAGGGGGCTACATTCCGGACGCGTCTGGGGACGGCCTTTATGTCCAGGGCAACAGCAGCAGCAGCAGCAACGGCAGGAGGGTTGTTCCACAGGGTTGCATGTGTGTGTGCTTTTATGCGACACCACGCAGGAATCCGCCCGCGTTGCGTTGCGCGAGAGACAGCTGCGCGAGCAGCGCTACGCGCATTTGAACGGCATCAAGATCCACAACCAATGGCGCAAAATCATGCGCATGGCTAAAGTTGAGGAGCTGCGGCGAGAGATCGAGATCCTCAGCCAAAACCACGAGCGGGAGGTGGACCGCAAGGACGCCATCATGCAGGTGGGCAGGAAGTCTCTGGGAGTTGGGGGCAGGGGGATACGGGAGGAATGTGGTAAGGGGGCAGTTTAGGGTCCAAAATGGGAAAGGTGGGCTGGGGTTCAAGACGCAGATAGATAGTCATTGCTATTGTTGCAACTTGGTGCAAGTTCTTGGTTCTGCTTTTGCATGATCGTTTTTGCATGATTCTTCTTCTTCTTCTTCTTCTTCTTCTTCTTCTTCCAGATGCTGGATCGCGATTTGGAGGAGGCAGAGGAGCAGTACAGCCTGGCGGTGCGGTCGCACATGCTGGTGGTGGATAACCTGCTAGATTTGCAGGTAGGTCATGGCGGGATACGCCGGTTGCGTTGCTTACATTGGTTATGTCGCTTATTTGGTTACGTTGGCTAGTTTTGACTACCTGACTGTTCCAGCTCATGGCGTCTCGTCTAATCGCTACCCAACCTCACAGTGCCACCTCTCCGCCACACTTCACCACAATGTAGAGCAGTGAAACCCTCGTGCGCATTTCCACGCACAACCTGCTCCCTTCATACGGAAGTCGTGCTTGCCACACTCCCACGCCCAATCCCCTCCGAAACAAGTCGCACGTGCCGCTTACTCCAAAGATTTCTTCCTTGGATTTAGGATTCACACAGCGTCAGCGTTCAGCCAATAGGCTGCGTCCATGCCCTCCTGATTAGGGATGGTAATTTGCATTGAAACCAACTTCTGCATCATCAATCTCGCCCATCCTCGCCCACTGACCGCGACCTGTTGTTTTCTCTCTTTGTCGCAAAGTACCAACGTATGCGTGCCTTAGAAGCGGAGTTTGCGGCAGATCTGCGGTACCTTGAAGACGAGTTTGAGACGGAACGCACGGAAATCGTGAATGCACATACTCGGCAACGCAAGGACATGGGCGATATGATTGCGGCAATGGAAGGGGAGTTTGCGGATGCAGAAGCGGAGCTGCGACAGGTGTGTATGAGTGTGCGATATGCCCAAAGGGGAATCACGATGTAAACGATCTGACCTCTCGCTGATCTGTGTGGCGGCGCCGCCACCCTCTGTGCTACACAGGAGTACGAGGCCCAGCGCGAGGAGATTAAGAACCGCAATAGCGAGGAGTACAACGTACTCAAGATCCAGCTGGAGGGTATTATCGAGGAGCTGGAGAAGAGCTTTGAGCTGGTGGGTCGGGTGGGAGCGGGAGATTCGGTCTAATCTTTCCTCTCCTCCCGTAGAGGGCTTATAAACATATAAAGATATGAAGGTTAAATATATAAAGATGAAATGGCTTACACATCTCTATTTGAAGAGAGGAAGGTAACACACTGTACGGTTAGGAGCCGTGTCATTCCACAACAATGCCTCCGGGCCCTGGGCAGGGCTTTACCAGGTATCACAGCGGCCAGCTCCGCCGGGTCCGTTGGCCGAGTCCCCCTCCTGTCACTGGACCGTTTCTCGCCTAGCACCATCCATTCACACGCACACGCACACGCACACACACACACACACACACACACCCTCTTCTCCTCCCTCTTCTCCTCCCTCTTCGCCTCCCTCCTGTCCCTGGCCGACTTTCCTGTCCCCGGTGTGAATGTGTGATAGGCCCACCGCGCCTATTTGGAGAGCACGGAGCACCGCACCAACACCTTCCGCACACTGACGAAGGACGACGCCAAGGCGGCCCTTAAAATCGAGCGCCAGATGCGGAAGCTGGTCCGGTTGCAGGAAGCGCTGCAGCACTGGCGCACAAAGATCGCCACCAATGCCCGCGAGTGGGAGGAGCGCAACCGGGCGCTCCGAAACGAGAAAGAGATCATGGCGCGACATTACGCCAAGCTCAAGGTAGGAAAGCCCATGAAGCTCCTATCTTTTTTGGGAGAGGAAAACCCTTCGCATCGATGACGACATGGAGGACGAAAATACAGCCTTCCGTGGTTCGATGGAGGAATAAAAACCTTCCTGGGAGAAAACGATGAGAGAGCTGTAGCTCAATAGCTGTAGCTGTAGCTGTTCACGAGAGGAAGAAGACGAAAGCTTGTTTGCGTAACAACTCCTAGTTAGTGAGTTAGTGACTTAGTACCTGACAGATGAAATGTCGAGAACGGTACAACTGTGGATAAGACCCACTTTTCTTCTTGGTCCGTATTGGGCGGATTGATGGGTGTGATGGGCCGTGGCGTCGCGCCGTGGCGGGTTGGTCTCACGTGTGTCGTAATGTCCGAAGGCACCACCCTACAAGTCCTGGGACAACGACCGACTGGGGTTGAGGCCACATCTACATCTGCGAGTCACAACCAAGACCCGCCTTGTTTTTGTACAGGGACTCACCCGACTCTCACCCAACCCACCCTGTGCTAAAATGTCAAACACTCCACTCTGTCTTCTTCTGTGCGGATTTCAATACGACTCCGTTTCCTTACATGTTGATTTAGGACATTATCTTGTTTGAGATTTTTCTTCTAACCACTGCCGGCATCCCTTTTTTCACCTCCTCGGCCATGTAGTCGAGCATGGACGCGTTCCGCTCGGGTCAGGCGGAGCGCTTGAAGCAGCTGTCCCTCGCGTCGTCCGCCTCTATGGACTCATTGCGCGACAAGCTGGCGGTGGCGGACAACATCCTCAAGCTGGCGGAGCTAGCACGCAAGTACGAGACGGAGCAGGAGAAAGTCCTGCCATTCTGGACGCCGACGGAGGCGGTGCAGGACGCCTCCGTCACGTCGGCGGAAGCCGAGGCGACAGCGGCCGGTGACGCCGGGGCTCCCACTGTTGCAACAGCTGCGGCACTTGACGGGGATGAAGTGTCAGCAGCGCAGCTCGGTGAACTTGGTCTCCGGCCGCCGCCGCTGGAGGCGGAGGACTCCTCCGGCAATAGCGGCGGCGGCGGCGGCAAGGCCGCCGCTGAAGTTAAGGGGCGCGATGCCGCAGGCGCACTGCCCTCCTCCGCCGCCTCGACCACCACCGGCGCCGCTTCCAAGCCTCGTCTTAGCAGCTATGGAGTGGATCCAACCACGGGGAAGGAGGTGGACGAGTGGGATTACCTTAACCGTTTCTTCAAGCGCTACAATAAGGCCCTTTTGGACAAGACGGCCATCGACAAAGAGAAGGCCCGGCTCGAGCGTGAAAATGCAGACCTGAGATCCATTTTGAAGCAGTACCTGGACGGCATTTCCGTTAATGACGACGTGCTCAACAACCCGGTCAACCCGCTGCTGGTGGTCAACAACCGCCTGCAGGTGGGTACAATGCGCTTTCATCGTGGGTGTTTTTCTTAGGGTTTTCGGGGGCCTCCCAAAGTAACCATAAACAGCAAAAATGCAAGGTTATGATCGAGGTGCTCTAGGGACACATCGCGATAGGAACTTGTTCTTGTTGACTACAGGGGGGGACAGAACGGGCCCGGGGACACCCTCCCGTCAAAACATCGAGCCATCCTCTAAAATGTTGGCAGGATGAATCGCAGTCCACGTGTCGTTGTAGGCTGGTGTCGTAGTTAGTTCGGTGTGGCACATGGCCATTAAGTGTCGTGGCAGGCGCCTCATCCCGGCGTCCCACCGGCTCTATAATTTGTCACGTAGTTTCCTCAATTACCGTCATGTGTCAGAGAGACGACAATTCGACAAAGGCCGGCTGTTCGCCCCTCCACTTTCGAAACCCGGTCTTAGCCTTGGATCCCGATCCTTCCCGTCCTCCTGCCCCACGCTCAACCCAGATCACACTTACGGAGCGCAACAAGGCGCGCGCCGCCGCCCTTGCGCAGCGAGCCGCGGGGGCCGCCGCTGCCGGTGCGGGACCTGGCAGCATGGCGATGGTGGGCCTGGGGGCCGCAGTCACCGCCAGTGTTAAGCTGTCACAGCATCAGCAGCAGCAGCCAGCTGCACCACAGAAGCAGGTGGTTGAGGTCAAGGCGGTTTCACGAGTCGGGTGACACGATTTGGTTGGGCGGTGAGAGCACATTGCAGTCTATGGTGAGTTTATATGCGTGTGTCCGCGGGTTGATGGGCTTGGTCAGGTGGGATATGGGGAGTATTCTGTGATGGCTTTGAGGGCTTGGAGTACAGCCCCAATAGCCCGAAGGCTGCCTGGGAAAATCCCCGCTTTGGGGAGGGGAGGCCGCCCTTCATTTGATGAGCCCCTCGCGGTAATGATTTGGCACTGACTCTACGAACCTGCATATATACTCGATACTGATGGGGTAGATATCTGGTGGAGCGAGGGGGGAAAGTGGGCGCAGGAGCGGTGCGCCTATGGGCGCCGCGCGCCGGGGTGAGCGGCACGTGAGTGAAAGGTCCGCGTTTTACGGACGGGTAGGTACGGGCAGAAGGGGGGGCGTGTGAGCGAGACACAGCACACGACGACCACCAAAGCAGTGCGACATCATGTCGATGCGGTCTGGAAGCGGTCAAACTGGTTCAGGCTCCATTTGGGTTTGGCCGTGACTCAAAAGATGTCCTCGCGTGCGTGCGATCTGCCTTTGTGACCAGGCAACAATAACAGCGAGCAGTGCGCGCGCGTGTGCGGCGCAGCGCAGTGCATTACCAGATACTAGGATATGTTTAGGGTTTGGATTCCTTTGGTCACGTGAAAGTGGAAGTGGCGGGGCTTTTGAAGAAAGGTGTATGTACGTGCAGCGCCAAACGGTGTATATGGATATACACCTCTTACGAGGAAAGAGCAAATCAAGAAATAGACAAGGTGCGAGTGCCGGTGTGTCGCCAGCAGCCTTACTGGATTACCGTTGCTGATTGGATTGGGTCTGACTTCGCCCCGGAGGGCTCCTGCCTGGCTCTTGCGATGAGCACTTTCGAGCTCAGTCACAGTAGCAGCGGGGATGCAGCATCTGGTGCATCTTGGGACCTGGAAGCTATTCGCGATTGTTCGTAATTGTGTGCAGGTCAGGGGTCGCATCTCATCCCTGGTGCCGATCGTGCGGTCTGCAAGGATCTGCAGGGAACGACACGTTACATACTGACACACAGAACACGAAAGACCGGCTTCTTTGTACACGTAAGTATACACGTTGAAAACATTTTGATCGCGGTGAGTCGCAGGATCGCGTTGGTCCACTAGAAGTCAAGTCAGTCAACGACAGTCTCGCGGTCAACCAGACGGATGTCGCGCAGCATGTATCAACATCATGCGTCGTCCTTAGCCCCGAGCGGATCAATACGACTGGCTGATTCCCTTCCGTGTCATCAAAAGAGCAGCACTGTGTCTGATCACCATCCAGGCCCGACAACACAACAGAAGCCCCGTCGCTTTGTTCAATAGGGCAGCAGTATCAGCACCGTGGGTGTCCCCGGGTATTCCGGGAAGCATCGGTGATACCAGCACAAATTGCTAGACGACCATATCTATCTGCCCTTGCGCGGTCCCTCGCCCTTCCCTGAGGTTCATCCCCTCTCATCACTTCCATCAAAGAATTGAGCCGTTAGTTGCGATGTGAATTCGTGTACCTTCGACCAGGGATCCAGCTGCAGGGGGATCTCTGGCTGAGACAGACGCCATTACGAAGGAAGGTGAATGGGCCTTTCGATTGGACGCTGCTGCCGGTGAAGTGCGTCGCGTTTCTTCAAGAGTGCACATCTCCACACCCTGTCCAAAAAGGAAAAGTACAGCCGTGCAGCGCATCCCATGTTGATAAGGCTCCATAACTCTCCTGGCCTGGAGGATATACCGCCAAACGCAGAACGCCAGGGCATCGCCCGCGAGAGAGCTTCCCACATGAGAGCTTTGAGCCACAATAGAGCCAATCAGTAGGTAGGAGCCATCCATCTCTTCTCCATCAAGTTATGTACCCCCTCACACACCGCATACCCACCGGCACATCGGAGTTAAAAGCCACCACCCTGGAGACCACGAACTCCTTAACCACGCCGCCATAACTCATGCCATGGCAACTCTTCATCGTGAAGGGCCCAAAAGTCCGAAAACTCACGTCCTAAAGATGTCTCCTTCCCACCGGGCGTCACGAGCTAATAGCAAGGAGGATCAGCACCGACATTCCCCACGTCATCCTTCGAACCTTACTGCATTACACTTAACAGCCCAATAGTCGTTTGCACGGAACCTTAGCGCTGTCCCACTTTGTCCTACTTTCCGGACATTGACGGCGCTGAATCTTAGTGGCGTGTTGCGCTCACCTCACATTGCGTATCCCGGCCCCCCTCCCAAGAGCATCACACTTGAGCTGCATGCATTACGGCGTGGGTGTGCAGGCCCCGAGCCGAGTCAGGTCCGCATGGTCGAAGAGCATCTAGGACCATTGTCCCACCAAGCACGTGTGGTGTGCGGCACCTCACAGCATGCCTCATCCACGTCACAGTCATATAACCAAATGTCACAGTAATTACCCTTCTGGGCAGTCATAGCAGCAATCTATACAAAGCACCACCTATGTTACGGTCGCCATGACAACCGGCCGCCGACGCAAGTCGCAGATAGTGTGAGTGTGCTGGTCCGTGGATGCCTGGTCCATGGCCTTCACACCCTTCACGACTTTGTTCGAGACATCTCAGCGTTTTATCACCACGGCCTCCTGCGCGTGCATCCCAGCTTGATTGTCAGATTCCAGAACGGTAATTAAAACCTGTAATCAAACACATCCTCCACCTGAATACCTAAAAACAGATTGACCATTAGAACACCTTACAATATTCACGTGCACACACATACACAGGTACTTAAACTTCACACGGTGTCAAATGAATGCTTAGCGTGCTCCGGAACCACCTACATAGGTCCCGACTTTTCCATCTCCAACGGGGGAGGCACACCAGTCTCCGCCAAGTCCCACATTGGAAGAGCCGAGCCCTCACGCGCCCAGGCTAACCACACAGCCCAACTTCATCAGCTAACCTTTAGCGGTTAACGGCTGGATGGAATCACTAAAAGTAGGCAGACATCCTCCCGTCACTCTTTTGCCCCCTGCCGAGACGACAACCCCTTTGCCAACCGCATTGCTGGGGATGGGGGAGGATGCACGCTCGGAGAAACCCAGGGTTGGTGGTCCCACGCTCACCCTCTCAGGGCCCTGGCCCAGCAACCGCATCAGTCAGCCCAAAACGTGACAGAGCCGCTCAGTTTGCCGTCATGCAGATACGGCGCCAGCAACGGCATCAGCCGCATCGACGCTCCGGCTTCTTTCCGGATACACTTGCCGAGAAGTAGCAGCCGCCAGCCGTCACCCGTTGTGCCGCTCGTCACAGTGACCACGTCATCATTACCGTACCTCTTACTGGTCGCTTCTTCCCGTCGCACCGCCGGCACGGTGCTGGTGGCGTCCGTGGCACCTTCACCGCCGCCGCCCTCCTGCCAACGAAATACCGAGATCTGCGCCGCAACGCTCACTACACCGACGACATCTCTCGCGCTCGTAAAGGCCGCGAAAGGCGCCGGGACAGCGCAACTGAGCACGGCCTCCGACAAGCCGTCACCGTTGAACCACAACCCACCAGGGTACCACTCAAACCCATGAGCCACAAGCCGGGATGCGCCATTGGAAAAGGCGCCCGTGAGGCCGCCGGGGATTTTATGCGACACCAGATCCAGATCCGCCGCCAGATCCTGTTGCATGACCATCCAGTCGTACGGCTTTCCGGCATCAGCACGTGCGACCGGCCGCGGCTGCGCGGTGTACCAGGGGCTGGTACAGTCATGCTTTCCCTTGGCCGCGACTGCTAGTGACTTGCGCCGGGTGGCATCCGTCTCAGCCAGGTACTGACAGAGGAACTGGTGTTCCTCGCGAGTGAGCGGGAACCAAGTGATTTTCGGCAGGAGACCGTGAAGATATGCCGTGTTGAGTTGGCTTAGGCGAATCAGATGACATAAGCGCACGCGGGTTTCGGCGCCAGTGGAGCCATTGTTGGCGGTCAGCCAGTACGCCAGCATGAGCAGCACGCTAGCTTCATTGTCTGCGGCAAATGCATCACAGCGAAACAGAGATTCCATTGCGACGGCTGGCAGCGCCTGCATCTGCAGCCGGGTGTCAGGGTCGCTGAGCACAGACGCGGCGTCTGGAAAAAGCCAGGCGAGCAGTTCCCCCAGCGCGGCGGGCTGAAGCGTGGCAATATATGCGCCACAATTGTGGGTGAGGTGCCTGCGGCATATCCCTATCAATGCTGCGGTGCTAGGCACCTCGTCGGCGGGTGGCAGCAGGTGCCGGAAGATATGAAGCTCCTTCACCCCGGCAGTGGTTGTGACGCGGCTAGAAATGACCTTGTCGATTTTCTCCGCGCATCCTGAGATTTGCATACGGGCGGCCTGGCGACGGATTTGCAGGAGCTCGGCGATGGAGGCGCGGGGCTCAAGCTTGCCGGTGTAGATGAAGCGCACGGCTGCATACGCGTAAGGGAGCTCCTCGGCGCTGTCGAGGAGGAAGGTGAGTTCAGGGCGCGCGGAGGGGCTGGGGCCGGGGCCGGAGCTTGGGACCGTAGGGGCCTCTGATTGTAATTTCTTGTAGAGAGCGGCAAAATGCCGGGACCCACCGCATAGCACCATCAAGTGTGCCGGGAGGTCTGTGGGGAAATGGTTACGGCGCGTCACGAATTTTTAGGGGCATGCGGGAAGGGTTGATGTGGACGATGGACGGCATACAGGCGCCAGGAGCAAATAGAGTGTCTGCTGGGCCAGATTGCCACAAATGAAATGGAACCGCCTGCAAAAGAGTGATGGGGTCTCCCTGTGTTTGGGTGCAGCGTGCAGTCAAAAGATAAGGGCATTTGCAGCACATGTGCAAAATGCAAGCAAAGGTGAGAGTCGCGCAGTTCCTTTTAGACCAAACACGGACTTTGGCTACCGAATGATTGCAGCTAACCTTTAATACGCAGCTGATTGGCATAAGATTGGTGCCAAGAGCTGCTCCGACGTGTGCGAGGCCGTTTAGGAGCACGAGGACCCTCAACCTCGACGCAAAAAGTGATGGAGCAGTCTGAGTGTCCATCAGAATCAAAGAGGCCGGCAAGATACGAAAGATATGTATGCGACATAATTATATGCAAACGGCTTGCTTAAGGGCTCAACAGCTCGTTCCCTAGCTACTTCAGTAACGTCTACACCTCCTGGCCTGCCTGTACATAACGCAAGCTGAATGGATAAGAATAGGCAAGTCTAAATAACAACCTAATAAAGGTTTTTGAAAGGTAAGACTGATTTATTGTTTGGCTGGGAGGAGGATATTAGGTCGCCAACAGTTGCAGTCCAGGGTGGTACAGAATTCGTGCTTTGTATCATGACTATTAGCGGAAACTTTAACGTTATTTTAAATGTTTATATGGAAATGGAAACCCCAGGTGGTGAACATCGCAACTTTGGCAGTTGGCAGAGTGAAACACCGGAACATGAAACAGACAGCAAGCGAAATAGCCACCAAGTCTTAGAATCTTTGGCTTTTGGGGCTTCGATGAAATACGAAGCCCAAACTCATGAGTTGATGCAACCAATTTCAGCGAAGTCTAATATGAGTGAAATTCAAAAAATTTTGGAACGCATTGAGGCGCCAACCGTCGTGATAAATATTGAATAGGTAGCTGCAGACCCAAGTAATTCTTTTGTATTTGTCTTTTGCTAAAATCGGCGGTCAACGCTGTGCCACCAACGTTTGAACAACCCGTGACATATCGTATATTGAATGCCATTCTTTGTGTGGGTGCATTTAAGTATAAATGTACGTCAACGGCAGGGGTCACTGCAGCCGCTGCTGCCATAACAACTCAGCGCGGATGATGGAACGCTGGAAGATCTCAGACGTCGTCTTATCATCAGACGTCACCGAATAACGTATCATTATTTCAGAAGCTTGCCACATCTCATGCGGCATTCATCTCCCTTCCTCCTCTGCTGCGTGGCCACTCGCGGCCCAGCTAACCCACCAGGTTACTAGTCCACCCCCCACCCCAAGAAAGCCAGTCAAGCCTCAAGCCACACACGCTCCAGGCAGGCCATGTATTACGGCGAAGCAGGGTTTCATGTTCGGAAAGCACTTGAAACGGACAGGGCAGCTCGCGAGCGACACAGATATAAGAGGGACTTTCTGCTTGCGACGATGGCGGACGATGGTCTACCACTCTGTACCAACAGTATGGCATGATAACTGCATCTCGCTCCACGCACTCTTCACTGAAACAGCTAATTTCCACCTGACGCAATAAAAATGCCCACATGAATAAAGGATCAATAAAACATTTAGGGCAGCATGTTACAGCCGCATGAGAAATATCGAGCGGGGCCTTCTGGATGTCAGCTCATCCCCCAACGTCCCTAGTCAGCAGCGCCAGTCAAACGTCTGCTCCCTGCATACACGGGTCTGTTGCTTGCCCCCTAATCCGCGCAACTGCCATAATCCTAAAGCCCCGTATCAACTCGCTCGGTTTGCAACTCAGAGCCCCGGAACTGCGCTTCCCTTCCCTTCCCTTCCCTTCCCTTCCCTTCCCTTCCCTTCCCTTCCCTTCCCTTCCCTTCCCTTCCCTTCCCTTCCCTTCCCTTCCCTTCCCTTCCCTTCCCTTCCCTTCCCTTCCCTTCCCTTCCCTTCCCTTCCCTTCCCTTCCCTTCCCTTCCCTTCCCTTCCCTTCCCTTCCCTTCCCTTCCCTTCCCTTCCCTTCCCTTCCCTTCCCTTCCCTTCCCTTCCCTTCCCTTCCCTTCCCTTCCCTTCCCTTCCCTTCCCTTCCCTTCCCTTCCCATCCCATCCCATCCCATCCCATCCCTTCCCTTCCCTTCCCTTCCCTTCCCTTCCCTTCCCTTCCCTTCCCTTCCCTTCCCTTCCCTTCCCTTCCCTTCCCATCCCTTCCCTTCCCTTCCCTTCCCTTCCCTTCCCTTCCCTTCCCTTCCCTTCCCATCCCATCCCATCCCATCCCTTCCCTTCCCTTCCCTTCCCTTCCCTTCCCTTCCCTTCCCTTCCCTTCCCTTCCCTTCCCTTCCCTTCCCATCCCATCCCACGGACCATTAATTTGGTCTGCCGCCTTACTGCTGAAGCAATTCATGCCTTGCATACATGCACGAGCTGGATTCCTAGCTCCAAACGAGATCATAATTCGCTTCCAAAACCGCATAAGTTGTAATGACTGGGTCGCAACCGTCACCATCTCAGGCATTGCGGTTTCGGCATTCTTAAGCATATGCTGCAAGCACCAAACGACGCGCGTTAATGATGCAGACTGCACGAAATTAGATTTGGACGGATAAGTCGACTTCCAAAATCCCGAATACCCGTATATACTGCCAACCTACCAACCAGTAGGGATATTCGCCCTTTGGATGCGGCAAGCAAACAAACGAGCTGAAAGGAGACCGGTCTTCACATTTTTACGCATATTGAATGCACGTATGCGCCGCTGTGCAGGTGCTCACAAAACTCAAAATGACAGGAAACAAAGTGCGGGTGCCTTGGACAAGGTACAAACCGACGACCAACACCACCACAATAACAATGAAAAGAGACTCTAGCATCGGCATCATCAGCGCCACCTTGCCGCCTCCAGTGGTGCAAGGCGATGGTCAAAAGGCGATGATCAAAATCCCAAAATCCAGTGGTGCAAGTTCGCTGTCGTCGTCGTTAATAAACATTCTCACATGAACGCTCCTTCCGGGGTGGCTCCGGAACCAAACAGATCGTACCTGGGGTCGGGACAGAAGAAAGCGCCCTATACGTCTGGCCTTTGCATCTGTATGATGAGCATTTCCTTGACTATCTCAGCGGCAGCGGGGCGACGTAACGGGTCGGGATCCCAGCATCTAACCATCAGGTGCCTCAGCCGCTTCGGGCAGCGCTCGTCGTCCAGAGACTCGAGCGGCGGCCGGCGGTTGAGGATTCCAACGCCATACGCGATGGCGATTGCCGGGCAGCCCTTTGGGTCATCCGGGAGTTGGGACATCAGGTCGCAAGGATCGCCGGGGACTTGTCAATAGGGGGGAGGTGCGAGGTGTGGGGCTTCGGGATAGAGGGGTAGCATTGGAGTCGGCGACAGCATCAGTGCGGCTACAGCTCTTCAACAGTTTCAGGTGACCAACCAGGCCTTTCCGTTCGAAGCTTTAATATTTATTTCATTTGGATTAAAGTTATTCTATTTCATTTAGAGATCGTATTCCAAAATTCTGGGTTTTCAGCATCTCTGCTTCTGTTTTTTATTACCGGATGATATGTAGCATATCTGTGTAAGGAATAGGCATAGGGCAGTTGAGGGGCGGTGGAGGGTAGGTGGGTTCTTCGACGGTTGATACGATTTGGTTCAACCGCAAACTACCTATTGTACAGCAATGGGCAACCAGCCGTGAATGAGTTTTGGGTCGGGACACGGTGCGGTGCATGATGGGTTGGGACGGCGGGGAAAAGACGAAACCTCCATAAGATCACCAGGTACGAAGCTGAAGCTTGATACACGGGGGACGTGAATGTGCAGCTATCCCCACCCCACCCCACCCCACCACCACACGCAACCACATCCTCCCCTCCTCTCCCCCCCCCCAATACTCTGAGGTTTGCAATCAGAATATCATGGGATGTCCCAGCAATACAAGGACGCCGCCGTATGCCGTACGCGTGCGCACGTCCCCTCCCGTCTTGGTCCCCCTCCAACAACCTTACCCAAACGCACAGCGGCCCCCGAGCCACACAATACCTGCCAAGGCTGCTGACCCGTTAACATCGTCCACAGCAGTACGCCGAAGGAATAAATGTCCTGAATGCGGGTGCGGATCGCGCGGAGCAGGGGGAGCCGGGGCGGCTGGGGGTTGAGGCGAAAGCGGACGTGGAGTTGGGAGCTTTGAGATTCGATGTACATTTTGTTGTCGCGAGCACCAGTATGTGGGAGTCTTGTGGAATTTTACTCAGGCTGGCACTTCCCCGCCCCATCCATTGCATTCCCCACACCCATGCATTTCCCACCCACCAATCCCCAATACTCATGTTGACGATACCTTTGCTCACCTCCGTCGCTTGTGTACACACACACCCAAACCGCACCCACGTAATTTGATTAGGTTATTATATATAGGTTTATTTCTGCCCCTCGTCCCTTTTCCTCCTTCAAAGCACAGACTAACCTTGCACACACCCATTGGGTCATCACGCACTCACGCCGTCACGCGGCTAGATCCCCACACATCCCTACACATCTCGGTGCACATCAGCGTCCTTGTGGCCAGTCATCTCTCTCTACCTCACCACTCGGTGCGTCAGGACATTGAGGCCGATGTCGAAGCACTCTTTTGAAAGATCACCCATCCACCGAGGCAGAAGCACAGCAGCGTTTCCATGGGGAAGAGGGGTTTGGGAGAAGAGGGGACCCACCAGGGTGGGTCACCAAGATCAGGACACGTTGCACCATCTCACAAGTGATGAGGAGGCGAAAGTAGTGGTGGCGGTGCAGTCCTTTTCGCAGATGCCAAAAGTAAGGTTTGGGGGGAGGTTTGGGAGAGGTTGGGGGTATATGGGCCCGAGGAAACGGCTCATACACAGAAAATACGGATCGTATACAAATGTTGATGTTAATGTTGATGTTGACAACAAGGCGGTGGAAACCACGTCGTGATTGTTTCACGGTATCTTGGTTGCGGTGAAGGTGCTGGTGGCGGTGGCGATAGCAGCGAATGATTGTACATCGCAAAGAGGTCGACGATGGCGTGGACGCCGGTTGTGGACTCCTTTGAGCTTTGAATGATTAAGAGATGAGAGAACGCACCTGGCGCCATGTATGGAACCTAGCGGTCGTTGGTGGCCGTTGTCAGTTGGACGGTTGGTTGGTTGGAACCCGAGGTATATGGCATATAATTGGTCATGGACGCCAGCGTTGAGAGGAATGATGCAGGTGCAGCACCGTCTCATCAATACGCATTATGTCAAGGAAGGAATATGGCTTTGGTTGGGGATGTTTCGTCTAGATTGTTAGTTAAGTCGTCGGAATCGTTCTGCATGACAGACAGGTCTCAGGTAGGTTGGAGGCACATGGGGGCAGCAGAGGGGCGACGTCCCGAGACCAAACACCCAAATACTAACCGCCAGATGCGGGTCTTCAACTTGCAGAAGACTCCGGCAGCTGTGCCAACTGAAAAAACGTAAAACTAATTCGTACACCTGGCAGACCCGCTCTCATGTTCATCTCCAATTGCCGCAGGCACACTCACCGTGCCCACGCAGGGATACATCGTGGGCATTGTTATCACCCGCAGCCGCGCCAAACCAAAGTCCTGCATGGCATGTTAGGAAAGCGCGACAAGAGGCAGTGACAAGGAGGGAACATGATAAGAAGGTAAGAATCCATCCAAAAATCGTCAAAAAATCAACAGTTTGGATTTTGGATGGCCTGGAGAGGCCATTGTCAACAGGAAGCAAGCCAACACTGGGGCATCTGCACCTACGGAGATCGGATTGTACGCTGACACACTAAGTATTCGCATACGGCATAAGCTCTTAGCCATGCTCACCCACCGCTATCTTGACGATCGGGCGAGGAGAGTCTGGATCCTTTAATAGCACGTTCCCAGGCTGGCGGGGAGAAGCAAGGAAGTGGGAATGTGGGGACGCGGGAACCAGGAATGTGGAGGCGGGAGGCGGGGAGGCGGGGCATCAAAGGTCTGGAGAGATGTGTAGACACACACACACACATACACACATATTGGTTCTCCACGCACGCCTTTGTATATCCCTAAAATCTTTGCTTATATGCTTATGGGGGTCGATGAGGGGTGAGGCGGTTCGAATGCAAGGTTGTTTATTATACACTTTAACTTTAATGATGTCATTTGGCGCTTCGGGTTTACGACACCGCATGGCATATCCATGATGGCATGCAAGAAACACCTCATCATCCGAGGGCGGGCTACGCTAAATCAGTAGCGCTTGATTCCCCCCTCCGTCCCCCCCCCTGCTGCCCCGTCAACCGTGTGGCGGCGTGGCCAGATCCCATTGGCCAATCATCTCAATACAGCTTCCTGGCCATATGGCGCATCCATGAGGCACCTGGACTCCTGCGTGACTGAATCAGTTGTCTTCCGAACCCCTGACCCCGCCCTGGTCACCTTGAGGTCCCTGTGAATGATGCTGGGGTGCAAATACTCGAGGCCCTGAGCCACCCGCAACGCGATATGCAGCACCTGCGATGCACCAGCCGTAAGGGGCATGCATGTGCCGCAAGAGCTGGAGGAAGGGAGAGGAAACAAAAGACAGTGGAGAAGGAGATAAGTGTTGGGAGAAACACGGAGGGGCCGCTGGGGCATTATGACCCCGACACATCGCGCTTGCTTGATTCACCTTATCCAAAGATAATATCGCACGAGTGCCATGATTCCCGGCCGCGTCGCCGCCGACTTCTCCAACGCCGTTTCCAGCGGCACCGCGCCGCCGTCCAAACAACAACTTCTCCAAGGACGTGTCCATAAGCTCCAGCACCAGACACACCCGGGGCGGTGTCATGCAAGCCGCCAGCAGCCGAACGATACACGGGTGCTGACACCGCCCCAATACCTGAACCTCTTGCACAAGCTGCCGGAGGGCATGATTACCCAGCCCCACTGATTGATCATCGATGGCGGGGGCGACAAGGGCCGGTTGGGCGCTTGCTTGGTCTATATCGGCTGCATCAGGCCCCCCAAGCGTCGTAATGGGTTCAGCTGATGGTGGGTGCAACTGTGCTGTGCCTCCTAATGGTCGCCGGTCTGCCACTGCTGCCTCGGGTACCGATGGAGCACATACGGGGGTGACGGCGGGGATAATAGATGGGCAGATGGTGAAGGAGACTCCAGATCCCTGCTGCTGCTTTGCTGTATTTCCTGATGCCCCTGCTCCCGCTGAAGCTGCATTGGTTGATGATGAGGTTTCTAACCCAGTCATGAAGGAGGCGAGAGCCGCTGAGGACGCGATCGAAACCGGTGACGAGTTTGACCCGACCAGATCTCCCCGACCCCTTGTCGGCGGCCCTGGCCGGTCACCAACCTGGTCGTTACGGCCACTGTCGTCGTTACCTTGACTGCTGCCGGCGCCGCAGGAGCCCAATACAGTTGCCGGGTTGTTCTCACAAGACCTGTATGGATAGTGAGGCTGCTGCTGCTGGTATAGCTTTGGCTGCTGTTGCTGCTGCTGCTGCTGCTGCTGCTGTGGCGATGGTGACGATGACGGGCGCTGCTGCTGCTCCTCCAGCTGCCTGTGTGTTCCGGCGGCCTGGTTCATTACTTTCCTAGTAACCTGCTGCTCCGGCTCCTGACACTCCTCCCCTTTCTTCTCTACACGCCCATGTCCCACCACGTTAGCCTTATTGTCAGGTGCTTCAACTTCAAAGCCAAGCTCAACCACCTTCACCGCCACGCGCTCCCCTCGGTACATTCCCACATGCACGCGCCCGAAGGTGCCCTTACCAAGCACGCCGAGCAACAGCGTCACTACGTTCTCGCCTTCAATGGGACCAGGAGGCTCTGAAGCGCCCTCACCGCCGCCGCCGCCGCTGCCATTGCTGCGACCGTCGGCTGGCCCCCGGGCTCCCGCATCTTCATCCTGGAGACGCCTCCTGCTGAGGTCGCCATCGCCTTGATGCGCGCCATTTCGCGGGGCATCCAGCAGCGGCGGACACGCTAAGGTAATCGGTGATGTTGAGGAGGCGGCGGGAGCGGTTCTTGTGACTTTCAATTCCACATTCGTCTTGAGATCGGCTCGCGGCTGGGTGAGGGGCGACACAACTACCAGCGCCGCTCCACCGGCGGCTGGGCGGCTCGCGGCTGGGTGACAGTGTGGATCGACACAAGCGGGGCGGTCCGTAACTGGAAACAAGCCGACTGAGACAGTGCCAGCGCCTGCAGCAGTCCCATCAGTCCCAGCCTTCCCCCCTGCCGTCGCTGCCGCCGCCGCCACATCATCATCGGCAGCAGCAGAGGGTTGCGTCCCCAGTACGGATGATGACCTGCTGCCACCGTATGTCACATTAAATACATGGCCTCGGGGGCCCAACGTAACTTGACAATCAGAGGTCAGCAAGCGCGTTCTGATATCTTTCCTTAGCGATCCCCGGGGCTTGTTCAGCCATCATTACCCCTGCTGTTGCTCTCGTAACGCGGCTCAAACACAACATACAAACACTCGCGCACATAAAGCCCCCCTTTGAGGACAGTTTGCGGTTCACTTAGCGGCGGACGCGGAAGAAGCCCCGAGGAAGACACCAGCAGCTCAGGCTTAGCCTGACAGCATTGCAGTTAATGCCACCGGCAAAGGGCTGTGTGTGTTTGTGTCTGATGATGGTGCCAAAGCTGGCGTCAAGATATACAGCTCGCTCGCATGTTTTGGCATGCTGCATCATGGCATCATGGCATTATCCACACCATCTCGAGGGCAGTTTACTACTACCACTGTCAACACTGTCCTTGGGCACCTGTTGACCCTGGGCATACCTTTCATCAGAGGCCGCCGCCCTCCTCTTGATCGTGTTCGATGTCGAACCGTTCCGAGCAGGCACGCAAACGCATGCCAATGCGCAGTTGCGGCCACCACCAATGCCTCCTCCAACAGCATCACAATCGTTGCCCTTACCGTTATCGTTACCGTTGGACACCCTGATGAGCTTCACAGTCACCCACACCAGCAGCGTAACCATGAGGCCACCTGCAATGAAACGAACAGTAAAAGATCATTGACCTATGAGAACTGGACAAAAAAACAGGAGCCACGTGCAGAAGAGGCGAGTGAGATGCTCCCCGTGGCGCTGCATCAACACGCCGTGCCTGAGCATGGAAGGAGAAGCTCGATCCAGAGGAGGTACATCCAAAGAAGCTCGATCCAGAGGGGCTGGATGGCGATCCGGGGCTCTCGCGCGGCACACACATGCACCCGTGCATCCAGCCATGTGAACCCCGGCCTACACAGCCGCCCAATGCCCGCCCTCCTTGCCTCCAAGGGCCGGGCATAGCACCGCTGCCAGGACCACAGCTTGCTTGCTGGGGCCCGTGCTGCCGCCGGTGGTAGCGGCGGCGGCTAGCGCGGCGGCGGCGCCAGCGCTGTCGTTGTACAGACGGGCTGCCCCCGGGGCCGGCAGTGGCGCCAGTGGCGATGATGAATTGGACCCCAAGAAGAGGATGCAGCCTACGGGGCCCAGACTGCGGATGCACTCCTCGGGTGCGATTTGGATGCAGAGCATCTGCGTGTCGGTCGCTCTCAGCTTCGGCGTGGCAAGAAGCCGAAGGGCAAGGGGGTACGACGGAAAGATCAGCCACAATCCAGTTCAGCAGAACAAATCAACAAATCACAAAAAACCAGGATGAAATCAAAGGGTTGGCACTTCAAATTTCCGGAAAAGGGAACATGTGTACGACCCATTCAGTCATCCCTTCTGGTGGGCGACTTAGTACGCACTATGCACTCAACATCATTTACCTTCCTGATCATCCCTTCCAAACGGGTTCCCCTTACCCGCCACTCCTTCCTCTTCCGTCCCCCCACTCCTTCCTCTAGTCATTTTTTGCCCCGTTCTTGCAGGGTTCCTACCGTAGGCGTGCCACGCTTGAATTCAATCGAACAAAACGTGCGTTGTGAGCCAAAAAACATCCACTCACTAGGTATCCGCTGCGCACAGGCAGGCCGGATGATTGGGCCACTTCCATCCCATAAAAGGCCACGTCCATGTAGCGGCCGGCATACACGTAGCAGCGATCGAGAATGTACGAGGATGTGCTGTTGCTGCAATTGGCTGGAAGCACGTCCGGCAGGATGTAGACATCTTTCCCCGGAAACACCGAGGGCCGATTGTCGACTTGGTCTAGCACCGTCTGCCTGCCGCGTGTCGGCGAATTGGACAGAGCCATGGGCCGGAAGCGGGGATGTGAACGCGTGAAAGAGGAGGGATGTGTTGAGCTGATAGCGATAGATGCATAAGATGAGAATCAGAAGGAAGGAAGCAGTAACACCGCGAGGGCGGGGCGCATTCCTTTCTAACAAGGTGATCGGGCGGAACTGAAAGTTTCGATGGGTGAACCCTTTGCAGAAGAGCCCCCAGGGAGGTAATTGCGCCTATGGAATGAGCGGGAAAGTCGGACGGTGCCATCTGTGAGCGCCACACGTCCACTCAGCAGCATGTGCTGCACCGTTCCCACCGTTTGGCCGGATCCGAACCGAGGAAGGAACTGGAGCCCCAGCATCCCCACGAAACATCCAGCCCTGTCCTCCCCACGGGGTGAGCAGCCACTCCCGAAGCTAACTAACAAACCACGCAACGCTAATAGGGCTGAGGGGTGTTTCAGGCCGGAATTAGCTCACCCAATTTCACCAGCCACTGGCGCTACGGGCGCTACCCACCGGGTAATGGCGAGGGGGAAGCAGATGGGCATGATGAGAAAAGTTTGATCAAGGATTAAAGACGCCGAGTCGCCAGGCGGCAGCGGCTTAAACAAATTCAACCCGGGTGCCTGGTTGTAAGACCCCGACCGAAACCGCAACAAAACCAATCGACGCAGAGTTGCGAAAGCGCCATTAAAAAACTGGACCTGCAATATTACAATGCATGAGGATGGTGGGTCTCGGGTCTACAGGGTCTTACGGGCAATAACGGGCGAGGCGCATCTATGATGTGCAATGAGTCCGATGAGGAGGAGGATCGTGATTTGGGTCACCGGGACACTGGCGTAAGCATCACCACACAAATGTGCACGCGTCTGGGGGCACTGTGCGTGTGCGAGAAGGGGAAACGGCTTGCCATGGCGCGTCGCATGTGCATCTGGTGCCCCCAGTGCGACCGCATTGTGGGTAACGCGCCAAAGCACGAGGATTGCAATGAGAACGAAGGGCTAAGGTTAGAGCAGGCGATATGACTTGTTTGCTGTTTAACGTTTCAATGGGGGTTAGGGTTGCCCTGCAGGTCGTTATATGAGGCAACGGTTGAAGGCATGTGGCATTGGAAGGCCTGCGAGCCCCGAACTTGGTGGAGAGGAACCATAGGAGGTATTTTCATGCTAATTTAAAGGTTACAGGCCGGCCGACATGAGGGTCAGACCGTACCCTAGCAAACGGTCAGTTGCGTGGTGTGGCAACTCTATTGCTTTTGTTGCAGTTCCGAACATACACAATACCTGATTGTTGGCCGGTCTGAACCAACAGGCGTCTACTTAAGGGTTTGTTCCTTACTAGATCAGAACGTAACAGATATTTGACATCGCCTTTATCTGTGTCGGGTATGTGGTGCCCCGCATCTGGGAAGGGCTAACATCGATTGCTGCCTGTTACCCCAAAGACTCGTACCAGTACCAAAAGGCTTGCCTTCCATTTTACAAACGCCATGTCAATCACGACAGGACGAGCGGCAACGCCCTCAACTGTAAAGTTGCGCCCAACCAAAATGGTGGAT
Organism: Volvox africanus; assembly: GCA_030268105.1. Lineage (NCBI taxonomy): Eukaryota > Viridiplantae > Chlorophyta > Chlorophyceae > Chlamydomonadales > Volvocaceae > Volvox > Volvox africanus. The sequence goes on along the minus strand of BSDZ01000017.1, from coordinate 893,944 downwards.
GCCGGCCAATCGCTATCTTTGAGCATGAGGTCGTTGACCAGCTGCGCCATACCGACACTTTGGTTCAGCAGTGCAGATACAAGGTCTGCACTGTCCTGACATATGACTGATTTCAGCAGCGGAAGCGTTTCATAAGTCCAGGCCGTGCGTAGTCCAAGCCCAAGGAGGGAAAAGAACAACGCGCTAGCAGCCATTTCCTGCGAATGAATTGTGATGAGGTAATGCTTATATGGTAGGAGCTTACAAGTCTATGTAAATTTTGAATTAGCGCATGGAAGTTTTTTCATTGTAGGTTGGTCCATTCTCCATTCGTAGCCTCGATGCTACAAGTCTTAACAACGGAAAACGCATCCTAAGGAACAACACAAAAGTAAAAAGGGAAAATGAAAAACGCCTTGTTCGTTCAAGTACTGCAACCCTCAACCTCCACCTGCATATACACGTACACTGATCAACACTAGTTCTCAACACAAGTGAACACATCGACGATATTCCGGGCATCTGCAAGGTGCCAAGGATTGAAAGGAATGTCCGTATGTTAACAGTCGAGCGGAAGGTATCCTCCATTATTTTAGTTAATTTGAAATTTGCGGCGAAGTCTCCATTGAGCCTGGCTAAGTACAGATAGGCCTCCGTAGGGAACATGTCGCTACAGCTAAAGAAACCAGGGTTTAACTCCTATGCCGCCAGTGCCATACTGGCGTAGGCGTACGACAAGGTAACGCGACGCAGCGTGCTCATGGGGATGAGCATCTTTGCATCTTTCATTCATCTTTACCTGTTACGTCATAGCTAGGGCCCAGGATGTTACTGACTTACCGTACGTCGTAGTGTGAAATCAGCGACATACGATCTGGGGAAAATACGTATTCGTTTCCCAGATTGCACACATGCACAGTGCCAGAGAATGGCTGGGTTGGTGATGAGTGGTTGTCGGCTAATAACCAAAAATGCTGCAGATTTAATCTTCTCTCCGCTTCTAGGCACATATAATGACAGAGGCCACTGGTTGACGGTTAGCGGTTGACGTACCAGACGCAATACAAAAAAGTATTTAGCTGGCACTTTGGACGGATCTTTTTGGAAGGGCCGGGCACTTGTCTGCTTGTGGGGCCGCGTTGTAATTATTGCTTTCCAGTCCACGCGGGATATGCGCTAGGTGCTATAAAGCGATAAGTGGCTGGGTTCGGCATTGAGCTATCTCGACCGAAGACCCATTCCCTGACACCCCAATAGGAATGGAGCATGTTCATGCACGAGCGCAGTGCAGCGGCCCCCATGTGGTGTCAACCCAGTTAAGGGGGGAGGTGATCCTGGTGCTGGTACTGAACGAACGAGGACTAATAGTGAAGGTTGGATGATGGCTGACGTTGTCCAAAGCAGGAAAAGTGGCAGTTGTGGGTGCAAACTGTGTGAAGGTTGCAGTACTGACAGTTGTGATGCTGTAACATGCGGCGGTTGTGACGCCTGGCAGGTGCAGGGCAGCTGCCATGGTCGCTGATCTTTCATCACCCAGTCCGGCTCATAACCTGTTAAGGGGGCTCATGCAATATTGAAGCTGCAACGGATGGTCAGCAGAAGCCAGAACTATAAGACACTAGACGACTGCTAACTGGAGTGACTACACCAGAGTGCCCCCACCTTAAGTCTGACTCCTACTGCTTGCATTTAGCTGGCTAGGGTGGGTAGGGGGGCTCTACTAGCTGGTGTGGGTAGGGGGGGCTCAGCTGAAGGAGGCTTGCCACAACGTGGAGGTCACGGCCGTGGTGGGCAAGGGATGCCATCGCAGTGCTGGAACTCCAGGCAACCGGGGCATCTGGCGAGGCAGTGTCCTGCACATAGGATGACCCAGAGGGCAGGCTCTATGAGCTCGGCGCCTATAGGTCACGCGGCCTGGAGCATGATGAAGTAGAGTGGATGACAATGGAGAGGCCGCGGGAAGGCACGGCTTGATGAGCGACTATCGAGATGAAGGCCTCTGTGAGGCGGAGATGGTCATAGCCTACTTGGATGAGCCTATAATCACCTTCAGATGGCCCGGTTGCTGCCGTACTGCTAAGATTCCGTTATTGCCTTGGGAAAGCCGGGACACATACAGACATGCACTTGGATTGCTCTTTCTGAGCCTGTCATCTGACTTTATTGCATTCAATTTGCGTTTGCATGGTCTTGTGCTTGCGTGTCCATCTACACGTGTGTGTGTGTGAGAGTGTGTGTCTGTGTGTTATGTGTTTACTTTTGTTGACATGTGTGTGTCAGGGGTACATGTGGTGTAAATGTGTACATATAGGAGTAACCATGCCCTCGTCCCTCCTTTTTGGCCCTACAATGGATGCCAGCCCATGATGACACAACCACAAAACTGAACAAAGCTACTCCTACTCCTAAAGCTACTCCTTTGACGTATACGACATTACCATAATCGGCTTACCATGTGCTCACCCTCAGATTGCAGTTGATATACGAACGAGCATGTGAAGACAATTTGAATAACAATATCAACCACTTAACCCAATCCGCTAGGGGGGCACTTTTTGGTACGTATTCTTTTACTTTAAAACATCTTCTGAGCTCTGGTACACAACATAACAACACTTCTTAATTGTAATTGTTTGTTGCCAGCTGTGCAATATATGCGGCTCAAACGCAAAACTTCGGATTATGCAGGATTATGTACAACGTGTTGCATACACTGTACCACACACGCTACGCACCAGTCAGGTCTGTGGCCTGTGGTCCTGTTGCTTGCCCTATTCACATGCGAATCAGTGTAGTAGTTATATTCTGCACTCCCAATCACATCACATCACATCGGTCGCGGCGTGATCCAGCTGGCTTTAACGCCCCAATCAACGTCCACTACGCATGTCCATAATCGCCTCAATGCTGCATATGCCACTATGCCATCTCTTTCCTGCCCAGTCCATGCTTTCCGCGAAGAGAGTCCCCATGCGCACGCCTCTTTCCATTCGACACAACAAGAGTTCACACGTACGTTGCCTCTTTCATTCTCCCTGCCTTTCACGCACCATATATACACCGTGCTCACACGCACACCAATCCTTTACTGTCGCAATGCATCCTGTGAGCGCCGCGCCATCTCCGTTTTCGCATCTGCAATCCGGCATTACGAAAACTCTAAAACTCTATCGCAGCACCTCAAGCTAGCAACACATCCTACAAGCAGTCTCCCCTAGGCATCAACAAAGAGAGCTGATACCCTCCCCTAGATAGGCGGCAGTTCTCCATGCACTATCGATCGCCATTCCATAGCTGCCTAGCTTCTTTAAGGCTGCTCCTTATCTCGTTGATAATTATTTTCCTTCCTTTCTTGCGCGGGTAAATCTTGACTCCGGATGCTTCACACGCAACCCACACGCCAATGCCCCGAACGCACGGCAATGTCACAACGCAAGGATGACTGTCAACCTCTCATGGATGGCGACACAAGGGCTGGACCACTGGCTTGGGAAAGCCCTCTGCTGGGGCCGGAGCTGCCGGCCCGTGTGCAAGTGCTTCCTTGCCCGAGACGTACAGGCATGCAGATAGGGTATTTAAAATATTTGATAGCTGCAGATAAAAATCAAAACAATCGATTGATTGGTCCATTGTTGAATAGAGCAAGCATGCGAAAGAGAAGTCAGGCGTTAAGGACACCCCACACGGGCGCTGTGCCCGACCCTGCTGGCGACGGTGTGCATGGCTTGGAATCGGTGCGACCCGACCCGTTTGAGTTCAGCGACGGCAATGCACCGCACGTCGCAGTGCTGCACAATCCCCCCCGGTTGCTTTCGCCACCGCCACCGCCGCCCCCAGTCCCTCTGCCGACCGTGGCGCCGCCGGCGGCTCCACCTGTTGGTGTGGGGGACAGCAGCAACAGACAGCTGCGCTCGAAGGCAGGGCTACCGTCTGGATTTCGGAGCAGTGTTGGGGGAGCTGAAGAGGAAGACTCGGGGCACATGCTAGGGGACAAAGCGGTGCCCGAGGAGGACGCCGGAGCCGACGTAGCCCAGGTGTTGCAGCCTACTGAGACCTCGTCTGAGTCCGAGCAGCTATTAGTACGGCCAAGGTCCAGCGGCGGCGGCCGTCGGCAGTTCACCGCGCCGTTGCCTGACACGTTAGTTGGTGGCCCCAGGCCCATTCCCGATGCCGACGTGTCAAGCATCAGAAACCCGTTTCCACTGGGACGGCCTAGGCTGCCGCTGGCACTGACGCTACTGCGTGGCCCGCTGCTGCCACCAAAGCTACCACTGCTGCCGCTACCACGACCCTGGCTACTCTTCCGACGAACAGTGCCGCTGGGGACATTGCCGCCGCTGCCGCCGGCATAGACACTGCCATTAAAGCCACTACTATGGCCGCTGCTGCCGCCGCCGCCAAGAAGGCCAGAGCTGCCAATGCCGCCCTGGCTGCTGCGCCGTCGAACTTCGCCGCTTGAAGGCCGCGTTTGAAGGCGCCGCCCGGAGCTGGAGGCGGATGTGGGGGTAGCGCCCGAGGTGGAGCAGCTGCGGCAGCCACGGCTGCGGGCTTCCAACGGGGGCGGCGGCGGCACGACGATACCAGCCGCCGCCAGCAACTCCAGGATCTCGTGACGGCCTTTTTGATGATACCTCATGCTCGCCCAGTCCTGCAACCACGATATGTAATGGGGAGGGTGATTCACAATTGTGCCCTAATTATAAATGTCCCTTCTCCTCGAAGTTCAGAAATATTACAGGACTGTAATATTTCCTTGATGAGTCATGCTTTCTCGCAGAGAGGGATGGAGGCAGATGCGTAGTTTGGGGGTCTGTGCTCCCGGGCAAAAGACGCATAATGAAAATCAGATCGTCTACCACGAGGAACTGCACGCACATGACATGACATGACACTTGACTGATGCACGGGTCATAAAGCGTTGCACTCACCACATTGGGCAGGTGCGGCGACGCACCGGCCTGCAGCAGCAGCCGTACAAGCTCCGAGTGTCCTTTGGTCAGCGCTAGCTGCAGCGGAAGTGCACCGGCCTAGCCAGCAGCAGCAACGCAAGGATAGGCGGACGGGAGGGTTGTTAGAACGGTGGAAGAACTGATGCGGATGAAACATCGATGTGCCACCTCTTTCCCAGGTGAATTGCGGCTGGCCTCACCGTGTTCGGCATGCTGGGATCCGCCCCCGCCGCCAGTAGTGTGGACACCAACGCCGGGTTGCCGCCCTCCACTGCGGCGGTGAGGATAGTGTCCTCCTGCGGCCCAGCATCGGCAGCAGGCGGGTCAGCAGGCGGGTCAGAAGGAAGGTCAGAAGGAAGGTCAGCAGGCGGGGCAGCAGGAGGGGCAGCACGAGGGGCAGTAGGCGGGGCAGCCCTCGTAATCTCTCACATCCTCTGGCATGCATTAGTTGAAGACCCTTCAGTAAAAGGGCTACTGCGACGCCTCGAGCACGGAGCTGCAGCTGCTCTTTCCTCCCTCTTCTCATTTTCAAGCGCCAGACCCTCCCACGAACGCTTTCAAGCCTTTTGCTATGCTTGCGTGCGTAATGCGTGTCGGAATCTGTCAGATTCATCAGCAGGCCCTCGCGCCGCCCTTCCACACCTCAAAGAAAGGTGCGTTGGGCGCCGCCCCCGCCTCCAGCAACGCCCGGATAAGCTCCAGGTTGCCATCGCCTGCTGCAAAGGCGCCGATGGCGGCAACCTGCTCACGTGGAGAGAGGGTACGAACACAGAAAGGTTGCGATGGAGAAATAACGGAATGTGGGAAAGATAGGAAACACGGATAAGAAGGGATGATCCTGCTCTCGCGAGGGTGTGGGAGAGGTGGCACTAACGTCGCAGTGCGACAGCGGGACTATGAACTATGTAAATGTGGCAGGGTTCGGGTCCACACCACATTACACACCTTCCTAAATACCCGCGAAAGGAGCAATACCAAGAGAAGCAGCAGAAGGTGCAGCAAGCGCGTACGTGTGCCTGCAGGCAACTCACCAGCGGTGAAACGCCTACTTGTGTCGTGGCATTAGCGTTGGCGCCTGCAGCAAAGCGGTGAGAGCTGTGACAACCGTACAAGCTGATTTGGACATGAGCTGAGCTGAGCTGGGCGTTCTGGAGCACCGCCAGGCAACGGCGGCAACAGCAGCAACGGAGGCAACGGAGGCAACCGCACTGACGGCGAAAGGAATGCTTTCTAGTACGTAATGAGCATTGTTGTACTCGAGACGCAGCTGTGAGACTGCAACAGCGACAACCGTGACGAAGGTGGCGACCGCCGTGTCCCTCGACATGCAGCCTTCCTCTCGTTGGTTCTCAGTCGAGCGGCCACTCAAAGATGGAATTGTTTTCGTGGCCTATCCCCGGAGAGAGGCTGCAACCCAGCGTTTATGACTCTCCCCTCTTCCTGCCAGTACCTTTTCCTACCGTATATGTAGCAGAGGTCTGGGAGCTTAAGATCGCCCACGAATATTCCTGCCCGGCCCTCGCAACGGTCTGCTGCAATCGGCAAACTACCAACCTTCTTCCCTGGAGCGCCGGTATATTCCGTCCTAAGCCCATGTCCGATGTTGTCCCTCCCTCCCCATCCCACCTGCTGCCAGCAGCAGCTTGACGCACTCCACTGAGCCCTTCAGCGCCGCCAGGATGAGTGGAGTGGCCCCGTCCTGCATGACACAAAATGAATTCGTATATCATGTCTGGATAAGGTCCACGGGGCACATTCGCTGAAGCAGCACGGTTTCGAATACGCTGCAAGGAGAAATAACCGCAAAAGAAATTGGAATAGGCTCCCCGGCCATGCATACGTATCTTGCTGCCCTCTGTCGTGATTGCGCAGCAGAACGGCACATCCGCACCACCTAAACCCACGACTAGACTATGTAGGGTAGAAGCGCCTGGCACATCTGAGTCCCCCTCCCCCCCCCGGGCACGGTGTGGGGAATCCCCCCACGCGTGCCCAAACTTCCTCCTAGCTTGGCAGGATGAGCACCTTCACCAATCCGTACACCATGTCCCCCGTCCTCCTGCACCCGCCTAAGTATACAATACACCCGCACCCAATCCGCTTTCCCCCGATGCTCACCTTATCCACCAGGTTGGGCTGGGCCCCGTAACCGAGCAGCGCTCTCAGCGCCCCAGACCGACCCTCACGCGCTGCAACCTCGATCGCGTTGTGGGTGCACTGCGTGCGTATAAGGAAAGGGGGAAGGAGGGGCAGGAGGTGCACATATGAGTGCTACAGCAAGATAACCCGCACACCCGAGGCGTATGGGGGAGGGTGCTGACGAATGACCGCAAACGAAGAAAGGACGTACGCAGCCTCTCGTTTGAGGTTAGCTTCCCCCTTCGCGCACCTAAGGCATCCTATTGAACCGTCGTGTACAGGCCCCCCTCATCCCTCATCCCTCTCTCTTCTGTCTCCCTCCATTTCTGCTTTATTAGGCTATCCTGATAGCTTTGTTACAAGCTCTTTGGGCTCATACGAGCCAAGAGGCTCATGGGCGAGCCGTCGAGCTGAAAACAGGTCTTAAAAGAGAAAAAGGCAGACCATCTACAAAGAACAACACAAGGACAAAAAGGGAAAATTGAGAAACGCCTTAATCGCCCAAGCACTGAAACCCTCAACCTCCGCCTGCATATAAATGTTCTCCCTGCCCTGCATACCCAACCCCAAGTCATTGACGGACGAAAAGGAATTCCTGTTTTCCGACTGCTGGGATTTGGCTGTCTGATGTTCTCCCTGTCGTCCCTCCGAATCATCTTGCATAATAACGCATGCCCACTTGGAAGCTACATACATTCTTCCCTCCCCAACCTCCCAGGCCCCAGGCCCCCTCACTCTTGCTCCCGGCTCCGCCGCTTCTGTCCTCGCCCCCGCCGCCAACAACATCTCCACCAGGGCCGCGCACTCCCGATCTCCCTCAGGGTCGTCACTCCAGGGATGGGACACCACAGCCAGGAGAGGCCGTAGCTCCACCTGAAAATCGAGGAAGTGAAGGCAAACAGAAGCAACCCATGTCGTGTCCATACAGTGCTAAACCAGACCGGGAAACCGTGAGGGATTTGGCCGGCTGGGGGGATGATGCGAAGAGAAGGAAGAGGCAGCGGAAGAGGCAGCAGAGATCAGCTCAAGTCCCAGATCCCACAAGTTCCCCATCGGGGGCTCAGGTGGAAGCCTACGCGCGTCTCCATGGGTCCAAGAACACCACCACCACCTCCACCACCGGCAGCAGCATTGGCACCCCCCTCCACACATACACACCGCCACGCACCCACTTGCCCACCTTGCCCGCCCGCCCGTCCACCGTCCAGCACACATCGGGTTGTGCGCCCCGGTGCAGCAGGAGCGCCGCAGTGGCTCCACGTCCCCGGCTGCAGGCGGCGGCCAAAGGGGTGAACCGACCGCCCACAAGCTGACCGCACTGGAGGATCAAGTTCTGCGCCAGGGAGGGGTGCGGTCGAGGGAAAGGAGTGCGGTAAAAGAAGCATTCAAAAGTCTTCATCCCTACTACGACGGCGAGCAGGATGAATAATGGATTATGCCGTGAACTATAAGGGGCCCATACGTTAGTGTCGCACTCCTCTACTTGCGCGCCCGCCTCCAGCACGAGCTCCACGCAGCGGCGGTTGCCGCTCTGGGCGGCCTGTACGAGCGCAGAGGGAGCTGCGGCCTGCTTGAAGGGAGGAGGGGACGAACCCGTCGAAAAGTGGAGGGGGAGGGAGAGCTGTTGGTGCCGTTCAGGTGACAGGCCGATGCTTGTAGCAATATCCGCAATAGCGCGAGTTCCAACTCCACTTATGACTATTACCTCCTCACGACTTGCCTCCCTCCACGCAGCTTACCCGTCCCCCTTTGCGTCCGTTTCCTAAATGCTCTGCGCCATCTCTCATCGTCTCTTGCCCCTCACGATTGTTAACTTATATATAACTAATATTCAGCGGTACCAGCAGTGTCAGGTTCGCGACTGCTCGTCATCCTCCTCTCCCTTCGCGTGCAGCAATGCAGACATGCGAGTAGCCCAATCCGCAAACCCACAAATAATACCGCCAAGCGGCAACAGCTGAGGGGAATCTTGTTCGTCTTGCCGCACGCGGCTTCCTACCTGGCCCCGGGGTCGCAATACTGCCCCCGCCGTCAGCAGCTCCTGCACCGCCTCCGCCTGACCCCCCCGGCAAGCGCACCACACCGCAGTCTGTCCAGCCTGCGCAATGAAGGATGTACAGCCGCATCAACAGCTGTTAGGTGGCAACGGTTTCAGAATTTAATGTTGACCCAGGCAATAACATAATCCGCGTTGATGGTGTCGGCATTGGTGACGGTGGATGTGGTGACGGATGTGTTGGATGTGGTGGTGGCCGTTGTCTCTTCTTACCCTTATCCCTGCCCCACGTCCCTTCCCCCCTAATACCACACGCCTACAACGACTCCCTCCTTTTCAACCGCCGTACCGAATTTGCCACATTGGGGTCAGCGCCCGCGGCCAGCAGCAGCCGCACCAGCTCCAGGGAACCCTCCCCGCACGCAGCCATCAGTGGGGTGCTCTCCTGCGGAAGAGGAGAATCAGGGGGTGAATGCCTCTACCTGAGGGATCGAGCACCGATCACCAACCACCAGTCATATGTGCGCATACAAGTGTACACACCATTGCCAACAGCTCCCCCGGTGGCACCAGCACGCTGTGCTGCGCCCCCGCCGCCAGCAGCAGCTCCGCCATTGCCGTACTACGGTTGAGTGTCGCACCCATCAGGGCTGTCCAGCCGTCCTGCGGACACCGGGTGGTGGATCGGCAGGGCCCGGATATAACAATGCCGGATGCGTGTATGGGTATGTGTCTGTCTGTATACATACGTGTACTGCATTGCGCCTTACCTCCTATCCCTTACGGACCCTATCTACATCAAAACGACATACAGCATGCCAGAGGGTTTTGAAATATAGAGCATGAACGAACCTACAACAATATAAACCCGTCCATATTCTATTAACCCGTCCATCTTGCCCCCCATCTTTCCCACCCTCACCCGCCGCTGCATGTTGGGTTTCGCGCCGTGCTCCAGCAGCACTCGGGCCATCTCCAAATGACCTTCCGTACATGCGGCGAGCAGCGGGGTGCAACCATTCTGGCGAGGGGACAGGGAAGCAGCGTGTTCGTTGGCGGCGAGGAGCTGCCCACGTTGATACGTGTCCTCGTGCCGACGTTTCACTTCCAAATGTGCAATATTGGTGCGGGCTGGGACGAGGAAGATATTGCGCATGTAGAGACACAAACCAATCTAGACATAATATGTATGTGTGTAAGCAAGTGCTTCGTTTGTGTGCGGGTAATAATTTGTTGACTTTGAAAGGGCTTGAGAGGCCAACAGCCGATTCACGAGCCGCCTGCGCGTCCAACAGTACGATCCGTACCGTGTCCGGTAAGTTGGGATTTGCCCCCGCCTCCAGCAGTACCCGCAGCAGCCCCAGGTGGTTGTTTTCAACGGCTATCAGCAGCGGTGTAGTGCCATTCTGTTTGGGTCGCCATGGGGCATCAGAAAAGCAAGACGCGAAAACATCACGTACAGATGAAAGTGTGAAGTGCAAGTGTCAGAAGGGAGGGCGTGAGATTAATGTAAAAGCGCATAATTCTGGTAGGCTCTCGGAACGAGGTTGGTTGATTATTACCGGTAAACGGCAAAGCAGTTGGAGGCAAAGCAACGCCTGACGGCCCTAACGCTGTCGCTCTACCAGGCAAGTCCTGCCCTCCCTCTGCGCTGCCCGCCTTCTTCCCACTTCCCATTTCCCGGTCCGTGCACTACTGCTAGCCGATGACCCATGGTCACCTCCATGGGCCACTTTCGTTGCCCCCGGCCGGATGGGAGCTAACCAAGACAGACCGTTACCTTGGAGCCCTGCGTGTTGGGGTCTGCACCCCAATGGAGGAGCACCCGTACAATTTCCAGGTAGATCTGTCGTGTGCAACGTTTTGGGGCAGTCGCCGTAACGCGGAGTGGAGGCGAGAGGGCGGTTTTCATGGCGCTCTCTTGCTGCGTGGTGAACGCTGTCACGGGGCTAGCATCGCACAGCTGGCAACACAGTACGGCGTTTTAATGTGTAGTGCAGTACAAAACAAAAAACAAGCAGCAAAGCATATCATATTGTAGCATAGTTCCGCAAAGCTTGGTGCGCGATGCGACTGCCATGTCAAGTACATGGCAGGATGAGAAAACCTTGAAACCCTAAAAATCCCATCAGTTAAGTGGGCTCTGGCACTGTGCACCTGCTGCCTCCTCTAACCGTACCAACCTTACCTGTGTACCTGCATGTCGAGGAGTGAGCGGAGTCAGCCGCCCGCTGCAGTCGCGGCTACCGCCGCTGGGCCCCGGAACCGCTGCCACCGCCGTCGCCGCTGCCGCTGCCGCCGTCGCATTTCCTGACCCCACGCTATGGCCCCTGCTCAGGCTGCCGAAGCTCCTAATCACACTGGGACTGACGAAGCCCCGCCTTATGGAGTCGTCGCACTTATATGCCACCACCAGGATGGGCGCGTTCACGTCCTGCAACACAGCCAAAGCACCCAGATTGCATACATCCATTCGGCCGTCTCCTTGGCACAACAGGGAGAAGCGGGGTTTCTTTGCCCATGTTAGCGGTTAGCGGTTGGTGGGCCTCTATCTGTTGAAGATCCACCGACCAACCCTGTTGCACTGATATACAATGGTGGTATGGTTGCCGCCCTCTCCCCACTCGCATTTTCATCATCCCGCAAACAGGGATGTGTCCTGCATCAGCAGCTTGGAGTAACCTGTGATCTTTCTCAGGATTTCCCACGGTTGCTTGACACTCCCACCACACGAAGTGATAATGTCGCTGTACTTGTGACATCGTCGAGCGAAGCTTCCACATCGGGATATCGCTGATATATCCCTCCGATCCCAACCTCCCGAGCAAAGCCTTACAGGCACTCACGTTCGGGTTAAACCATCGAGTTGACACCGAGGCCCCCCTCGCGAGCAACAGCTGCACAAGCTCCAAGTTTCCCAGGTTGCAAGCCACACTAAAGGCGGTCTTTCCGTTATACTGCAGCGGGGAGAAGAGACGGGACAGACGCGTGAGGGGAGGCCATGAAAACTCAAGTACGTGTACAAAGCGCTCGTGTGTTCAACCTGCCAGCCTTACCTCATTGATCGCCTCCACGACTGCCCCACCGTCTAGAAGGGCCTCTACGAGCTCCGCACTGGAAAGCCGCACTGCCGTCATGAGCGGGGTTACACCATCCTGACCGATCAGGTGAACGCATGGGCGCAGCGGTAGGGAGGGGATACATGGTTTTGGGACGTGGTGCTGAGGACACGGTTTTGAGGACAGGGCAGGGCACCCCGGGGGACAGAAGAAGATTAGATATTACGGACGCGCTCAACTCAAGTAAAGGTTACAGAGCGAGGTCCTGATTGACAACTTTTGAGGGTAACCGGAAAGCGCATCGGAGGAGAAGAAATAAGGAGGGGGTAATGGAAAGTATGGCGGGTTAAGACTTAGGACAGAGAATGTGTGCCAGATTAGGTTGCATACAGGATGGCGTCTGCCTGGCCTCTGCCAGGTGGTCTAATCAACGCGCTGCACCGCCGTGCCCTTTTCCCCACTTCGTTTTGATCAAAACCCAACCCCATACCTTCGTTGGCATGTCCGGACTGGCGTTAGCCCTCAGTAGAGCCCGCAACAACCCCAGCTGGTTGCGAGCCACAGCGCTGTGCAGCAGCGTCTCACCCTTCTCCTGGGGAACAGGAAAAGGGTGAGCGAGGACCGTGATGTCATGCCATCTCATTCCATGCCATGCCTTTCACTCCCATCCACTTCCCACTGGTATGTCGCACTAAGCTGTGCGCCCGCGCATCCAGTCTTAAGAGTTAGCCCTGTAGTTACGTCAGCTGCGAAATATGAATACTCGTCTTGTTTATCAATCAACTGAGAATAAACGGAGAGGCCCCCTCAGTTAGAGCCCGGGTCCGGGTCCACCTGGGTAGGTGGAATGATCCCTCCTCGTGAACTCCTCAATCAGTCATAGCCCCACCCCGCCATGCTCCCCTCTCCACCTGGTTAATAATAACATCGGGGCATGCGCCAGCTGCCAGCAGCTTGTCAACCACCTGCGGGGACATGACGCCACATCGCACAAACTTTCGCATGATATATATGCATGAGGCCATGTATATGTATGGTTTTTATAGGGTTATGCATTGAGGTACATTGGGCATGCACCTATTTACGTATGAAGGTATCCTTTCGTTTTGGGTTTTCAGTACAGTGAAGCGCACACCTGGAGTTTTCTGACGGCGAAGTGCTAGTTAGGCAGTCGCCCCTTCCACAGCCGGGGAAGTAATAGAAGGGATAAACCTTCGTCACCTTCGTCACCCGCCATGGTTGTGCAAAATTCTGAATCCCACGGAGACCTCACACCCCCGGTCTAGGATTACACGTCGGGCCTTCCCCCATGATTGTTTCCCCACCTCATTCTCAGCACACAATACATTTGCCAGTTTATCTCTTCGGCTTTGCAGGAAGATATCTGGATTTGGTTTAGTTTAGTTGCATTATTGCTGATGTTGTTATCATTAAATGTTACGTCTTGCATTATTATTCTCCATTAGTTTAAAATTAAATTACTTCCAAATGGTACATATCTTTGCATCATCATCATAATCATCATTTTCAGCATTTTTATAAGTATACTTGCTTGTGATATTGTTGCTGCTACTGTTGTTGGTGGTGTTGGTGGTTGTGCTGGTGTGGTGGTATCAATCCGTACCCACGCCGCTCACCTGCAGGTACAGCTCTGCCATGGGTTTGGGTTCACACACCTTGGCAGCGGCCGCCACGAGCGGCGTCATGACGCCCTGCACGTACGACTCACGAAGTTAAACGGCAGGGGGGAGGAAAGCGTAAGAAACCCCCACAGATCCGGCTTGCTGCTGTGTTTTTCCCAACAGTAACATTCGTCCTGTACTTCGCCACACAATTCACTGCTACCTTGCTTTGCTCCGGTACTGCACAAGTACACAACACAACGGCAAGCCCGCTCCCGCTCGTGTGCGCCAGATACATCGGCAGCACTGACTACCTGTGGCACCTCTCACCACCTCAACGTGCATCCCTCCAACTGTTCGGATCCTTTCCTAATCCCTCCTACTCCCTACCTGTGCTTCTTGTTTCTCGCCAAGCCCTCGGCACATCCCTCTCACAACCTCCTGCCAGTGCTTCCCCCATTAGCTGTTGGCTCCTGACCTTACCTTGGCTCCATTCCACCGGACGTCCGGAGTGGCCTTCCGGTCCAACAAAAGCTGCACCAGCTCCGTGTTGGCAAATACACACGCCAATTGAAGAGGGCCACAACCGGTGGTCTGCGGGGAAAGAGAGCAGAAGGTAGGGTTAAGGACCGCATACGGTGGCGGAACGAAGCAAACAAGCTGCGCCTTACCACAGACCACCCGGTTGCATCACACAACCTCTCTCTCTCTCTCTCTCTCTCTCTCTCTCACACACACACACACACACACACACACACACACATATATATATATATATATATAATGGCAGAGAGGGAGGGGTTTATACATGGTTATGCGTCAAGGTATCCAACTCCATACTGGATTACTTGCCTCTCCGGCCTCAGAAGGCAAGGTGGGATCTCAGGTGGCGCTCACTCCATGAATCGGTTCGCTCTCTCACTGGCCCGTGCCGAGCCCGTCCCCACCCCAACCCTTCCCACCGTGTTGATTAGGTCAATCTTAGCGCCTTCATCCAGAAGTAATCCCACCACCTCCGAACTGCCCTTGCGCACCGCCGCCATAAGCGGAGAGAAGCCATCCTGGGGTGCAATCATAGCGGGATAGTAGAAGAGTGAATGGATTGCATTGAGTGCCCTGGATTTCCAGGGGATATGAAGATGGCTTTTGATCGAGACCCAAACTTAGGGAGGAGTCAAAACGAATTACAGAGAAGGAGAGGCTGCGAGCACGGAGCGACGGAATGCGAGGGGATAAAAGGAAGACGCGTCCTTTTACACGGAGACCTTCAGCCGTCATATCCTCACGGTCCGCTCCGCTTTGGTGCAGATCATGACTCTGCCTGTGTTGCGCTTAAGTGCGGCACTGTGGTAGAAATGAACTATGTCAATGCAGCACGAACATCTGCATTAAAGCTATGTTAGATCTAACTGCTGCCGTATTGGGTCCGGGAAGAGCACGCGCTGGGAATGATTTGTATTGTGCCATGACCTCACGGGCGACTAGTGTGAGAGGTTCCTTGCGTAGCTTAGCCCGGCCCTACTACCGCGCAACCCAGGACGTCCTTATTGCTACCTTAGCAAAGGTATTTGCAAGCGCCCCGGCCTCCAGCAGCGTGCGTACCAGCTGCGTCTGGCCGTGCAGGACGGCCCAATGCAGGGCTGACCGGCCGGCATCCTGGAAGGAGTTGGGAACGTTTGCGTAATGAAGTTTATTGAAGGTAAACAGAAGTTTAAATGATTGGACAGGGCGGGAAGGTGATGGACGAGCGGGCGGGAGCCAGAAGCTGGGAAAGGGAACATATGAGGAGGGCGAGAATTAAACCCATACCTTATTGAAAGTGAGCAAGCGTGGCGCAAGGATGAGCCCACGTACGCGATCATGCGGGGGTTGAGATGGGCTTTTGCTGTGTGGCTATAACCCACATCGCGTGAAACCCCAGGGTGGGAAGCCCGGCTTTGGGCCAAAAACTTTGGCCGTACCCCAACCCTCATAAACGCGCCGCAGAAGCTGGACCCGCTAACGACTGTTGATTTAATCTCCTGAATTTCGTGCCTGCAATGCATGCAATGTTTATGTGCTGAGCTGGAAAGAGCCCAAAGTAGCCGTCACGCACGATGGCTGTTGTATACAAGGCTAAGGACCATACCGCATCCATAACGTTTGGCGATGTCTCCTCGTAGAGGAGTTCAAAAATACTGTCGATGACTCGTGCATCTTCGTGCCCCGCGCTGTACTCTCGGACCAAGCCGATGAGGCGAACCTGCAGCGTATACACAGATATCGACAACTGCATTACCTAGGGTAATTCCACACCTTTTTACGGGCCCCTTAACCCCTAGAAGATGAGAAGGTGGCAAAACCATGTGCCATCGGGTTACCCTTCTCACAATAAGGGTGTATCTCCGCACCTCATTTTCGGTAACAGCACGAGGAACAGAATCCCAAGTAAGGTCCAAGCTCTTAGAGGAACTGCTTCCAAGTCGACTGTTGCCTTGCGCTGCCGATATCAGGCGAGCTCCGCGATAGGGCGCTTGGGGCATTTTAATTTCCCATATGCTTCCTTGAAAGCCTCAGGAATACTTTGTACACACCATCCAAGGTTTTCACATGAAATCCGCAGGAGCACCTGCCAGGGCGAACCTGTAGCGTTCTGCTGATCAATAACTGAAAACTTTTTAAAAACATTTATGAGTCCTTTACTGGTACCTATTGCGAAGGAAAAATGACATCTAGCAAAGCATATTTCGTACTGTCAGGAGGAATACATGGGTGTCACACTAATGTCAGCTGTATGGCAATTGCAGAGGGATCAGCGAGTAGTTTAACTCGTTTACTTTTAAAGTTGGGGTTAAAAGCAGGTTGAGGGTTGCACTCACATGAACGGGTCTGTAATTTTTATTTGGCTAAAATACAGCAAACTGCTTTCCAAAAGTGTAATGAAATGCGTCGCTCCGTAGCTAGATCTCTCGACATCGCACGGCAACCCCAGCTAAGTCCGCGCGAATTCCCTAATAAGGCCCGGCTTTAGCACTCGATGTCATTGATGCTTCAACTGCTCTTTGGCCAGATACGCATCCATATGTTCCAAAGGGCACTCTGCCTTATTTACGGTAGGGCAGAGTACTTAATTGGCTTCGCCAGGGGCTGGAAAGGCGCTCAGACCTGTTCTTATGTTCTTATGTGGCGAAGCGTCTCTTTATCAGGCACCAGTTCATCTCTTTACGGCCCACTTACGCGCAGCGCAATACCTAGACGAAACTATCCTTCACCTGTCCTTGATAATAACTTCTTGGGTTTGGGACCTTAGAAGGAGGGAGATGTCTCACCAAAGATGGGGTGGGTGCAAGCGGATTAGGTTGACTAGAAAATACCCCCGACGTGTTAGTGGTATTTGAGCGATTATCGATGAGGCGTATGGGTTGGATTGTGGACGGTTGCCGGGGAGATCGGAAGCAGCTCGGGTGGAGCGAGGCCAGTGAGAGCTATCCCCGCAGACCGGAGCGACACGCACACCGCACATCCTGGTTCCGTGCAGGCCTCCTCCGATCTCCGGGATGTCGCGGCAGCAGGCGGCTGCGGCACTGCTGTCTGGAGAGCTGCGGGCCGATATGCCGTTACCGTCGCCGCCCAGCCGATGAGGCGGTGCTAGTATCAGCAGCACCCGTGGATAGGACGATGGTAGGTGGCCGCAAATAATAGCGGGGATCATGGTGGTAGCGATGATGATGATGGCAACGGCGGGGGCGGCCTCGCCACCGCCATGTAGTCCATCTGCAGCGCCAGCCCTTTTTGCCATACCACATGCGTGATGTGGTGGTATTATACATGTCGTATAGATTGTATCCTCCAGGAAATTGCGATCGTGGCCCCAGCACTCACCTACATGGAACGGTGGTGGCGGCGGTGATTCCAAACGGGGACATGGGATAGGGATCTTGTTGATGTGAGCCTCATAACGCGCCCAGCCGCTACGGCAGGGCATGGGACTTCGAAGGGAAGAAGACCGTTGCGGGGAGGATTGATACCGGTTTGCCCAGTCCTTCAGCTGCACTGGAAACTAGACACCGGAAAGAGCGGTCAGGGAGGCCCAGACTTGGAAGCTGCTGCACACGTGCATAGCTGCCTGCCAGGCCAGTGATCTCTTAATAGTTGCTTTAAGCTTCTGACTAACCTTGGACAGTTTATGAGAGTGATTCATACATAACTTTTACTGTTATTAACTTGGCTAGCCTCGATGGGTCATCGGCCATCCGCTTACCTCACCTGCGGATTGCGATGGGGCAGGGGAGGGGGAAGTCGAGCGAGGGCCGATACACTGCTTGGCTATGGCTGGCGGCGTGAGACCTGCGGGGCAAGCCCCAGTAAGCCCAATCAGGACCTGTACAAACCAAATCACCAGGAGGATGCAGTGTCGATGGCTGGCTCTGGATATACCATTTGCCTCTCGCTGTGCCTTGCAGCTGAAATGCTCGCCGCTCGCAACTTCACGATACGTGTACTCTCTAGGTGCGGCTCAAAGTGTATGGAGTGCGCTCATGGCGTTGCCGATTGGGCATTTCCTGACGCTGGACCCAGGCCTCCTTTCGTCGGCAGGATACTCGGCCTCAACAATACCGGCACAGACCAATTCCTTATCGTCGCCCCTGCACTCCCTCGCCCCTTCCCTAGGCGTTGAGCAACCAGAAGCTGTTAGACACGGCGGCGCTTCGGTCGCACGGTGTGGGCTGCAGTCGGGCGATGCGTCGCTTAACACGGATGCGGACATTGTGCCGTACGGCAGCGTGGAGGAATGCAGTAGGCGGAAGGGAGGCCTGAAGTTAGCTTTGCTCGCTAGTGTGTGCCGCTCAGCTTCCTTCGCATCTGCACATACGTCTTTTGAGCTTTGCGGCACATTTGCGCCACTATATGTCCCTACGATAAATGAATAGTGTTTTCGACACATTATACATCCAAACGCAAGGCTACGGCATTTAAAGTTACCTGTGCGCTTGTTACACTGCTATTTATATTTAAGTTTGTATTGTAATGCACTAGGAAATCAGGGTTTCATATTTTTGTTGATCGCAGCACCAGATACTCGGACGAACCAACGGTTTAACATACGGGAAGGGGAAGGCTCAGCTACCCGAATTTGTAGAGGCGCGTGGCGTGGCTTTAAAAGCTACCGATTGAAACAAGTATCTGGTTAAACTTTATACAGTTGGCCAATTATAATGCAGCCCTCACGAGCGATACCTTCAGGGCGATCTTAATCATCCGTCCTATCCAGCCGATTTTGCCACGGCTAAGCAAATCACCTCATAACATTCCTGGGTGGACGGGTGACTTCCTCAGCGACATTGCTACGTGCGGCCCCTTGTCATTACCATCAATCAGGTTAATTGGCGGGGCGAACATGGACCCGGGTTTTGGCACCGGAACCAGACATTTTCCGTGCGTCGTGGACCAACGGACGCTGACATGGACCAACGGTCAACTGTAAACAAATTCGTACGCAGTTACTACATCTGACCCGCAGTAAAAAATGAACTAGGTTCAGGGCAATAAATAAAGTTGGTGTCGGATTGACATATCGCGTTGTTGCGACTCCTTGGATGGATGCTCACTAGCTTGCGCAGCGTGCCGCCAGCTGCAGCTTAGGTAGTCATGAAGTTCACGGAATGTATAGCAGCCCTAGACCAGGGAACGCAATCCACACGGGCCTTCATATTTGACCGGGACTGCGCACCAATTGCTTCGCACCAAGTGGTCCTTGCTCAGATAGACCCGCAAGCAGGGTAAGCAATCAAATTCGAATTGCGGTCTCAATACATCCTCAGTCGGACAGGAGGCTTGCAGTTTCCGGGTGCCAGACGACCTTCCGCACGGTGTTGCAGCAGCCCCAAACCCTCAGGCTTATCAACGCCCAGTCCTTTTTATCCGAACTCCCCACCAACTACCGCAGACCTAGTCCTCTCATTTTTTGCTTACGGGATTTAATAATAGTCAGATATACCGTCTCCTTGCGCCGAATGGCAATATGACAATGGATTGGCCATGAAAAGCCCGGCCGAACTCTACGATGCATTACGTGATCTACACCGAACACGCGAGAACAGGTGTGATAAGAGTTACGGCGACACACACAGAGGACTTTTCAATAGTAATAGCTTTACTTTGGATTACAATCCAGTCAGTCCTGAGGCGCAGTATGGCAGGTATTAAGACGGTACGGTAGGGTATGGGAGGAGGAATGTACGTCAAGTGCTGCGACATCTACGGCTCCGCGGCATCCACGGCCCCAACTAACAGCACTCTTGGCCAATGCCTGACCGACAACCGATAACCGACTTACCGAACGCCAGGAAAAAAGCGCTATCCTCGTCATCCTCGTCATTCATCAGGACCCGTAACTCGGGGGCTTCAAAAACCTCATCGTCGTTGCTGGTCATGCATGGGACGGGTAGGAAAGAGAAAGAAAGAGCGAAAACGATATGGAACCCATAACTGGAGGTTCCCACGTGAAAGTAGCAGGTCGTGAAGGCGGCCGGGTGGACAAATAATTCGGCGTGCGTGGGTTTAAAGTTTTCGTTTGGGTGGACGTATATAGGTGTGCGTGGTGGGCACCTGTGTAAACCACTTACTACTACTCGATGAATCCCAAGAGATGAAGCGGAACGCATCTAGGATTGCGTGAGAGACAGGGGAAAGGACAAGCAAACGATCCCCACGCTGTTACACGCTTATCGCAAATGTTTACATCCATTCCTTCATTGTAATTTACCGCATGGATGACATGCGTATCATATAATTCATGCTGTTAACTTCATTTTGAAATCAGAAGTCTTGCGTGGTGAAGCCCCAAACCGCTTGATGGGCCTTATCTTGCACTGCCGTCGTACATGCGTGGCAGCCGAGGGTTCCACTGTTCCACTAAAAAGCGCCGCCCTCTTATCCATCCCAACTTACAGGTCACGAGGGACTTGGTTTGATGGCCCAGCTGCAGCTCTGACCCGACCCCCTCCTGGCGCCTCCTCCCCGCTGAGTGCCTCCTGAAGGGGGCATGGGAATGATGGAAATCACAACGTTGAAGTGGAGGGTGGCAGCTTAATATAATGGGCAGTTTAGTTAAGTCGTGGGTCTTAGCCGCTTGCCTACGAGGAATTGCATGTCGGGCGTGCTTCCATGTCCGCCCTCCAATATCTCCCTTGTCCGTATTGATATGTGGGTCAGTCGGTGTTTTGGGTCAGTCGGTGTCGTGTACTATATGCGTGCTTTCCCATAGGCCTTATTGCTCTACATCGGCTATTTGCTGCGGCTTCCCTGTCCTTCTTCCTTGCCTCTAGTCCCCGGTAACGGCGACTCAAATCCTCTCAGCGTATGAGTGAGGCACGCGTGTCCGAGTAGCGAGTAGCGAGTTTCATCTTAATAGCTACACACGCACCTGCACCGCTGCCGTCCTTTTGAAAGCTCGGCGGTGCCAGTGTAGGCAACATTGACAAATTCTCCTCCTCATCCTCCCGCAGACCCCTTACGTGCCCGCCACTGCGGCCATCGTGTCGCCGCCCCACTGTGCGGGCGACGTCCCCTTCGGTTTCCTCAAAATGCTCATGTGGGTCAGCCCGCCCTTCCTGACGCTCCAGCGGCTCAAGTAGCCCAAATCGTCCGGATCTTCGACGTGAGATGACACCATCATCAGATCTGGGCCGTCTCTTCCACCAAAGTAATGGCTTTCACCCTGCGGAACCAATGAACACATTGCCGGTGCCGGTGCCGTTGTGGTAAGGGCCACATACAGCCATGCCAGGCGGCCCAAGTGCCAGCGTGTCAAGGATGACAAATCACAATACATACACATCGTCCTCCATCTGCCCACTATCTGATTCCCCGATACCCACACGTCTACATGCAGCCTAACGGCCACTGCCCAAGCCGGCCAGAGGCGCCGAACTGTTATTTTTCGGCTAGGGATCCCACAATCAATTCCACTCCGACCCAGATGGAAAAATGGGCGTCTGTGTGCTGATAGGGCCAACCTGACGGATCGCCTGCTGTAAAGGTGAGCAGCACGTGCCTGGTCTTGTCTCGGCCCCGGTGCAGGACCGTTTTGACGACCGCGGCTGCGAATAGCTCGGGCGCCTTCACTGCGGTCACCTTCCAGAGCATATCCTGCAGATCCTCTCCTAAGACAAGATACCGAGTGGTACGGCAATCACATCTATAAGACTCCCAGCCGAAAAGAACAGGGGCAATTTACGCACGGCAGGCAGGCAGCACGTCCTGCTTTGTAAATGGAACGTGGCAGTTGCCTCGTCTGTCCGTCTTTTTAAACAAATCGCCACAGGTCCCCCTTGAAGACTTAGCTCTAGGTTGTCACGACGTAATACGCTCCCCTTGAGCTGATCACATGCTGCAGGTCGGCAGGACAGCGGTAATACCCTGACATCCTTGGTATCATCATCCGCGCTCAAAGCGGACCACTTCCAAAGCCAAACAAAACAAAATCTTGTGTGCATGCGCGAACATATAGCCCCGGGTGCAACCGTCGGTCGTGCATGTTTCCGCACTGAAAGTGTGCCGTCTGCGAGTCCCAATCCAGAGCAGCCGGCAGTCGCGGGACAGATCCAGACTCAGAACTGGCGCGGGGTACCCAACATGTGTCTCATGCCGCGGCCTTCTCCTTAGGCCGTACCCCAGTCATACACATGTGGGCATCTAGATATATACTTACAGAATTACGCCCTTTCACGTGCTTCCCCTCCTGTCCTGCCCCCGGCCATCTGCACGATGCCATCTTGCCCAACCTCGACGGCCAGGCGCTCGTCCAACCTAAAACATCCTGATTAAGCAGCGTCCTTAAAGGCTGATAGTGCGGCTGACTACATTCGTTGCTTGGGCGCTTTACAGAATCACCTGGGAGGAGGACAGGAGTCCAGGAGGTAGGGCGGGACGGAATTAGCCGTGATCAGAAGAGGTCGGAGGAGTATGCAGGAGGCGAGGGATGGGAGATGTGTAAGAAGTCATGCATTTTAGTTGTGACCAAGACTACGTGGCTGGAGTAGAGCGGACCTGCTACTAGCGGCACTAGTTGTGGCATTCCTCTAGATACAACCATGGAATTCATGTTGGTAGCATCCTCTCCGGCTACCGCGGGTCAGCCGTTCTGTCCTTCAGCGAGTCGCTGCACCTGGTGCATCCGCTGCTATCCGCTGTTATATGGGACCACGTATCCAGTGCTCACACGTATGGGTGTTTGTGCCGGATTACGTTGCCTGATTACCTGTGGAGTCGTGTCCTAACCCCCATTCCCAGGGCCGATTGGTAAATGACAAGCCACAGATTCTTACCCGTGTTGATGCGGTAACTGACACCTTGAACTGATACTGCTGGCAGAAGTCAATATGACTGATGGCGCCAAACTGCGGCGACAGAGTAAAAGCGATGTCGGTGTAAATCCTAGGGGATTGGGGAATTCCAGAGGCACCGAAACGGGATTCTGCGCATCGGGTATCCCGAACGCACCTGTTTTGAGACTATGGGCGCTTAAAGTGTCGCCAGAGTTTGTCCTCCGCTGTCTCACAGATGCTTCGCGGCGCATGCTGGCGAATTTGAAGATCTGCTAGCTCATGATCCATGGCTATATGACCTTGAGGTACCTTGAGTTATATTACAGCTGAGGTAAAGCAAGCTGGCCGCCGCCAGCTTGGCGCAACACAGGCGACCCGGGAATGTTGAATAGCGTTCTGCATCTAAGATAAAAAGATAAAGAGCAAACAGTTCTTCCTCTGCCCTTGGCAAACTATTCGCAAAGTGGATGCAGAAGACGTTCGCAGTTATCGCTAAGCTCAGCCGCGACGCAACCATATATCAGGGAGGAGAATGTGGACTTCTACAAAGTAAAGAATATACGTGATAGCTTGACGCTTGACGGATCCTCGTTACTTCAGTTGTCCCAACTGTCTGGGGGTACCACGGTACGATTTACAATAGCGTTTGCCAAAAAGATGGAAAATGCCAAAACCTAGACTAGAAAATAATAATATCAAAATCCGTTTAGGAAGAAAGCATGCATCATGCGAAGCTGGTGATAAGCGTATAGCCTGAGATTTTTATGTCCATCACGAAACCCAATAAATGCTGAATACCTTATTGCCCATTTCGATATGAATACATCAACCTCTGCTATTCTGATACGAGTCATAGAGCTTTTACATCTTTCCCATTCCAGACGCAGCTTGCTAACAGCACGGCGGACTAAGGCGTTTGGCACCTAAGCGCCCTGGCTTCATTATAATTACTAGTAATCGATTATGAGTACCCCGGATAGCTCTGATGAATCACTGAGGATGCCTCGCAACGTGTCCGCTCCGAATGCTACGGCTACTGACACCACCGCCAAGGAAATGCCGCGGATAATTGGAGTAGCTCAATCAGACATTAGAAGCAGTCATGAAAGGAGAGCGTGACAACCTGAAGCGTTCAGGCAACATCAACAACTGCATGCAAATGAAAGGTCCCTGTAATGGACGACCATTAAATAATGCGTGAGCTTTTTATTATTTGATAACAACTTTATCCTCAGCATAGCCTACTTCTCCCGGATGAACCTAAGGTGTCTCATGACTGCCTCACCTTGTTGAGTGGACAGTCATTGCACCCCCTTGGTGCACACATCCTTGCATTTCATCCATCGATTGATAACTCAAATCCATGTTGGTTATCAATGGAAATGATTGTGTTATTGAATGTGTTATGTCGCAGCTTTGTGAATGCGTAATCTCCCGTACTGGTACCTCCCGTACTTGTACCTCCCGTACTGGGCGCACCAGCGGGCATGTTGATGCTGTTTTGGCTGAGACCTGCTACTTGGGCGTCGCCATCCTTTCGTCAATCCGTCCGGCTCTGCACGGTTCGTGCCTACCCTACGAACGTGAAGAGACAAGATACAAGAAGCACAACGTGAAGCGCGGCAACGTGAAGCACAGCAACGTGAAGCGTGATGACGGACGTGACGACAAGCCGCCGACATTTGCAATGTGGGAAAAGACAGGTTGGCCGAGCCTTTAGGGCTTAATAGCTACGCTGCGTAGTCGTATAGTTTCGCGTGCATGCCGCACATCCTTCGAGGTCTTCTTCGGCATAGTTCCACGCACATATTGTATATTGTATCCACTCGTATCCGCTCTACTGGCTTCTCGGATACGTGCCCAGATGCATGTGCATGTTGCATGTGCATGATGCAAATGCACGGTTTAGCCTCGACAGGGTGCATTCGCCGCACTTCACGGACGTGGATGCCTTACTCGTCTTCATGTCAACCCCTTCACTAATCCATTCTCAACAAACCTTTCCAAGCCCTCCATTGCATTATTCCAAGAACGTGAAGAGACAACGGACGTGGATGCCTTACTCGTCTTCAGGTCAATCCCCTTCACTTATCCATTCTCAACAAACCTTTCCAAGCCCTCCATTGCAACATGCGAGAACGTAAAGATTCAAGATACAAGAAGCACAACGTGAAGCGCGGCAACGTGAGGCACGGCAACGTGAAGCCGTCTGTTGTGTCTGGGACTTTTATTCGGACGGATCACAGCATGGAAAAGTGACTTTAGCATTAACACATCCCGATGACTAGGGAGACAATGCTGATCGGTTTCGCGATGGATGATAAAGAAGCACATGACCGCGTTCGTTAGGTCTTGATATTTTGTTGTCGTTCCTGATTCCCAACACTCAATTTGTTTTTTCGTTTCACCAAAAAAATCTTCAATGCCTTCATAACCAAATTTTTCAAATCGTGGCAAAATGTTTAAAGCCATATTTGAAAATCGGTAAAATTAGAAAGGGTTAATGCTTAAGCAATTGTTAATCTTATCTTTATCAGATGAATCCATTATCTGATATCTGTTCTGCTGGAGATGTAAAAAATATAGCTGCAGAGCATGTTGATTAGTGGCAATTATACACTGCTAGTGCCTTCCTTTATTGTAACATTATTTCAATACATCCGCGTCGTATCTGTTACCTATCCTATTCAAAATGATATGAGCCCCGCGGCTATCTGAGCTGCGTATATCCCTTTCACAAATTATAGTGCAAATCGCGGCACAAGAACAGCGATAAGAATCAACAAGGTCTACAAGTTAGACTATCTCAAGATAACAGCTTTTCCGGGCCAAGATTGGTCAACGGTGCAACAAGCGTTACGCGCGCAAATACGCGTTCAACATTGCAAGAAGGGCAACAACATTTTGAAGCATCACGCCGAGTAAGTGGAAGCTCAAGGTTGTAAAGCATCAAGATTGGAGACGTGCGGCGACTACTGCGACAACAATCGCAACAGGAAGCCGTCAACAACGTTTGCGACATGGGAAAAGACAGGTTTGCGGAACCCTTAGGGCTTAATAATTACGCGACGTGGTCATACCGTTTTGAATCAATGATGCAGAAGCAAGGCCTAGATAGGTAGTTGCGAGAGGACCCTAGGAACGAAGAAGAATTAACCGCGTCGAACAAGATTAAAAACACTATGGTCGAGAACATTTGCCGGTCATTAGGGCCGCACAAAGTGCCCGAGGAGCATGGGTAAGGCTCGCGGCGATTTTTGCCGTTAAAAGCGATGCGAGGAAGTCGCAGCTGATTGCAGAACTTTTTGCACTTAAGATGAACCAGAGCGAAGCACTATCAGTCTATTTGGCACGAGTCCGGAATCTGTTTACGGACTTGGTGCAAGTGATTGGCATACGGTGACGGAGCGCGAAATCGCTTACAACTTACTAGTAGGCGTAACCAAGAAGTTTGATATGATAGTTACGCTGCTCACAGCATCAGGAGAGTTGAACCTGGACAGCGTAAGCGCTCAGTTATTGGCATTCGAAAGGCGGCTAGATGCCAGGAGTGTGGAAAGTGAATCGGCCGCGTTTGCGGGTGCCGGACACGGGGGTGCATGGAACGGTGGACAAAACAACCGGAGTTACGGGTTTAGGCGTGGAATCCCAGCGGCATCCCGGTGTTTTGAAGATAGCCGGCTGTCAGGCTGGAGGAAGGATAATGATGGACGCGATCTACGAAGAGGATCAGTTTGGCCGATCTGGCGGGATTTCCCTATAGCAACGGCATCACTTTGCTCATTCCTCCATATTACGCGGCAAGCAGCGGGGAATATACCCTAAGTAACCACCCCAGGATAATTTCCTTCGTATAAAATTAATGCGGTTCGGCACATTATAGCTTGAACAAGTGTTCCAAAAGAAAATGACTATAATGCGGAATTTCGAGAAAGAGCAGAATCAAGCTTACAGCAATCGCGGAACACCAGCCGCAGCATCGAAGATAGTGGATATGAGGCGACACGCAACCGGTGTGTTAAGTTGTGACGGTGCAAACCGTCACAGTTACCTATCTAGCAGTTGCAGGGCGGCAGTTGTGACAGGCAGTTGCAGTGTGCAAGGTGATAGGTGCTGAGCAGCCGCCAAGTGGTAGGAAGTTGCTGGTGGTAGGTGCTGGGCAACTACCCAATGGTAGAGAGCTGCATACTGCAGTGCTCCAGGGAGTGGTTGATCAGAAGCCATCAGAACTAGTATTTAAGGGTACCTGAGCTCTGCAATAGTCACCCAGCAGCTAGCAATCATCTAGTGTCTTATACTTCTGACTTTTTCTGACTATTGTAATACATCATTGCAGCGGTATACTTCCTCTTATCTCCTTAACAGCGTGATGCACCCACCGACCGAGAAGAATGGAGAGGCAGAAGGTATGAAGCCGCAGGAGGCAGCAGCAATCCATCAAGGCCGATAGGACGACAGTACCGAAACTACCAGGATTACCATGTATGAGGTCGTGCCGCACCAGGGCCAGGAGCGACGAAACAATACAGGGAACCCGGAAGGCGAGTCAGTCGCGTTTGTGGGCACAGGACGAGTGGGTGTGTGGAGCAATGGACAGAGCAGTTGTGGTGAAGGTTATAGGCACGAATGGGTGCACAGGCGATTCGGCGGTTACCGACTTCCAGGTTGGAAAGGCAAAATATTCGGGCATGATCCAAAAAGGGGCTCGTTTTGGTGGCCAATATGGCGGGACACATCCATAAGGGAGTCACCGCCGGAGTCTCAAGAGAGATCCAAATTCAGTTCACAGCAGTCGCAATACCATGGTCGTGAAGATGAATGGACAGGTGACAGACGCAATGTTGTAACCAGGAGCATGCCACCAAGATCAGCGGAAAGGCAAATGCAAAGTAACAGCGAATACCACACTGCAAAAAGTCGACCAACGACAGAACAAGAAAGGAATCAAGGGCGACGTGGTGACGCAGGAGACAGCAGGATGGATCATCCAGAAAACCATGCATTTGAGGGGTCACACCACAGCAAGGTGCAAGGATGGTGCATGAATTCAGGAGCAGCTAACCACCTCACTTATGATAAAGGGGATCTAGCAGACGTAATCAAAATGAACGAGAGATCTTGCGAAGATAGGAGCAACCGATGCGAAACGTGGATAGATTACAATGTATTGACGCAGGAACCCTGTATATTTGGCATAAATAATTATAGTATCAACGTTAGTAACGCGCAAGATTAACTAGAGCAGAGTGCGCATAAACAATATACTCGCGATAATAACTGTACGGCACTCGTCGCGATATCTAACTTACATCGCAGTTACTCGCACCTAAGTAAGAGCTATTACACAACCGTTGCCAAACTGTATTACGATGAAGTGAAATCCCGCATAATCGCAACACACCCCCTCGGGATGCACGTCATGGTCGAATAGGGCACTTCAATATCACACCCCCTCAAAGTTAGTAGCGTCAAGTTGCTAAGTATCACTGAAATAAACCTCTACGATAAGACAATTGAGACGATGCTGGACTGGTGCTGTTAGGTGCCACAATAAGAATAAGTAATCCTTCGCTTATGAAAGTTATTGTCAAATGAGATAATTACCTCACTATTGAATACAAATTAACTACAGCCAGCCACCCGGACTCACGCCTTATTGGCCTATATGAGCTGGTCTCTACCAACAAATCGATGACTTCCTCGTCAGGTATCGTCTAGTCCCATCTCTCGGCGGCACCAGACGAACTTTCCTTCTGGCAGTGGTTTGGTCAATGCGTCCGCCACCATCTCCTCCGTGCGGCAATGCCTCAGTGCCACGTCGCCCTCTATCACTCTCTCACGAATCATGTGATGCTGTACATCAATATGCTTAGACCGTGATGAGGTAATGGGGTTGTTGCCTAGGTCTAAGGCCCCTTGTGAGTCTATGTTGATTCTGATTCCGTCGGAGTCCGCCTTTAGGTCCCCGCATAGCTTATTCAACCAAAGGACTTCCCTGACGGCGCTGGAAAGGGCCTGGTATTCAGCCTCCACGGATGAAGCTGCCACAGTGCGCTGCAACTGACTGCTCCAGCTGATTGCGGTACCATTAACGCGAAATACGTACCCAGTCGTGGATCACCTCGAGTTAGTGTCTCCTGCCCAGTCCGAATCGCAATATCCATCGATGATCTCCTTGCCCTCCCGCCGGAACTGTAGGCCCAGGTTGTGCGTGCCCGCCACGTAGCGAAGGAAACCCTTTGCCATGCCCATTGCTGGTTTGGTTGGCTTGGCCATGAATCGTGACAACATGCTGAGGGCGAAGCCAAGGTCTGGACGCGTGCTGACTGCCAGGTAGTTGAGCTCGCCAATGAGTGCTCTGTACGGCGTCGGATCCTCCAACAGCTCGGTGTCTTTGTCCAGGTGAAGTTTTGCGCCCACAGCTATGGGGATGGCTCTGGGTTTAACCTCGCTCATGCCATGCTTATGCAGGATGTGTTCCACATAGCTGGATTGTGATAGCGTGATCTCTCCATTGGGCTGCCGTCAAACTTCCATGCCCAGAAATACCTCAATGCGGCCAAGATCTCTCACCTTGAATAGTTTGCTGATTTCTGCCTTGAGATTTCGGATCAGCTCGGGGTCTTTAGCCGCAATGCACATGTCGTCCACGTGGACCAGCAGGAACACGTCTCCTTTGTTGTTGTTTGCTCTCACGAACATCGCTTGGTCGGATTTAGATGTGGTGAGTCCGATTTCAGCGAATTTGGTGCACAGTTTGTCGTACAAGCAGCGGGATGCTTGGCGGAGGCCATATATCGACTTGAGTAGACGGCAGGCAGCTCCTGGGGTCGCCAGGTCGTATCCCGGTGGTGGTTTCCTCCAGATTTCTTCTTTGAGGTCGCCGTTCAAAAATGCCGTGGAGACATCTAGTTGGTGTACGTCGAAGTCCCTTGTGGCGGCGATGGCCAGGATGGCCCTGAATGATGAGCCTCGTGATGTAGGTGCAAACAGTTCTCCAAAATCCACCCCCTCGCGTTGTGCGAAGCCCTTCGCAACCAGACGCGCCTTGTATCTGTCGATGGAGCCATCAGGGCATGTCTTGACTTTGTAGACCCAGCGGCAGGGTAGGACGTTTGTGCCAGGCGGTGGAATGCCAATTTCCCATGTGCCGTTGGTCATGTGGGCAATTATCTCGTCGTTCATCGCTTGTTGCCACTTGATGCGGTGAGGGCCTCTGATCGCGTCATGGTGAGACTTGGGTTCTTGTATTCTGGCGGCCATGTTGATACTGTTGTACCTCTCCTTCGCATTTGCTCATAAGTATCTGCACGTCTGAAGGCTTTCGACACCGATGTGCGAGCACTTGCAAGTACAGCAAGGCAAACGCGAGCAAACAGAGACAGCGGAAGACTTCAAGACAAGAAGAGATATAACTTACAGTCTTACAGATCAAAGCGGTGCAATGGACGCAATCGCCGTCAGCGCCGGAAGCAAGCAATCATCACGCGGCGGTGATAGCGAAGTTTAGGCTTAGCTCGGGCTAAGTAGGGTAGCGTATAGCAATGATAATGTAGAACACACGAGTGTTCTCCGGTATCGAATGTCTTGTCTTGCTTAGCCGTCCTCGCATCTGTTATACTCGTGGCATCACGATGCCGTACGATTCACACTAGGAGGCCGATCCTGAGTGTGACAACCCTACTGCGTATAGGCGATGTCCATGTATAACAACGTATAAGCCTTTCCGGCATTCGCATGATGCAAGGGTCTGAATAACGATATCCGGTTGCAAGGCATGCATCGTGTCGAGTGCGGCGCTTACAACGTGTGCTGTAATGAAGTAATATTATATCAGATAATATTACTTATCGTTTCATAGCACGAGCATAATGCGCATTTCAATGATTCGGTATTTTATGCATGCTAGGCGGATTTGCCATGATGCGATGTCGCGATGGATAATGACAACATGCCAAATGTATATAGAAATGTATGCGATTACATCTATATCATGCAGGTTCATTCTTATGCAATAGTCATTCATGCATTCATCAAGATAACACTTCGCCTCGTAGGGTCACATCGACCTACGCATCGGCGGGAAACGAACTGTAGCACAACAATTATCCCCCCTCCCATATGCAGCGTCCTCGCTGCATCATACAGCATCGACTGCAAGGGTCATTGGGCTTGCGTGGCACGTTTGTGGGCTTCTTCGAGCAGGGGCTTCATGTCCTGTGAGAAGTTGCGTGCCGGTTCCCATGAGTTGTGCTTGCTGGTATACCCTGTCCACTTGACCAAGTACTCGTGTACTGTCTGCTTACGTCGGTGTCGGCCCACACGACGCGCGTGATAATCTAACACCCGCTCCACATCATAAAACTTCTGTTTACCAGCGATCCAGGTCTCGGGAACTGGTTCTATTGCTGCAGGGGCGTTAGCAGGCTCAGGGATGGGTTCCGTACCACGATAAGGACGGACAAGCGATACGTGAAACGTGGGGTGAATGGTCATATCAGCGGGCAATGCAAGCTCCACAGCCACATTCCCAACCATGCGCATGACAGGATACGGACCAATCCAGCGGGGTAAGAGTTTTCGGGATCCGTCGGCCAAGGAACGCAAGTTCTTGGTGCTTAGCAACACGAGTTGCCCTTCCGAAAACGTCACATCCTCCTTGGATTTGTTGTAGTATTCCGTCATTCGTTGCTGCGCCGCGTCCAAACACGACTTCGCGTCTGTGATTCGGGACATTAAAGACTTGGCAAAAAGTTTAGCAGCAGGCACGTTCATTTCCAACTCACGCCACACGGGTAGCGCGGGATGAAACCTGTAGTTGAGAAAGAACGGACTTTTGCCTGTTGAGCGGTTCACAGCGTTGTTAAGTGCGAATTCTGCCGCAGTCAAGTACGTATCCCAAACAAGTGGTGTGCGACCAGCATAATTGCGCAACATATCACCCAACGTGCGATTTGTGTGTTCGGTTTGACCATCAGTCTGCGGGTGATACGCCGTGCTCAGGTTGACGCGCATGCCAACTAGTTTGCAGAGCGCTTCCCAAAACTTAGACGTGAACTGCCCACCGCGGTCCGAGATCACATTTTTGGGAACCCCGTGTAACCGAACCACATTGTCGAAAAACAAACGTGCGCTTTGCTCAGCTGTGCAGGGTGATGTGCATGGTGCTAGGTGAACCATCTTAGTCAGACGATCGACCATTACGAACACCGCATCGTATCCCCCCTCAGTTTTGGGCAGTGTGACTACGAAGTCCATGGAAACACTTTCCCAAGGCGCATCCAGGACAGGCAACGGTTGCAACAACCCATGGCCCTTACCGGACAAGGCCTTATTGCGCTGGCACAGACTGCATGTCTGGACGAAGTTCGCCGCATCGTTAGCCAAACGAGGCCACCAAAAGGAACGTTGCACCAAGTCGATCAATCGCTTGCTACCAGGGTGTCCTGCTAACGGGTCCTCGTGGAACAGCGCAAGGATGTCGTAGCGTAGCGCGTCGTCGTTCGGAACGACGATTTGCGTAGCTGCACCCTCCGTCCGTAGCCAAAGGCCATTCTGCTTGCGAAGGTTTTCTACATTAGCCGGCTCCGAGAACCAGGCATCTGCGTTGTAGGCAACCTTCAACCGCTCTGCGAGGTCCGTCGCGATCGGCACCTCCTCGTTATGCGGTCGCATGACGGGCGCTGCTAAAATTGCAGTGTGTAGCGACGGATGTCGACTGAGAGCATCGGCAATATTCAATTTACCAGAAATATACTCCCAGGTGCAGTCGAACCTAGCTAGGTATTCCATCCACCTAGCCTGACGGCGGTTCAACGTCGGAACGCTTTGCAAAAACGTTAGGGGCTTGTGGTCAGTCATTAAAGTTAACGGGCGTCCCTCGAGGTAACAGCGCCATTCCTTTAAAGCATGCAGCACGGCCAGAAGCTCCTGTTCCCCGGTGGTGTAGCGAATCTCCGCACCAGAAAACTTCTTACTCGTGAAAGCGATCGGTCGCCCTTCCTGTAACAATACAGCGCCGCTTCCAAATATTGAGGCATCAGACACTACCTCAACACAAAATAGCAACGAGTAATCAGGGAATGCAAGGGTGACATCTTCGGCAACGATTCGTTTGAGCTCTTCGAACGCCCGCTGGCATTGCGACGTCCACGACTCGAGCGAAACGAAAACGCCTTTGCGAGTTAAGTTAGTAAGCGGGGCCGCAATGATGGAATATTTTTCAATGAACTTTCGGAAATAATTGGTCAAGCCAAGGAACTTACGCAGCTCCGTGAGGTTCTGAGGCGCGGGCCAATCGCGAACCACGGCGACCTTCCGCGGGTCCATCTTCACACCGGTGGCCGACACAATGTGGCCCAAATATTCCACCTGAGGCTGCGCCCAAAAGCATTTGGCACGTTTAGCAAACAATTGCTCCCGCCTCATAACGTCGAGCACGAGCCGAAGATGCTCCAAGTGCTCCTCGCGCGTCTTAGAATATACCAAGATGTCATCCAGGTAGCAAACAACGAACCTGTCGATAAACGGCCTAAACATTCGGTCCATAACCGCCTGAAACGTCGCAGGGGCATTAGTCAAACCAAACGATAGAACCGTATACTCAAAGTGACCGAAGGGCGTCAGAAAAGCGGTTTTCAGGATATCAGAGGCAGCAATGCGAATCTGATTGTAGCCCTGTTGTAAGTCAATTGAGGAAAAATAAGCCGAGCCCTTCAGCTTATCCAACAGGTCGTCAACGCGTGGCAAAGGGTAGCGATTTTTCACCGTATTCACATTTAACCCCCGGTAATCAATGCACATGCGCAAGGTCCCATCCTTCTTACCGACAAACAAAATCGGTGCAGAATACGGGGATGTGCTGGGGCGTATCATACCCTTCGCGAGCAAATCCGTCACCTGGCGCTTCACCTCGTCCAGCTCCAATGGACTCAACCTGTACATTGGCCGGGCCGTAGGCTGCGCTCCAGGCACGAGAGGGATTGTGTGATCAACAGGACGCATAGGTGGTAGGCCAGGGATATCTTTAAAGATGTCCTCATACTGCGACAGTAGGGCCTCAACCTCAGGATCCGCAGAAATCTGCGCGGTGGTGACACAACAGCTCACCCGCGGCCTCAAAAGCAGTCCGTGGGCACCCTTCCGTAACAACCGGACGGCTTCCTTACGCCCGACTAGCTCTGGTTCGATTCGTGCGGCCATTGCGGTCACAGCGAAATTAA
Organism: Volvox africanus; assembly: GCA_030268105.1. NCBI lineage: Eukaryota > Viridiplantae > Chlorophyta > Chlorophyceae > Chlamydomonadales > Volvocaceae > Volvox > Volvox africanus. The sequence goes on along the minus strand of BSDZ01000017.1, from coordinate 859,670 downwards.
CCATAGGCACCGCCTCAGTTTCGTCCTCCTTTGGTGTGACATGTTCGAATGACAGGAAAGGTACCTTAATCGACAGAGTACCCTTGCACATATGCAGGGTTGCGGTCTCCATGTCGATGCGCGAGCGGTACTGCCATAATGTCGAAGACCCCATTATGTACGGTGCAGTCTCTGCTAACCCCTGCAGCATGTACGGCCGGGTCACAACACGCAAAGGGCCTATCGATAGGCTAAGGGTAATCCTGCCCACAATGGGATGCTTACCCGCGTCAGCAAGGGTAACCTGTGGACAATCAGACGACTCTGGGGACAACCCCAGCGCATTCACCTCTGCGACAGAGATGAAGTCGTCGCTGGCACCGGTGTCAACAAGTGCCTTCAGAGTACGGCCATTCAAACCGATCTGAACCACAGGGACACGGTTATCTACGAGCGACTGCCCAGCAAATAACGTCAGTGCACTTAGGGCGGGTCCGTAACCAACGGCACCCCCGTCAGGAGCTTCGTACCAAACGTCAACCGAGTAGGATGTGCTTGGCCACGGAGCCAGCGTACCCTCCCGATCCACACCATTAAACAAAACGGTGCCCGGGTCGAACCGGTGGACATGCCGCATACCCCTTAACGATGCCTCTGCCTTGCACCGACAGAAAGTGAAGAGTAAAACACATGCGGCGGTGCCTGGATATTGACGCCTACACCTCCTGTATATGGCCAACTGTTCCGACATCTCACGCAGAGACGAGGGGATGAACAAAACCACGTGGTTAGACAGATCAATAGACGACAGGGGACGGCGAGGTGTAAACAAATTACACAACGGGTCGAAGCAGAGAAGTCCCGTGCGTCCGTCAAGCGTGATGCGTCGTGCAATGACTCGCTCGATGTGTCCAAGTACACAAGGCAACAATGCCTTAACGGCTGGCCGTAAGGATGACCACCGACCACGCGTTAGTTCAGAAATCCCGGGCGTTGCCCCCTCCACAGGAACCCGGGCAAGCCCCTATTTCGGCTGAGGTACAAACGGTGGCATTAGCGGGCAATCCTTCGTGGAATGGCTCTCCACACACCGTAGACAAACGTTGGCCAATTTCCGACGCTCGAATTCAGAACGATTGCAATTCCATTTTGGCATATACGTGTCGTCCGTGCGAGTCCACTTCGCATTGGGGTCGGAACGCTGTGCGGCTGCCGTCGACGGCGCACCACCACGCTTCCTGTTTTTAGCCGGGTCCGAGCTCGGACCTGCTCCTCCTGACCCGCGGACACCCGAGCTAGCGCCCCCGCGCGCCTGGCGTTGCCGGTTGCTGCGTCGCGTCGCGGCAGTAGGCGTGGGGCGGGTCGCTCCGAAGTCCTGGTCAAGAGCTACGGCTTCCCCAAGCGGATCCTGCACTTGCACGGCATTTGCACGAGGGGCAGACTTGACTTCTTCCTCACCGGCAAGGAGTCGTATCTCCGTGCCCTTAGCAAAAGCGACCAAAGCATCATACGACTTGATCTGCGCTCCAACCAAGTCAGTAGCGCACCATTTAGCCAAAAGTTTCGTCAGGCCTCGCCTAAACCAAAAGACACGCTCGGATTCAGTGAGGTCAGCAATGGGAGTCACAAGTGCTTGGAAGCGTGACTGGTACGCAGGTACATTTTCATCCCGACGCATGTGGTAGCTACCGGCTGCCAAAACCTTACGAGCTTCCACATCACGTGCTTGAACCTCAGTAGCGAATCGTGCGAGCAAAGCGGCGACCAACTCGTCAAAAGTATAGTTGCCCCGGGCGTTGGTCCAATTGCGATACCAGTCCTTTGCTGAGCCCTCGAGGGTGTTACCAACGAAGAGACACCTGATACCGTCATTATCGCCACCATGAACAGCCTGGAGATACTTTTTAGCGTCACGCACGTACGCACGAGTTGCATCGGCTATGCTATGCCCTGGTGTCTTGTCGGTCAGCGAAATATTGAGCCTAGGAACGGGAATCGACAATCTCATCACCTCAGGGATGTCATCATGCCCTCGAGCTTGAGGTAATGGCAGAACCCTTGGTCCAGCAGTGTTGTCCATATTCGTGTTCACTGCTGAATGCGGCACAATTAAGTGAGCAGGGGTCTGAAGGAAAAGGGGCTCTTGAGTGGCTCGCGCGCCAACAGTCTCAAGACCTCTATCCGGTGCTCTAGCAGCCACAACAAAATCGGGTTGGCTAGCTAGGCTAGTGTGCGGCGTATCGTCGTGTTCCGCGGACATGGAGCACGAAACGATACCCTAGGTTTGCGTAATAGAAGCCGACTTCTATCGCAAAGGCAAGAGTACAAAGCGATTCGGTGAGCCTACCGACAGTACTCTTGAGAAGATTCAGTAAACTCAGCAAGTACTTGCCCAGCTGAGTCCTGATCTCCGTAGTTTGGGCGATGAGAGTCGCCAAATGGTCCGGACGAAAGCCGGTCTCAGTCGCCGCAGCAAGCAATGCCGGTGCACTGAGATTACCTGCGACTCAGAGCATACACTTACACAACAAGTGCAGCAATCTAAGCAAAAGCAAATAAACAATTACAAACCGGAAGCGGCGGCGTCCAAAACGGCGCGGCCTAGGTCTTCGGCAAAAGTATCTAGTGGTCCTCGTGGTTTGTCGCTGGAACTCGCCATAGAAAGAACCTACTTCCGATTGGACAAAGAGAGACAGTTAGGCAACGAACCTGTCTCGATACCAATTTGTTGTACCTCTCCTTCGTGTTTGCTCATCAGTATCTGCGCGTCTGAAGACTTGCGACACCAATGCGCGAGCACTTGCAAGTACAGCAAAGCAAGCGCGAGCAAACAGAGACAGCGGAAGACTTCAAACAAGAAGAGATATAACTTACAGTCTTACAGATCAAAGCGGTGCAATGGACGCAATCGCTGTCAGCGCCGGAAGCAAGCAATCATCACGCGGCGGTGAATAGCGAAGTTTAGGCTTAGCTCGGGCTAAGTAGAATAGCGTATAGCAATAATAATGTAGAACACACGAGTGTTCTCCGGTGTTGAATATCTTGTCTTGCTTAGCCGTCCTCGCATCTGTTATACTCGCAGTATCGCAATGCCGTACGATTCACATTAGGAGGCCGATCCTGAGTGTGACAACCCTACTGCGTATAGGCGATGTCCATATATAACAACATATAAGCCTTTCCGGCATTCGCATGATGCAAGGGTCCGAATAACGATATTCAGTTGCAAGGCATGCATTGCGACGAGTGCGGCGCTCTCAACGTGTGCTGTAATGAAGTAATATTATATCAGCTAATATTACTTATCGTTTCATAGCACGAGCATAATGCGCATTTCAATGATTCGGTATTTTATGCATGCTAGGCGGATTTGCCATGATGCGATGTCGCGATGGATAATGACAACATGCCAAATGTATATATAAATGTATGCGATTACATCTATATCATGCAGGTTCATTCTTATGCAATAGTCATTCATGCATTCATCAAGATAACACTTCGCCTCGTAGGGTCGCATCGACCTACACATCGGCGGGAAACGAACCGTAGCACAACAGATACACGCTGCCACCGATCTTTGAGTGCGCCACCACTCACATGGGCGCTTTCGCACGAGGATGGGGTAGCGGTTGGCTAACCTCGTGTTGTCCTCATCCATGTCTTCTTCTGTTGCCATGTCTTCAATGTCGGAGTAGTCAGTGTCCTCAGGTTGTATTGGGTCTTGCCTTGGTTGGCTTCCCGATGGGCCCGCTCCATCGTTGACGGCTCCTGTTCCCGCTGCATTTGGATAGCTTTGCGCTGTGCGTGTTACGGGAGGTGGTGGTTGAGGTGGATTCGGCTCGTGGCCATCGCCATTGTGTGCATTGGTGGACATAGGGACAGCTCTCGGTCGTGGCTCTGGGTCGTCCATGTGTTGTATCCTTAATGCATTTCGGTAATTCATTAAGATATAATAATTATCTGTTTATTATTTTATAATATAATATATTTAATTATCATATTAACTGTTTCATGTTTCCATCTGGCATTCGATTTGTGGATTTGGTCTCGGCTGTCGACGACCAATACTAACCGACTTCCTGAAACATCCGAACCTGTCGGTTACTCCATAACCTGTATGGAATGGGCCATTTACCGCCTGAATGGTAAATGGTGGAACATCTGGTTCCTGGTTCACTGAATCTCCGGTTGTAGTGGTGACTTCTGAAGGTCACGCCCGGTTCGAGGCCTTATGGTCTCTCAAGTACGACCTAGTCGGCGGCTCTACTTAATCGGGCTCTGGCACAACAACCGGTATCTTTTGATACCACCCTTCGTGGGTACCATATACAACAAGCTGGTAGCGAGACCGTTCCTCCCTGGGACGTCTCGTCAAGTCTTCCGCTGAAATCGTTCAAGCCTTCTCAAGTCTTTCTGTGGTAACTGCTCAAGCCACTCTAACCGTGCAACGCGCTCAAGCCACTCAAGCTGCCCTTTTATAAATGGACATCGACCACGATCTTCCTCCTGCCGACATCCCTCTGGACATGGAGACATTGCCTGAGGAGCTGAGCGCCGCCATTTTCGCTGCGGCTACCACCGGTCTGTAATATTCACGAAATTAGTCTAGTGACACTTAGAACCTGCTCTCTGTGAGTTTGGCTGTGCTTTCTGTTAAAGTCAATCTCTAAGTTAGTCGCGGTCAACGTGGCTCGCGACCTAGACAATTCTGCCTTCTCTGTTATGTAATATCTTCCTGCAACACTGCTTTCTATCTAGAACTTGTATTGCAGTTTTGCTGAGGAATCCCTGTAGTTGCGGGTTCGATAGTACCTTCACATCGAATCCAACGAGGAGTCGACTTCGTGAATTCATTTCGGCTTTCACTAATACATATATATCTCTATTACTTGAAAGGTATTGTGTTTGTTCCAACCGCCGTGAGTGCTTCTGCAGTGTCAACACCTCAGACCCTTCGGAGCGGCACTTCTGCCCAGTCACTCCGATCCATCGCAAATCAACTTCACGCGCGGACTTCAAAATTTTTGAAGTTCATCGAAGGCATCCAAGCGTTGGGTAGGCCCTGGTCCTTGCCTTTGCTTTGCCTTTCACCAGAACAGTCACTCGCAGTTCGATCTGTTAGGCTTTCAGGCATACAATATGCAAGCCTCGAACTTAGCGAATGCTGTCTCGGCTCTTGCTGCCAACACCTTTCAGTTTGTTGGCCGGATTGCTGCTAATGCTAGCCAAGCGAATAGGTGGGAATGGCTCTCTAGGTTGACACAGCCACCAAATGCTGCTGTGGCAGGTGGTATCGACCTTCCGAACCAGCCTTCACCTATTCCCAGGCAAGGCGGCACAGCATCCCCTGAGGCACCTACATCACCTATTTATGCCCCATCCCCTTTTTATGTTCATGGCCCTGCTGTAGTGTCAAACCATTTGACACCTGGTGCCGTGGATATTCCTGGGATGGCTCCCGCTGCTGCCGCAACAACTTGTGCTGCTGTTGCGGGCACCTCTTCCAGGCCACCTGGGCCTCCTCATACTGGACATGAGGACGAGGTGATAAAAATAGCGATCGCAGTGCCTAAGCTGAATATCCCTATGGATGTTAAGCTTTCTGATTTAGGACGAGTTGCTGCGCCTCTAACACGGGCCTTTGTCCGTAATGTTAGGAACTACTTTGCCACAGCCCGTGGGGGTCAACAGGACTCTACGCGCCGTCTTTTCTTGGCCACTGCCTTTGAAGGCGCGGCAAGATTATGGCACGATCAATGGACTAACGCAAGGGATTCTTATACATCTGAGGAACTGCTAGAAGCACTGCTTGTCCGTTTTGCACCCCAGGTCCAGTCACGTGACACTGAGGCACGCCTGAAATTAAATGCTGGCAAATATCGCATGCGCCCTGGAGAAACTGTCTCTGCCTATCAGAGCCGCTTTGAGGCTCTTGTCACGCCCATTGCGGACCTGTCTGATAGTGAGCGTGTGTTTTGGTTTCAGCAGGGCCTCTCATCCGACCTTAGTGGGGACTGTGCAACTGACCTGTCGGGTAAAACCTTTAAGTCATATACAGACTTGGTTCAGTTCTCCCTGGGAGCTGAACTTAGGTTACTGGCCCGACGGGAATCTGACAAACTGGCCCGTCCCAAAATGAACATGCTGTCGGTACAGGACATGGCCTGCGACGACCCTGACGAAGAGACCCCGGCGCCCCCGACCAAAAAACCGCGGGCTGCATCCGTTCGTCCAGGCATCACCGGGCACGAGGATCAGCCGCGGCAGGTTAAGGGCGCCGGTAAGTCTAAGAGGGGCGGCGGACAGCAGGGGAGGCACTTGGCCCCAAAAGGGGGCCACGCGCAGAAGAAGGGGCCCAAGCAGAACCTAGCGGAATATTTAACCACATTCAAATGTACTAGACGGGAGTTCCATTTTCGTAAACAACATGGGATGTGCCTCCGTTGCGGTTCCGACCAACATAGGGTTGACTCCTGCCCAATGCTGGGGGCGGAGAAAAATAAGGGTAAGGACCACTAGGAACTTGCCCAGGTTGGTATAGAGGGATCACCACCTGGGGTCTTTGCTGTGGGCCAGATGGTAGCAAAGTGCCGTGCAGTACGGGCTCTTTTGCCCTCTGTTTTAAACCAAGTGGAGCAGGTGATAGGGAGACGTTTTTCTTTTGATGCACGAACTGTCCGTGCCGGCTTTGATGGCTTTTGTAATCTGTTTGAGCCTCAAGGTCGCCCCCTATCCTCCGCTAACTTGGGTGGGCATACTATCTTGTTCACTCCCTCTTCACTCTGCGAGCTACAGAAGCAATTAGCTCTCTTTAGGGCATGCAAACGTCAACACCCTGATACCTCAGCATGCATCTTGCTGCCTGAGTATGTGTCCCGACGCAACCCTTCTTTTCTGTCGGGAATGCAACGGGTCTTAAGGTTTAATCCAGGGACGGCTCTTTTCCATAGCCTTGATATGGCAGGTGAGGTTGTTCAACTCCCTGGAAGCCCATACTCTGTTGACGTCTGGTTTGCTGCTCCTAAATCGGTTCAGGAGGGCTTGCCTGAGACTGAACCCTGTATTTCAGTTCTCTGCTTGCCTAAAGCTGCTGCCCTGATAGGTGCTGGCGTACCTCTGATCACCGTAAGTACGGCAGGTCGTACGTTCACCGCCCTAGCCGACTCTGGAGCCAGTGATGATTTCATTTCGGCATCAGTGGTTACGCAGCTTGGCCTGAAACTGTTGTGCTACGGTTCATTTCCCGCCGACGCGTAGGTCGACGCGATCCTACAAGGCGAAGTGCTTTTGTGATGAACGCATTACATATGAATGAATCTGCATGATATAAATGTATTCGCATACATTTATATATGCATTTGGCATGTTGTCATTACCTATCGCGACATCACACCATGGCAAATCCGCCTAGCATGCATGAAAGCCCGAAGCATTGAAGTGCGCATTATGCTCGTGCTACGAAACGATAAGTAATATTATCTGATATAATATTACTTCATTACAGCACACGTTGAGAGCGCCGCACTCGTCGCGATACATGCCCTGCAACCGGATATCGTTATCCGGACCCTTGCATCATGCGAATGCCGGAAAGGCTTATACGTTGTTATGCGTAGACATCGCCTAGACGCAGTAGGGTTGTCACATCTAGGATCGGCCTCCTGATGTGAATCGTACGGCATTGCGATGCTGCGAGTATAACAGATGCGAGGACGGCTAAGCAAGATAAGACATTCGATACCGGAGAACACTTGTGTGTTCTACATTACTATTACTATATGATACTCTACTTAGCCCGAGCTAAGCCTGAACTTCGCTAATCACCGCCGCGTGATGATTGCTTGCTTCCGGCGCTGACGGCGATTTCGTCCATTGCATCATTCCGATCTGTAAGACCGTAAGTTATATCTCTCTTCGTCTTGAAGTCTTCCGCTGTCTCTGTTTGCTCTCGCTTGCCTTGCTATGCTTGCAAGTGCTCGCGCATCGGTGTCGATAGTCTCCAGACGTGCAGATACTCATGAGCAAACGCGAACGAGAGGTACAACAATTTGGTATCGAGACAGGTTCGTTGCCTAACTGTCTCTCTTTGTCTAATCGGAAGTAGGTTCTTTCTATGGCGAGTTCCAGCGACGAACCACGAGGACCGCTAGATACTTTTGCCGAAGACTTAGGCCGCGCCGTTTTGGACGCCGCCGCTTCCGGTTTGTAATTGTTTAATTGCTTTTGCTTAGATTGCTGCACTTGTTGTGTAAGTGTATGCTATGAGTCGCAGGTAATCTCAGTGCACCGGCATTGCTTGCCGCGGCGACTGAGACCGGCGTTCGTCCGGACCAGTTGGCGACTCTCATTGCCCAAACTACGGAGATCAGGACTCAGCTGGGCAATTACTTGCTGAGTTTGCTGAATCTTCTCAAGAGTACTGTCGGTAGGCTCACCGAATCGCTTTGTACTCTTGCCTTTGCGATAGAAGTCGGCTTCTATTACGCAAATCTAGGGTATCATTTAGTGCTTCATGTCCGCGGAACACGACGATACGCCGCACACTAGCCTAGCTAGCCAACCCGATTTTGTTGTGGCTGCTAGAGCACCGAATAGAGGTCTTGAGACTGTTGGCGCGCGAGCCACTCAAGAGCCCCTTTTCCTTCAGACCCCTGCTCACTTAATTGTGCCGCATTCAGCAGTGAACACGAATATGGACAACACTGCTGGACCAAGGGTTCTGCCATTACCTCAAGCTCGAGGGCATGATGACATCCCTGAGGTGATGAGATTGTCGATTCCCGTTCCTAGGCTCAATATTTCGCTGACCGACAAGACACCAGGGCATAGCATAGCCGATGCAACTCGTGCGTACGTGCGTGACGCTAAAAAGTATCTCCAGGCTGTTCATGGTGGCGATAACGACGGTATCAGGTGTCTCTTCGTTGGTAACACCCTCGAGGGCGCAGCGAAGGACTGGTACCGCAATTGGACCAACGCCCGGGGCAACTATACTTTTGACGAGTTGGTCGCCGCTTTACTCGCACGATTCGCTACTGAGGTTCAAGCACGCGATGTGGAAGCTCGTAACGTTTTGGCAGCCGGTAGCTACCACATGCGTCGGAATGAAAATGTACCTGCGTACCAGTCACGCTTCGAAGCACTTGTGACTCCCATTGCTGACCTCACCGAATCTGAGCGTGTCTTTTGGTTTAGGCGAGGCCTAACGTGTTGTGCTACGGTTCATTTCCCGCCGACGCGTAGATCGACGCGATCCTACGAGGCGAAGTGCTTTTGTGATGAACGCATTACATATGAATGAATCTGCATGATATAAATGTATTCGCATACATTTATATATGCATCTGGCATGTTGTCATTATCCATCGCGACATCGCATCATGGCAAATCCGCCTAGCATGCATGAATAACCGAAGCATTGAAGTGCGCATTATGCTCGTGCTACAAAACGATAAGTAATATTATCTGATATAATATTACTTCATTTAAGCACACGTTGAGAGCGCCGCACTCGTCGCGATACATGCCCTGCAACCGGATATCGTTATCCGGACCCTTGCATCATGCGAATGCCGGAAAGGCTTATACGTTGTTATGCGTAGACATCGCCTAGACGCAGTAGGGTTGTCACATCTAGGATCGGCCTCCTAATGTGAATCGTACGGCATTGCGATGCTGCGAGTATAACAGATGCGAGGACGGCTAAGCTAGACAAGACATTCGATACCGGAGAACACTTGTGTGTTCTACATTACTATTGTTGTACCTCTCGTTCGCGTTTGCTCATAAGTATCTGCACGTCTGGAGACTATCGACACCGATGCGCGAGCACTTGCAAGTACAGCAAGGCAAGCGAGAGCAAACAGAGACAGCGGAAGACTTCAAGACGAAGAGAGATATAACTTACAGTCTTACGGATCAGAACGATGCAATGGACGAAATCGCCGTCAGCGCCGGAAGCAAGCAATCATCACGCGGCGGTGATTAGCGAAGTTCAGGCTTAGCTCGGGCTAAGTAGAATATCGTATAGCAATAGTAATGTAGAACACACAAGTGTTCTCCGGTATCGAATGTCTTGTCTAGCTTAGCCGTCCTCGCATCTGTTATACTCGCAGCATCGCAGTGCCGTACGATTCACATTAGGAGGCCGATCCTAGATGTGACAACCCTACTGCGTATGGGCGATGTCTACTCGTAACAACGTATAAGCCTTTCCGGCATTCGCATGATGCAAGGGTCCGGATAACGATATCCGGTTGCAGGGCATGTATCGCGACGAGTGCGGCGCTCTCAACGTGTGCTTAAATGAAGTAATATTATATCAGATAATATTACCTATCGTTTCGTAGTACGAGCATAATGCGCACTTCAATGCTTCGAGCTTTCATGCATGCTAGGCAGATTTGCCATGGTGCGATGTCGCGATGGATAATGACAACATGCCAAATGCATATATAAATGTATGCGAATACATTTATATCATGCAGATTCATTCATATGCAATGTGTTCATCACAATAGCACTTCACCTTGTAGGATCGCGTCGACCTACGCGTCGACGGGAAATGAACCGTAGCACAACAATTATCCCCCCTCCCGTATGCAGCGTCCTCGCTGCATCATACAGCATCGACTGCAGGGGTCATTGGGCTTGCGTGGCACGTTTGCGGGCTTCTTCGAGCAGGGGTTTCATGTCCTGTGAGAAGTGGCGTGCTGGTTCCCATGAGTTGTGCTCGTCGGTATACCCTGTCCACTTAACCAAGTACTCGTGTACTGTTCGCTTACGTCGGTGTCGGCCCACACGACGCGCGCGATAATCTAACACCCGCTCCACATCGTAAAACTTCTGTTTACCAGCGATCCAGGTCTCGGGAACTGGTTCGATCGCTGCGGGGGCGTTAGCAGGCTCAGGGACGGGTTCCGTACTATGATACGGACGAACAAGCGATACGTGAAACGTGGGGTGAATGGTCATATCAGTGGGCAATGCAAGCTCCACAGCCACATTCCCAACCATGCGCACGACAGGATACGGACCAATCCAGCGGGGTAAGAGTTTTCGGGATCCGTCGGCCAAGGTACGCAAGTTCTTGGTGCTTAGCAACACGAGTTGCCCTTCCGAAAACGTCACATCCTGCTTAGATTTGTTATAGTATTCCGTCGTTCGTTGCTGCGCCGCGTCCAAACACGACTTCGCGTCTGTGATCCGGGACATAAAAGACTTGGCAAAAAGTCTAGCAGCAGGCACGTTCACTTCCAACTCACGCCACACGGGTAGCGCGGGATGAAACCCGTAGTTAAGAAAGAACGGACTTTTGCCTGTAGAGCGGTTAACAGCATTGTTAAGCGCGAATTCTGCCGCAGTCAAATATGTATCCCAAACAAGTGGTGTGCGACCAGCATAATTGCGCAACATATCACCCAACGTGCGGTTTGTGCGTTCGGTTTGACCATCAGTCTGCGGGTGATACGCCGTGCTCAGGTTGACGCGCATGCCAACTAGTTTGCAGAGCGCTTCCCAAAACTTAGACGTGAACTGTCCACCGCGGTCCGAGATCACATTTTTGGGAATCCCGTGTAACCGAACCACATTATCGAAAAACAAACGTGCGGTTTGCTCAGCCGTGCAGGATGATGTGCATGGTGCTAGGTGAACCATCTTAGTCAGACGATCGACCATTACGAACACCGCATCGTATCCCCCCTCAGTTTTGGGCAGCGCGACTACGAAGTCCATGGAAACACTTTCCCAAGGCGCATCCGGGACAGGCAACGGTTGCAACAACCCATGGCCCTTACCGGACAAAGCCTTATTGCGCTGGCACAGACTGCATGTCTGGACGAAGTTCGCCGCATCCTTAGCCAAACGAGGCCACCAAAAGGAACGTTGCACCAAGTCGATCAATCGCTTGCTACCAGGGTGTCCTGCTAACGGGTCCTCGTGGAACCGCGCAAGGATGTCGTAGCGTAGCGCGTCGTCGTTCGGAACGACGATTTGCGTAGCTGCACCCTCCGTCCGTAGCCAAAGGCCATTCTGCTTGCGAAGGTTTTCTACATTAGCCGGGTCCGCGAACCAGGCATCTGCGTTGTAGGCAACCTTCAACCGCTCCGCGAGGTCCGTCGCGATCGGAACCTCCTCGCTACGCGGCCGCACGACGGGCGCTGCAAAAATTGCAGCGTGTAGCGACGGATGTCGACTGAGAGCATCGGCAATATTCAATTTACCAGAAATATACTCCCAGGTGCAGTTGAACCTAGCTAGATATTCCATCCACCTAGCTTGACGGCGGTTCAACGTCGGAACGCTTTGCAAAAACGTTAGGGGCTTGTGGTCAGTCTTTAAAGTAAACGGGCGTCCCTCGAGGTAACAGCGCCATTCCTTTAAAGCATGCAGCACGGCCAGAAGCTCCTGTTCCCCGGTGGTGTAGCGAATCTCCGCACCAGAAAACTTCTTACTCGTGAAGGCGATCGGTCGCCCTTCCTGTAACAATACAGCGCCGCTTCCAAATATTGAGGCATCAGACACTACCTCAACACGAAATGGCAACGAGTAATCAGGGAATGCAAGGGTGACATCTTCAGCAACGATTCGTTTGAGCTCTTCGAATGCCCGCTGGCATTGCAACGTCCACGACTCGAGCGAAACGAAAACGCCTTTGCGAGTTAAGTTAGTAAGCGGGGCCGCAATGATGGAATATTTTTCAATGAACTTTCGGAAATAATTGGTCAAGCCAAGGAACTTACGCAGCTCCGTGAGGTTCTGAGGCGCGGGCCAATCGCGAACCACGGCGACCTTCCGCGGGTCCATCTTCACACCGGTGGCCGACACAATGTGGCCCAAATATTCCACCTGAGGCTGCGCCCAAAAGCATTTGGCGCGTTTAGCAAACAATTGCTCCCGCCTCATAACGTCGAGCACGAGCCGAAGATGCTCCAAGTGCTCCTCGCGCGTCTTAGAATATACCAAGATGTCATCCAGGTAGCAAACAACGAACCTGTCGATAAACGGTCTAAACATTCGGTCCATGACCGCCTGAAACATCGGAGGGGCATTAGTCAAACCAAACGATAGAACCGTATACTCAAAGTGACTGAAGGGCGTCCGAAAAGCGGTTTTCGGAATATCAAAGGCAGCGATGCGGATCTGATTATAGCCCTGTTGCAAGTCAATTGAGGAAAAATAAGCCAACCCCTTCAGCTTATCCAACAGGTCGTCAACGCGTGGCAAAGGGTAGCGATTTTTCACCGTATTCGCATTTAACCCCCGGTAATCAATGCACATGCGCAAGGTCCCATCCTTCTTACCGACAAACAAAATCGGTGCAGAAAACGGGGATGTGCTGGGGCGTATCATACCCTTCGCGAGCAAATCCGTCACCTGGCGCTTTACCTCATCCAGCTCCAATGGACTCAACCTGTACATTGGCCGGGCTGTAGGCTGCGCTCCAGGCATGAGAGGGATTGTGTGATCAACAGGACGCATAGGTGGTAGGCCAGGGATATCTTTAAAGACGTCCTCATACTGCGACAGTAGGGCCTCAACCTCAGGATCCGCAGAAATCTGCGCGGTGGTGACACAACAGCTCACCCGCGGCCTTAAAAGCAGTCCGTGGGCACCCTTCCGTAACAAACGGACGGCCTCCTTACGCCCGACAAGCTCTGGTTCGATTCGCGCGGCCATTGCGGTCACAGCGAAATTAACCATAGGCACCGCCTCAGTTTCGTCCTCCTTTGGTGTGACATGTTCGAACGACAGGAAAGGTACCTTAATCGACAGAGTACCCTTGCACATATGCAGGGTTGCGGTCTCCATGTCGATGCGCGCGCGGTACTGCCGTAATGTCGACGACCCCATTATGTACGGTGCAGTCTCTGCTAAGCCCTGCAGCACGTACGGCCGGGTCACAACACGCAAAGGGCCTAACGATAGGCTAAGGGTAATCCTGCCCACGATGGGATGCTTACCCCCGTCAGCAAGGGTAACCTGTGGACAATTAGACGACTCTGGGGACAACCCCAGCGCGTTCACCTCTGCGACAGAGATGAAGTCGTCGCTGGCACCGGTGTCAACAAGTGCCTTCAGAGTACGGCCATTCAAACCGATCTGAACCACAGGGACACGGTTATCTACGAGCGACTGCCCAGCAGACAACGTCAGTGCACTTAAGGCGGGTCCGTAACCAACGGCACCCCCATCAGGAGCTTCGTACCAAACGTCAACCGAGTAGGATAGGCATGGCCACGGAGCCAGCGTACCCTCCCAATCCACACCATTAAACAAAACGGTGCCCGGGTCGAACCGGTGGACATGCCGCATACCCCTTAACGATGCCTCTGCCTTGCGCCGACAGAAAGCAGGGAGTAATACACATGCGGCAGTGCCTGGATATTGACGCCTACATCTCCTGTATATGGCCAACTGTTCCGACATCTCACGCAGAGACGAGGGGATGAACAAAACCACGTGGTTAGACAGATCGATAGACGACAGGGGACGGCGAGGTGTAAACAAATTACACAACGGGTCGAAGCAGAGAAGTCCCGTGCGTCCGTCAAGCGTGATGCGTCGCGCAATGACTCGCTCGATGTGTCCAAGTACACAAGGCAACAATGCCTTAACGGCTGGCCGTAAGGATGACCACCAACCACGCGTTAGTTCAGAAATCCCGGGTGGTGCCCCCTCCACAGGAACCCGGGCAAGCCCCTATTTCGGCTGAGGTACAAACGGCGGCATTAGAGGGCAATCCTTCGTAGAATGGCTCTCCGCACACCGTAGACAAACGTTGGCCAATTTTCGACGCTCGAATTCGGAACGATTGCAATTCCATTTTGGCATAAATGTGTCATCCGTACGAGTACGCTTCGCGTTGGGGTCGGAACGCTGTGCGGCTGCCGACGACGGCGCACCACCACGCTTCCTGTTCCTAGCTGGGTCCGAGCTCGGACCTGCTCCTCCTGTACCACGGACACCCGAGCTAGCGCCCCCGCGCGCCTTGCGTTGCCCGTTGCTGCGTCGCGTCGCGGCAGTAGGCGTGGGGCGGGTCGCGCCGAGGTCCTGGTCGAGAGCTACAGCTTCCCCAAGTGGATCCTGCACTTGCACGGCATTTGCACGAGGGGCAGATTTGACTTCTTCCTCGCCGGCAAGAAGTCGTATCTCCGCGCCCTTAGCAAAAGCGACCAACGCGTCATACGACTTGATCTGCGCTCCAACCAAGTCAGTGGCGCACCATTTAGCCAAAAGTTTCGTTAGGCCTCGCCTAAACCAAAAGACACGCTCAGATTCGGTGAGGTCAGCAATGGGAGTCACAAGTGCTTCGAAGCGTGACTGGTACGCAGGTACATTTTCATCCCGACGCATGTGGTAGCTACCGGCTGCCAAAACGTTACGAGCTTCCACATCGCGTGCTTGAACCTCAGTAGCGAATCGTGCGAGCAAAGCGGCGACCAACTCGTCAAAAGTATAGCTGCCTCGGGCGTTGGTCCAATTGCGATACCAGTCCTTCGCTGCGCCCTCGAGGGTGTTACCAACGAAGAGACACCTGATACCGTCATTATCGCCACCATGAACAGCTTGGAGGTACTTTTTAGCGTCACGCACGTACGCACGAGTTGCATCGGCTATGCTATGCCCTGGTGTCTTGTCGGTCAGCGAAATATTGAGCCTAGGAACGGGAATCGACAATCTCATCA
Source organism: Volvox africanus (assembly GCA_030268105.1). Lineage (NCBI taxonomy): Eukaryota > Viridiplantae > Chlorophyta > Chlorophyceae > Chlamydomonadales > Volvocaceae > Volvox > Volvox africanus. The sequence continues at coordinate 843,999 of BSDZ01000017.1, read as the reverse complement.
CCTCAGGGATGTCATCATGCCCTCGAGCTTGAGGTAATGGCAGAACCCTTGGTCCAGCAGTGTTGTCCATATTCGTGTTCACTGCTGAATGCGGCACAATTAAGTGAGCAGGGGTCTGAAGGAAAAGGGGCTCTTGAGTGGCTCGCACGCCAACAGTCTCAAGACCTCTATCCGGCGCTCTAGCAGCTACAACGAAATCGGGTTGGCTAGCTAGGCTAGTGTGCGGCGTATCGTCGTGTTCCACGGACATGGAGCACGAAACGATACCCTAGTTTTGCGTAATAGAAGCCGACTTCTATCGCAAAGGCAAGAGTACAAAGCGACTCGGTGAGCCTACCGACAGTACTCTTGAGAAGATTCAGCAAACTCAGCAAGTAATTGCCCAGCTGAGTCCTGATCTCCGTAGTTTGGGCAATGAGAGTCGCCAACTGGTCCGGACGAACGCCGGTCTCAGTCGCCGCGGCAAGCAATGCCGGTGCACTGAGATTACCTGCGACTCATAGCGTACACTTACACAACAAGTGCAGCAATCTAAGCAAAAGCAATTAAACAATTACAAACCGGAAGCGGCGGCGTCCAAAACGGCGCGGCCTAAGTCTTCGGCAAAAGTATCTAGCGGTCCTCGTGGTTCGACGCTGGAACTCGCCATAGAAAGAACCTACTTCCGATTAGACAGAGAGAGACAGTTAGGCAACGAACCTGTCTCGATACCAAATTGTTGTACCTCTCGTTCGCGTTTGCTCATAAGTATCTGCACGTCTGGAGACTATCGACACCGATGCGCGAGCACTTGCAAGTACAGCAAGGCAAGCGAGAGCAAACAGAGACAGCGGAAGACTTCAAGACGAAGAGAGATATAACTTACAGTCTTACGGATCAGAACGATGCAATGGACGAAATCGCCGTCAGCGCCGGAAGCAAGCAATCATCACGCGGCGGTGATTAGCGAAGTTCAGGCTTAGCTCGGGCTAAGTAGAATATCGTATAGCAATAGTAATGTAGAACACACAAGTGTTCTCCGGTATCGAATGTCTTGTCTAGCTTAGCCGTCCTCGCATCTGTTATACTCGCAGCATCGCAGTGCCGTACGATTCACATTAGGAGGCCGATCCTAGATGTGACAACCCTACTGCGTATGGGCGATGTCTACTCGTAACAACGTATAAGCCTTTCCGGCATTCGCATGATGCAAGGGTCCGGATAACGATATCCGGTTGCAGGGCATGTATCGTGACGAGTGCGGCGCACTCAACGTGTGCTTAAATGAAGTAATATTATATCAGATAATATTACCTATCGTTTCGTAGTACGAGCATAATGCGCACTTCAATGCTTCGAGCTTTCATGCATGCTAGGCGGATTTGCCATGGTGCGATGTCGCGATGGATAATGACAACATGCCAAATGCATATATATATGTATGCGAATACATTTATATCATGCAGATTCATTCATATGCAATGTGTTCATCACAATAGCACTTCACCTTGTAGGATCGCGTCGACCTACGCGTCGACGGGAAATGAACCGTAGCACAACAACTATTACTATACGATATTCTACTTAGCCCGAGCTAAGCCTGAACTTCGCTAATCACCGCCGCGTGATGATTGCTTGCTTCCGGCGCTGACGGCGATTTCGTCCATTGCATCATTCCGATCTGTAAGACCGTAAGTTATATCTCTCTTCGTCTTGAAGTCTTCCGCTGTCTCTGTTTGCTCTCGCTTGCCTTGCTGTACTTGCAAGTGCTCGCGCATCGGTGTCGATAGTCTCCAGACGTGCAGATACTTATGAGCGAACGCGAACGAGAGGTACAACAATTTGGTATCGAGACAGGTTCGTTGCCTAACTGTCTCTCGTTGTCTAATCGGAAGTAGGTTCTTTCTATGGCGAGTTCCAGCGACGAACCACGAGGACCGCTAGATACTTTTGCCGAAGACCTAGGCCGCGCCGTTTTGGACGCCGCCGCTTCCGGTTTGTAATTGTTTAATTGCTTTTGCTTAGATTGCTGCACTTGTTGTGTAAGTGTATGCTATGAGTCGCAGGTAATCTCAGTGCACCGGCATTGCTTGCCGCGGCGACTGAGACCGGCGTTCGTCCGGACCAGTTGGCGACTCTCATTGCCCAAACTACGGAGATCAGGACTCAGCTGGGCAAGTACTTGCTGAGTTTACTGAATCTTCTCAAGAGTACTGTCGGTAGGCTCACCGAATTGTTTTGTACTCTTGCCTTTGCGATAGAAGTCGGCTTCTATTACGCAAAACTAGGGTATCGTTTCGTGCTCCATGTCCGCGGAACACGACGATACGCCGCACACTAGCCTAGCTAGCCAACCCGATTTCGTTGTAGCTGCTAGAGCGCCGGATAGAGGTCTTGAGACTGTTGGCGCGCGAGCCACTCAAGAGCCCCTTTTCCTTCAGACCCCTGCTCACTTAATTGTGCCGCATTCAGCAGTGAACACGAATATGGACAACACTGCTGGACCAAGGGTTCTGCCATTACCTCAAGCTCGAGGGCATGATGACATCCCTGAGGTGATGAGATTGTCGATTCCCGTTCCTAGGCTCAATATTTCGCTGACCGACAAGACACCAGGGCATAGCATAGCCGATGCAACTCGTGCGTACGTGCGTGACGCTAAAAAGTACCTCCAAGCTGTTCATGGTGACGATAATGACGGTATCAGGTGTCTCTTCGTTGGTAACACCCTCGAGGGCGCAGCGAAGGACTGGTATCGCAATTGGACCAACGCCCGAGGCAGCTATACTTTTGACGAGTTGGTCGCCGCTTTGCTCGCACGATTCGCTACTGAGGTTCAAGCACGCGATGTGGAAGCTCGTAACGTTTTGGCAGCCGGTAGCTACCACATGCGTCGGGATGAAAATGTACCTGCGTACCAGCCACGCTTCGAAGCACTTGTGACTCCCATTGCTGACCTCACCGAATCTGAGCGTGTCTTTTGGTTTAGGCGAGGCCTAACGAAACTTTTGGCTAAATGGTGCGCCACTGACTTGGTTGGAGCGCAGATCAAGTCGTATGACGCGTTGGTCGCTTTTGCTAAGGGCGCGGAGATACGACTTCTTGCCGGCGAGGAAGAAGTCAAGTCTGCCCCTCGTGCAAATGCCGTGCAAGTGCAGGATCCGCTTGGGGAAGCTGTGGCTCTCGACCAGGAACTCGGAGCGACCCGCCCCACGCCTACTGCCGCGACGCGACGCAGCAACGGGCAACGCAAGGCGCGCGGGGGTGCTAGCTCGGGTGTCCGTGGTACAGTAGGAGCAGGTCCGAGCTCGGACCCAGCTAGGAACAGGAAGCGTGGTGGTGCGCCGTCGTCGGCAGCCGCACAGCGTTCCGACCCCAACGCGAAGCGTACTCGTACGGACGACACATTTATGCCAAAATGGAATTGCAATCGTTCCGAATTCGAGCGTCGAAAATTGGCCAACGTTTGTCTACGGTGTGCGGAGAACCATTCCACGAAGGATTGCCCTCTAATGCCGCCGTTTGTACCTCAGCCGAAATAGGGGCTTGCCCGGGTTCCTGTGGAGGGGGCACCACCCGGGATTTCTGAACTAACGCGTGGTCGGTGGTCATCCTTACGGCCAGCCGTTAAGGCATTGTTGCCTTGTGTACTTGGACACATCGAGCGAGTCATTGCGCGACGCATCACGCTTGACGGACGCACGGGACTTCTCTGCTTCGACCCGTTGTGTAATTTGTTTACACCTCGCCGTCCCCTGTCGTCTATCGATCTGTCTAACCACGTGGTTTTGTTCATCCCCTCGTCTCTGCGTGAGATGTCGGAACAGTTGGCCATATACAGGAGATGTAGGCGTCAATATCCAGGCACTGCCGCATGTGTATTACTCCCTGCTTTCTGTCGGCGCAAGGCAGAGGCATCGTTAAGGGGTATGCGGCATGTCCACCGGTTCGACCCGGGCACCGTTTTGTTTAATGGTGTGGATTGGGAGGGTACGCTGGCTCCGTGGCCATGCCTATCCTACTCGGTTGACGTTTGGTACGAAGCTCCTGATGGGGGTGCCGTTGGTTACGGACCCGCCTTAAGTGCACTGACGTTGTCTGCTGGGTGTCCCTGTGGTTCAGATCGGTTTGAATGGCCGTACTCTGAAGGCACTTGTTGACACCGGTGCCAGTGACGACTTCATCTCTGTCGCAGAGGTGAATGCGCTGGGGTTGTCCCCAGAGTCGTCTGATTGTCCACAGGTTACCCTTGCTGACGGGGGTAAGCATCCCATCGTGGGCAGGATTACCCTTAGCCTATCGATAGGCCCTTTGCGTGTTGTGACCCGGCCGTACGTGCTGCAGGGCTTAGCAGAGACTGCACCGTACATAATGGGGTCGTCGACATTACGACAGTACCGCGCGCGCATCGACATGGAGACCGCAACCCTGCATATGTGCAAGGGTACTCTGTCGATTAAGGTACCTTTCCTGTCATTCGAACATGTCACACCAAAGGAGGGCGAAACTGAGGCGGTGCCTATGGTTAATTTCGCTGTGACCGCAATGGCCGCGCGAATCGAACCAGAGCTAGTCGGGCGTAAGGAGGCCGTTCGTTTGTTACGGAAGGGTGCCCACGGACTGCTTTTAAGGCCGCGGGTGAGCTGTTGTGTCACCACCGCGCAGATTTCTGCGGATCCTGAGGTTGAGGCCCTACTGTCGCAGTATGAGGACGTCTTTAAAGATATCCCTGGCCTACCACCTATGCGTCCTGTTGATCACACAATCCCTCTCATGCCTGGAGCGCAGCCTACGGCCCGGCCAATGTACAGGTTGAGTCCATTGGAGCTGGACAAGGTGAAGCGCCAGGTGACGGATTTGCTCGCGAAGGGTATGATACGCCCCAGCACATCCCCGTATTCTGCACCGATTTTGTTTGTCGGTAAGAAGGATGGGACCTTGCGCATGTGCATCGATTACCGGGGGTTAAATGCGAATACGGTGAAAAATCGCTACCCTTTGCCACGCGTTGACGACCTGTTGGATAAGCTGAAGGGCTCGGCTTATTTTTCCTCAATTGACTTACAACAGGGCTACAATCAGATTCGCATCGCTGCCTCTGATATCCCGAAAACCGCTTTTCGGACGCCCTTCGGTCACTTTGAGTATACGGTCCTATCGTTTGGTTTGACTAATGCCCCTGCGACGTTTCAGGCGGTTATGGACCGAATGTTTAGGCCGTTTATCGACAGGTTCGTTGTTTGCTACCTGGATGACATCTTGGTATATTCTAAGACGCGCGAGGAGCACTTGGAGCATCTTCGGCTCGTGCTCGACGTTATGAGGCGGGAGCAATTGTTTGCTAAACGCGCCAAATGCTTTTGGGCGCAGCCTCAGGTGGAATATTTGGGCCACATTGTGTCGGCCACCGGTGTGAAGATGGACCCGCGGAAGGTCGCCGTGGTTCGCGATTGGCCCGCGCCTCAGAACCTCACGGAGCTGCGTAAGTTCCTTGGCTTGACCAATTATTTCCGGAAGTTCATTGAAAAATATTCCATCATTGCGGCCCCGCTTACTAACTTAACTCGCAAAGGCGTTTTCGTTTCGCTCGAGTCGTGGACGTTGCAATGCCAGCGGGCATTCGAAGAGCTCAAACGAATCGTTGCCGAAGATGTCACCCTTGCATTCCCTGATTACTCGTTGCCATTTCGTGTTGAGGTAGTGTCTGATGCCTCAATATTTGGAAGCGGCGCTGTATTGTTACAGGAAGGGCGACCGATCGCTTTCACGAGTAAGAAGTTTTCTGGTGCGGAAATTCGCTACACCACCGGGGAACAGGAGCTTCTGGCCGTGTTGCATGCTTTAAAGGAATGGCACTGTTACCTCGAGGGACGCCCGTTTACTTTAAAGACTGACCACAAGCCCCTAACGTTTTTGCAAAGCGTTCCGACGTTGAACCGCCGTCAAGCTAGGTGGATGGAATATCTAGCTAGGTTCAACTGCACCTGGGAGTATATTTCTGGTAAATTGAATATTGCCGATGCTCTCAGTCGACATCCGTCGCTACACGCTGCAATTTTGGCAGCGCCCGTCGTGCGGCCGTGTAGCGAGGAGGTTCCGATCACGACGGACCTCGCGGAGCGGTTGAAAGTTGCCTACAGCGCAGACGCCTGGTTCGCGGACCCGGCTAATGTAGAAAACCTTCGCAAGCAGAATGGCCTTTGGCTACGGACGGAGGGTGCAGCTACGCAAATCGTCGTTCCGAACGACGACGCGCTACACTACGACATCCTTGCGCGGTTCCACGAGGACCCGTTAGCAGGACACCCTGGTAGCAAGCGATTGATCGACTTGGTGCAACGTTCCTTTTGGTGGCCTCGTTTGGCTAAGGATGCGGCGAACTTCGTCCAGACATGCAGTCTGTGCCAGCGCAATAAGGCTTTGTCCGGTAAGGGCCATGGGTTGTTGCAACCGTTGCCTGTCCCGGATGCGCCTTGGGAAAGTGTTTCCATGGACTTCGTAGTCGCGCTGCCCAAAACTGAGGGGGGATACGATGCGGTGTTCGTAATGGTCGATCGTCTGACTAAGATGGTTCACCTAGCACCATGCACATCATCCTGCACGGCTGAGCAAACCGCACGTTTGTTTTTCGATGTGGTTCGGTTACACGGGATTCCCAAAAATGTGATCTCGGACCGCGGTGGACAGTTCACGTCTAAGTTTTGGGAAGCGCTCTGCAAACTAGTTGGCATGCGCGTCAACCTGAGCACGGCGTATCACCCGCAGACTGATGGTCAAACCGAACGCACAAACCGCACGTTGGGTGATATGTTGCGCAATTATGCTGGTCGCACACCACTTGTTTGGGATACATATTTGACTGCGGCAGAATTCGCGCTTAACAACGCTGTTAACCGCTCTACAGGCAAAAGTCCGTTCTTTCTCAACTACGGGTTTCATCCCGCGCTACCCGTGTGGCGTGAGTTGGAAGTGAACGTGCCTGCTGCTAGACTTTTTGCCAAGTCTTTTATGTCCCGGATCACAGACGCGAAGTCGTGTTTGGACGCGGCGCAGCAACGAACGACGGAATACTATAACAAATCTAAGCAGGATGTGACGTTTTCGGAAGGGCAACTCGTGTTGCTAAGCACCAAGAACTTGCGTTCCTTGGCCGACGGATCCCGAAAACTCTTACCCCGCTGGATTGGTCCGTATCCTGTCGTGCGCATGGTTGGGAATGTGGCTGTGGAGCTTGCATTGCCCACTGATATGACCATTCACCCCACGTTTCACGTATCGCTTGTTCGTCCGTATCGTAGTACGGAACCCGTCCCTGAGCCTGCTAACGCCCCCGCAGCGATCGAACCAGTTCCCGAGACCTGGATCGCTGGTAAACAGAAGTTTTACGATGTGGAGCGGGTGTTAGATTATCGCGCGCGTCGTGTGGGCCGACACCGACGTAAGCGAACAGTACACGAGTACTTGGTTAAGTGGACAGGGTATACCGACGAGCACAACTCATGGGAACCGGCACGCAACTTCTCACAGGACATGAAACCCCTGCTCGAAGAAGCCCGCAAACGTGCCACGCAAGCCCAATGACCCCTGCAGTCGATGCTGTATGATGCAGCGAGGACGCTGCATACGGGAGGGGGGATAATTGTTGTGCTACGGTTCATTTCCCGCCGACGCGTAGATCGACGCGATCCTACGAGGCGAAGTGCTTTTGTGATGAACGCATTACATATGAATGAATCTGCATGATATAAATGTATTCGCATACATTTATATATGCATCTGGCATGTTGTCATTATCCATCGCGACATCGCATCATGGCAAATCCGCCTAGCATGCATGAAAGCCCGAAGCATTGAAGTGCGCATTATGCTCGTGCTACAAAACGATAAGTAATATTATCTGATATAATATTACTTCATTTAAGCACACGTTGAGAGCGCCGCACTCGTCGCGATACATGCCCTGCAACCGGATATCGTTATCCGGACCCTTGCATCATGCGAATGCCGGAAAGGCTTATACGTTGTTATGCGTAGACATCGCCTAGACGCAGTAGGGTTGTCACATCTAGGATCGGCCTCCTAATGTGAATCGTACGGCATTGCGATGCTGCGAGTATAACAGATGCGAGGACGGCTAAGCTAGACAAGACATTCGATACCGGAGAACACTTGTGTGTTCTACATTACTATTACTATACGATATTCTACTTAGCCCGAGCTAAGCCTGAACTTCGCTAATCACCGCCGCGTGATGATTGCTTGCTTCCGGCGCTGACGGCGATTTCGTCCATTGCATCATTCCGATCTGTAAGACCGTAAGTTATATCTCTCTTCGTCTTGAAGTCTTCCGCTGTCTCTGTTTGCTCTCGCTTGCCTTGCTATGCTTGCAAGTGCTCGCGCATCGGTGTCGATAGTCTCCAGACGTGCAGATACTCATGAGCAAACGCGAACGAGAGGTACAACAGAAACCTAGCCCATGCTCCTGGTCAGAAGTTACCCTTGCTGATGGGGGTAAGCAGGCTATCTTGGGGCAGGTTAATCTTCGTCTATCTGCAGGTCCTTTAAGGTTAAATGTCCGCCCATACGTGTTGCCTGAGCTAACTGACGCTGCCACGTATATCTTGGGTTCTTCCACGCTAGCACAGTATGGGGCTGTCCTTGACTATGAGGCTAAATTTTTGCGCCTGCGCAAGGGGAATCTAGTCTGCAAGGTACCCTTTACTACTGCCGGACAGCCACCAGATCAGATGACACCTGCGCCTTGCTTTAATTATGCAACCACTGCTATCTGTCAGCACACTGAACCTGAAGTTGTTGGCAGAAAAGCAGCAGTTCGCATGATTCGCAAGGGGGCCCATGCTTTACTAGTACGGCCCAAGTTGCACCTGAATGCAACTTCTATCCCAGCTGATGCCACTGACCCTGAGCTTGAGGCCCTGTTACAGGAATATGCAGATATATTCCAGGAGGTCCCTGGTAAGCCTCCAATGCGGCCTGTGGATCACACCATACCTTTGGTGCCTGGTGCAGTACCCGTTTCCCGCCCCATGTATCGGCTAAGCCCCTTGGAGCTGGACGAGGTCAAACGACAGGTTACTGAGCTGCTGAAAAAAGGTATGATACGGCCAAGCACATCCCCATACTCCGCCCCTATTCTGTTTGTGGGAAAGAAGGATGGGACTCTGAGAATGTGCATTGACTATAGGGGGTTAAATGCCGCAACAGTTAAGAACCGTTACCCCCTCCCACGTGTCGATGATCTGCTGGATAAGCTAAAAGATTCTGCATTCTTTAGCTCTATTGACCCCCAGCAGGGGTATAATCAGATTCGTATAGCAGAATCTGACATCCCTAAAACGGCTTTCCGTACGCCGTTTGGCCATTTTGAATATACCGTCCTTAGTTTCGGACTGACGAACGCCCCTGCAACGTTCCAAGCCGTCATGGACCGCATCTTCAGGCCATACATCGACAAATTCGTCATCTGTTATCTGGACGATATCCTGGTGTTTTCAAAGACCCGTGAGGAGCACATACAACACCTCCGCCTGGTCTTTGAGGTTCTGCGGCGTGAGCAGCTGTATGCTAAGCGTTCTAAGTGCCACTGGGCACAACCACAGGTGGAGTATCTGGGGCATATAGTGTCTCAGGGTGGCATACAGATGGACCCCCGGAAAACTGCTGTTGTTCGGGATTGGCCAGTGCCCTCCAACCTTCAGGAACTGCGTAAGTTTTTGGGCCTGACCAACTACTTTCGTAAGTTCATAGAGCGCTACTCAGTTATTGCTGCACCGCTAACAAACCTCACACGTAAGGGAGCCTTCTCGTCACCTGAGGCCTGGACCCCCGCATGCCAAGAAGCTTTTGATGCTTTGAAGCGTGCTATCTCTGATGATATTATCCTGCACTTCCCTGACTACTCATTGCCGTTCCGTGTAGAGGTCATAACTGATGCATCTATACATGGGACGGGGGCAGTTCTGTTGCAGCAGGGACGCCCCATTGCATACACGAGTAAAAAGTTTTCGGGGGCTGAAACCCGTTATACCACTGGGGAACAGGAATTTCTGGCGGTCCTACATGCCTTGAAGGAATGGCGATGTTACCTTGAGGGCCAGCCTTTTGCCCTCAAGACTGATCACAAACCCCTTACGTTTCTGCAAGGTGTGCCCTCCCTTAACCGACGCCAGGCCCGCTGGATGGAATACCTGGCACGGTTTAACTTTGATTGGGAGTACCTGAGCGGCTCACTTAACATAGCTGATGCTCTCAGTAGGCACCCCTCACTGCATGCAGCCATTCTGGCGGTAAGCACACGGAGTAGGTCTCAGGCAAAACCTAACTTCGTGCCCTCCGATTTTACCAAGCGCTTGAAACAGGCTTATGCAGCCGACCCGTGGTTCACAATTCACAACAACACGGGGCACTTGGTACAGGAGCATGGCTTATGGATCCGATCGGAAGGATCCCACCGTCAGATTGTCGTACCTAACGACGATTCATTACTCTCACGTTTTCATGACGGCCCTCTTGCTGGGCATCCTGGCTGCACGCGGTTACTAGAGCTTTTGCGGCGTCAATTCTGGTGGCCCCGCATGGCTAAGGACACCGAAAATTATGTCCTCTGTTGCGACCTGTGCCAGCGCAATAAGGCCCAGTCTGGTAAAGCACATGGGCATCTCCAACCTCTTCCTATTCCTGACGCTCCGTGGGAAAGCGTCTCTATGGACTTTATTGTTGCGCTGCCCAAAACTGAGGGAGGATACGATGCCGTGCTGGTCCTGGTCGACCGTTTCACCAAGATGGTCCACCTGGCCCCCACGACATCATCCTGCACAGCTGAGCAAACGGCCCGTCTATTTTTCGACAATGTGGTACGTTTGCATGGGGTCCCCAAGTCCGTGGTATCTGACCGCGGCACTCAATTTGCAAGTAAGTTTTGGGGCGCCCTGGGGACTCTGGTAGGAATGCGGGTGAACCTGTCCACCGCCTACCACCCCCAATCTGATGGGCAAACAGAGCGTGTTAACCGTGTCCTGGGTGATATGCTCCGTAACTTTGCAGGACGCACCCCTACTGCATGGGATACCTACCTAGCCGCTGCTGAGTTTGCCATTAATAACGCTACTAACCGGTCCGTTGGTAATAGTCCGTTTTTCCTGAATTACGGTTTTAACCCTGCTTTGCCTGTTTGGCGGGAGTTGGACGTAAATGTTCCAGCTGCAAAAACGTTTGCTAAGTCTTTCGTGTCCCGACTAACTGACGCTAAAGCTTGCCTGGAAGCTGCACAGCAACGGGCTATGGACTATTATAACAAGTCCAAAAAGGACGTCACGTTCACCAAGGGCCAGCTGGTTATGTTGAGCACGAAGAACCTTCGTTCCCTGGCTGATGGGTCTCGCAAGTTATTACCGCGCTTTGTGGGGCCTTATCCTGTCGTACGCATGGTAGGGTCGGTGGCTGTAGAGTTACAACTCCCACCTGACCTACGCATTCATCCCACATTTCATGTATCTCTCGTACGTCCATATCGGGGTACTCTGCCTGAGGCTAACGATAGCATCCCTCCTGTTACGGAAGCTAATCCCTCTACCTGGTTATCGGGTAAGCAGACCCTGTATGCTGTCGAACGTATCCTAGATTACCGTGCACGACGTGTTGGCAAGGGCAGGCGTAAGCGCAATGTGCATGAGTACCTGGTTAAATGGTCTGGGTATTCATCTGAGCACAATAGCTGGGAACCGGCATGTAACTTCACCCCTGACATGAAACCCCTGCTTGATGAAGCTAGGCTGCGGACACAGTCTAAGGACGGACCTCTCTGACGCTGTCCTACTTCAACCTGTCTGCTCTCTTCTTATGCATCGGGACGCTGCATCTAGAGGGGGAACAATTGTTGTATCCTTAATGCATTTCGGTAATTCATTAAGATATAATAATTATCTGTTTATTATTTTATAATATAATATATTTAATTATCATATTAACTGTTTCATGTTTCCATCTGGCATTCGATTTGTGGATTTGGTCTCGGCTGTCGACGACCAATACTAACCGACTTCCTGAAACATCCGAACCTGTCGGTTACTCCATAACCTGTATGGAATGGGCCATTTACCGCCTGAATGGTAAATGGTGGAACATCTGGTTCCTGGTTCACTGAATCTCCGGTTGTAGTGGTGACTTCTGAAGGTCACGCCCGGTTCGAGGCCTTATGGTCTCTCAAGTACGACCTAGTCGGCGGCTCTACTTAATCGGGCTCTGGCACAACAACCGGTATCTTTTGATACCACCCTTCGTGGGTACCATATACAACACCATGTCGGAATGGGAGTCAGTTTCAGCATTGTCACGGTTGTCGTCCGAGGGTTTGTATGGTTCGTGCGTGGCCTGTTGTTCATCGAATACAACATCACTGCCCCCATCGCCATATCCCACCATTATACCTCGTCGACTCACGGGATCCAGTTTGTTGCGCTTTGCCTTGGGCACGTGGACATAAGCCGTGCAGCCAAAAACGCGCAAATGATCGACCTCTGGAACCTTTCCAGTGAAGAGCTCGTACGGGGTACGGGAGATACCATCTGCTGGGGATATATTGCGTAGGTAGTTGGCTGTGGCTGCCGCCTCAGCCCACATTTTTTGAGGGAGTTTGGATTCCAGCAATAGGGCGCGCATCTTTTCCAGCAGGGTCCGGTTTAATCGCTCTGCAGCGCCATTTTGTTCAGGGGTGTATCCAACTGTTGGCCCATGCCTGATCCCTCTGGAAGCAAAGAAGGCTTGTAGTTGGGAATTGACGAATTCTCCTCCTCTGTCGGACCGCATCTCCCACGTCTTATGTCCACACATGTTCTCCAGCTGATTTATCATCGTTACCAGCTTGTCCTTAACCGCCTCCTTGGTGTTGGTGAATGCAACTGCTGAGAACTTTGTGCAGTCATCCATCAGGACAGTCATGTACCGTGACCCATTTGGGGTGTTGTCCGGCATGGGGCCGCAGACGTCCACATGGATGAGCTCCATTGGTCTATCAGATTTGTGCCCCGTGGATTTGTGGGTTCCGCGCGTTTGCCGTGATAAAACACAAGTCTCGCACTTGGCGGGGGTGACCTGTTGTGGTACATCGTCGACGCCTATCACCATTCCGTGCCTGATTAGCTTCTGCAGACCTCCGAGTCCAATGTGCCCAAAGCGTCGGTGCCACAGGCCTTCGCTTTGGCTTGACAGCTTGGCGTGGGCAGCACCGGCAAAGCTGAAATGTGCGTCGTTAGGTTGACCGACGTCACACTCCAACCTATATAAATTACCTTCTCGTCGGCCTGCAATGATGATGTTTCCATAACGTTTTACGTAGACCATATGCTTGGTGAACATGATTTCCCCTTCATCGGATCTGTCGTTGATAGACGAGACGGACAGGACTTTGACGCAGCTGTGTGGCACCACGTAAACGTTGTTGATGGTGATTTTGGTGTCGGGGTAGAGTGTGGACACCAGTATGAGGGTGCCTACCGCGATAGGTTGAATGGTTTCCCCACCCATGCTCATGATATCAAAACGTTCCCGTCGGCTTATTCCAACCACGTTGGTTAGCTCCCGTTCGTCGTACGTGATGTTGTGAGATGCGCCGGAGTCCACGTACCACCCTTGTAATTTGTCGTATTGGAATCCCACAAATGCGCAGTTCTCTGGTTGATTGGATCGTCGCTCTCCACTTTCCTGTCGACTTGTTGGCCTGGATAACGCTGTGGCGTCGATGGTGTTGTGGCTCCTGTTGCCCTGGTGGTTGTAGTTGCCATCTTGTCTGTCGCGTCTTATTTGGCCTGGAGGTTGTGGCATGCGTGGTGCGCGGCATTGTCGCGCGGTATGTCCATAATTTTCGCATAGTTGGCATTGCACTGTCCCGCCGTAGCCATAACCTGATCTGTGTTCATGTTGGCTTACTCGATTGCGGCCATCTCTTCCATAACTCCATGCATGGCCTTGATTGATGATTGGCATATTCCTGTATCCTCGATCAAACGTGTTGCCGCGATGGTTCCATCCGTCGTGGCTGTTGTTGGCAGCGCTCCATGTGCCTCCTCGACTTGTGCCGGCAAATGCGACCGAATTACCTCCGTAGTCGCGTTCAATTGTGTCATGGTGATAGCGGCTAGTCTCGCTGTAATATTGTCCGGTGCTGCAATTGTCTCTTTGGCTTGTTGCCATAACCTGATCTGTGTTCATGTTGGCTTACTTGATTGCGGCCATCTCTTCCATAACTCCATGCATGGCCTTGATTGATGATTGGCATATTCCTGTATCCTCGATCAAACGTGTTGCCGCGATGGTTCCATCCGTCGTGGCTGTTGTTGGCAGCGCTCCATGTGCCTCCTCGACTTGTGCCGGCAAATGCGACCGAATTACCTCCGTAGTCGCGTTCAATTGTGTCATGGTGATAGCGGCTAGTCTCGCTGTAATATTGTCCGGTGCTGCAATTGTCTCTTTGGCTTGTTGCACTGAAAGCAACGGAATCACCCTCTGCATCGACTCGTTTCTCAAAAGCCAATAGTTGAGCGCCCACGGTATCCAAAGTGTATTGGCCATTGACTGTCAGCGTGGTAACAATGACCGAGAATTTCTTCGGGAGTCCCACCAGTAGATTGTAGGTAACTTCCAGTTCGGTAACGGGGTCCCACTTCCACCAAGTCCGTATATAGATTGCGGACGCGAGCCAGATATAAGATTAGGGCTTCATTTTGTGCCATTTTAAGGGCTGACAGTTCAGCAACAAGCTGAGATTTTCTTGTGTCGCTGCTTGCCGCAAAAACAGCCGCGAGCCTCTCCCATGCTCCCTTGGCGTTGGGCGCTGCTCTGATAATTGCCAAGTGATGATCTTGGGCATTTTTGACAAGGATATTTCTGACCTTGTTTGACGCGGCGATGTCCTCGTCGGTCATTGGTTCGTCTCTCAGCCATCTATCCAGGTTGTTCTCTTGCATCATAGATTGGAATCTGAACGACCACGTAGCATAATTGCTCAGACCTAATGGGTCTGATAACCTATCCTTTCCCATTGTTGCCCGATGTAGGCAGGCGATTATGGTCGTTGTTGACCAGAGGCGGCGGTCGCTGTGCTCCGTATTTTGTGGACCAGTATTCGCGTCACGAGTGATTCCTCAATTCTCGCACCACGAGCAGTCGCTGATTCCGGCACTCAGAACTTTTGGCGACTTCAGTTGTAGAGTCAAAGTTGCTAGACTTGTATTTGCCACCACCAATTGAAAGCGCTTGGCCAAAAGGTTAAAGCCTATGCCTTGACGAGATAATTACAGCTCAGAAGAGCCGGGGCTCATAACCTCTTGCGAAGATAGGAGCAACCGATGCGAAACGTGGATAGATTACAGGATTATGTATTGACGCAGGAACCGTGTATATTTGGCATAAATAATTATAGTATCAACTTTAGTAACGCGCAAGACTAACTAGAGCAGAGTGCGCATAAACAATATACTCGCGATAATAACTGTACGGCACTCGTCGCGATATCTAACTTACATCGCAGTTACTCGCACCTAAGTAAGAGCTATTACACAACCGTTGCCAAACTGTATTACGATGACGTGAAATCCCGCATAATCGCAACAAGAGAGATAAGTTTGACATTATGAGCATGAACGGAGGAATCATGCGACCCACGGCCAATGGCACGTTAAAATTGGCACCGTCTTGCTGTCCAAACGCCACAGTCACGATCAACAATGTTAACGTGGCATCTAGCAGCTATGTAAAGGTGATATCTGTTGCATCATTGAGCGAAAAAGGAGGAAAAATTAGGTTTGAGGACCAATCTGTGTACGTGTACATATGCGATAGAGTGGTGCTGTCGGGGTACCGGAAGGGCAGTTTGTACAAGTTGGAATGCGATGTGGTATCCGCCATCAAGCAAGAGTGCAGATTTGTCGGCATGGCTCACGCCAGGCCAGTGGATGAAGCAAACAAAATCATTATGGCATCAAAATGTTGAACACGATAGGCAAGGCGAATCACAGAAGGCAGTTCGGCAGGGGGTGGTATCGGGCATTGACCCCAAGACCCGAGTACTGCAATCACACACACAAACAGAACAAATGTGGTGCCAAGAAACAGGCATGAACCATGCAAGCCATCAGAGCACCGAGAGGACGGCATGTGCAAGCAGGGATGCGAAATTGTCTCGCAAGATGACATGAGAAGAGGGTTTATGGGTGTGGCTCAAAAAGGCCACACACAACAAACGAAGGAGGAATGGAACAGGAGATATGGAAAGGTCGAAGTAGGAAGATTGGATCCTCGTCTGCTGAGTGCAGCAATTGCACCATATCAAGGCAAAGCCGTGAGGAGCATGCATCCGGTCACGAAGATGGATTGGTAGAGCGGATCAGAGGAGGTATGGGTGGAGTTAGGCCGAAGAAGACTCCGAAGGATGTACAGCATGCTGATTCCCAGAGGATCGGTGTGTGTAGGCACAAACCATGTCAAGTTGGACGGATTGGCAGGAGGCTGGCGATGCCCGTGCAGAGGCTGAAGAACATACGGCACAAACCAACGGATCGTAGATCATGACACCCACAAGCAAGAAGATGGACGAGCTGGGTCAAGCAACAGAGCGGATCCGTCAGGGACAAGACCCGAGCGAGATTGGGTGATACTGGTGCTGATGATGATGTTGATGATGATGGCGAGCACGACGGAAACTATGACGGCAAAAGGGAACTTCGAGGAGTGAAGATGGATATCACGACTACAATGCCGCAGGGCACCATGACATGTGTCACAGTCAGGTGACGTCAATTTGTGGAGGATGATGGTGTTCATCCCGAGGGGGTGGAGGAGATGGACGGGACGAAACACCATGCTACAGAATATTGGGTACGGGAGAGTGGCACATGAAGCACAATCTGCCTCCTGCTATTGAACATGAGTATCACTCCATGCTGAGCGCATGTTGACACAGGAATAGTAAGGGCAGAGATACCTGTGAACCGATACCGATACCGATACCGATACCTGTGAACCGATAGCACCAGAGACAACCGTGTATGAAAGGTACTGGAGGTACTAGTACGGGAAGTAGCCGCATGGGAGCTACGGGAAGTAGTACGGGAAGTAGCCGCATATGGTTCGAGAGATACAGGAAATACTTAATGAATGGGATATAGTGATGGGCATTGGTACAAGTTGTTGGGTAATCTAGGATGTTCCCTTCTTATGGTTTTACATATACTTTGTTTCCTTAATTGTTTGTTATTCCATTCAAGCAACTATACACTGCTAGTGCCTTCCTTTGTTGTAACATTTTTTCAATTCATCCGCGTCGTATCTGTTACCCTATTCAAAAGAGCAAGTAAGGGCCAGTAAAATTTCGTTTCAACACAAGAAAGTGCCCATCATACTGAGAAAATTTCCAGTAAAACACCACAAGAAGTTGCAAGCAGTTCAAAATGAAATTAAAAACGATGAAAAGCTATATTGGTACAGCCATATCAAAAGCACATTTTACATTTCACAGCCGGCACCATGATGAATGGTTCTGACGATTTGCTTTTCCTGTTACATAAGCAGTCTTACTTTTCGAAGGCATTTTGATTTTTGTTATGAAAATATTCAACTGTACAGTACAAATGAGGGCAGTTTTATTTCGTTGATACAAAAGTAAAGTCCTCACTTTGAGTATAAAGAACTGACATGCAATTTATACAAATATATGCACGCACAATATACTGGCTAGTATAAAACTATTTCAAAACGGTGAAAAACGCGACTATACAAGCAGTTTAGCATTTTACAGCCGGCACAATTATGATTTATGGTTTTGACGGAAATTGAAATATTCAGTTGTACAGGAACTATATGGGCAAGTTAAAGTTCATTTTACCACGAGAAAGTCCCCACATTTAAAATAAGCAACTGAAATACACAAACTAGATGCAAGTTGTTCAAACACCAGAAGAAGGTGAAAAACTAAAACTAAATTGCTTACACAATTACAGCATTTTACATAATTACACATTTATATTTTTTGCAGTTTAGTTTTATCGGTTTTCAGCATGCTTGTCCACGGCGTCAACCCTGCTCTCGTCGTGGTTGTCCTCCATCTTCATCGTATAAATGCTGTACGTGCTTATCATTGCCGTGCTGGATTCCGTTGTGCTCGCCATCATCACAGTAAGCAGCAGCGGTTGTAGCATCCAATCTTGCTCTGGTTCATTCCTACCGGCAGGCGAGATCGGTTTCGGCTGTGGCCTACTACTTATCCCCAAAACGGTCGCTATTTTCCAAAACGTCCAGCTCTACACGGTTCGTTCCTACATCACATTGCTTCTCAACTTTCGCCAATCCATTCGGCCGATTTATCCACATGCCATGTCGCGTCACAACATGCGACCCATCCACGTTCTGTTTCTTGTATCTTGTCTCTTCACGTTCTCGCAATTTTGCAATGGAGGGCTTGGAAAGGTTTGTTGAGAATGGATTAACATGAAGGGGATTGACATGAAGTCGAGAAAGGCATCCATTTCCGTGAAGTGCGGCGAATGCACCATGTCAAGGCGAAACCGTGTGGTGCATGCATCTGGTCACGAATCTGAGAAGCCAGTAGAGCGGATACGTGATGTGCGTGGAACTATGCCAAAGAAGACCGCGAAGGATGTGCGGCATGCATGTGAAACTATACGACCAAGCAGCGTAGCTATTAAGCCCTAAAGGCTCGGCCAACCTGTATTTTCCCACATTGCAAATGTTGGCGGCTTGTCGTCACGTCCGTCATCATGCACATGCAACATGCACATGCATCTAGTCACGTACCGAGAAGCCAGTAGAGCGGATACGAGTGGATACGAGATATGCGTGGAACTTGTTGAGAATGAGCAACACTCATAAAGTTAAGAATGTCAGATCAAGTAATACGCCCCAGGGAGGGGCCAGGCGCTTTGCTGACTATAACAGGTTATGAGCCCCGCCTGGGCGCTCTGAGATAAGCACGAACATCATGGGCAAGGACAAGTCGGCAGAACCCCTCAATCTCAACAACTACTCTACATGGGCCTATCAGTTTGAGAACCTGTGTGCTGAGCACAACTTGAAGAGGGCTCTATTGACAGAGCCAGTTACAGATGTGGAGGTCGCAGCATCAGAGCGAGTGAAGACACTGTTGGTGAAGAATGTGAAGGACTGTCATCTACCGGTCATCAAGGCATCGCCGAACACCAAGATGGCGTGGGATGGCCTTGCTGCGATTTTTTCCGCCAACAACCATGCCCGCAGATCTCAGCTGCGTCAGGAGTATACTAAGCTGGCAATCAAGAAGGGAGAGGCCCTACCGGTGTACCTTTCAAGAGTGCGGGAGTTACATACAGATCTGCTGAAGGTGGGCCAAGCCATCAGTGAACAGGACATGGCGTACGCGATGCTGACGGGTCTACCTCAAAAGTACGAGGTGATGGTGTCTGTGTCTGTGTTAACGAACAGCAGTAGGGACCCTGAGGCTTGTCTCCATGGTTACCATGGCCGCGTTGACGGTGCATGAGGTGTATCTTGTTCCTGACAGCTTTGCGAATGTGCTGTCAGTTGCTGCCCTGGACCAGAAGGGCGGGTCAGTCTGCTTTGAGAATGGTGAAGTCACTTTGCTCAAGGATGGTGAGAAAATCTTGACGGGCAAGCGCTGTGAAAATTTGTATGCCCTAGCATGTATTTTGATTCCCAGGTCTGCTTTCAGGTCAATGGCCGAACAGCCTTTTGGTGGAGTTGCTCACAGGAAGTCTGCATCAGAGTCAAGGGACCTGTGGCACCGCCGGTATGGACACCTTGGCCTGGGTAATCTTGAGAGGTTGGTGGGTGAAGGCATGGCGGCAGGGGTGCGTTTTGCCCCAGAGCCGGTGAACGGTGCAGAAGATGCAGGGTTGTGCGAGCCGTGTGTGATGTTGAGGCAGCGCCGAGGGCCCTTCCCGTCCACTGGGCATAAGGCTGCCCAACCACTTGCTCTTATTCATCTTGATGTTTGTGGCCCAATGCCTGCGCCAACACCAAATGGTTCTCTCGCTACCTAACTGTTCTGCTGGATGACTGCACTGGTTTTTCGGCTGTAGCCTTTACACTTACCAAAGAGGCGGTGAAGGACAAGGTGGTAACTATGGTGAATCAACTGGAGACATACAGTGGCTTTCGGGTCAAGGAGGTGCGATCTGATCGAGGGGGTGAGTTTATCAACAGTCCCCTGCAGGAGTTTTTCCGTACGAAAGGGATTAGGCATGGTCCTACGGTGGGGTATGCACCTGAGCAGAATGGGGCTGCTGAACGCTTGAATAGGACTTTGTTAGAGAAGATGCGTGCTCTGTTGGCCGAGTCTCAACTGCCTCAATGCATGTGGGCTGAGGCTGTGTCTACGGTGAATTATCTCCGGAATGTTTCACCAGTCTCCGGCTTGCTGTGCACCCCCTATGAAGCTTTCTTAGGGGAGCAGCCCGATGTGAGTCACCTGCGTGTGTTTGGCTGTACGGCATATGTTCATATTCCCAAGGAGAAGCGTAACAAGTTAGATCCAGTGAGCCGCAAGGGTGTCCTGGTTGGGTATGGCGATGCAGGCCAGTACCGCGTCATGTTTCCTAACCATGTAGTGTCTGTGCACACTGATGTCACCTTTGATGAGCGGAATGTTGGTCTGCAATCTCCTAGGCAAGCTGGTCGTGTGCAGAAAACGGTAAGATGGCAGAATCCAGTTGCGGGTAATTGGGATTCTGACAGTGATGACGAGGATGACTGTGAACCGGCCCCCCAAACCCAGGGTGGAGCATCACCGTCCCCCGGTGCTGGGGGCTCCGGGGATAACAGTAACGGCCCAGCCGGGGGTGCTAATACTTCGGGTGCAGGCCCCTCAGTGAGCTCACCTGGTGCTGGCCCATCTGTGGGTGCTGCTGATGCCAGGGAAGGTTTTGCATCTAGGTATCCTGTGCGTGATCGCAAACGGCCTTCTGAGTGGTGGCGCAATGAGGAACCTAGGTCAGTTACAGGCCGGGTCCATGTGGCGGCAGCCACCAGGGAGTCTGAGCCCAAGACCTATGCTGAAGCGATGTCTGGGGCACAGGCCAGTGAGTGGAAGAAGGCTATGGATGACGAGATTAGCTCTCAGTTGGCTAATGGGACCTGGACCTTGGAAAAAAAACCCACTTGGCACCAAGCTGATTCCGTGTCGCTGGGTTTATAAGGTTAAGCGCAACCAGGATGGTAGTGTTGAGCGGTTCACGGCGCGCTTAGTAGCAAAAGGCTTCGTACAGCGCGAGGGGGTGGATTATGGTGAGCTTTTTGCACTGACATCCCGTGGCTCATCTTTTCGAGCCCTCCTAGCGGTTGCGGCGGCTAGGAAGATGCCCATCCACCAACTAGATGTGACAACTGCGTTTTTGAATGGGGAATTGAAGGAGGATCTTTGGATGGAGCAGCCACCTGGGTATGAGTCGGAGACCCCAAATCTAGCGTGTTGTTGTATCCTTAATGCATTTCGGTAATTCATTAAGATATAATAATTATCTGTTTATTATTTTATAATATAATATATTTAATTATCATATTAACTGTTTCATGTTTCCATCTGGCATTCGATTTGTGGATTTGGTCTCGGCTGTCGACGACCAATACTAACCGACTTCCTGAAACATCCGAACCTGTCGGTTACTCCATAACCTGTATGGAATGGGCCATTTACCGCCTGAATGGTAAATGGTGGAACATCTGGTTCCTGGTTCACTGAATCTCCGGTTGTAGTGGTGACCTCTGAAGGTCACGCCCGGTTCGAGGCCTTATGGTCTCTCAAGTACGACCTAGTCGGCGGCTCTACTTAATCGGGCTCTGGCACAACAACCGGTATCTTTTGATACCACCCTTCGTGGGTACCATATACAACAAGCTGGTAGCGAGACCGTTCCTCCCTGGGACGTCTCGTCAAGTCTTCCGCTGAAATCGTTCAAGCCTTCTCAAGTCTTTCTGTGGTAACTGCTCAAGCCACTCTAACCGCGCAACGCGCTCAAGCCACTCAAGCTGCCCTTTTATAAATGGACATCGACCACGATCTTCCTCCTGCCGACATCCCTCTGGACATGGAGACATTGCCTGAGGAGCTGAGCGCCGCCATTTTCGCTGCGGCTACCACCGGTCTGTAATATTCACGAAATTAGTCTAGTGACACTTAGAACCTGCTCTCTGTGAGTTTGGCTGTGCTTTCTGTTAAAGTCAATCTCTAAGTTAGTCGCGGTCAACGTGGCTCGCGACCTAGACAATTCTGCCTTCTCTGTTAGGTAATATCTTCCTGCAACACTGCTTTCTATCTAGAACTTGTATTGCAGTTTTGCTGAGGAATCCCTGTAGTTGCGGGTTCGATAGTACCTTCGCATCGAATCCAACGAGGAGTCGACTTCGTGAATTCACTTCGGCTTTCACTAATACATATATATCTCTATTACTTGAAAGGTATTGTGTTTGTTCCAACCGCCGTGAGTGCTTCTGCAGTGTCAACACCTCAGACCCTTCGGAGCGGCACTTCTGCCCAGTCACTCCGATCCATCGCAAATCAACTTCACGCGCGGACTTCAAAATTTTTGAAGTTCATCGAAGGCATCCAAGCGTTGGGTAGGCCCTGGTCCTTGCCTTTGCTTTGCCTTTCGCCAGAACAGTCACTCGCAGTTCGATCTGTTAGGCTTTCAGGCATACAATATGCAAGCCTCGAACTTAGCGAATGCTGTCTCGGCTCTTGCTGCCAACACCTTTCAGTTTGTTGGCCGGATTGCTGCTAATGCTAGCCAAGCGAATAGGTGGGAATGGCTCTCTAGGTTGACACAGCCACCAAATGCTGCTGTGGCAGGTGGTATCGACCTTCCGAACCAGCCTTCACCTATTCCCAGGCAAGGCGGCACAGCATCCCCTGAGGCACCTACATCACCTATTTATGCCCCATCCCCTTTTTATGTTCATGGCCCTGCTGTAGTGTCAAACCATTTGACACCTGGTGCCGTGGATATTCCTGGGATGGCTCCCGCTGCTGCCGCAACAACTTGTGCTGCTGTTGCGGGCACCTCTTCCAGGCCACCTGGGCCTCCTCATACTGGACATGAGGACGAGGTGATAAAAATAGCGATCGCAGTGCCTAAGCTGAATATCCCTATGGATGTTAAGCTTTCTGATTTAGGACGAGTTGCTGCGCCTCTAACACGGGCCTTTGTCCGTAATGTTAGGAACTACTTTGCCACAGCCCGTGGGGGTCAACAGGACTCTACGCGCCGTCTTTTCTTGGCCACTGCCTTTGAAGGCGCGGCAAGATTATGGCACGATCAATGGACTAACGCAAGGGATTCTTATACATCTGAGGAACTGCTAGAAGCACTGCTTGTCCGTTTTGCACCCCAGGTCCAGTCACGTGACACTGAGGCACGCCTGAAATTAAATGCTGGCAAATATCGCATGCGCCCTGGAGAAACTGTCTCTGCCTATCAGAGCCGCTTTGAGGCTCTTGTCACGCCCATTGCGGACCTGTCTGATAGTGAGCGTGTGTTTTGGTTTCAGCAGGGCCTCTCATCCGACCTTAGTGGGGACTGTGCAACTGACCTGTCGGGTAAAACCTTTAAGTCATATACAGACTTGGTTCAGTTCTCCCTGGGAGCTGAACTTAGGTTACTGGCCCGACGGGAATCTGACAAACTGGCCCGTCCCAAAATGAACATGCTGTCGGTACAGGACATGGCCTGCGACGACCCTGACGAGGAGACCCCGGCGCCCCCGACCAAAAAACCGCGGGCTGCATCCGTTCGTCCAGGCATCACCGGGCACGAGGATCAGCCGCGGCAGGTTAAGGGCGCCGGTAAGTCTAAGAGGGGCGGCGGACAGCAGGGGAGGCACTTGGCCCCAAAAGGGGGCCACGTGCAGAAGAAGGGGCCCAAGCAGAACCTAGCGGAATATTTAACCACATTCAAATGTACTAGACGGGAGTTCCATTTCCGTAAACAACATGGGATGTGCCTCCGTTGCGGTTCCGACCAACATAGGGTTGACTCCTGCCCAATGCTGGGGGCGGAGAAAAATAAGGGTAAGGACCACTAGGAACTTGCCCAGGTTGGTATAGAGGGATCACCACCTGGGGTCTTTGCTGTGGGCCAGATGGTAGCAAAGTGCCGTGCAGTACGGGCTCTTTTGCCCTCTGTTTTAAACCAAGTGGAGCAGGTGATAGGGAGACGTTTTTCTTTTGATGCACGAACTGTCCGTGCCGGCTTTGATGGCTTTTGTAATCTGTTTGAGCCTCAAGGTCGCCCCCTATCCTCCGCTAACTTGGGTGGGCATACTATCTTGTTCACTCCCTCTTCACTCTGCGAGCTACAGAAGCAATTAGCTCTCTTTAGGGCATGCAAACGTCAACACCCTGATACCTCAGCATGCATCTTGCTGCCTGAGTATGTGTCCCGACGCAACCCTTCTTTTCTGTCGGGAATGCAACGGGTCTTAAGGTTTAATCCAGGGACGGCTCTTTTCCATAGCCTTGATATGGCAGGTGAGGTTGTTCAACTCCCTGGAAGCCCATACTCTGTTGACGTCTGGTTTGCTGCTCCTAAATCGGTTCAGGAGGGCTTGCCTGAGACTGAACCCTGTATTTCAGTTCTCTGCTTGCCTAAAGCTGCTGCCCTGATAGGTGCTGGCGTACCTCTGATCACCGTAAGTACGGCAGGTCGTACGTTCACCGCCCTAGCCGACTCTGGAGCCAGTGATGATTTCATTTCGGCATCAGTGGTTACGCAGCTTGGCCTGAAACCTAGCCCATGCTCCTGGTCAGAAGTTACCCTTGCTGATGGGGGTAAGCAGGCTATCTTGGGGCAGGTTAATCTTCGTCTATCTGCAGGTCCTTTAAGGTTAAATGTCCGCCCATACGTGTTGCCTGAGCTAACTGACGCTGCCACGTATATCTTGGGTTCTTCCACGCTAGCACAGTATGGGGCTGTCCTTGACTATGAGGCTAAATTTTTGCGCCTGCGCAAGGGGAATCTAGTCTGCAAGGTACCCTTTACTACTGCCGGACAGCCACCAGATCAGATGACACCTGCGCCTTGCTTTAATTATGCAACCACTGCTATCTGTCAGCACACTGAACCTGAAGTTGTTGGCAGAAAAGCAGCAGTTCGCATGATTCGCAAGGGGGCCCATGCTTTACTAGTACGGCCCAAGTTGCACCTGAATGCAACTTCTATCCCAGCTGATGCCACTGACCCTGAGCTTGAGGCCCTGTTACAGGAATATGCAGATATATTCCAGGAGGTCCCTGGTAAGCCTCCAATGCGGCCTGTGGATCACACCATACCTTTGGTGCCTGGTGCAGTACCCGTTTCCCGCCCCATATATCGGCTAAGCCCCTTGGAGCTGGACGAGGTCAAACGACAGGTTACTGAGCTGCTGAAAAAAGGTATGATACGGCCAAGCACATCCCCATACTCCGCCCCTATTCTGTTTGTGGGAAAGAAGGATGGGACTCTGAGAATGTGCATTGACTATAGGGGGTTAAATGCCGCAACAGTTAAGAACCGTTACCCCCTCCCACGTGTCGATGATCTGCTGGATAAGCTAAAAGATTCTGCATTCTTTAGCTCTATTGACCTCCAGCAGGGGTATAATCAGATTCGTATAGCAGAATCTGACATCCCTTAAACGGCTTTCCGTACGCCGTTTGGCCATTTTGAATATACCGTCCTTAGTTTCGGACTGACGAACGCCCCTGCAACGTTCCAAGCCGTCATGGACCGCATCTTCAGGCCATACATCGACAAATTCGTCATCTGTTATCTGGACGATATCCTGGTGTTTTCAAAGACCCGTGAGGAGCACATACAACACCTCCGCCTGGTCTTTGAGGTTCTGCGGCGTGAGCAGCTGTATGCTAAGCGTTCTAAGTGCCACTGGGCACAACCACAGGTGGAGTATCTGGGGCATATAGTGTCTCAGGGTGGCATACAGATGGACCCCCGGAAAACTGCTGTTGTTCGGGATTGGCCAGTGCCTCCAACCTTCAGGAACTGCGTAAGTTTTTGGGCCTGACCAACTACTTTCGTAAGTTCATAGAGCGCTACTCAGTCATTGCTGCACCGCTAACAAACCTCACACGTAAGGGAGCCTTCTCGTCACCTGAGGCCTGGACCCCCGCATGCCAAGAAGCTTTTGATGCTTTGAAGCGTGCTATCTCTGATGATATTATCCTGCACTTCCCTGACTACTCATTGCCGTTCCGTGTAGAGGTCATAACTGATGCATCTATACATGGGACGGGGGCAGTTCTGTTGCAGCAGGGACGCCCCATTGCATATACGAGTAAGAAGTTTTCGGGGGCTGAAACCCGTTATACCACTGGGGAACAGGAATTTCTGGCGGTCCTACATGCCTTGAAGGAATGGCGATGTTACCTTGAGGGCCGGCCTTTTGCCCTCAAGACTGATCGCAAACCCCTTACGTTTCTGCAAGGTGTGCCCTCCCTTAACCGACGCCAGGCCCGCTGGATGGAATACCTGGCACGGTTTAACTTTGATTGGGAGTACCTGAGCGGCTCACTTAACATAGCTGATGCTCTCAGTAGGCACCCCTCACTGCATGCAGCCATTCTGGCGGTAAGCACACGGAGTAGGTCTCAGGCAAAACCTAACTTCGTGCCCTCCGATTTTACCAAGCGCTTGAAACAGGCTTATGCAGCCGACCCGTGGTTCACAATTCACAACAACACGGGGCACTTGGTACAGGAGCATGGCTTATGGATCCGATCGGAAGGATCCCACCGTCAGATTGTCGTACCTAACGACGATTCATTACGTCGTGAACTTCTCTCACGTTTTCATGACGGCCCTCTTGCTGGGCATCCTGGCTGCACGCGGTTACTAGAGCTTTTGCGGCGTCAATTCTGGTGGCCCCGCATGGCTAAGGACACCGAAAATTATGTCCTCTGTTGCGACCTGTGCCAGCGCAATAAGGCCCAGTCTGGTAAAGCACATGGGCATCTCCAACCTCTTCCTATTCCTGACGCTCCGTGGGAAAGCGTCTCTATGGACTTTATTGTTGCGCTGCCCAAAACTGAGGGAGGATACGATGCCGTGCTGGTCCTGGTCGACCGTTTCACCAAGATGGTCCACCTGGCCCCCACGACATCATCCTGCACAGCTGAGCAAACGGCCCGTCTATTTTTCGACAATGTGGTACGTTTGCATGGGGTCCCCAAGTCCGTGGTATCTGACCGCGGCACTCAATTTGCAAGTAAGTTTTGGGGCGCCCTGGGGACTCTGGTAGGAATGCGGGTGAACCTGTCCACCGCCTACCACCCCCAATCTGATGGGCAAACAGAGCGTGTTAACCGTGTCCTGGGTAATATGCTCCGTAACTTTGCAGGACGCACCCCTACTGCATGGGATACCTACCTAGCCGCTGCTGAGTTTGCCATTAATAATGCTACTAACCGGTCCGTTGGTAATAGTCCATTTTTCCTGAATTACGGTTTTAACCCTGCTTTGCCTGTTTGGCGGGAGTTGGACGTAAATGTTCCAGCTGCAAAAACGTTTGCTAAGTCTTTCGTGTCCCGACTAACTGACGCTAAAGCTTGCCTGGAAGCTGCACAGCAACGGGCTATGGACTATTATAACAAGTCCAAAAAGGACGTCACGTTCACCAAGGGCCAGCTGGTTATGTTGAGCACGAAGAACCTTCGTTCCCTGGCTGATGGGTCTCGCAAGTTATTACCGCGCTTTGTGGGGCCTTATCCTGTCGTACGCATGGTAGGGTCGGTGGCTGTAGAGTTACAACTCCCACCTGACCTACGCATTCATCCCACATTTCATGTATCTCTCGTACGTCCATATCGGGGTACTCTGCCTGAGGCTAACGATAGCATCCCTCCTGTTACGGAAGCTAATCCCTCTACCTGGTTATCGGGTAAGCAGACCCTGTATGCTGTCGAACGTATCCTAGATTACCGTGCACGACGTGTTGGCAAGGGCAGGCGTAAGCGCAATGTGCATGAGTACCTGGTTAAATGGTCTGGGTATTCATCTGAGCACAATAGCTGGGAACCGGCATGTAACTTCACCCCTGACATGAAACCCCTGCTTGATGAAGCTAGGCTGCGGACACAGTCTAAGGACGGACCTCTCTGACGCTGTCCTACTTCAACCTGTCTGCTCTCTTCTTATGCATCGGGACGCTGCATCTAGAGGGGGAACAATTGTTGTATCCTTAATGCATTTCGGTAATTCATTAAGATATAATAATTATCTGTTTATTATTTTATAATATAATATATTTAATTATCATATTAACTGTTTCATGTTTCCATCTGGCATTCGATTTGTGGATTTGGTCTCGGCTGTCGACGACCAATACTAACCGACTTCCTGAAACATCCGAACCTGTCGGTTACTCCATAACCTGTATGGAATGGGCCATTTACCGCCTGAATGGTAAATGGTGGAACATCTGGTTCCTGGTTCACTGAATCTCCGGTTGTAGTGGTGACCTCTGAAGGTCACGCCCGGTTCGAGGCCTTATGGTCTCTCAAGTACAACCTAGTCGGCGGCTCTACTTAATCGGGCTCTGGCACAACAACCGGTATCTTTTGATACCACCCTTCGTGGGTACCATATACAACACGTGTCACCTGCATAAGTCCATATATGGCCTGAAGCAGGCACCACGGTGCTGGTATGACAAGCTGTGTGAGAAGTTTGCAGAGATTGGGCTGCTCCCATCTAAGTCAGATCCGGCTATGTTTCTGAAGGTTGATGAGAGGGGAGTAGTGATTGCACTGGTTCATGTGGATGATACATGTGTGGCGTCAGACGACTTAGAACTGGTGCGGGAAGTGAAAAAAGCAATTGGCCAGTGCTTCAAGATTCGAGACCTTGGGGAGGCCCGGGTATTTCTGGGCATGGATATTCATCATAAGAAAAATGGTGATATTTTATTGAGTCAGTCTCGGTATATTGAGCAGCTCTTGGAACGGCACAACATGCTGGACGCCAAAGATCGGGCTACTCCTCTGGCAATGGGTACAAGGGCTACTCCAGTGACTGATGAAAGCGAACTGCTGGAGGACCCAACACCTTACCGAGCTCTCGTGGGAGAACTCAACTACCTTGCAGTAAGCACACGCCCCGACCTGGCTTATGCCCTGAGTGTGCTTTCCCGGTCCATGTCTAAGCCTACCCGCGCTGCAATGAGTGCGGCAAAGGGGGTGCTGAGGTACCTGGCGGGTATTCAAGAGATGGGTCTTCGGTTTCCTGGAGGACAAGGGCTACAGCTGGATGGCTACAGTGACTCAGATTGGGCAGGAGACACAGCTACCCGCAAATCAACTACCAGTTATGTTTTCCGAGTGAACGGTACTGCGATAAGTTGGAGCAGTCAACTGCAGCGTACCGTGGCAGTATCGTCAGTGGAGGCAGAGTATCAAGCTCTTTCAAGTGCGGTGCGAGAAGCTCTTTGGCTGTCAAAACTGGCTGATGATCTGAAGCTCGGTGGTACTTCTCCAATGATTATCAAGGTTGATTCCCAGGGGGCGATGAATATCAGCAACACCCCTATGACGTCCCAACGGTCAAAACACATTGAGCGGGTTACTAGTGGGGAGGTTGAGCTAAGGTACTGTCCCACGGAGAAGATGGTGGCTGATGTGATGACAAAGGCTTTAGGTGAAGCTAAGTTTGAGTGGTGCCGTGCCTCTATGGGCGTAGCCTAGTGGAGGTTTGCACCGAGGGGGCGTGTTAAGTTGTGGACGGTGCAAACCGTCACAGTTACCTATCTAGCAGTTGCAGGGCGGCAGTTGTGACAGGCAGTTGTGCAAGGTGATAGGTGCTGAGCAGCCGCCAAGTGGTAGGAAGTTTCTGGTGGTAGGTGTAGGTAAACCCACTTCCACCAAGTCCGTATATAGATTGCGGACGTGAGCCAGATATAAGATTAGGGCTTCATTTTGTGCCATTTTAAGGGCTGACAGTTCAGCAACAAGCTGAGATTTTCTTGCGTCGCTGCTTGCCGCAAAAACAGCCGCGAGCCTCTCCCATGCTCCCTTGGCGTTGGGCGCTGCTCTGATAATTGCCAAGTGATGATCTTGGACATTTTTGACAAGGATATTTCTGACCTTGTTTGACGCGGCGATGTCCTCGTCGGTCATTGGTTCGTCTCTCAGCCATCTATCCAGGTTGTTCTCATGCATCATAGATTGGAATCTGAACGACCACGTAGCATAATTGCTCAGACCTAATGGGTCTGATAACCTATCCTTTCCCATTGTTGCCCGATGTAGGCAGGCGATTATGGTCGTTGTTGACCAGAGGCGGCGGTCGCTGTGCTCCGTATTTTGTGGACCAGTATTCGCGTCACGAGTGATTCCTCAATTCTCGCACCACGAGCAGTCGCTGATTCCGGCACTCAGAACTTTTGGCGACTTCAGTTGTAGAGTCAAAGTTGCTAGACTTGTATTTGCCACCACCAATTGAAAGCGCTTGGCCAAAAGGTTAAAGCCTATGCCTTGACGAGATAATTACAGCTCAGAAGAGCCGGGGCTCATAACCTCTTGCGAAGATAGGAGCAACCGATGCGAAACGTGGATAGATTACAGGATTATGTATTGACGCAGGAACCGTGTATATTTGGCATAAATAATTATAGTATCAACGTTACTAACGCGCAAGACTAACTAGAGCAGAGTGCGCATAAACAATATACTCGCGATAATAACTGTACGGCACTCGTCGCGATATCTAACTTACATCACAGTTACTCGCACCTAAGTAAGAGCTATTACACAACCGTTGCCAAACTGTATTACGATGACGTGAAATCCCGCATAATCGCAACAAGAGAGATAAGTTTGACATTATGAGCATGAACGGAGGAATCATGTGACCCACGGCCAATGGCACGTTAAAATTGGCACCGTCTTGCTGTCCAAACGCCACAGTCACGATCAACAATGTTAACGTGGCATCTAGCAGCTATGTAAAGGTGATATCTGTTGCATCATTGAGCGAAAAAGGAGGAAAAATTAGGTTTGAGGACCAATCTGTGTACGTGTACATATGCGATAGAGTGGTGCTGTCGGGGTACCGGAAGGGCAGTTTGTACAAGTTGGAATGCGATGTGGTATCCGCCATCAAGCAAGAGTGCAGATTTGTCGGCATGGCTCACGCCAGGCCAGTGGATGAAGCAAACAAAATCATTATGGCATCAAAATGTTGAACATGATAGGCAAGGTGAATCACAGAAGGCAGTTCGGCAGGGGGTGGTATCGGGCATTGACCCCAAGACCCGAGTACTGCAATCACACACACAAACAGAACAAATGTGGTGCCAAGAAACAGGCATGAACCATGCAAGCCATCAGAGCACCGAGAGGACGGCATGTGCAAGCAGGGATGCGAAATTGTCTCGCAAGATGACATGAGAAGAGGGTTTATGGGTGTGGCTCAAAAAGGCCACACACAACAAACGAAGGAGGAATGGAACAGGAGATATGGAAAGGTCGAAGTAGGAAGATTGGATCCTCGTCTGCTGAGTGCAGCAATTGCACCATATCAAGGCAAAGCCGTGAGGAGCATGCATCCGGTCACGAAGATGGATTGGTAGAGCGGATCAGAGGAGGTATGGGTGGAGTTAGGCCGAAGAAGACTCCGAAGGATGTACAGCATGCTTATTCCCAGAGGATCGGTGTGTGTAGGCACAAACCATGTCAAGTTGGACGGATTGGCAGGAGGCTGGCGATGCCCGTGCAGAGGCTGAAGAACATACGGCACAAACCAACGGATCGTAGATCATGACACCCACAAGCAAGAAGATGGACGAGCTGGGTCAAGCAACAGAGCGGATCCGTCAGGGACAAGACCCGAGCGAGATTGGGTGATACTGGTGCTGATGATGATGTTGATGATGATGGCGAGCACGACGGAAACTATGACGGCAAAAGGGAACTTCGAGGAGTGAAGATGGATATCACGACTACAATGCCGCAGGGCACCATGACATGTGTCACAGTCAGGTGACGTCAATTTGTGGAGGATGATGGTGTTCATCCCGAGGGGGTGGAGGAGATGGACGGGACGAAACACCATGCTACAGAATATTGGGTACGGGAGAGTGGCACATGAAGCACAATCTGCCTCCTGCTATTGAACATGAGTATCACTCCATGCTGAGCGCATGTTGACACAGGAATAGTAAGGGCAGAGATACCTGTGAACCGATACCGATACCGATACCGATACCTGTGAACCGATAGCACCAGAGACAACCGTGTATGAAAGGTACTGGAGGTACTAGTACGGGAAGTAGCCGCATGGGAGCTACGGGAAGTAGTACGGGAAGTAGCCGCATATGGTTCGAGAGATACAGGAAATACTTAATGAACGGGATATAGTGATGGGCATTGGTACAAGTTGTTGGGTAATCTAGGATGTTCCCTTCTTATGGTTTTACATATACTTTGTTTCCTTAATTGTTTGTTATTCCATTCAAGCAACTATACACTGCTAGTGCCTTCCTTTATTGTAACATTTTTTCAATTCATCCGTGTCGTATCTGTTACCCTATTCAAAAGAGCAAGTAAGGGCCAGTAAAATTTCGTTTCAACACAAGAAAGTGCCCATACTGAGAAAATTTCCAGTAAAACACCACAAAAAGTTGCAAGCAGTTCAAAATGAAATTAAAAACGATGAAAAGCTATATTGGTACAGCCATATCAAAAGCACATTTTACATTTCACAGCCGGCACCATGATGAATGGTTCTGACGATTTGCTTTTCCTGTTACATAAGCAGTCTTACTTTTCGAAGCCATTTTGATTTTTGTTATGAAAATATTCAACTGTACAGTACAAATGAGGGCAGTTTTACTTCGTTGATACAAAAGTAAAGTCCTCACTTTGAGTATAAAGAACTGACATGCAATTTATACAAATATATGCACGCACAATATACTGGCTAGTATAAAACTATTTCAAAACGGTGAAAAACGCGACTATACAAGCAGTTTAGCATTTTACAGCCGGCACAATTATGATTTATGGTTTTGACGGAAATTGAAATATTCAGTTGTACAGGAACTATATGGGCAAGTTAAAGTTCATTTTACCACGAGAAAGTCCCCACATTTAAAATAAGCAACTGAAATACACAAACTAGATGCAAGTTGTTCAAACACCAGAAGAAGGTGAAAAACTAAAACTAAATTGCTTACACAATTACAGCATTTTACATAATTACACATTTATATTTTTTGCAGTTTAGTTTTATCGGTTTTCAGCATGCTTGTCCACGGCGTCAACCCTGCTCTCGTCGTGGTTGTCCTCCATCTTCATCGTATAAATGCTGTACGTGCTTATCATTGCCGTGCTGGATTCCGTTGTGCTCGCCATCATCACAGTAAGCAGCAGCGGTTGTAGCATCCAATCTTGCTCTGGTTCATTCCTACCGGCAGGCGAGATCGGTTTCGGCTGTGGCCTACTACTTATCCCCAAAACGGTCGCTATTTTCCAAAACGTCCAGCTCTACACGGTTCGTTCCTACATCACATTGCTTCTCAACTTTCGCCAATCCATTCGGCCGGTTTATCCACATGCCATGTCGCGTCACAACATGCGACCCATCCACGTTCTGTTTCTTGTATCTTGTCTCTTCACGTTCTCGCAATTTTGCAATGGAGGGCTTGGAAAGGTTTGTTGAGAATGGATTAACATGAAGGGGATTGACATGAAGTCGAGAAAGGCATCCATTTCCGTGAAGTGCGGCGAATGCACCATGTCAAGGCGAAACCGTGTGGTGCATGCATCTGGTCATGAATCTGAGAAGCCAGTAGAGCGGATACGTGATGTGCGTGGAACTATGCCGAAGAAGACCGCGAAGGATGTGCGGCATGCATGTGAAACTATACGACCAAGCAGCGTAGCTATTAAGCCCTAAAGGCTCGGCCAACCTGTATTTTCCCACATTGCAAATGTCGGCGGCTTGTCGTCACGTCCGTCATCATGCACATGCAACATGCACATGCATCTAGTCACGTACCGAGAAGCCAGTAGAGCGGATACGAGTGGATACGAGATATGCGTGGAACTTGTTGAGAATGAGCAACACTCATAAAGTTAAGAATGTCAGATCAAGTAATACGCCCCAGGGAGGGGCCAGGCGCTTTGCTGACTATAACAGGTTATGAGCCCCGCCTGGGCGCTCTGAGATAAGCACGAACATCATGGGCAAGGACAAGTCGGCAGAACCCCTCAATCTCAACAACTACTCTACATGGGCCTATCAGTTTGAGAACCTGTGTGCTGAGCACAACTTGAAGAGGGCTCTATTGACAGAGCCAGTTACAGATGTGGAGGTCGCAGCATCAGAGCGAGTGAAGACACTGTTGGTGAAGAATGTGAAGGACTGTCATCTACCGGTCATCAAGGCATCGCCGAACACCAAGATGGCGTGGGATGGCCTTGCTGCGATTTTTTCCGCCAACAACCATGCCCGCAGATCTCAGCTGCGTCAGGAGTATACTAAGCTGGCAATCAAGAAGGGAGAGGCCCTACCGGTGTACCTTTCAAGAGTGCGGGAGTTACATACAGATCTGCTGAAGGTGGGCCAAGCCATCAGTGAACAGGACATGGCGTACGCGATGCTGACGGGTCTACCTCAAAAGTACGAGGTGATGGTGTCTGTGTCTGTGTTAACGAACAGCAGTAGGGACCCTGAGGCTTGTCTCCATGGTTACCATGGCCGCGTTGACGGTGCATGAGGTGTATCTTGTTCCTGACAGCTTTGCGAATGTGCTGTCAGTTGCTGCCCTGGACCAGAAGGGCGGGTCAGTCTGCTTTGAGAATGGTGAAGTCACTTTGCTCAAGGATGGTGAGAAAATCTTGACGGGCAAGCGCTGTGAAAATTTGTATGCCCTAGCATGTATTTTGATTCCCAGGTCTGCTTTCAGGTCAATGGCCGAACAGCCTTTTGGTGGAGTTGCTCACAGGAAGTCTGCATCAGAGTCAAGGGACCTGTGGCACCGCCGGTATGGACACCTTGGCCTGGGTAATCTTGAGAGGTTGGTGGGTGAAGGCATGGCGGCAGGGGTGCGTTTTGCCCCAGAGCCGGTGAACGGTGCAGAAGATGCAGGGTTGTGCGAGCCGTGTGTGATGTTGAGGCAGCGCCGAGGGCCCTTCCCGTCCACTGGGCATAAGGCTGCCCAACCACTTGCTCTTATTCATCTTGATGTTTGTGGCCCAATGCCTGCGCCAACACCAAATGGTTCTCTCGCTACCTAACTGTTCTGCTGGATGACTGCACTGGTTTTTCGGCTGTAGCCTTCACACTTACCAAAGAGGCGGTGAAGGACAAGGTGGTAACTATGGTGAATCAACTGGAGACATACAGTGGCTTTCGGGTCAAGGAGGTGCGATCTGATCGAGGGGGTGAGTTTATCAACAGTCCCCTGCAGGAGTTTTTCCGTACGAAAGGGATTAGGCATGGTCCTACGGTGGGGTATGCACCTGAGCAGAATGGGGCTGCTGAACGCTTGAATAGGACTTTGTTAGAGAAGATGCGTGCTCTGTTGGCCGAGTCTCAACTGCCTCAATGCATGTGGGCTGAGGCTGTGTCTACGGTGAATTATCTCCGGAATGTTTCACCAGTCTCCGGCTTGCTGTGCACCCCCTATGAAGCTTTCTTAGGGGAGCAGCCCGATGTGAGTCACCTGCGTGTGTTTGGCTGTACGGCATATGTTCATATTCCCAAGGAGAAGCGTAACAAGTTAGATCCAGTGAGCCGCAAGGGTGTCCTGGTTGGGTATGGCGATGCAGGCCAGTACCGCGTCATGTTTCCTAACCATGTAGTGTCTGTGCACACTGATGTCACCTTTGATGAGCGGAATGTTGGTCTGCAATCTCCTAGGCAAGCTGGTCGTGTGCAGAAAACGGTAAGATGGCAGAATCCAGTTGCGGGTAATTGGGATTCTGACAGTGATGACGAGGATGACTGTGAACCGGCCCCCCAAACCCAGGGTGGAGCATCACCGTCCCCCGGTGCTGGGGGCTCCGGGGATAACAGTAACGGCCCAGCCGGGGGTGCTAATACTTCGGGTGCAGGCCCCTCAGTGAGCTCACCTGGTGCTGGCCCATCTGTGGGTGCTGCTGATGCCAGGGAAGGTTTTGCATCTAGGTATCCTGTGCGTGATCGCAAACGGCCTTCTGAGTGGTGGCGCAATGAGGAACCTAGGTCAGTTACAGGCCGGGTCCATGTGGCGGCAGCCACCGGGGAGTCTGAGCCCAAGACCTATGCTGAAGCGATGTCTGGGGCACAGGCCAGTGAGTGGAAGAAGGCTATGGATGACGAGATTAGCTCTCAGTTGGCTAATGGGACCTGGACCTTGGAAAAAAAACCCACTTGGCACCAAGCTGATTCCGTGTCGCTGGGTTTATAAGGTTAAGCGCAACCAGGATGGTAGTGTTGAGCAGTTCAAGGCGCGCTTAGTAGCAAAAGGCTTCGTACAGCGCGAGGGGGTGGATTATGGTGAGCTTTTTGCACTGACATCCCGTGGCTCATCTTTTCGAGCCCTCCTAGCGGTTGCGGCGGCTAGGAAGATGCCCATCCACCAACTAGATGTGACAACTGCGTTTTTGAATGGGGAATTGAAGGAGGATCTTTGGATGGAGCAGCCACCTGGGTATGAGTCGGAGACCCCAAATCTAGCGTGTCACCTGCATAAGTCCATATATGGCCTGAAGCAGGCACCACGGTGCTGGTATGACAAGCTGTGTGAGAAGTTTGCAGAGATTGGGCTGCTCCCATCTAAGTCAGATCCGGTTATGTTTCTGAAGGTTGATGAGAGGGGAGTAGTGATTGCACTGGTTCATGTGGATGATACATGTGTGGCATCAGACGACTTAGAACTGGTGCGGGAAGTGAAAAAAGCAATTGGCCAGTGCTTCAAGATTCGAGACCTTGGGGAGGTCCGGGTATTTCTGGGCATGGATATTCATCATAAGAAAAATGGTGATATTTTATTGAGTCAGTCTCGGTATATTGAGCAGCTCTTGGAACCGCACAACATGCTGGACGCCAAAGATCGGGCTACTCCTCTGGCAATGGGTACAAGGGCTACTCCAGTGACTGATGAAAGCGAACTGCTGGAGGACCCAACACCTTACCGAGCTCTCGTGGGAGAACTCAACTACCTTGCAGTAAGCACGCGCCCCGACCTGGCTTATGCCCTGAGTGTGCTTTCCCGGTCCATGTCTAAGCCTACCCGCGCTGCAATGAGTGCGGCAAAGGGGGTGCTGAGGTACCTGGCGGGTATTCAAGAGATGGGTCTTCGGTTTCCTGGAGGACAAGGGCTACAGCTGGATGGCTACAGTGACTCAGATTGGGCAGGAGACACAGCTACCCGCAAATCAACTACCAGTTATGTTTTCCGAGTGAACGGTACTGCGATAAGTTGGAGCAGTCAACTGCAGCGTACCGTGGCAGTATCGTCAGTGGAGGCAGAGTATCAAGCTCTTTCAAGTGCGGTGCGAGAAGCTCTTTGGCTGTCAAAACTGGCTGATGATCTGAAGCTCGGTGGTACTTCTCCAATGATTATCAAGGTTGATTCCCAGGGGGCGATGAATATCAGCAACACCCCTATGACGTCCCAACGGTCAAAACACATTGAGCGGGTTACTAGTGGGGAGGTTGAGCTAAGGTACTGTCCCACGGAGAAGATGGTGGCTGATGTGATGACAAAGGCTTGAGGTGAAGCTAAGTTTGAGTGGTGCCGTGCCTCTATGGGCGTAGCCTAGTGGAGGTTTGCACCGAGGGGGCGTGTTAAGTTGTGGACGGTGCAAACCGTCACAGTTACCTATCTAGCAGTTGCAGGGCGGCAGTTGTGACAGGCAGTTGTGCAAGGTGATAGGTGCTGAGCAGCCGCCAAGTGGTAGGAAGTTTCTGGTGGTAGGTGTAGGTAAACCCACTTCCACCAAGTCCGTATATAGATTGCGGACGTGAGCCAGATATAAGATTAGGGCTTCATTTTGTGCCATTTTAAGGGCTGACAGTTCAGCAACAAGCTGAGATTTTCTTGCGTCGCTGCTTGCCGCAAAAACAGCCGCGAGCCTCTCCCATGCTCCCTTGGCGTTGGGCGCTGCTCTGATAATTGCCAAGTGATGATCTTGGACATTTTTGACAAGGATATTTCTGACCTTGTTTGACGCGGCGATGTCCTCGTCGGTCATTGGTTCGTCTCTCAGCCATCTATCCAGGTTGTTCTCATGCATCATAGATTGGAATCTGAACGACCACGTAGCATAATTGCTCAGACCTAATGGGTCTGATAACCTATCCTTTCCCATTGTTGCCCGATGTAGGCAGGCGATTATGGTCGTTGTTGACCAGAGGCGGCGGTCGCTGTGCTCCGTATTTTGTGGACCAGTATTCGCGTCACGAGTGATTCCTCAATTCTCGCACCACGAGCAGTCGCTGATTCCGGCACTCAGAACTTTTGGCGACTTCAGTTGTAGAGTCAAAGTTGCTAGACTTGTATTTGCCACCACCAATTGAAAGCGCTTGGCCAAAAGGTTAAAGCCTATGCCTTGACGAGATAATTACAGCTCAGAAGAGCCGGGGCTCATAACCTCTTGCGAAGATAGGAGCAACCGATGCGAAACGTGGATAGATTACAGGATTATGTATTGACGCAGGAACCGTGTATATTTGGCATAAATAATTATAGTATCAACGTTACTAACGCGCAAGACTAACTAGAGCAGAGTGCGCATAAACAATATACTCGCGATAATAACTGTACGGCACTCGTCGCGATATCTAACTTACATCACAGTTACTCGCACCTAAGTAAGAGCTATTACACAACCGTTGCCAAACTGTATTACGATGACGTGAAATCCCGCATAATCGCAACAAGAGAGATAAGTTTGACATTATGAGCATGAACGGAGGAATCATGTGACCCACGGCCAATGGCACGTTAAAATTGGCACCGTCTTGCTGTCCAAACGCCACAGTCACAATCAACAATGTTAACGTGGCATCTAGCAGCTATGTAAAGGTGATATCTGTTGCATCATTGAGCGAAAAAGGAGGAAAAATTAGGTTTGAGGACCAATCTGTGTACGTGTACATATGCGATAGAGTGGTGCTGTCGGGGTACCGGAAGGGCAGTTTGTACAAGTTGGAATGCGATGTGGTATCCGCCATCAAGCAAGAGTGCAGATTTGTCGGCATGGCTCACGCCAGGCCAGTGGATGAAGCAAACAAAATCATTATGGCATCAAAATGTTGAACATGATAGGCAAGGTGAATCACAGAAGGCAGTTCGGCAGGGGGTGGTATCGGGCATTGACCCCAAGACCCGAGTACTGCAATCACACACACAAACAGAACAAATGTGGTGCCAAGAAACAGGCATGAACCATGCAAGCCATCAGAGCACCGAGAGGACGGCATGTGCAAGCAGGGATGCGAAATTGTCTCGCAAGATGACATGAGAAGAGGGTTTATGGGTGTGGCTCAAAAAGGCCACACACAACAAACGAAGGAGGAATGGAACAGGAGATATGGAAAGGTCGAAGTAGGAAGATTGGATCCTCGTCTGCTGAGTGCAGCAATTGCACCATATCAAGGCAAAGCCGTGAGGAGCATGCATCCGGTCACGAAGATGGATTGGTAGAGCGGATCAGAGGAGGTATGGGTGGAGTTAGGCCGAAGAAGACTCCGAAGGATGTACAGCATGCTTATTCCCAGAGGATCGGTGTGTGTAGGCACAAACCATGTCAAGTTGGACGGATTGGCAGGAGGCTGGCGATGCCCGTGCAGAGGCTGAAGAACATACGGCACAAACCAACGGATCGTAGATCATGACACCCACAAGCAAGAAGATGGACGAGCTGGGTCAAGCAACAGAGCGGATCCGTCAGGGACAAGACCCGAGCGAGATGGGGTGATACTGGTGCTGATGATGATGTTGATGATGATGGCGAGCACGACGGAAACTATGACGGCAAAAGGGAACTTCGAGGAGTGAAGATGGATATCACGACTACAATGCCGCAGGGCACCATGACATGTGTCACAGTCAGGTGACGTCAATTTGTGGAGGATGATGGTGTTCATCCCGAGGGGGTGGAGGAGATGGACGGGACGAAACACCATGCTACAGAATATTGGGTACGGGAGAGTGGCACATGAAGCACAATCTGCCTCCTGCTATTGAACATGAGTATCACTCCATGCTGAGCGCATGTTGACACAGGAATAGTAAGGGCAGAGATACCTGTGAACCGATACCGATACCGATACCGATACCTGTGAACCGATAGCACCAGAGACAACCGTGTATGAAAGGTACTGGAGGTACTAGTACGGGAAGTAGCCGCATGGGAGCTACGGGAAGTAGTACGGGAAGTAGCCGCATATGGTTCGAGAGATACAGGAAATACTTAATGAATGGGATATAGTGATGGGCATTGGTACAAGTTGTTGGGTAATCTAGGATGTTCCCTTCTTACGGTTTTACATATACTTTGTTTCCTTAATTGTTTGTTATTCCATTCAAGCAACTAT
This sequence comes from Volvox africanus, assembly GCA_030268105.1. Lineage (NCBI taxonomy): Eukaryota > Viridiplantae > Chlorophyta > Chlorophyceae > Chlamydomonadales > Volvocaceae > Volvox > Volvox africanus. The sequence continues at coordinate 803,422 of BSDZ01000017.1, read as the reverse complement.
ACACTGCTAGTGCCTTCCTTTATTGTAACATTTTTTCAATTCATCCGCGTCGTATCTGTTACCCTATTCAAAAGAGCAAGTAAGGGCCAGTAAAATTTCGTTTCAACACAAGAAAGTGCCCATACTGAGAAAATTTCCAGTAAAACACCACAAGAAGTTGCAAGCAGTTCAAAATGAAATTAAAAACGATGAAAAGCTATATTGGTACAGCCATATCAAAAGCACATTTTACATTTCACAGCCGGCACCATGATGAATGGTTCTGACGATTTGCTTTTCCTGTTACATAAGCAGTCTTACTTTTCGAAGCCATTTTGATTTTTGTTATGAAAATATTCAACTGTACAGTACAAATGAGGGCAGTTTTATTTCGTTGATACAAAAGTAAAGTCCTCACTTTGAGTATAAAGAACTGACATGCAATTTATACAAATATATGCACGCACAATATACTGGCTAGTATAAAACTATTTCAAAACGGTGAAAAACGCGACTATACAAGCAGTTTAGCATTTTACAGCCGGCACAATTATGATTTATGGTTTTGACGGAAATTGAAATATTCAGTTGTACAGGAACTATATGGGCAAGTTAAAGTTCATTTTACCACGAGAAAGTCCCCACATTTAAAATAAGCAACGGAAATACACAAATTAGATGCAAGTTGTTCAAACACCAGAAGAAGGTGAAAAACTAAAACTAAATTGCTTACACAATTACAGCATTTTACATAATTACACATTTATATTTTTTGCAGTTTAGTTTTATCGGTTTTCAGCATGCTTGTCCACGGCGTCAACCCTGCTCTCGTCGTGGTTGTCCTCCATCTTCATCGTATAAATGCTGTACGTGCTTATCATTGCCGTGCTGGATTCCGTTGTGCTCGCCATCATCACAATAAGCAGCAGCAGTTGTAGCATCCAATCAATGAACCAGAGCAGTTGCTCTGGTTCATTCCTACCGGCAGGCGAGATCGGTTTCGGCTGTGGCCTACTACTTATCCCCAAAACGGTCGCTATTTTCCAAAACGTCCAGCTCTACACGGTTCGTTCCTACATCACATTGCTTCTCAACTTTCGCCAATCCATTCGGCCGGTTTATCCACATGCCATGTCGCGTCACAACATGCGACCCATCCACGTTCTGTTTCTTGTATCTTGTCTCTTCACGTTCTCGCAATTTTGCAATGGAGGGCTTGGAAAGGTTTGTTGAGAATGGATTAACATGAAGGGGATTGACATGAAGTCGAGAAAGGCATCCATTTCCGTGAAGTGCGGCGAATGCACCATGTCAAGGCGAAACCGTGTGGTGCATGCATCTGGTCACGAATCTGAGAAGCCAGTAGAGCGGATACGTGATGTGCGTGGAACTATGCCGAAGAACACCGCGAAGGATGTGCGGCATGCACGTGAAACTATACGACCAAGCAGCGTAGCTATTAAGCCCTAAAGGCTCGGCCAACCTGTATTTTCCCACATTGCAAATGTCGGCGGCTTGTCGTCACGTCCGTCATCATGCACATGCAACATGCACATGCATCTAGTCACGTACCGAGAAGCCAGTAGAGCGGATACGAGTGGATACGAGATATGCGTGGAACTTGTTGAGAATGAGCAACACTCATAAAGTTAAGAATGTCAGATCAAGTAATATGCCCCAGGGAGGGGCCGGGCGCTTTGCTGACTATAACAGGTTATGAGCCCCGCCTGGGCGCTCTGAGATAAGCACGAACATCATGGGCAAGGACAAGTCGGCAGAACCCCTCAATCTCAACAACTACTCTACATGGGCCTATCAGTTTGAGAACCTGTGTGCTGAGCACAACTTGAAGAGGGCTCTATTGACAGAGCCAGTTACAGATGTGGAGGTCGCAGCATCAGAGCGAGTGAAGACACTGTTGGTGAAGAATGTGAAGGACTGTCATCTACCGGTCATCAAGGCATCGCCGAACACCAAGATGGCGTGGGATGGCCTTGCTGCGATTTTTTCCGCCAACAACCATGCCCGCAGATCTCAGCTGCGTCAGGAGTATACTAAGCTGGCAATCAAGAAGGGAGAGGCCCTACCGGTGTACCTTTCAAGAGTGCGGGAGTTACATACAGATCTGCTGAAGGTGGGCCAAGCCATCAGTGAACAGGACATGGCGTACGCGATGCTGACGGGTCTACCTCAAAAGTACGAGGTGATGGTGTCTGTGTCTGTGTTAACGAACAGCAGTAGGGACCCTGAGGCTTGTCTCCATGGTTACCATGGCCGCGTTGACGGTGCATGAGGTGTATCTTGTTCCTGACAGCTTTGCGAATGTGCTGTCAGTTGCTGCCCTGGACCAGAAGGGCGGGTCAGTCTGCTTTGAGAATGGTGAAGTCACTTTGCTCAAGGATGGTGAGAAAATCTTGACGGGCAAGCGCTGTGAAAATTTGTATGCCCTAGCATGTATTTTGATTCCCAGGTCTGCTTTCAGGTCAATGGCCGAACAGCCTTTTGGTGGAGTTGCTCACAGGAAGTCTGCATCAGAGTCAAGGGACCTGTGGCACCGCCGGTATGGACACCTTGGCCTGGGTAATCTTGAGAGGTTGGTGGGTGAAGGCATGGCGGCAGGGGTGCGTTTTGCCCCAGAGCCGGTGAACGGTGCAGAAGATGCAGGGTTGTGCGAGCCGTGTGTGATGTTGAGGCAGCGCCGAGGGCCCTTCCCGTCCACTGGGCATAAGGCTGCCCAACCACTTGCTCTTATTCATCTTGATGTTTGTGGCCCAATGCCTGCGCCAACACCAAATGGTTCTCTCACTACCTAACTGTTCTGCTGGATGACTGCACTGGTTTTTCGGCTGTAGCCTTCACACTTACCAAAGAGGCGGTGAAGGACAAGGTGGTAACTATGGTGAATCAACTGGAGACATACAGTGGCTTTCGGGTCAAGGAGGTGCGATCTGATCGAGGGGGTGAGTTTATCAACAGTCCCCTGCAGGAGTTTTTCCGTACGAAAGGGATTAGGCATGGTCCTACGGTGGGGTATGCACCTGAGCAGAATGGGGCTGCTGAACACTTGAATAGGACTTTGTTAGAGAAGATGCGTGCTCTGTTGGCCGAGTCTCAACTGCCTCAATGCATGTGGGCTGAGGCTGTGTCTACGGTGAATTATCTCCGGAATGTTTCACCAGTCTCCGGCTTGCTGTGCACCCCCTATGAAGCTTTCTTAGGGGAGCAGCCCGATGTGAGTCACCTGCGTGTGTTTGGCTGTACGGCATATGTTCATATTCCCAAGGAGAAGCGTAACAAGTAAGATCCAGTGAGCCGCAAGGGTGTCCTGGTTGGGTATGGCGATGCAGGCCAGTACCGCGTCATGTTTCCTAACCATGTAGTGTCTGTGCACACTGATGTCACCTTTGATGAGCGGAATGTTGGTCTGCAATCTCCTAGGCAAGCTGGTCGTGTGCAGAAAACGGTAAGATGGCAGAATCCAGTTGCGGGTAATTGGGATTCTGACAGTGATGACGAGGATGACTGTGAACCGGCCCCCCAAACCCAGGGTGGAGCATCACCGTCCCCCGGTGCTGGGGGCTCCGGGGATAACAGTAACGGCCCAGCTGGGGGTGCTAATACTTCGGGTGCAGGCCCCTCAGTGAGCTCACCTGGTGCTGGCCCATCTGTGGGTGCTGCTGATGCCAGGGAAGGTTTTGCATCTAGGTATCCTGTGCGTGATCGCAAACGGCCTTCTGAGTGGTGGCGCAATGAGGAACCTAGGTCAGTTACAGGCCGGGTCCATGTGGCGGCAGCCACCGGGGAGTCTGAGCCCAAGACCTATGCTGAAGCGATGTCTGGGGCACAGGCCAGTGAGTGGAAGAAGGCTATGGATGACGAGATTAGCTCTCAGTTGGCTAATGGGACCTGGACCTTGGAAAAAAAACCCACTTGGCACCAAGCTGATTCCGTGTCGCTGGGTTTATAAGGTTAAGCGCAACCAGGATGGTAGTGTTGAGCAGTTCAAGGCGCGCTTAGTAGCAAAAGGCTTCGTACAGCGCGAGGGGGTGGATTATGGTGAGCTTTTTGCACTGACATCCCGTGGCTCATCTTTTCGAGCCCTCCTAGCGGTTGCGGCGGCTAGGAAGATGCCCATCCACCAACTAGATGTGACAACTGCGTTTTTGAATGGGGAATTGAAGGAGGATCTTTGGATGGAGCAGCCACCTGGGTATGAGTCGGAGACCCCAAATCTAGCGTGTCACCTGCATAAGTCCATATATGGCCTGAAGCAGGCACCACGGTGCTGGTATGACAAGCTGTGTGAGAAGTTTGCAGAGATTGGGCTGCTCCCATCTAAGTCAGATCCGGCTATGTTTCTGAAGGTTGATGAGAGGGGAGTAGTGATTGCACTGGTTCATGTGGATGATACATGTGTGGCATCAGACGACTTAGAACTGGTGCGGGAAGTAAAAAAAGCAATTGGCCAGTGCTTCAAGATTCGAGACCTTGGGGAGGCCCGGGTATTTCTGGGCATGGATATTCATCATAAGAAAAATGGTGATATTTTATTGAGTCAGTCTCGGTATATTGAGCAGCTCTTGGAACCGCACAACATGCTGGACGCCAAAGATCGGGCTACTCCTCTGGCAATGGGTACAAGGGCTACTCCAGTGACTGATGAAAGCGAACTGCTGGAGGACCCAACACCTTACTGAGCTCTCGTGGGAGAACTCAACTACCTTGCAGTAAGCACGCGCCCCGACCTGGCTTATGCCCTGAGTGTGCTTTCCCGGTCCATGTCTAAGCCTACCCGCGCTGCAATGAGTGCGGCAAAGGGGGTGCTGAGGTACCTGGCGGGTATTCAAGAGATGGGTCTTCGGTTTCCTGGAGGACAAGGGCTACAGCTGGATGGCTACAGTGACTCAGATTGGGCAGGAGACACAGCTACCCGCAAATCAACTACCAGTTATGTTTTCCGAGTGAACGGTACTGCGATAAGTTGGAGCAGTCAACTGCAGCGTACCGTGGCAGTATCGTCAGTGGAGGCAGAGTATCAAGCTCTTTCAAGTGCGGTGCGAGAAGCTCTTTGGCTGTCAAAACTGGCTGATGATCTGAAGCTCGGTGGTACTTCTCCAATGATTATCAAGGTTGATTCCCAGGGGGCGATGAATATCAGCAACACCCCTATGACGTCCCAACGGTCAAAACACATTGATGTGGTGCATCATTTCGTCAGAGAGCGGGTTACTAGTGGGGAGGTTGAGCTAAGGTACTGTCCCACGGAGAAGATGGTGGCTGATGTGATGGCAAAGGCTTTAGGTGAAGCTAAGTTTGAGTGGTGCCGTGCCTCTATGGGCGTAGCCTAGTGGAGGTTTGCACCGAGGGGGCGTGTTAAGTTGTGGACGGTGCAAACCGTCACAGTTACCTATCTAGCAGTTGCAGGGCGGCAGTTGTGACAGGCAGTTGTGCAAGGTGATAGGTGCTGAGCAGCCGCCAAGTGGTAGGAAGTTTCTGGTGGTAGGTGTAGGTAAACCCACTTCCACCAAGTCCGTATATAGATTGCGGACGCGAGCCAGATATAAGATTAGGGCTTCATTTTGTGCCATTTTAAGGGCTGACAGTTCAGCAACAAGCTGAGATTTTCTTGCGTCGCTGCTTGCCGCAAAAACAGCCGCGAGCCTCTCCCATGCTCCCTTGGCGTTGGGCGCTGCTCTGATAATTGCCAAGTGATGATCTTGGACATTTTTGACAAGGATATTTCTGACCTTGTTTGACGCGGCGATGTCCTCGTCGGTCATTGGTTCGTCTCTCAGCCATCTATCCAGGTTGTTCTCTTGCATCATAGATTGGAATCTGAACGACCACGTAGCATAATTGCTCAGACCTAATGGGTCTGATAACCTATCCTTTCCCATTGTTGCCCGATGTAGGCAGGCGATTATGGTCGTTGTTGACCAGAGGCGGCGGTCGCTGTGCTCCGTATTTTGTGGACCAGTATTCGCGTCACGAGTGATTCCTCAATTCTCGCACCACGAGCAGTCGCTGATTCCGGCACTCAGAACTTTTGGCGACTTCAGTTGTAGAGTCAAAGTTGCTAGACTTGTATTTGCCACCACCAATTGAAAGCGCTTGGCCAAAAGGTTGATGCCTATGCCTTGACGAGATAATTACGGCTCAGAAGAGCCGGGGCTCATAACCTCTTGCGAAGATAGGAGCAACCGATGCGAAACGTGGATAGATTACAGGATTATGTATTGACGCAGGAACCGTGTATATTTGGCATAAATAATTATAGTATCAACGTTAGTAACGCGCAAGCCTAACTAGAGCAGAGTGCGCATAAACAATATACTCGCGATAATAACTGTACGGCACTCGTCACGATATCTAACTTACATCGCAGTTACTCGCACCTAAGTAAGAGCTATTACACAACCGTTGCCAAACTGTATTACGATGACGTGAAATCCCGCATAATCGCAACAAGAGAGATAAGTTTGACATTATGAGCATGAACGGAGGAATCATGCGACCCACGGCCAATGGCACGTTAAAATTGGCACCGTCTTGCTGTCCAAACGCCACAGTCACGATCAACAATGTTAACGTGGCATCTAGCAGCTATGTAAAGGTGATATCTGTTGCATCATTGAGCGAAAAAGGAGGAAAAATTAGGTTTGAGGACCAATCTGTGTACGTGTACATATGCGATAGAGTGGTGCTGTCGGGGTGCCGCAAGGGCAGTTTGTACAAGTTGGAATGCGAAGTGGTAAGGGAGAAGACCCGAGCGAGATTGGGTGATACTGGTGCTGATGATGATGTTGATGATGATGGCAAGCACGACGGAAACTATGACGGCAAAAAGGAACTTCGGGGAGTGAAGATGGATATCACGACTACAATGCCGCAGGGCACCATGACATGTGTCACAGTCAGGTGACGTCAATTTGTGGAGGATGATGGTGTTCATCCCGAGGGGGTGGAGGAGATGGACGGGACGAAACACCATGCTACAGAATATTGGGTACGGGAGAGTGGCACATGAAGCATAATCTGCCTCCTGCTATTGAACATGAGTATCACTCCATGCTGAGCGCATGTTGACACAGGAATAGTAAGGGCAGAGATACCTGTGAACCGATACCGATACCGATACCGATACCTGTGAACCGATAGCACCAGAGACAACCGTGTATGAAAGGTACTGGAGGTACTAGTACGGGAAGTAGCCGCATGGGAGGTACGGGAAGTAGTACGGGAAGTAGCCGCATATGGTTCGAGAGATACAGGAAATACTTAATGAACGGGATATAGTGATGGGCATTGGTACAAGTTGTTGGGTAATCTAGGATGTTCCCTTCTTATGGTTTTACATATACTTTGTTTCCTTAATTGTTTGTTATTCCATTCAAGCAACTATACACTGCTAGTGCCTTCCTTTATTGTAACATTTTTTCAATTCATCCGCGTCGTATCTGTTACCCTATTCAAAAGAGCAAGTAAGGGCCAGTAAAATTTCGTTTCAACACAAGAAAGTGCCCATACTGAGAAAATTTCCAGTAAAACACCACAAAAAGTTGCAAGCAGTTCAAAATGAAATTAAAAACGATGAAAAGCTATATTGGTACAGCCATATCAAAAGCACATTTTACATTTCACAGCCGGCACCATGATGAATGGTTCTGACGATTTGCTTTTCCTGTTACATAAGCAGTCTTACTTTTCGAAGCCATTTTGATTTTTGTTATGAAAATATTCAACTGTACAGTACAAATGAGGGCAGTTTTATTTCGTTGATACAAAAGTAAAGTCCTCACTTTGAGTATAAAGAACTGACATGCAATTTATACAAATATATGCACGCACAATATACTGGCTAGTATAAAACTATTTCAAAACGGTGAAAAACGCGACTATACAAGCAGTTTAGCATTTTACAGCCGGCACAATTATGATTTATGGTTTTGACGGAAATTGAAATATTCAGTTGTACAGGAACTATATGGGCAAGTTAAAGTTCATTTTACCACGAGAAAGTCCCCACATTTAAAATAAGCAACTGAAATACACAAACTAGATGCAAGTTGTTCAAACACCAGAAGAAGGTGAAAAACTAAAACTAAATTGCTTACACAATTACAGCATTTTACATAATTACACATTTATATTTTTTGCAGTTTAGTTTTATCGGTTTTCAGCATGCTTGTCCACGGCGTCAACCCTGCTCTCGTCGTGGTTGTCCTCCATCTTCATCGTATAAATGCTGTACGTGCTTATCATTGCCGTGCTGGATTCCGTTGTGCTCGCCATCATCACAGTAAGCAGCAGCAGTTGTAGCATCCAATCTTGCTCTGGTTCATTCCTACCGGCAGGCGAGATCGGTTTCGGCTGTGGCCTACTACTTATCCCCAAAACGGTCGCTATTTTCCAAAACGTCCAGCTCTACACGGTTCGTTCCTACATCACATTGCTTCTCAACTTTCGCCAATCCATTCGGCCGGTTTATCCACATGCCATGTCGCGTCACAACATGCGACCCATCCACGTTCTGTTTCTTGTATCTTGTCTCTTCACGTTCTCGCAATTTTGCAATGGAGGGCTTGGAAAGGTTTGTTGAGAATGGATTAACATGAAGGGGATTGACATGAAGTCGAGAAAGGCATCCATTTCCGTGAAGTGCGGCGAATGCACCATGTCAAGGCGAAACCGTGTGGTGCATGCATCTGGTCACGAATCTGAGAAGCCAGTAGAGCGGATACGTGATGTGCGTGGAACTATGCCGAAGAAGACCGCGAAGGATGTGCGGCATGCACGTGAAACTATACGACCAAGCAGCGTAGCTATTAAGCCCTAAAGGCTCGGCCAACCTGTATTTTCCCACATTGCAAATGTCGGCGGCTTGTCGTCACGTCCGTCATCATGCACATGCAACATGCACATGCATCTAGTCACGTACCGAGAAGCCAGTAGAGCGGAGGTATGGGTGGAGTTAGGCCGAAGAAGACTCCGAAGGATGTACAGCATGCTTATTCCCAGAGGATCGGTGTGTGTAGGCACAAACCATGTCAAGTTGGACGGATTGGCAGGAGGCTGGCGATGCCCGTGCAGAGGCTGAAGAACATACGGCACAAACCAACGGATCGTAGATCATGACACCCACAAGCAAGAAGATGGACGAGCTGGGTCAAGCAACAGAGCGGATCCGTCAGGGACAAGACCCGAGCGAGATTGGGTGATACTGGTGCTGATGATGATGTTGATGATGATGGCGAGCACGACGGAAACTATGACGGCAAAAAGGAACTTCGAGGAGTGAAGATGGATATCACGACTACAATGCCACAGGGCACCAGGACATGTGTCACAGTCAGGTGACGTCAATTTGTGGAGGATGATGGTGTTCATCCCGAGGGGGTGGAGGAGATGGACGGGACGAAACACCATGCTACAGAATATTGGGTACGGGAGGGTACGGCATATGAAGCACAATCTGCCTCCTGCTATTGAACATGAGTATCACTCCATGCTGAGCGCATGTTGACACAGGAATAGTAAGGGCAGAGATACCTGTGAACCGATACCAATACCGATACCGATACCTGTGAACCGATAGCACCAGAGACAACCGTGTATGAAAGGTACTGGAGGTACTAGTACGGGAAGTAGCCGCATGGGAGGTACGGGAAGTAGTACGGGAAGTAGCCGCATATGGTTCGAGAGATACAGGAAATACTTAATGAACGGGATATAGTGATGGGCATTGGTACAAGTTGTTGGGTAATCTAGGATGTTCCCTTCTTATGGTTTTACATATACTTTGTTTCCTTAATTGTTTGTTATTCCATTCAAGCAACTATACACTGCTAGTGCCTTCCTTTATTGCAACATTTTTTCAATTCATCCGCGTCGTATCTGTTACCCTATTCAAAAGAGCAAGTAAGGGCCAGTAAAATTTCGTTTCAACACAAGAAAGTGCCCATCATACTGAGAAAATTTCCAGTAAAACACCACAAAAAGTTGCAAGCAGTTCAAAATGAAATTAAAAACGATGAAAAGCTATATTGGTACAGCCATATCAAAAGCACATTTTACATTTCACAGCCGGCACCATGATGAATGGTTCTGACGATTTGCTTTTCCTGTTACATAAGCAGTCTTACTTTTCGAAGCCATTTTGATTTTTGTTATGAAAATATTCAACTGTACAGTACAAATGAGGGCAGTTTTATTTCGTTGATACAAAAGTAAAGTCCTCACTTTGAGTATAAAGAACTGACATGCAATTTATACAAATATATGCACGCACAATATACTGGCTAGTATAAAACTATTTCAAAACGGTGAAAAACGCGACTATACAAGCAGTTTAGCATTTTACAGCCGGCACAATTATGATTTATGGTTTTGACGGAAATTGAAATATTCAGTTGTACAGGAACTATATGGGCAAGTTAAAGTTCATTTTACCACGAGAAAGTCCCCACATTTAAAATAAGCAACTGAAATACACAAACTAGATGCAAGTTGTTCAAACACCAGAAGAAGGTGAAAAACTAAAACTAAATTGCTTACACAATTACAGCATTTTACATAATTACACATTTATATTTTTTGCAGTTTAGTTTTATCGGTTTTCAGCATGCTTGTCCACGGCGTCAACCCTGCTCTCGTCGTGGTTGTCCTCCATCTTCATCGTATAAATGCTGTACGTGCTTATCATTGCCGTGCTGGATTCCGTTGTGCTCGCCATCATCACAGTAAGCAGCAGCAGTTGTAGCATCCAATCTTGCTCTGGTTCATTCCTACCGGCAGGCGAGATCGGTTTCGGCTGTGGCCTACTACTTATCCCCAAAACGGTCGCTATTTTCCAAAACGTCCAGCTCTACACGGTTCGTTCCTACATCACATTGCTTCTCAACTTTCGCCAATCCATTCGGCCGGTTTATCCACATGCCATGTCGCGTCACAACATGCGACCCATCCACGTTCTGTTTCTTGTATCTTGTCTCTTCACGTTCTCGCAATTTTGCAATGGAGGGCTTGGAAAGGTTTGTTGAGAATGGATTAACATGAAGGGGATTGACATGAAGTCGAGAAAGGCATCCATTTCCGTGAAGTGCGGCGAATGCACCATGTCAAGGCGAAACCGTGTGGTGCATGCATCTGGTCACGAATCTGAGAAGCCAGTAGAGCGGATACGTGATGTGCGTGGAACTATGCCGAAGAACACCGCGAAGGATGTGCGGCATGCACGTGAAACTATACGACCAAGCAGCGTAGCTATTAAGCCCTAAAGGCTCGGCCAACCTGTATTTTCCCACATTGCAAATGTCGGCGGCTTGTCGTCACGTCCGTCATCATGCACATGCAACATGCACATGCATCTAGTCACGTACCGAGAAGCCAGTAGAGCGGATCAGAGGAGGTATGGGTGGAGTTAGGCCGAAGAAGACTCCGAAGGATGTACAGCATGCTTATTCCCAGAGGATCGGTGTGTGTAGGCACAAACCATGTCAAGTTGGACGGATTGGCAGGAGGCTGGCGATGCCCGTGCAGAGGCTGAAGAACATACGGCACAAACCAACGGATCGTAGATCATGACACCCACAAGCAAGAAGATGGACGAGCTGGGTCAAGCAACAGAGCGGATCCGTCAGGGACAAGACCCGAGCGAGATTGGGTGATACTGGTGCTGATGATGATGTTGATGATGATGGCGAGCACGACGGAAACTATGACGGCAAAAAGGAACTTCGAGGAGTGAAGATGGATATCACGACTACAATGCCGCAGGGCACCAGGACATGTGTCACAGTCAGGTGACGTCAATTTGTGGAGGATGATGGTGTTCATCCCGAGGGGGTGGAGGAGATGGACGGGACGAAACACCATGCTACAGAATATTGGGTACGGGACAGTGGCACATGAAGCACAATCTGCCTCCTGCTATTGAACATGAGTATCACTCCATGCTGAGCGCATGTTGACACAGGAATAGTAAGGGCAGAGATACCTGTGAACCGATACCAATACCGATACCGATACCTGTGAACCGATAGCACCAGAGACAACCGTGTATGAAAGGTACTGGAGGTACTAGTACGGGAAGTAGCCGCATGGGAGGTACGGGAAGTAGTACGGGAAGTAGCCGCATATGGTTCGAGAGATACAGGAAATACTTAATGAACGGGATATAGTGATGGGCATTGGTACAAGTTGTTGGGTAATCTAGGATGTTCCCTTCTTATGGTTTTACATATACTTTGTTTCCTTAATTGTTTGTTATTCCATTCAAGCAACTATACACTGCTAGTGCCTTCCTTTATTGCAACATTTTTTCAATTCATCCGCGTCGTATCTGTTACCCTATTCAAAAGAGCAAGTAAGGGCCAGTAAAATTTCGTTTAAACACAAGAAAGTGCCCATCATACTGAGAAAATTTCCAGTAAAACACCACAAAAAGTTGCAAGCAGTTCAAAATGAAATTAAAAACGATGAAAAGCTATATTGGTACAGCCATATCAAAAGCACATTTTACATTTCACAGCCGGCACCATGATGAATGGTTCTGACGATTTGCTTTTCCTGTTACATAAGCAGTCTTACTTTTCGAAGCCATTTTGATTTTTGTTATGAAAATATTCAACTGTACAGTACAAATGAGGGCAGTTTTATTTCGTTGATACAAAAGTAAAGTCCTCACTTTGAGTATAAAGAACTGACATGCAATTTATACAAATATATGCACGCACAATATACTGGCTAGTATAAAACTATTTCAAAACGGTGAAAAACGCGACTATACAAGCAGTTTAGCATTTTACAGCCGGCACAATTATGATTTATGGTTTTGACGGAAATTGAAATATTCAGTTGTACAGGAACTATATGGGCAAGTTAAAGTTCATTTTACCACGAGAAAGTCCCCACATTTAAAATAAGCAACTGAAATACACAAACTAGATGCAAGTTGTTCAAACACCAGAAGAAGGTGAAAAACTAAAACTAAATTGCTTACACAATTACAGCATTTTACATAATTACACATTTATATTTTTTGCAGTTTAGTTTTATCGGTTTTCAGCATGCTTGTCCACGGCGTCAACCCTGCTCTCGTCGTGGTTGTCCTCCATCTTCATCGTATAAATGCTGTACGTGCTTATCATTGCCGTGCTGGATTCCGTTGTGCTCGCCATCATCACAGTAAGCAGCAGCAGTTGTAGCATCCAATCTTGCTCTGGTTCATTCCTACCGGCAGGCGAGATCGGTTTCGGCTGTGGCCTACTACTTATCCCCAAAACGGTCGCTATTTTCCATAACGTCCAGCTCTACACGGTTCGTTCCTACATCACATTGCTTCTCAACTTTCGCCAATCCATTCGGCCGGTTTATCCACATGCCATGTCGCGTCACAACATGCGACCCATCCACGTTCTGTTTCTTGTATCTTGTCTCTTCACGTTCTCGCAATTTTGCAATGGAGGGCTTGGAAAGGTTTGTTGAGAATGGATTAACATGAAGGGGATTGACATGAAGTCGAGAAAGGCATCCATTTCCGTGAAGTGCGGCGAATGCACCATGTCAAGGCGAAACCGTGTGGTGCATGCATCTGGTCACGAATCTGAGAAGCCAGTAGAGCGGATACGTGATGTGCGTGGAACTATGCCGAAGAACACCGCGAAGGATGTGCGGCATGCACGTGAAACTATACGACCAAGCAGCGTAGCTATTAAGCCCTAAAGGCTCGGCCAACCTGTATTTTCCCACATTGCAAATGTCGGCGGCTTGTCGTCACGTCCGTCATCATGCACATGCAACATGCACATGCATCTAGTCACGTACCGAGAAGCCAGTAGAGCGGATCAGAGGAGGTATGGGTGGAGTTAGGCCGAAGAAGACTCCGAAGGATGTACAGCATGCTTATTCCCAGAGGATCGGTGTGTGTAGGCACAAACCATGTCAAGTTGGACGGATTGGCAGGAGGCTGGCGATGCCCGTGCAGAGGCTGAAGAACATACGGCACAAACCAACGGATCGTAGATCATGACACCCACAAGCAAGAAGATGGACGAGCTGGGTCAAGCAACAGAGCGGATCCGTCAGGGACAAGACCCGAGCGAGATTGGGTGATACTGGTGCTGATGATGATGTTGATGATGATGGCGAGCACGACGGAAACTATGACGGCAAAAAGGAACTTCGAGGAGTGAAGATGGATATCACGACTACAATGCCGCAGGGCACCAGGACATGTGTCACAGTCAGGTGACGTCAATTTGTGGAGGATGATGGTGTTCATCCCGAGGGGGTGGAGGAGATGGACGGGACGAAACACCATGCTACAGAATATTGGGTACGGGACAGTGGCACATGAAGCACAATCTGCCTCCTGCTATTGAACATGAGTATCACTCCATGCTGAGCGCATGTTGACACAGGAATAGTAAGGGCAGAGATACCTGTGAACCGATACCAATACCGATACCGATACCTGTGAACCGATAGCACCAGAGACAACCGTGTATGAAAGGTACTGGAGGTACTAGTACGGGAAGTAGCCGCATGGGAGGTACGGGAAGTAGTACGGGAAGTAGCCGCATATGGTTCGAGAGATACAGGAAATACTTAATGAACGGGATATAGTGATGGGCATTGGTACAAGTTGTTGGGTAATCTAGGATGTTCCCTTCTTATGGTTTTACATATACTTTGTTTCCTTAATTGTTTGTTATTCCATTCAAGCAACTATACACTGCTAGTGCCTTCCTTTATTGCAACATTTTTTCAATTCATCCGCGTCGTATCTGTTACCCTATTCAAAAGAGCAAGTAAGGGCCAGTAAAATTTCGTTTAAACACAAGAAAGTGCCCATCATACTGAGAAAATTTCCAGTAAAACACCACAAAAAGTTGCAAGCAGTTCAAAATGAAATTAAAAACGATGAAAAGCTATATTGGTACAGCCATATCAAAAGCACATTTTACATTTCACAGCCGGCACCATGATGAATGGTTCTGACGATTTGCTTTTCCTGTTACATAAGCAGTCTTACTTTTCGAAGCCATTTTGATTTTTGTTATGAAAATATTCAACTGTACAGTACAAATGAGGGCAGTTTTATTTCGTTGATACAAAAGTAAAGTCCTCACTTTGAGTATAAAGAACTGACATGCAATTTATACAAATATATGCACGCACAATATACTGGCTAGTATAAAACTATTTCAAAACGGTGAAAAACGCGACTATACAAGCAGTTTAGCATTTTACAGCCGGCACAATTATGATTTATGGTTTTGACGGAAATTGAAATATTCAGTTGTACAGGAACTATATGGGCAAGTTAAAGTTCATTTTACCACGAGAAAGTCCCCACATTTAAAATAAGCAACTGAAATACACAAACTAGATGCAAGTTGTTCAAACACCAGAAGAAGGTGAAAAACTAAAACTAAATTGCTTACACAATTACAGCATTTTACATAATTACACATTTATATTTTTTGCAGTTTAGTTTTATCGGTTTTCAGCATGCTTGTCCACGGCGTCAACCCTGCTCTCGTCGTGGTTGTCCTCCATCTTCATCGTATAAATGCTGTACGTGCTTATCATTGCCGTGCTGGATTCCGTTGTGCTCGCCATCATCACAGTAAGCAGCAGCAGTTGTAGCATCCAATCTTGCTCTGGTTCATTCCTACCGGCAGGCGAGATCGGTTTCGGCTGTGGCCTACTACTTATCCCCAAAACGGTCGCTATTTTCCAAAACGTCCAGCTCTACACGGTTCGTTCCTACATCACATTGCTTCTCAACTTTCGCCAATCCATTCGGCCGGTTTATCCACATGCCATGTCGCGTCACAACATGCGACCCATCCACGTTCTGTTTCTTGTATCTTGTCTCTTCACGTTCTCGCAATTTTGCAATGGAGGGCTTGGAAAGGTTTGTTGAGAATGGATTAACATGAAGGGGATTGACATGAAGTCGAGAAAGGCATCCATTTCCGTGAAGTGCGGCGAATGCACCATGTCAAGGCGAAACCGTGTGGTGCATGCATCTGGTCACGAATCTGAGAAGCCAGTAGAGCGGATACGTGATGTGCGTGGAACTATGCCGAAGAACACCGCGAAGGATGTGCGGCATGCACGTGAAACTATACGACCAAGCAGCGTAGCTATTAAGCCCTAAAGGCTCGGCCAACCTGTATTTTCCCACATTGCAAATGTCGGCGGCTTGTCGTCACGTCCGTCATCATGCACATGCAACATGCACATGCATCTAGTCACGTACCGAGAAGCCAGTAGAGCGGATCAGAGGAGGTATGGGTGGAGTTAGGCCGAAGAAGACTCCGAAGGATGTACAGCATGCTTATTCCCAGAGGATCGGTGTGTGTAGGCACAAACCATGTCAAGTTGGACGGATTGGCAGGAGGCTGGCGATGCCCGTGCAGAGGCTGAAGAACATACGGCACAAACCAACGGATCGTAGATCATGACACCCACAAGCAAGAAGATGGACGAGCTGGGTCAAGCAACAGAGCGGATCCGTCAGGGACAAGACCCGAGCGAGATTGGGTGATACTGGTGCTGATGATGATGTTGATGATGATGGCGAGCACGACGGAAACTATGACGGCAAAAGGGAACTTCGAGGAGTGAAGATGGATATCACGACTACAATGCCGCAGGGCACCAGGACATGTGTCACAGTCAGGTGACGTCAATTTGTGGAGGATGATGGTGTTCATCCCGAGGGGGTGGAGGAGATGGACGGGACGAAACACCATGCTACAGAATATTGGGTACGGGACAGTGGCACATGAAGCACAATCTGCCTCCTGCTATTGAACATGAGTATCACTCCATGCTGAGCGCATGTTGACACAGGAATAGTAAGGGCAGAGATACCTGTGAACCGATACCGATACCGATACCGATACCTGTGAACCGATAGCACCAGAGACAACCGTGTATGAAAGGTACTGGAGGTACTAGTACGGGAAGTAGCCGCATGGGAGGTACGGGAAGTAGTACGGGAAGTAGCCGCATATGGTTCGAGAGATACAGGAAATACTTAATGAATGGGATATAGTGATGGGCATTGGTACAAGTTGTTGGGTAATCTAGGATGTTCCCTTCTTATGGTTTTACATATACTTTGTTTCCTTAATTGTTTGTTATTCCATTCAAGCAACTATACACTGCTAGTGCCTTCCTTTATTGTAACATTTTTTCAATTCATCCGTGTCGTATCTGTTACCCTATTCAAAAGAGCAAGTAAGGGCCAGTAAAATTTCGTTTCAACACAAGAAAGTGCCCATACTGAGAAAATTTCCAGTAAAACACCACAAAAAGTTGCAAGCAGTTCAAAATGAAATTAAAAACGATGAAAAGCTATATTGGTACAGCCATATCAAAAGCACATTTTACATTTCACAGCCGGCACCATGATGAATGGTTCTGACGATTTGCTTTTCCTGTTACATAAGCAGTCTTACTTTTCGAAGCCATTTTGATTTTTGTTATGAAAATATTCAACTGTACAGTACAAATGAGGGCAGTTTTATTTCGTTGATACAAAAGTAAAGTCCTCACTTTGAGTATAAAGAACTGACATGCAATTTATACAAATATATGCACGCACAATATACTGGCTAGTATAAAACTATTTCAAAACGGTGAAAAACGCGACTATACAAGCAGTTTAGCATTTTACAGCCGGCACAATTATGATTTATGGTTTTGACGGAAATTGAAATATTCAGTTGTACAGGAACTATATGGGCAAGTTAAAGTTCATTTTACCACGAGAAAGTCCCCACATTTAAAATAAGCAACTGAAATACACAAACTAGATGCAAGTTGTTCAAACACCAGAAGAAGGTGAAAAACTAAAACTAAATTGCTTACACAATTACAGCATTTTACATAATTACACATTTATATTTTTTGCAGTTTAGTTTTATCGGTTTTCAGCATGCTTGTCCACGGCGTCAACCCTGCTCTCGTCGTGGTTGTCCTCCATCTTCATCGTATAAATGCTGTACGTGCTTATCATTGCCGTGCTGGATTCCGTTGTGCTCGCCATCATCACAGTAAGCAGCAGCAGTTGTAGCATCCAATCTTGCTCTGGTTCATTCCTACCGGCAGGCGAGATCGGTTTCGGCTGTGGCCTACTACTTATCCCCAAAACGGTCGCTATTTTCCAAAACGTCCAGCTCTACACGGTTCGTTCCTACATCACATTGCTTCTCAACTTTCGCCAATCCATTCGGCCGGTTTATCCACATGCCATGTCGCGTCACAACATGCGACCCATCCACGTTCTGTTTCTTGTATCTTGTCTCTTCACGTTCTCGCAATTTTGCAATGGAGGGCTTGGAAAGGTTTGTTGAGAATGGATTAACATGAAGGGGATTGACATGAAGTCGAGAAAGGCATCCATTTCCGTGAAGTGCGGCGAATGCACCATGTCAAGGCGAAACCGTGTGGTGCATGCATCTGGTCACGAATCTGAGAAGCCAGTAGAGCGGATACGTGATGTGCGTGGAACTATGCCGAAGAACACCGCGAAGGATGTGCGGCATGCACGTGAAACTATACGACCAAGCAGCGTAGCTATTAAGCCCTAAAGGCTCGGCCAACCTGTATTTTCCCACATTGCAAATGTCGGCGGCTTGTCGTCACGTCCGTCATCATGCACATGCAACATGCACATGCATCTAGTCACGTACCGAGAAGCCAGTAGAGCGGATACGAGTGGATACGAGATATGCGTGGAACTTGTTGAGAATGAGCAACACTCATAAAGTTAAGAATGTCAGATCAAGTAATATGCCCCAGGGAGGGGCCGGGCGCTTTGCTGACTATAACAGGTTATGAGCCCCGCCTGGGCGCTCTGAGATAAGCACGAACATCATGGGCAAGGACAAGTCGGCAGAACCCCTCAATCTCAACAACTACTCTACATGGGCCTATCAGTTTGAGAACCTGTGTGCTGAGCACAACTTGAAGAGGGCTCTATTGACAGAGCCAGTTACAGATGTGGAGGTCGCAGCATCAGAGTGAGTGAAGACACTGTTGGTGAAGAATGTGAAGGACTGTCATCTACCGGTCATCAAGGCATCGCCGAACACCAAGATGGCGTGGGATGGCCTTGCTGCGATTTTTTCCGCCAACAACCATGCCCGCAGATCTCAGCTGCGTCAGGAGTATACTAAGCTGGCAATCAAGAAGGGAGAGGCCCTACCGGTGTACCTTTCAAGAGTGCGGGAGTTACATACAGATCTGCTGAAGGTGGGCCAAGCCATCAGTGAACAGGACATGGCGTACGCGATGCTGACGGGTCTACCTCAAAAGTACGAGGTGATGGTGTCTGTGTCTGTGTTAACGAACAGCAGTAGGGACCCTGAGGCTTGTCTCCATGGTTACCATGGCCGCGTTGACGGTGCATGAGGTGTATCTTGTTCCTGACAGCTTTGCGAATGTGCTGTCAGTTGCTGCCCTGGACCAGAAGGGCGGGTCAGTCTGCTTTGAGAATGGTGAAGTCACTTTGCTCAAGGATGGTGAGAAAATCTTGACGGGCAAGCGCTGTGAAAATTTGTATGCCCTAGCATGTATTTTGATTCCCAGGTCTGCTTTCAGGTCAATGGCCGAACAGCCTTTTGGTGGAGTTGCTCACAGGAAGTCTGCATCAGAGTCAAGGGACCTGTGGCACCGCCGGTATGGACACCTTGGCCTGGGTAATCTTGAGAGGTTGGTGGGTGAAGGCATGGCGGCAGGGGTGCGTTTTGCCCCAGAGCCGGTGAACGGTGCAGAAGATGCAGGGTTGTGCGAGCCGTGTGTGATGTTGAGGCAGCGCCGAGGGCCCTTCCCGTCCACTGGGCATAAGGCTGCCCAACCACTTGCTCTTATTCATCTTGATGTTTGTGGCCCAATGCCTGCGCCAACACCAAATGGTTCTCTCACTACCTAACTGTTCTGCTGGATGACTGCACTGGTTTTTCGGCTGTAGCCTTCACACTTACCAAAGAGGCGGTGAAGGACAAGGTGGTAACTATGGTGAATCAACTGGAGACATACAGTGGCTTTCGGGTCAAGGAGGTGCGATCTGATCGAGGGGGTGAGTTTATCAACAGTCCCCTGCAGGAGTTTTTCCGTACGAAAGGGATTAGGCATGGTCCTACGGTGGGGTATGCACCTGAGCAGAATGGGGCTGCTGAACACTTGAATAGGACTTTGTTAGAGAAGATGCGTGCTCTGTTGGCCGAGTCTCAACTGCCTCAATGCATGTGGGCTGAGGCTGTGTCTACGGCGAATTATCTCCGGAATGTTTCACCAGTCTCCGGCTTGCTGTGCACCCCCTATGAAGCTTTCTTAGGGGAGCAGCCCGATGTGAGTCACCTGCGTGTGTTTGGCTGTACGGCATATGTTCATATTCCCAAGGAGAAGCGTAACAAGTTAGATCCAGTGAGCCGCAAGGGTGTCCTGGTTGGGTATGGCGATGCAGGCCAGTACCGCGTCATGTTTCCTAACCATGTAGTGTCTGTGCACACTGATGTCACCTTTGATGAGCGGAATGTTGGTCTGCAATCTCCTAGGCAAGCTGGTCGTGTGCAGAAAACGGTAAGATGGCAGAATCCAGTTGCGGGTAATTGGGATTCTGACAGTGATGACGAGGATGACTGTGAACCGGCCCCCCAAACCCAGGGTGGAGCATCACCGTCCCCCGGTGCTGGGGGCTCCGGGGATAACAGTAACGGCCCAGCCGGGGGTGCTAATACTTCGGGTGCAGGCCCCTCAGTGAGCTCACCTGGTGCTGGCCCATCTGTGGGTGCTGCTGATGCCAGGGAAGGTTTTGCATCTAGGTATCCTGTGCGTGATCGCAAACGGCCTTCTGAGTGGTGGCGCAATGAGGAACCTAGGTCAGTTACAGGCCGGGTCCATGTGGCGGCAGCCACCGGGGAGTCTGAGCCCAAGACCTATGCTGAAGCGATGTCTGGGGCACAGGCCAGTGAGTGGAAGAAGGCTATGGATGACGAGATTAGCTCTCAGTTGGCTAATGGGACCTGGACCTTGGAAAAAAAACCCACTTGGCACCAAGCTGATTCTGTGTCGCTGGGTTTATAAGGTTAAGCGCAACCAGGATGGTAGTGTTGAGCGGTTCAAGGCGCGCTTAGTAGCAAAAGGCTTCGTACAGCGCGAGGGGGTGGATTATGGTGAGCTTTTTGCACTGACATCCCGTGGCTCATCTTTTCGAGCCCTTCTAGCGGTTGCGGCGGCTAGGAAGATGCCCATCCACCAACTAGATGTGACAACTGCGTTTTTGAATGGGGAATTGAAGGAGGATCTTTGGATGGAGCAGCCACCTGGGTATGAGTCGGAGACCCCAAATCTAGCGTGTCACCTGCATAAGTCCATATATGGCCTGAAGCAGGCACCACGGTGCTGGTATGACAAGCTGTGTGAGAAGTTTGCAGAGATTGGGCTGCTCCCATCTAAGTCAGATCCGGCTATGTTTCTGAAGGTTGATGAGAGGGGAGTAGTGATTGCACTGGTTCATGTGGATGATACATGTGTGGCGTCAGACGACTTAAAACTGATGCGGGAAGTGAAAAAAGCAATTGGCCAGTGCTTCAAGATTCGAGACCTTGGGGAGGCCCGGGTATTTCTGGGCATGGATATTCATCATAAGAAAAATGGTGATATTTTATTGAGTCAGTCTCGGTATATTGAGCAGCTCTTGGAACGGCACAACATGCTGGACGCCAAAGATCGGGCTACTCCTCTGGCAATGGGTACAAGGGCTACTCCAGTGACTGATGAAAGCGAACTGCTGGAGGACCCAACACCTTACCGAGCTCTCGTGGGAGAACTCAACTACCTTGCAGTAAGCACACGCCCCGACCTGGCTTATGCCCTGAGTGTGCTTTCCCGGTCCATGTCTAAGCCTACCCGCGCTGCAATGAGTGCGGCAAAGGGGGTGCTGAGGTACCTGGCGGGTATTCAAGAGATGGGTCTTCGGTTTCCTGGAGGACAAGGGCAACAGCTGGATGGCTACAGTGACTCAGATTGGGCAGGAGACACAGCTACCCGCAAATCAACTACCAGTTATGTTTTCCGAGTGAACGGTACTGCGATAAGTTGGAGCAGTCAACTGCAGCGTACCGTGGCAGTATCGTCAGTGGAGGCAGAGTATCAAGCTCTTTCAAGTGCGGTGCGAGAAGCTCTTTGGCTGTCAAAACTGGCTGATGATCTGAAGCTCGGTGGTACTTCTCCAATGATTATCAAGGTTGATTCCCAGGGGGCGATGAATATCAGCAACACCCCTATGACGTCCCAACGGTCAAAACACATTGAGCGGGTTACTAGTGGGGAGGTTGAGCTAAGGTACTGTCCCACGGAGAAGATGGTGGCTGATGTGATGACAAAGGCTTGAGGTGAAGCTAAGTTTGAGTGGTGCCGTGCCTCTATGGGCGTAGCCTAGTGGAGGTTTGCACCGAGGGGGCGTGTTAAGTTGTGGACGGTGCAAACCGTCACAGTTACCTATCTAGCAGTTGCAGGGCGGCAGTTGTGACAGGCAGTTGTGCAAGGTGATAGGTGCTGAGCAGCCGCCAAGTGGTAGGAAGTTTCTGGTGGTAGGTGTAGGTAAACCCACTTCCACCAAGTCCGTATATAGATTGCGGACGCGAGCCAGATATAAGATTAGGGCTTCATTTTGTGCCATTTTAAGGGCTGACAGTTCAGCAACAAGCTGAGATTTTCTTGCGTCGCTGCTTGCCGCAAAAACAGCCGCGAGCCTCTCCCATGCTCCCTTGGCGTTGGGCGCTGCTCTGATAATTGCCAAGTGATGATCTTGGACATTTTTGACAAGGATATTTCTGACCTTGTTTGACGCGGCGATGTCCTCGTCGGTCATTGGTTCGTCTCTCAGCCATCTATCCAGGTTGTTCTCTTGCATCATAGATTGGAATCTGAACGACCACGTAGCATAATTGCTCAGACCTAATGGGTCTGATAACCTATCCTTTCCCATTGTTGCCCGATGTAGGCAGGCGATTATGGTCGTTGTTGACCAGAGGCGGCGGTCGCTGTGCTCCGTATTTTGTGGACCAGTATTCGCGTCACGAGTGATTCCTCAATTCTCGCACCACGAGCAGTCGCTGATTCCGGCACTCAGAACTTTTGGCGACTTCAGTTGTAGAGTCAAAGTTGCTAGACTTGTATTTGCCACCACCAATTGAAAGCGCTTGGCCAAAAGGTTGATGCCTATGCCTTGACGAGATAATTACGGCTCAGAAGAGCCGGGGCTCATAACCTCTTGCGAAGATAGGAGCAACCGATGCGAAACGTGGATAGATTACAGGATTATGTATTGACGCAGGAACCGTGTATATTTGGCATAAATAATTATAGTATCAACGTTAGTAACGCGCAAGCCTAACTAGAGCAGAGTGCGCATAAACAATATACTCGCGATAATAACTGTACGGCACTCGTCACGATATCTAACTTACATCGCAGTTACTCGCACCTAAGTAAGAGCTATTACACAACCGTTGCCAAACTGTATTACGATGACGTGAAATCCCGCATAATCGCAACAAGAGAGATAAGTTTGACATTATGAGCATGAACGGAGGAATCATGCGACCCACGGCCAATGGCACGTTAAAATTGGCACCGTCTTGCTGTCCAAACGCCACAGTCACGATCAACAATGTTAACGTGGCATCTAGCAGCTATGTAAAGGTGATATCTGTTGCAATATTGAGCGAAAAAGGAGGAAAAATTAGGTTTGAGGACCAATCTGTGTACGTGTACATATGCGATAGAGTGGTGCTGTCGGGGTACCGGAAGGGCAGTTTGTACAAGTTGGAATGCGAAGTGGTAAGGGAGAAGACCCGAGCGAGATTGGGTGATACTGGTGCTGATGATGATGTTGATGATGATGGCGAGCACGACGGAAACTATGACGGCAAAAAGGAACTTCGGGGAGTGAAGATGGATATCACGACTACAATGCCGCAGGGCACCATGACATGTGTCACAGTCAGGTGACGTCAATTTGTGGAGGATGATGATGTTCATCCCGAGGGGGTGGAGGAGATGGACGGGACGAAACACCATGCTACAGAATATTGGGTACGGGAGAGTGGCACATGAAGCACAATCTGCCTCCTGCTATTGAACATGAGTATCACTCCATGCTGAGCGCATGTTGACACAGGAATAGTAAGGGCAGAGATACCTGTGAACCGATACCGATATCGATACCGATACCTGTGAACCGATAGCACCAGAGACAACCGTGTATGAAAGGTACTGGAGGTACTAGTACGGGAAGTAGCCGCATGGGAGGTACGGGAAGTAGTACGGGAAGTAGCCGCATATGGTTCGAGAGATACAGGAAATACTTAATGAACGGGATATAGTGATGGGCATTGGTACAAGTTGTTGGGTAATCTAGGATGTTCCCTTCTTATGGTTTTACATATACTTTGTTTCCTTAATTGTTTGTTATTCCATTCAAGCAACTATACACTGCTAGTGCCTTCCTTTGTTGTAACATTTTTTCAATTCATCCGCGTCGTATCTTTTACCCTATTCAAAAGAGCAAGTAAGGGCCAGTAAAATTTCGTTTCAACACAAGAAAGTGCCCATCATACTGAGAAAATTTCCAGTAAAACACCACAAAAAGTTGCAAGCAGTTCAAAATGAAATTAAAAACGATGAAAAGCTATATTGGTACAGCCATATCAAAAGCACATTTTACATTTCACAGCCGGCACCATGATGAATGGTTCTGACGATTTGCTTTTCCTGTTACATAAGCAGTCTTACTTTTCGAAGCCATTTTGATTTTTGTTATGAAAATATTCAACTGTACAGTACAAATGAGGGCAGTTTTATTTCAAATCCCGCATAATCGCAACAAGAGAGATAAGTTTGACATTATGAGCATGAACGGAGGAATCATGCGACCCACGGCCAATGGCACGTTAAAATTGGCACCGTCTTGCTGTCCAAACGCCACAGTCACGATCAACAATGTTAACGTGGCATCTAGCAGCTATGTAAAGGTGATATCTGTTGCAATATTGAGCGAAAAAGGAGGAAAAATTAGGTTTGAGGACCAATCTGTGTACGTGTACATATGCGATAGAGTGGTGCTGTCGGGGTACCGGAAGGGCAGTTTGTACAAGTTGGAATGCGAAGTGGTAAGGGAGAAGACCCGAGCGAGATTGGGTGATACTGGTGCTGATGATGATGTTGATGATGATGGCGAGCACGACGGAAACTATGACGGCAAAAAGGAACTTCGGGGAGTGAAGATGGATATCACGACTACAATGCCGCAGGGCACCATGACATGTGTCACAGTCAGGTGACGTCAATTTGTGGAGGATGATGGTGTTCATCCCGAGGGGGTGGAGGAGATGGACGGGACGAAACACCATGCTACAGAATATTGGGTACGGGAGAGTGGCACATGAAGCACAATCTGCCTCCTGCTATTGAACATGAGTATCACTCCATGCTGAGCGCATGTTGACACAGGAATAGTAAGGGCAGAGATACCTGTGAACCGATACCGATACCGATACCGATACCTGTGAACCGATAGCGCCAGAGACAACCGTGTATGAAAGGTACTGGAGGTACTAGTACGGGAAGTAGCCGCATGGGAGGTACGGGAAGTAGTACGGGAAGTAGCCGCATATGGTTCGAGAGATACAGGAAATACTTAATGAACGGGATATAGTGATGGGCATTGGTACAAGTTGTTGGGTAATCTAGGATGTTCCCTTCTTACGGTTTTACATATACTTTGTTTCCTTAATTGTTTGTTATTCCATTCAAGCAACTATACACTGCTAGTGCCTTCCTTTGTTGTAACATTTTTTCAATTCATCCGCGTCGTATCTGTTACCCTATTCAAAAGAGCAAGTAAGGGCCAGTAAAATTTCGTTTCAACACAAGAAAGTGCCCATCATACTGAGAAAATTTCCAGTAAAACACCACAAAAAGTTGCAAGCAGTTCAAAATGAAATTAAAAACGATGAAAAGCTATATTGGTACAGCCATATCAAAAGCACATTTTACATTTCACAGCCGGCACCATGATGAATGGTTCTGACGATTTGCTTTTCCTGTTACATAAGAAGTCTTACTTTTCGAAGCCATTTTGATTTTTGTTATGAAAATATTCAACTGTACAGTACAAATGAGGGCAGTTTTACTTCGTTGATACAAACGACGGAAACTATGACGGCAAAAAGGAACTTCGGGGAGTGAAGATGGATATCACGACTACAATGCCGCAGGGCACCATGACATGTGTCACAGTCAGGTGACGTCAATTTGTGGAGGATGATGGTGTTCATCCCGAGGGGGTGGAGGAGATGGACGGGACGAAACACCATGCTACAGAATATTGGGTACGGGAGAGTGGCACATGAAGCACAATCTGCCTCCTGCTATTGAACATGAGTATCACTCCATGCTGAGCGCATGTTGACACAGGAATAGTAAGGGCAGAGATACCTGTGAACCGATACCGATACCGATACCGATACCGATACCTGTGAACCGATAGCGCCAGAGACAACCGTGTATGAAAGGTACTGGAGGTACTAGTACGGGAAGTAGCCGCATGGGAGGTACGGGAAGTAGTACGGGAAGTAGCCGCATATGGTTCGAGAGATACAGGAAATACTTAATGAACGGGATATAGTGATGGGCATTGGTACAAGTTGTTGGGTAATCTAGGATGTTCCCTTCTTACGGTTTTACATATACTTTGTTTCCTTAATTGTTTGTTATTCCATTCAAGCAACTATACACTGCTAGTGCCTTCCTTTGTTGTAACATTTTTTCAATTCATCCGCGTCGTATCTGTTACCCTATTCAAAAGAGCAAGTAAGGGCCAGTAAAATTTCGTTTCAACACAAGAAAGTGCCCATACTGAGAAAATTTCCAGTAAAACACCACAAAAAGTTGCAAGCAGTTCAAAATGAAATTAAAAACGATGAAAAGCTATATTGGTACAGCCATATCAAAAGCACATTTTACATTTCACAGCCGGCACCATGATGAATGGTTCTGACGATTTGCTTTTCCTGTTACATAAGAAGTCTTACTTTTCGAAGCCATTTTGATTTTTGTTATGAAAATATTCAACTGTACAGTACAAATGAGGGCAGTTTTACTTCGTTGATACAAACGACGGAAACTATGACGGCAAAAAGGAACTTCGAGGAGTGAAGATGGATATCACGACTACAATGCCGCAGGGCACCATGACATGTGTCACAGTCAGGTGACGTCAATTTGTGGAGGATGATGATGTTCATCCCGAGGGGGTGGAGGAGATGGACGGGACGAAACACCATGCTACAGAATATTGGGTACGGGAGAGTGGCACATGAAGCACAATCTGCCTCCTGCTATTGAACATGAGTATCACTCCATGCTGAGCGCATGTTGACACAGGAATAGTAAGGGCAGAGATACCTGTGAACCGATACCGATACCGATACCGATACCTGTGAACCGATAGCGCCAGAGACAACCGTGTATGAAAGGTACTGGAGGTACTAGTATGGGAAGTAGCCGCATGGGAGGTACGGGAAGTAGTACGGGAAGTAGCCGCATATGGTTCGAGAGATACAGGAAATACTTAATGAACGGGATATAGTGATGGGCATTGGTACAAGTTGTTGGGTAATCTAGGATGTTCCCTTCTTATGGTTTTACATATACTTTGTTTCCTTAATTGTTTGTTATTCCATTCAAGCAACTATACACTGCTAGTGCCTTCCTTTGTTGTAACATTTTTTCAATTCATCCGCGTCGTATCTGTTACCCTATTCAAAAGAGCAAGTAAGGGCCAGTAAAATTTCGTTTCAACACAAGAAAGTGCCCATCATACTGAGAAAATTTCCAGTAAAACACCACAAAAAGTTGCAAGCAGTTCAAAATGAAATTAAAAACGATGAAAAGCTATATTGGTACAGCCATATCAAAAGCACATTTTACATTTCACAGCCGGCACCATGATGAATGGTTCTGACGATTTGCTTTTCCTGTTACATAAGAAGTCTTACTTTTCGAAGCCATTTTGATTTTTGTTATGAAAATATTCAACTGTACAGTACAAATGAGGGCAGTTTTATTTCGTTGATACAAACGACGGAAACTATGACGGCAAAAAGGAACTTCGAGGAGTGAAGATGGATATCACGACTACAATGCCGCAGGGCACCATGACATGTGTCACAGTCAGGTGACGTCAATTTGTGGAGGAGGAGGATGTTCATCCCGAGGGGGTGGAGGAGATGGACGGGACGAAACACCATGCTACAGAATATTGGGTACGGGAGAGTGGCACATGAAGCACAATCTGCCTCCTGCTATTGAACATGAGTATCACTCCATGCTGAGCGCATGTTGACACAGGAATAGTAAGGGCAGAGATACCTGTGAACCGATACCGATACCGATACCGATACCTGTGAACCGATAGCGCCAGAGACAACCGTGTATGAAAGGTACTGGAGGTACTAGTATGGGAAGTAGCCGCATGGGAGGTACGGGAAGTAGTACGGGAAGTAGCCGCATATGGTTCGAGAGATACAGGAAATACTTAATGAACGGGATATAGTGATGGGCATTGGTACAAGTTGTTGGGTAATCTAGGATGTTCCCTTCTTATGGTTTTACATATACTTTGTTTCCTTAATTGTTTGTTATTCCATTCAAGCAACTATACACTGCTAGTGCCTTCCTTTGTTGTAACATTTTTTCAATTCATCCGCGTCGTATCTGTTACCCTATTCAAAAGAGCAAGTAAGGGCCAGTAAAATTTCGTTTCAACACAAGAAAGTGCCCATCATACTGAGAAAATTTCCAGTAAAACACCACA
The DNA here is from genome assembly GCA_030268105.1 of Volvox africanus. Classification (NCBI taxonomy): domain Eukaryota; kingdom Viridiplantae; phylum Chlorophyta; class Chlorophyceae; order Chlamydomonadales; family Volvocaceae; genus Volvox; species Volvox africanus. The sequence continues at coordinate 774,537 of BSDZ01000017.1, read as the reverse complement.
AAAAGTTGCAAGCAGTTCAAAATGAAATTAAAAACGATGAAAAGCTATATTGGTACAGCCATATCAAAAGCACATTTTACATTTCACAGCCGGCACCATGATGAATGGTTCTGACGATTTGCTTTTCCTGTTACATAAGAAGTCTTACTTTTCGAAGCCATTTTGATTTTTGTTATGAAAATATTCAACTGTACAGTACAAATGAGGGCAGTTTTACTTCGTTGATACAAACGACGGAAACTATGACGGCAAAAAGGAACTTCGAGGAGTGAAGATGGATATCACGACTACAATGCCGCAGGGCACCATGACATGTGTCACAGTCAGGTGACGTCAATTTGTGGAGGAGGAGGATGTTCATCCCGAGGGGGTGGAGGAGATGGACGGGACGAAACACCATGCTACAGAATATTGGGTACGGGAGAGTGGCACATGAAGCACAATCTGCCTCCTGCTATTGAACATGAGTATCACTCCATGCTGAGCGCATGTTGACACAGGAATAGTAAGGGCAGAGATACCTGTGAACCGATACCGATATCGATACCGATACCTGTGAACCGATAGCGCCAGAGACAACCGTGTATGAAAGGTACTGGAGGTACTAGTAATACAGTTGATATGATACCGTAATACAGTTTGGCAACGGTTGTGTAATAGCTCTTACTTAGGTGCGAGTAACTGCGATGTAAGTTAGATATCGTGACGAGTGCCGTACAGTTATTATCGCGAGTATATTGTTTATGCGCACTCTGCTCTAGTTAGGCTTGCGCGTTACTAACGTTGATACTATAATTATTTATGCCAAATATACACGGTTCCTGCGTCAATACATAATCCTGTAATCTATCCACGTTTCGCATCGGTTGCTCCTATCTTCGCAAGAGGTTATGAGCCCCGGCTCTTCTGAGCCGTAATTATCTCGTCAAGGCATAGGCATCAACCTTTTGGCCAAGCGCTTTCAATTCGGGTACTAGTACGGGAAGTAGCCGCATGGGAGGTACGGGAAGTAGTACGGGAAGTAGCCGCATATGGTTCGAGAGATACAGGAAATACTTAATGAACGGGATATAGTGATGGGCATTGGTACAAGTTGTTGGGTAATCTAGGATGTTCCCTTCTTATGGTTTTACATATACTTTGTTTCCTTAATTGTTTGTTATTCCATTCAAGCAACTATACACTGCTAGTGCCTTCCTTTGTTGTAACATTTTTTCAATTCATCCGCGTCGTATCTGTTACCCTATTCAAAAGAGCAAGTAAGGGCCAGTAAAATTTCGTTTCAACACAAGAAAGTGCCCATCATACTGAGAAAATTTCCAGTAAAACACCACAAAAAGTTGCAAGCAGTTCAAAATGAAATTAAAAACGATGAAAAGCTATATTGGTACAGCCATATCAAAAGCACATTTTACATTTCACAGCCGGCACCATGATGAATGGTTCTGACGATTTGCTTTTCCTGTTACATAAGCAGTCTTACTTTTCGAAGCCATTTTGATTTTTGTTATGAAAATATTCAACTGTACAGTACAAATGAGGGCAGTTTTATTTCGTTGATACAAACGACGGAAACTATGACGGCAAAAAGGAACTTCGAGGAGTGAAGATGGATATCACGACTACAATGCCGCAGGGCACCATGACATGTGTCACAGTCAGGTGACGTCAATTTGTGGAGGAGGAGGATGTTCATCCCGAGGGGGTGGAGGAGATGGACGGGACGAAACACCATGCTACAGAATATTGGGTACGGGAGAGTGGCACATGAAGCACAATCTGCCTCCTGCTATTGAACATGAGTATCACTCCATGCTGAGCGCATGTTGACACAGGAATAGTAAGGGCAGAGATACCTGTGAACCGATACCGATATCGATACCGATACCTGTGAACCGATAGCGCCAGAGACAACCGTGTATGAAAGGTACTGGAGGTACTAGTAATACAGTTGATATGATACCGTAATACAGTTTGGCAACGGTTGTGTAATAGCTCTTACTTAGGTGCGAGTAACTGCGATGTAAGTTAGATATCGTGACGAGTGCCGTACAGTTATTATCGCGAGTATATTGTTTATGCGCACTCTGCTCTAGTTAGGCTTGCGCGTTACTAACGTTGATACTATAATTATTTATGCCAAATATACACGGTTCCTGCGTCAATACATAATCCTGTAATCTATCCACGTTTCGCATCGGTTGCTCCTATCTTCGCAAGAGGTTATGAGCCCCGGCTCTTCTGAGCCGTAATTATCTCGTCAAGGCATAGGCATCAACCTTTTGGCCAAGCGCTTTCAATTCGGGTACTAGTACGGGAAGTAGCCGCATGGGAGGTACGGGAAGTAGTACGGGAAGTAGCCGCATATGGTTCGAGAGATACAGGAAATACTTAATGAACGGGATATAGTGATGGGCATTGGTACAAGTTGTTGGGTAATCTAGGATGTTCCCTTCTTATGGTTTTACATATACTTTGTTTCCTTAATTGTTTGTTATTCCATTCAAGCAACTATACACTGCTAGTGCCTTCCTTTGTTGTAACATTTTTTCAATTCATCCGCGTCGTATCTGTTACCCTATTCAAAAGAGCAAGTAAGGGCCAGTAAAATTTCGTTTCAACACAAGAAAGTGCCCATCATACTGAGAAAATTTCCAGTAAAACACCACAAAAAGTTGCAAGCAGTTCAAAATGAAATTAAAAACGATGAAAAGCTATATTGGTACAGCCATATCAAAAGCACATTTTACATTTCACAGCCGGCACCATGATGAATGGTTCTGACGATTTGCTTTTCCTGTTACATAAGCAGTCTTACTTTTCGAAGCCATTTTGATTTTTGTTATGAAAATATTCAACTGTACAGTACAAATGAGGGCAGTTTTATTTCGTTGATACAAACGACGGAAACTATGACGGCAAAAAGGAACTTCGAGGAGTGAAGATGGATATCACGACTACAATGCCGCAGGGCACCAGGACATGTGTCACAGTCAGGTGACGTCAATTTGTGGAGGAGGAGGATGTTCATCCCGAGGGGGTGGAGGAGATGGACGGGACGAAACACCATGCTACAGAATATTGGGTACGGGAGAGTGGCACATGAAGCACAATCTGCCTCCTGCTATTGAACATGAGTATCACTCCATGCTGAGCGCATGTTGACACAGGAATAGTAAGGGCAGAGATACCTGTGAACCGATACCGATACCGATACCGATACCTGTGAACCGATAGCGCCAGAGACAACCGTGTATGAAAGGTACTGGAGGTACTAGTATGGGAAGTAGCCGCATGGGAGGTACGGGAAGTAGTACGGGAAGTAGCCGCATATGGTTCGAGAGATACAGGAAATACTTAATGAACGGGATATAGTGATGGGCATTGGTACAAGTTGTTGGGTAATCTAGGATGTTCCCTTCTTATGGTTTTACATATACTTTGTTTCCTTAATTGTTTGTTATTCCATTCAAGCAACTATACACTGCTAGTGCCTTCCTTTGTTGTAACATTTTTTCAATTCATCCGCGTCGTATCTGTTACCCTATTCAAAAGAGCAAGTAAGGGCCAGTAAAATTTCGTTTCAACACAAGAAAGTGCCCATCATACTGAGAAAATTTCCAGTAAAACACCACAAAAAGTTGCAAGCAGTTCAAAATGAAATTAAAAACGATGAAAAGCTATATTGGTACAGCCATATCAAAAGCACATTTTACATTTCACAGCCGGCACCATGATGAATGGTTCTGACGATTTGCTTTTCCTGTTACATAAGCAGTCTTACTTTTCGAAGCCATTTTGATTTTTGTTATGAAAATATTCAACTGTACAGTACAAATGAGGGCAGTTTTATTTCGTTGATACAAACGACGGAAACTATGACGGCAAAAAGGAACTTCGAGGAGTGAAGATGGATATCACGACTACAATGCCGCAGGGCACCAGGACATGTGTCACAGTCAGGTGACGTCAATTTGTGGAGGAGGAGGATGTTCATCCCGAGGGGGTGGAGGAGATGGACGGGACGAAACACCATGCTACAGAATATTGGGTACGGGAGAGTGGCACATGAAGCACAATCTGCCTCCTGCTATTGAACATGAGTATCACTCCATGCTGAGCGCATGTTGACACAGGAATAGTAAGGGCAGAGATACCTGTGAACCGATACCGATACCGATACCGATACCTGTGAACCGATAGCGCCAGAGACAACCGTGTATGAAAGGTACTGGAGGTACTAGTATGGGAAGTAGCCGCATGGGAGGTACGGGAAGTAGTACGGGAAGTAGCCGCATATGGTTCGAGAGATACAGGAAATACTTAATGAACGGGATATAGTGATGGGCATTGGTACAAGTTGTTGGGTAATCTAGGATGTTCCCTTCTTATGGTTTTACATATACTTTGTTTCCTTAATTGTTTGTTATTCCATTCAAGCAACTATACACTGCTAGTGCCTTCCTTTGTTGTAACATTTTTTCAATTCATCCGCGTCGTATCTGTTACCCTATTCAAAAGAGCAAGTAAGGGCCAGTAAAATTTCGTTTCAACACAAGAAAGTGCCCATCATACTGAGAAAATTTCCAGTAAAACACCACAAAAAGTTGCAAGCAGTTCAAAATGAAATTAAAAACGATGAAAAGCTATATTGGTACAGCCATATCAAAAGCACATTTTACATTTCACAGCCGGCACCATGATGAATGGTTCTGACGATTTGCTTTTCCTGTTACATAAGAAGTCTTACTTTTCGAAGCCATTTTGATTTTTGTTATGAAAATATTCAACTGTACAGTACAAATGAGGGCAGTTTTATTTCGTTGATACAAACGACGGAAACTATGACGGCAAAAAGGAACTTCGAGGAGTGAAGATGGATATCACGACTACAATGCCGCAGGGCACCATGACATGTGTCACAGTCAGGTGACGTCAATTTGTGGAGGAGGAGGATGTTCATCCCGAGGGGGTGGAGGAGATGGACGGGACGAAACACCATGCTACAGAATATTGGGTACGGGAGAGTGGCACATGAAGCACAATCTGCCTCCTGCTATTGAACATGAGTATCACTCCATGCTGAGCGCATGTTGACACAGGAATAGTAAGGGCAGAGATACCTGTGAACCGATACCGATACCGATACCGATACCTGTGAACCGATAGCGCCAGAGACAACCGTGTATGAAAGGTACTGGAGGTACTAGTACGGGAAGTAGCCGCATGGGAGGTACGGGAAGTAGTACGGGAAGTAGCCGCATATGGTTCGAGAGATACAGGAAATACTTAATGAACGGGATATAGTGATGGGCATTGGTACAAGTTGTTGGGTAATCTAGGATGTTCCCTTCTTATGGTTTTACATATACTTTGTTTCCTTAATTGTTTGTTATTCCATTCAAGCAACTATACACTGCTAGTGCCTTCCTTTGTTGTAACATTTTTTCAATTCATCCGCGTCGTATCTGTTACCCTATTCAAAAGAGCAAGTAAGGGCCAGTAAAATTTCGTTTCAACACAAGAAAGTGCCCATCATACTGAGAAAATTTCCAGTAAAACACCACAAAAAGTTGCAAGCAGTTCAAAATGAAATTAAAAACGATGAAAAGCTATATTGGTACAGCCATATCAAAAGCACATTTTACATTTCACAGCCGGCACCATGATGAATGGTTCTGACGATTTGCTTTTCCTGTTACATAAGAAGTCTTACTTTTCGAAGCCATTTTGATTTTTGTTATGAAAATATTCAACTGTACAGTACAAATGAGGGCAGTTTTACTTCGTTGATACAAACGACGGAAACTATGACGGCAAAAAGGAACTTCGAGGAGTGAAGATGGATATCACGACTACAATGCCGCAGGGCACCATGACATGTGTCACAGTCAGGTGACGTCAATTTGTGGAGGATGATGATGTTCATCCCGAGGGGGTGGAGGAGATGGACGGGACGAAACACCATGCTACAGAATATTGGGTACGGGAGAGTGGCACATGAAGCACAATCTGCCTCCTGCTATTGAACATGAGTATCACTCCATGCTGAGCGCATGTTGACACAGGAATAGTAAGGGCAGAGATACCTGTGAACCGATACCGATACCGATACCGATACCTGTGAACCGATAGCGCCAGAGACAACCGTGTATGAAAGGTACTGGAGGTACTAGTATGGGAAGTAGCCGCATGGGAGGTACGGGAAGTAGTACGGGAAGTAGCCGCATATGGTTCGAGAGATACAGGAAATACTTAATGAACGGGATATAGTGATGGGCATTGGTACAAGTTGTTGGGTAATCTAGGATGTTCCCTTCTTATGGTTTTACATATACTTTGTTTCCTTAATTGTTTGTTATTCCATTCAAGCAACTATACACTGCTAGTGCCTTCCTTTGTTGTAACATTTTTTCAATTCATCCGCGTCATATCTGTTACCCTATTCAAAAGAGCAAGTAAGGGCCAGTAAAATTTCGTTTCAACACAAGAAAGTGCCCATCATACTGAGAAAATTTCCAGTAAAACACCACAAAAAGTTGCAAGCAGTTCAAAATGAAATTAAAAACGATGAAAAGCTATATTGGTACAGCCATATCAAAAGCACATTTTACATTTCACAGCCGGCACCATGATGAATGGTTCTGACGATTTGCTTTTCCTGTTACATAAGAAGTCTTACTTTTCGAAGCCATTTTGATTTTTGTTATGAAAATATTCAACTGTACAGTACAAATGAGGGCAGTTTTATTTCGTTGATACAAACGACGGAAACTATGACGGCAAAAAGGAACTTCGAGGAGTGAAGATGGATATCACGACTACAATGCCGCAGGGCACCAGGACATGTGTCACAGTCAGGTGACGTCAATTTGTGGAGGAGGAGGATGTTCATCCCGAGGGGGTGGAGGAGATGGACGGGACGAAACACCATGCTACAGAATATTGGGTACGGGAGAGTGGCACATGAAGCACAATCTGCCTCCTGCTATTGAACATGAGTATCACTCCATGCTGAGCGCATGTTGACACAGGAATAGTAAGGGCAGAGATACCTGTGAACCGATACCGATACCGATACCGATACCTGTGAACCGATAGCGCCAGAGACAACCGTGTATGAAAGGTACTGGAGGTACTAGTACGGGAAGTAGCCGCATGGGAGCTACGGGAAGTAGTACGGGAAGTAGCCGCATATGGTTCGAGAGATACAGGAAATACTTAATGAACGGGATATAGTGATGGGCATTGGTACAAGTTGTTGGGTAATCTAGGATGTTCCCTTCTTATGGTTTTACATATACTTTGTTTCCTTAATTGTTTGTTATTCCATTCAAGCAACTATACACTGCTAGTGCCTTCCTTTGTTGTAACATTTTTTCAATTCATCCGCGTCGTATCTGTTACCCTATTCAAAAGAGCAAGTAAGGGCCAGTAAAATTTCGTTTCAACACAAGAAAGTGCCCATCATACTGAGAAAATTTCCAGTAAAACACCACAAAAAGTTTCAAGCAGTTCAAAATGAAATTAAAAACGATGAAAAGCTATATTGGTACAGCCATATCAAAAGCACATTTTACATTTCACAGCCGGCACCATGATGAATGGTTCTGACGATTTGCTTTTCCTGTTACATAAGCAGTCTTACTTTTCGAAGCCATTTTGATTTTTGTTATGAAAATATTCAACTGTACAGTACAAATGAGGGCAGTTTTATTTCGTTGATACAAACGACGGAAACTATGACGGCAAAAAGGAACTTCGAGGAGTGAAGATGGATATCACGACTACAATGCCGCAGGGCACCATGACATGTGTCACAGTCAGGTGACGTCAATTTGTGGAGGAGGAGGATGTTCATCCCGAGGGGGTGGAGGAGATGGACGGGACGAAACACCATGCTACAGAATATTGGGTACGGGAGAGTGGCACATGAAGCACAATCTGCCTCCTGCTATTGAACATGAGTATCACTCCATGCTGAGCGCATGTTGACACAGGAATAGTAAGGGCAGAGATACCTGTGAACCGATACCGATACCGATACCGATACCGGTGAACCGATAGCACCAGAGACAACCGTGTATGAAAGGTACTGGAGGTACTAGTACGGGAAGTAGCCGCATGGGAGCTACGGGAAGTAGTACGGGAAGTAGCCGCATATGGTTCGAGAGATACAGGAAATACTTAATGAACGGGATATAGTGATGGGCATTGGTACAAGTTGTTGGGTAATCTAGGATGTTCCCTTCTTATGGTTTTACATATACTTTGTTTCCTTAATTGTTTGTTATTCCATTCAAGCAACTATACACTGCTAGTGCCTTCCTTTGTTGTAACATTTTTTCAATTCATCCGCGTCGTATCTGTTACCCTATTCAAAAGAGCAAGTAAGGGCCAGTAAAATTTCGTTTCAACACAAGAAAGTGCCCATCATACTGAGAAAATTTCCAGTAAAACACCACAAAAAGTTGCAAGCAGTTCAAAATGAAATTAAAAACGATGAAAAGCTATATTGGTACAGCCATATCAAAAGCACATTTTACATTTCACAGCCGGCACCATGATGAATGGTTCTGACGATTTGCTTTTCCTGTTACATAAGCAGTCTTACTTTTCGAAGCCATTTTGATTTTTGTTATGAAAATATTCAACTGTACAGTACAAATGAGGGCAGTTTTATTTCGTTGATACAAACGACGGAAACTATGACGGCAAAAAGGAACTTCGAGGAGTGAAGATGGATATCACGACTACAATGCCGCAGGGCACCATGACATGTGTCACAGTCAGGTGACGTCAATTTGTGGAGGATGATGATGTTCATCCCGAGGGGGTGGAGGAGATGGACGGGACGAAACACCATGCTACAGAATATTGGGTACGGGAGAGTGGCACATGAAGCACAATCTGCCTCCTGCTATTGAACATGAGTATCACTCCATGCTGAGCGCATGTTGACACAGGAATAGTAAGGGCAGAGATACCTGTGAACCGATACCGATACCGATACCGATACCTGTGAACCGATAGCGCCAGAGACAACCGTGTATGAAAGGTACTGGAGGTACTAGTACGGGAAGTAGCCGCATGGGAGCTACGGGAAGTAGTACGGGAAGTAGCCGCATATGGTTCGAGAGATACAGGAAATACTTAATGAACGGGATATAGTGATGGGCATTGGTACAAGTTGTTGGGTAATCTAGGATGTTCCCTTCTTACGGTTTTACATATACTTTGTTTCCTTAATTGTTTGTTATTCCATTCAAGCAACTATACACTGCTAGTGCCTTCCTTTGTTGTAACATTTTTTCAATTCATCCGCGTCGTATCTGTTACCCTATTCAAAAGAGCAAGTAAGGGCCAGTAAAATTTCGTTTCAACACAAGAAAGTGCCCATCATACTGAGAAAATTTCCAGTAAAACAACACAAAAAGTTGCAAGCAGTTCAAAATGAAATTAAAAACGATGAAAAGCTATATTGGTACAGCCATATCAAAAGCACATTTTACATTTCACAGCCGGCACCATGATGAATGGTTCTGACGATTTGCTTTTCCTGTTACATAAGAAGTCTTACTTTTCGAAGCCATTTTGATTTTTGTTATGAAAATATTCAACTGTACAGTACAAATGAGGGCAGTTTTCTTTCGTTGATACAAACGACGGAAACTATGACGGCAAAAAGGAACTTCGAGGACTGAAGATGGATATCACGACTACAATGCCGCAGGGCACCATGACATGTGTCACAGTCAGGTGACGTCAATTTGTGGAGGAGGATGATGTTCATCCCGAGGGGGTGGAGGAGATGGACGGGACGAAACACCATGCTACAGAATATTGGGTACGGGAGAGTGGCACATGAAGCACAATCTGCCTCCTGCTATTGAACTGTTGAAGTAAGCAAAGCGCCCGGCCCCTCGTGACCGTATTACTTGCTCTGACATTCTTTCGTATATGAGTGTTGCTCACATTCCAACATGAACATGAGTATCACTCCATGCTGAGCGCATGTTGACACAGGAATAGTAAGGGCAGAGATACCTGTGAACCGATACCGATACCGGTGAACCGATAGCGCCAGAGACAACCGTGTATGAAAGGTACTGGAGGTACTAGTACGGGAAGTAGCCGCATGGGAGCTACGGGAAGTAGTACGGGAAGTAGCCGCATATGGTTCGAGAGATACAGGAAATACTTAATGAACGGGATATAGTGATGGGCATTGGTACAAGTTGTTGGGTAATCTAGGATGTTCCCTTCTTACGGTTTTACATATACTTTGTTTCCTTAATTGTTTGTTATTCCATTCAAGCAACTATACACTTCTAGTGCCTTCCTTTGTTGTAACATTTTTTCAATTCATCCGCGTCGTATCTGTTACCCTATTCAAAAGAGCAAGTAAGGGCCAGTAAAATTTCGTTTCAACACAAGAAAGTGCCCATCATACTGAGAAAATTTCCAGTAAAACACCACAAAAAGTTGCAAGCAGTTCAAAATGAAATTAAAAACGATGAAAAGCTATATTGGTACAGCCATATCAAAAGCACATTTTACATTTCACAGCCGGCACCATGATGAATGGTTCTGACGATTTGCTTTTCCTGTTACATAAGCAGTCTTACTTTTCGAAGCCATTTTGATTTTTGTTATGAAAATATTCAACTGTACAGTACAAATGAGGGCAGTTTTATTTCGTTGATACAAACGACGGAAACTATGACGGCAAAAAGGAACTTCGAGGACTGAAGATGGATATCACGACTACAATGCCGCAGGGCACCATGACATGTGTCACAGTCAGGTGACGTCAATTTGTGGAGGAGGAGGATGTTCATCCCGAGGGGGTGGAGGAGATGGACGGGACGAAACACCATGCTACAGAATATTGGGTACGGGAGAGTGGCACATGAAGCACAATCTGCCTCCTGCTATTGAACATGAGTATCACTCCATGCTGAGCGCATGTTGACACAGGAATAGTAAGGGCAGAGATACCTGTGAACCGATACCGATACCGATACCGATACCGGTGAACCGATAGCACCAGAGACAACCGTGTATGAAAGGTACTGGAGGTACTAGTACGGGAAGTAGCCGCATGGGAGCTACGGGAAGTAGTACGGGAAGTAGCCGCATATGGTTCGAGAGATACAGGAAATACTTAATGAACGGGATATAGTGATGGGCATTGGTACAAGTTGTTGGGTAATCTAGGATGTTCCCTTCTTATGGTTTTACATATACTTTGTTTCCTTAATTGTTTGTTATTCCATTCAAGCAACTATACACTGCTAGTGCCTTCCTTTGTTGTAACATTTTTTCAATTCATCCGCGTCGTATCTGTTACCCTATTCAAAAGAGCAAGTAAGGGCCAGTAAAATTTCGTTTCAACACAAGAAAGTGCCCATCATACTGAGAAAATTTCCAGTAAAACACCACAAAAAGTTGCAAGCAGTTCAAAATGAAATTAAAAACGATGAAAAGCTATATTGGTACAGCCATATCAAAAGCACATTTTACATTTCACAGCCGGCACCATGATGAATGGTTCTGACGATTTGCTTTTCCTGTTACATAAGCAGTCTTACTTTTCGAAGCCATTTTGATTTTTGTTATGAAAATATTCAACTGTACAGTACAAATGAGGGCAGTTTTATTTCGTTGATACAAACGACGGAAACTATGACGGCAAAAAGGAACTTCGAGGAGTGAAGATGGATATCACGACTACAATGCCGCAGGGCACCATGACATGTGTCACAGTCAGGTGACGTCAATTTGTGGAGGATGATGATGTTCATCCCGAGGGGGTGGAGGAGATGGACGGGACGAAACACCATGCTACAGAATATTGGGTACGGGAGAGTGGCACATGAAGCACAATCTGCCTCCTGCTATTGAACATGAGTATCACTCCATGCTGAGCGCATGTTGACACAGGAATAGTAAGGGCAGAGATACCTGTGAACCGATACCGATACCGATACCGATACCTGTGAACCGATAGCGCCAGAGACAACCGTGTATGAAAGGTACTGGAGGTACTAGTACGGGAAGTAGCCGCATGGGAGCTACGGGAAGTAGTACGGGAAGTAGCCGCATATGGTTCGAGAGATACAGGAAATACTTAATGAACGGGATATAGTGATGGGCATTGGTACAAGTTGTTGGGTAATCTAGGATGTTCCCTTCTTACGGTTTTACATATACTTTGTTTCCTTAATTGTTTGTTATTCCATTCAAGCAACTATACACTGCTAGTGCCTTCCTTTGTTGTAACATTTTTTCAATTCATCCGCGTCGTATCTGTTACCCTATTCAAAAGAGCAAGTAAGGGCCAGTAAAATTTCGTTTCAACACAAGAAAGTGCCCATCATACTGAGAAAATTTCCAGTAAAACAACACAAAAAGTTGCAAGCAGTTCAAAATGAAATTAAAAACGATGAAAAGCTATATTGGTACAGCCATATCAAAAGCACATTTTACATTTCACAGCCGGCACCATGATGAATGGTTCTGACGATTTGCTTTTCCTGTTACATAAGAAGTCTTACTTTTCGAAGCCATTTTGATTTTTGTTATGAAAATATTCAACTGTACAGTACAAATGAGGGCAGTTTTATTTCGTTGATACAAACGACGGAAACTATGACGGCAAAAAGGAACTTCGAGGACTGAAGATGGATATCACGACTACAATGCCGCAGGGCACCATGACATGTGTCACAGTCAGGTGACGTCAATTTGTGGAGGAGGATGATGTTCATCCCGAGGGGGTGGAGGAGATGGACGGGACGAAACACCATGCTACAGAATATTGGGTACGGGAGAGTGGCACATGAAGCACAATCTGCCTCCTGCTATTGAACTGTTGAAGTAAGCAAAGCGCCCGGCCCCTCGTGACCGTATTACTTGCTCTGACATTCTTTCGTATATGAGTGTTGCTCACATTCCAACATGAACATGAGTATCACTCCATGCTGAGCGCATGTTGACACAGGAATAGTAAGGGCAGAGATACCTGTGAACCGATACCGATACCGGTGAACCGATAGCGCCAGAGACAACCGTGTATGAAAGGTACTGGAGGTACTAGTACGGGAAGTAGCCGCATGGGAGCTACGGGAAGTAGTACGGGAAGTAGCCGCATATGGTTCGAGAGATACAGGAAATACTTAATGAACGGGATATAGTGATGGGCATTGGTACAAGTTGTTGGGTAATCTAGGATGTTCCCTTCTTACGGTTTTACATATACTTTGTTTCCTTAATTGTTTGTTATTCCATTCAAGCAACTATACACTTCTAGTGCCTTCCTTTGTTGTAACATTTTTTCAATTCATCCGCGTCGTATCTGTTACCCTATTCAAAAGAGCAAGTAAGGGCCAGTAAAATTTCGTTTCAACACAAGAAAGTGCCCATCATACTGAGAAAATTTCCAGTAAAACACCACAAAAAGTTGCAAGCAGTTCAAAATGAAATTAAAAACGATGAAAAGCTATATTGGTACAGCCATATCAAAAGCACATTTTACATTTCACAGCCGGCACCATGATGAATGGTTCTGACGATTTGCTTTTCCTGTTACATAAGCAGTCTTACTTTTCGAAGCCATTTTGATTTTTGTTATGAAAATATTCAACTGTACAGTACAAATGAGGGCAGTTTTATTTCGTTGATACAAACGACGGAAACTATGACGGCAAAAAGGAACTTCGAGGACTGAAGATGGATATCACGACTACAATGCCGCAGGGCACCATGACATGTGTCACAGTCAGGTGACGTCAATTTGTGGAGGAGGAGGATGTTCATCCCGAGGGGGTGGAGGAGATGGACGGGACGAAACACCATGCTACAGAATATTGGGTACGGGAGAGTGGCACATGAAGCACAATCTGCCTCCTGCTATTGAACTGTTGAAGTAAGCAAAGCGCCCGGCCCCTCGTGGGCCGTATTACTTGCTCTGACATTCTTTCGTATATGAGTGTTGCTCACATTCCAACATGAACATGAGTATCACTCCATGCTGAGCGCATGTTGACACAGGAATAGTAAGGGCAGAGATACCTGTGAACCGATACCGATACCGATACCGATACCGGTGAACCGATAGCGCCAGAGACAACCGTGTATGAAAGGTACTGGAGGTACTAGTACGGGAAGTAGCCGCATGGGAGCTACGGGAAGTAGTACGGGAAGTAGCCGCATATGGTTCGAGAGATACAGGAAATACTTAATGAACGGGATATAGTGATGGGCATTGGTACAAGTTGTTGGGTAATCTAGGATGTTCCCTTCTTACGGTTTTACATATACTTTGTTTCCTTAATTGTTTGTTATTCCATTCAAGCAACTATACACTGCTAGTGCCTTCCTTTGTTGTAACATTTTTTCAATTCATCCGCGTCGTATCTGTTACCCTATTCAAAAGAGCAAGTAAGGGCCAGTAAAATTTCGTTTCAACACAAGAAAGTGCCCATCATACTGAGAAAATTTCCAGTAAAACACCACAAAAAGTTTCAAGCAGTTCAAAATGAAATTAAAAACGATGAAAAGCTATATTGGTACAGCCATATCAAAAGCACATTTTACATTTCACAGCCGGCACCATGATGAATGGTTCTGACGATTTGCTTTTCCTGTTACATAAGCAGTCTTACTTTTCGAAGCCATTTTGATTTTTGTTATGAAAATATTCAACTGTACAGTACAAATGAGGGCAGTTTTATTTCGTTGATACAAACGACGGAAACTATGACGGCAAAAAGGAACTTCGAGGAGTGAAGATGGATATCACGACTACAATGCCGCAGGGCACCATGACATGTGTCACAGTCAGGTGACGTCAATTTGTGGAGGATGATGATGTTCATCCCGAGGGGGTGGAGGAGATGGACGGGACGAAACACCATGCTACAGAATATTGGGTACGGGAGAGTGGCACATGAAGCACAATCTGCCTCCTGCTATTGAACATGAGTATCACTCCATGCTGAGCGCATGTTGACACAGGAATAGTAAGGGCAGAGATACCTGTGAACCGATACCGATACCGATACCGATACCTGTGAACCGATAGCGCCAGAGACAACCGTGTATGAAAGGTACTGGAGGTACTAGTACGGGAAGTAGCCGCATGGGAGCTACGGGAAGTAGTACGGGAAGTAGCCGCATATGGTTCGAGAGATACAGGAAATACTTAATGAACGGGATATAGTGATGGGCATTGGTACAAGTTGTTGGGTAATCTAGGATGTTCCCTTCTTACGGTTTTACATATACTTTGTTTCCTTAATTGTTTGTTATTCCATTCAAGCAACTACACACTGCTAGTGCCTTCCTTTGTTGTAACATTTTTTTTGTAATTCATCCGCGTCGTATCTGTTACCCTATTCAAAAGAGCAAGTAAGGGCCAGTAAAATTTCGTTTCAACACAAGAAAGTGCCCATACTGAGAAAATTTCCAGTAAAACACCACAAAAAGTTGCAAGCAGTTCAAAATGAAATTAAAAACGATGAAAAGCTATATTGGTACAGCCATATCAAAAGCACATTTTACATTTCACAGCCGGCACCATGATGAATGGTTCTGACGATTTGCTTTTCCTGTTACATAAGCAGTCTTACTTTTCGAAGCCATTTTGATTTTTGTTATGAAAATATTCAACTGTACAGTACAAATGAGGGCAGTTTTATTTCGTTGATACAAAAGTAAAGTCCTCACTTTGAGTATAAAGAACTGACATGCAATTTATACAAATATATGCACGCACAATATACTGGCTAGTATAAAACTATTTCAAAACGGTGAAAAACGCGACTATACAAGCAGTTTAGCATTTTACAGCCGGCACAATTATGATTTATGGTTTTGACGGAAATTGAAATATTCAGTTGTACAGGAACTATATGGGCAAGTTAAAGTTCATTTTACCACGAGAAAGTCCCCACATTTAAAATAAGCAACTGAAATACACAAACTAGATGCAAGTTGTTCAAACACCAGAAGAAGGTGAAAAACTAAAACTAAATTGCTTACACAATTACAGCATTTTACATAATTACACATTTATATTTTTTGCAGTTTAGTTTTATCGGTTTTCAGCATGCTTGTCCACGGCGTCAACCCTGCTCTCGTCGTGGTTGTCCTCCATCTTCATCGTATAAATGCTGTACGTGCTTATCATTGCCGTGCTGGATTCCGTTGTGCTCGCCATCATCACAGTAAGCAGCAGCAGTTGTAGCATCCAATCTTGCTCTGGTTCATTCCTACCGGCAGGCGAGATCGGTTTCGGCTGTGGCCTACTACTTATCCCCAAAACGGTCGCTATTTTCCAAAACGTCCAGCTCTACACGGTTCGTTCCTACATCACATTGCTTCTCAACTTTCGCCAATCCATTCGGCCGGTTTATCCACATGCCATGTCGCGTCACAACATGCGACCCATCCACGTTCTGTTTCTTGTATCTTGTCTCTTCACGTTCTCGCAATTTTGCAATGGAGGGCTTGGAAAGGTTTGTTGAGAATGGATTAGTGAAGGGGATTGACACGAAGTCGAGAAAGGCATCCATTTCCGTGAAGTGCGGCGAATGCACCATGTCAAGGCGAAACCGTGTGGTGCATGCATCTGGTCACGAATCTGAGAAGCCAGTAGAGCGGCCAACCTGTATTTTCCCACATTGCAAATGTCGGCGGCTTGTCGTCACGTCCGTCATCATGCACATGCAACATGCACATGCATCTAGTCACGTACCGAGAAGCCAGTAGAGCGGATCAGAGGAGGTATGGGTGGAGTTAGGCCGAAGAAGACTCCGAAGGATGTACAGCATGCTTATTCCCAGAGGATCGGTGTGTGTAGGCACAAACCATGTCAAGTTGGACGGATTGGCAGGAGGCTGGCGATGCCCGTGCAGAGGCTGAAGAACATACGGCACAAACCAACGGATCGTAGATCATGACACCCACAAGCAAGAAGATGGACGAGCTGGGTCAAGCAACAGAGCGGATCCGTCAGGGACAAGACCCGAGCGAGATTGGGTGATACTGGTGCTGATGATGATGTTGATGATGATGGCGAGCACGACGGAAACTATGACGGCAAAAAGGAACTTCGAGGAGTGAAGATGGATATCACGACTACAATGCCGCAGGGCACCAGGACATGTGTCACAGTCAGGTGACGTCAATTTGTGGAGGATGATGGTGTTCATCCCGAGGGGGTGGAGGAGATGGACGGGACGAAACACCATGCTACAGAATATTGGGTACGGGAGGGTACGGCATATGAAGCACAATCTGCCTCCTGCTATTGAACATGAGTATCACTCCATGCTGAGCGCATGTTGACACAGGAATAGTAAGGGCAGAGATACCTGTGAACCGATACCAATACCGATACCGATACCTGTGAACCGATAGCACCAGAGACAACCGTGTATGAAAGGTACTGGAGGTACTAGTACGGGAAGTAGCCGCATGGGAGCTACGGGAAGTAGTACGGGAAGTAGCCGCATATGGTTCGAGAGATACAGGAAATACTTAATGAACGGGATATAGTGATGGGCATTGGTACAAGTTGTTGGGTAATCTAGGATGTTCCCTTCTTATGGTTTTACATATACTTTGTTTCCTTAATTGTTTGTTATTCCATTCAAGCAACTATACACTGCTAGTGCCTTCCTTTATTGCAACATTTTTTTAATTCATCCGCGTCGTATCTGTTACCCTATTCAAAAGAGCAAGTAAGGGCCAGTAAAATTTCGTTTCAACACAAGAAAGTGCCCATCATACTGAGAAAATTTCCAGTAAAACACCACAAAAAGTTGCAAGCAGTTCAAAATGAAATTAAAAACGATGAAAAGCTATATTGGTACAGCCATATCAAAAGCACATTTTACATTTCACAGCTGGCACCATGATGAATGGTTCTGACGATTTGCTTTTCCTGTTACATAAGCAGTCTTACTTTTCGAAGCCATTTTGATTTTTGTTATGAAAATATTCAACTGTACAGTACAAATGAGGGCAGTTTTATTTCGTTGATACAAAAGTAAAGTCCTCACTTTGAGTATAAAGAACTGACATGCAATTTATACAAATATATGCACGCACAATATACTGGCTAGTATAAAACTATTTCAAAACGGTGAAAAACGCGACTATACAAGCAGTTTAGCATTTTACAGCCGGCACAATTATGATTTATGGTTTTGACGGAAATTGAAATATTCAGTTGTACAGGAACTATATGGGCAAGTTAAAGTTCATTGCTTATCATTGCCGTGCTGGATTCCGTTGTGCTCGCCATCATCACAGTAAGCAGCAGCAGTTGTAGCATCCAATCTTGCTCTGGTTCATTCCTACCGGCAGGCGAGATCGGTTTCGGCTGTGGCCTACTACTTATCCCCAAAACGGTCGCTATTTTCCAAAACGTCCAGCTCTACACGGTTCGTTCCTACATCACATTGCTTCTCAACTTTCGCCAATCCATTCGGCCGGTTTATCCACATGCCATGTCGCGTCACAACATGCGACCCATCCACGTTCTGTTTCTTGTATCTTGTCTCTTCACGTTCTCGCAATGTTGCAATGGAGGGCTTGGAAAGGTTTGTTGAGAATGGATTAGTGAAGGGGATTGACATGAAGTCGAGAAAGGCATCCATTTCCGTGAAGTGCGGCGAATGCACCATGTCAAGGCGAAACCGTGTGGTGCATGCATCTGGTCACGAATCTGAGAAGCCAGTAGAGGGGATACGTGATGTGCGTGGAACTATGCCGAAGAAGACCGCGAAGGATGTGCGGCATGCACGCGAAACTATACGACCAAGCAGCGTAGCTATTAAGCCCTAAAGGCTCGGCCAACCTGTATTTTCCCACATTGCAAATGTCGGCGGCTTGTCGTCACGTCCGTCATCATGCACATGCAACATGCACATGCATCTAGTCACGTACCGAGAAGCCAGTAGAGCGGATCAGAGGAGGTATGGGTGGAGTTAGGCCGAAGAAGACTCCGAAGGATGTACAGCATGCTTATTCCCAGAGGATCGGTGTGTGTAGGCACAAACCATGTCAAGTTGGACGGATTGGCAGGAGGCTGGCGATGCCCGTGCAGAGGCTGAAGAACATACGGCACAAACCAACGGATCGTAGATCATGACACCTGTTGTACCTACAGTGTTGAACTGTCCACCGCGGTCCGAGATCACATTTTTGGGAACCCCGTGTAACCGAACCACATTGTCGAAAAACAAACGTGCGGTTTGCTCAGCTGTGCAGGATGTTGTACCTCTCGTTCGCGTTTGCTCATAAGTATCTGCACGTCTGGAGACTATCGACACCGATGCGCGAGCACTTGCAAGTACAGCAAGGCAAGCGAGAGCAAACAGAGACAGCGGAAGACTTCAAGACGAAGAGAGATATAACTTACGGTCTTACAGATCGGAATGATGAAATGGACGAAATCGCCGTCAGCGCCGGAAGCAAGCAATCATCACGCGGCGGTGATTAGCGAAGTTCAGGCTTAGCTCGGGCTAAGTAGAATATCGTATAGTAATAGTAATGCAGAACACACAAGTGTTCTCCGGTATCGAATGTCTTGTCTAGCTTAGCCGTCCTCGCATCTGTTATACTCGCAGCATCGCAGTGCCGTACGATTCACATTAGGAGGCCGATCCTAGATGTGACAACCCTACTGCGTCTAGGCGATGTCTACGCATAATAACGTATAAGCCTTTCCGGCATTCGCATGATGCAAGGGTCCGGATAACGATATCCGGTTGCAGGGCATGTATCGCGACGAGTGCGGCGCTCTCAACGTGTGCTTAAATGAAGTAATATTATATCAGATAATATTACTTATCGTTTCGTAGCACGAGCATAATGCGCACTTCAATGCTTCGAGCTTTCATGCATGCTAGGCGGATTTGCCATGGTGCGATGTCGCGATGGATAATGACAACATGCCAAATGCATATATAAATGTATGCGAATACATTTATATTATGCAGATTCATTCATATGTAATGCGTTCATCACAAAAGCACTTCGCCTCATAGGATCACGTCGACCTACGCGTCGACGGGAAATGAACCGTAGCACAACAATTATCCCCCCTCCCGTATGCAGCGTCCTCGCTGCATCATACAGCATCGACTGCAGGGGTCATTGGGTTTGCGTGGCACGTTTGCGGGCTTCCTCGAGCAGGGGTTTCATGTCCTGTGAGAAGTTGCGTGCCGGTTCCCATGAGTTGTGCTCGTCGGTATACCCTGTCCACTTAACCAAGTACTCGTGTACTGTTCGCTTACGTCGGTGTCGGCCCACACGACGCGCGCGATAATCTAACACCCGCTCCACATCGTAAAACTTCTGTTTACCAGCGATCCAGGTCTCGGGAACTGGTTCGATCGCTGCGGGGGCGTTAGCAGGCTCAGGGACGGGTTCCGTACTACGATACGGACGAACAAGCGATACGTGAAACGTGGGGTGAATGGTCATATCAGTGGGCAATGCAAGCTCCACAGCCACATTCCCAACCATGCGCACGACAGGATACGGACCAATCCAGCGGGGTAAGAGTTTTCGGGATCCGTCGGCCAAGGAACGCAAGTTCTTGGTGCTTAGCAACACGAGTTGCCCTTCCGAAAACGTCACATCCTGCTTAGATTTGTTATAGTATTCCGTCGTTCGTTGCTGCGCCGCGTCCAAACACGACTTTGCGTCTGTGATTCGGGACATAAAAGACTTGGCAAAAAGTTTAGCAGCAGGCACGTTCACTTGCAACTCACGCCACACGGGTAGCGCGGGATGAAACCCGTAGTTAAGAAAGAACGGACTTTTGCCTGTAGAGCGGTTAACAGCATTGTTAAGCGTGAATTCTGCCGCAGTCAAATATGTATCCCAAACAAGTGGTGTGCGACCAGCATAATTGCGCAACATATCACCCAACGTGCGGTTTGTGCGTTCGGTTTGACCATCAGTCTGCGGGTGATACGCTGTGCTCAGGTCGACGCGCATGCCAACTAGTTTGCAGAGCGCTTCCCAAAACTTAGACGTGAACTGTCCACCGCGGTCCGAGATCACATTTTTGGGAACCCCGTGTAACCGAACCACATTGTCGAAAAACAAACGTGCGGTTTGCTCAGCTGTGCAGGATGTTGTACCTCTCGTTCGCGTTTGCTCATAAGTATCTGCACGTCTGGAGACTATCGACACCGATGCGCGAGCACTTGCAAGTACAGCAAGGCAAGCGAGAGCAAACAGAGACAGCGGAAGACTTCAAGACGAAGAGAGATATAACTTACGGTCTTACAGATCGGAATGATGAAATGGACGAAATCGCCGTCAGCGCCGGAAGCAAGCAATCATCACGCGGCGGTGATTAGCGAAGTTCAGGCTTAGCTCGGGCTAAGTAGAATATCGTATAGTAATAGTAATGCAGAACACACAAGTGTTCTCCGGTATCGAATGTCTTGTCTAGCTTAGCCGTCCTCGCATCTGTTATACTCGCAGCATCGCAGTGCCGTACGATTCACATTAGGAGGCCGATCCTAGATGTGACAACCCTACTGCGTCTAGGCGATGTCTACGCATAATAACGTATAAGCCTTTCCGGCATTCGCATGATGCAAGGGTCCGGATAACGATATCCGGTTGCAGGGCATGTATCGCGACGAGTGCGGCGCTCTCAACGTGTGCTTAAATGAAGTAATATTATATCAGATAATATTACTTATCGTTTCGTAGCACGAGCATAATGCGCACTTCAATGCTTCGAGCTTTCATGCATGCTAGGCGGATTTGCCATGGTGCGATGTCGCGATGGATAATGACAACATGCCAGATGCATATATAAATGTATGCGAATACATTTATATCATGCAGATTCATTCATATGTAATGCGTTCATCACAAAAGCACTTCGCCTCATAGGATCGCGTCGACCTACGCGTCGACGGGAAATGAACCGTAGCACAACAATTATCCCCCCTCCCGTATGCAGCGTCCTCGCTGCATCATGCAGCATCAACTGCAGGGGTCATTGGGCTTGCGTGGCACGTTTGCGGGCTTCTTCGAGCAGGGGTTTCATGTCCTGTGAGAAGTTGCGTGCCGGTTCCCATGAGTTGTGCTCGTCGGTATACCCTGTCCACTTAACCAAGTACTCGTGTACTGTTCGCTTACGTCGGTGTCGGCCCACACGACGCGCGCGATAATCTAACACCCGCTCCACATCATAAAACTTCTGTTTACCAGCGATCCAGGTCTCGGGAACTGGTTCGATCGCTGCGGGGGCGTTAGCAGGCTCAGGGACGGGTTCCGTACTACGATACGGACGAACAAGCGATACGTGAAACGTGGGGTGAATGGTCATATCAGTGGGCAATGCAAGCTCCACAGCCACATTCCCAACCATGCGCACGACAGGATACGGACCAATCCAGCGGGGTAAGAGTTTCTAGCTGGGTCCGAGCTCGGACCTGCTCCTCCTGTACCACGGACACCCGAGCTAGCGCCCCCACGCGCCTTGCGTTGCCCGTTGCTGCGTCGCGTCGCGGCAGTAGGCGTGGGGCGGGTCGCGCCGAGGTCCTGGTCGAGAGCTACAGCTTCCCCAAGCGGATCCTGCACTTGCACGGCATTTGCACGAGGGGCAGACTTGACTTCTTCCTCGCCGGCAAGGAGTCGTATCTCCGCACCCTTAGCAAAAGCGACCAACGCGTCATACGACTTGATCTGCGCTCCAACCAAGTCAGTGGCGCACCATTTAGCCAAAAGTTTCGTTAGGCCTCGCCTAAACCAAAAGACACGCTCAGATTCGGTGAGGTCAGCAATGGGAGTCACAAGTGCTTCGAAGCGTGACTGGTACGCAGGTACATTTTCATCCCGACGCATGTGGTAGCTACCGGCTGCCAAAACGTTACGAGCTTCCACATCGCGTGCTTGAACCTCAGTAGCGAATCGTGCGAGCAAAGCGGCGACCAACTCGTCAAAAGTATAGCTGCCTCGGGCGTTGGTCCAATTGCGATACCAGTCCTTCGCTGCGCCCTCGAGGGTGTTACCAACGAAGAGACACCTGATACCGTCATTATCGCCACCATGAACAGCTTGGAGGTACTTTTTAGCGTCACGCACGTACGCACGAGTTGCATCGGCTATGCTATGCCCTGGTGTCTTGTCGGCCAGCGAAATATTGAGCCTAGGAACGGGAATCGACAATCTCATCACCTCAGGGATGTCATCATGCCCTCGAGCTTGAGGTAATGGCAGAACCCTTGGTCCAGCAGTGTTGTCCATATTCGTGTTCACTGCTGAATGTGGCACAATTAAGTGAGCAGGGGTCTGAAGGAAAAGGGGCTCTTGAGTGGCTCGCGCGCCAACAGTCTCAAGACCTCTATCCGGCGCTCTAGCAGCTACAACGAAATCGGGTTGGCTAGCTAGGCTAGTGTGCGGCGTATCGTCGTGTTCCGCGGACATGGAGCACGAAACGATACCCTAGTTTTGCGTAATAGAAGCCGACTTCTATCGCAAAGGCAAGAGTACAAAGCGATTCGGTGAGCCTACCGACAGTACTCTTGAGAAGATTCAGCAAACTCAGCAAGTAATTGCCCAGCTGAGTCCTGATCTCCGTAGTTTGGGCAATGAGAGTCGCCAACTGGTCCGGACGAACGCCGGTCTCAGTCGCCGCGGCAAGCAATGCCGGTGCACTGAGATTACCTGCGACTCAGAGCGTACACTTACACAACAAGTGCAGCAATCTAAGCAAAAGCAATTAAACAATTACAAACCGGAAGCGGCGGCGTCCAAAACGGCGCGGCCTAAGTCTTCGGCAAAAGTATCTAGCGGTCCTCGTGGTTCGACGCTGGAAGTCGCCATAGAAAGCACCTACTTCCGATTAGACAGAGAGAGACAGTTAGGCAACGAACCTGTCTCGATACCAAATTGTTGTACCTCTCGTTCGCGTTTGCTCATAAGTATCTGCACGTCTGGAGACTATCGACACCGATGCGCGAGCACTTGCAAGTACAGCAAGGCAAGCGAGAGCAAACAGAGACAGCGGAAGACTTCAAGACGAAGAGAGATATAACTTACGGTCTTACAGATCGGAATGATGCAATGGACGAAATCGCCGTCAGCGCCGGAAGCAAGCAATCATCACGCGGCGGTGATTAGTGAAGTTCAGGCTTAGCTCGGGCTAAGTAGAATATCGTATAGTAATAGTAATGTAGAACACACAAGTGTTCTCCGGTATCGAATGTCTTGTCTAGCTTAGCCGTCCTCGCATCTGTTATACTCGCAGCATCGCAGTGCCGTGCGATTCACATTAGGAGGCCGATCCTAGATGTGACAACCCTACTGCGTCTAGGCGATGTCTACGCATAATAACGTATAAGCCTTTCCGGCATTCGCATGATGCAAGGGTCCGGATAACGATATCCGGTTGCAGGGCATGTATCGCGACGAGTGCGGCGCTCTCAACGTGTGCTTAAATGAAGTAATATTATATCAGATAATATTACTTATCGTTTCGTAGCACGAGCATAATGCGCACTTCAATGCTTCGAGCTTTCATGCATGCTAGGCGGATTTGCCATGGTGCGATGTCGCGATGGATAATGACAACATGCCAAATGCATATATAAATGTATGCGAATACATTTATATCATGCAGATTCATTCATATGTAATGCGTTCATCACAAAAGCACTTCGCCTCATAGGATCGCGTCGACCTACGCGTCGACGGGAAATGAACCGTAGCACAACACAGGATGATGTGCATGGTGCTAGGTGAACCATCTTAGTCAGACGATCGACCATTACGAACACCGCATCGTATCCCCCCTCAGTTTTGGGCAGCGCGACTACGAAGTCCTTGAAGTCCCTGGAAACACTTTCCCAAGGCGCATCCGGGACAGGCAACGGTTGCAACAACCCATGGCCCTTACCGGACAAAGCCTTATTGCGCTGGCACAGACTGCATGTCTGTACGAAGTTCGCCGCATCCTTAGCCAAACGAGGCCACCAAAAGGAACGTTGCACCAAGTCGATCAATCGCTTGCTACCAGGGTGTCCTGCTAACGGGTCCTCGTGGAACCGCGCAAGGATGTCGTAGCGTAGCGCGTCGTCGTTCGGAACGACGATTTGCGTAGCTGCACCCTCCGTCCGTAGCCAAAGGCCATTCTGCTTGCGAAGGTTTTCTACATTAGCCGGGTCCGCGAACCAGGCGTCTGCGTTGTAGGCAACCTTCAACCGCTCCGCGAGGTCCGTCTCGATCGGTACCTCCTCGCTACGCGGCCGCACGACGGGCGCTGCCAAAATTGCAGCGTGTAGCGACGGATGTCGACTGAGAGCATCGGCAATATTCAATTTACCAGAAATATACTCCCAGGTGCAGTTGAACCTAGCTAGATATTCCATCCACCTAGCTTGACGGCGGTTCAACGTCGGAACGCTTTGCAAAAACGTTAGGGGCTTATGGTCAGTCTTTAAAGTAAACGGGCGTCCCTCGAGGTAACAGCGCCATTCCTTTAAAGCATGCAGCACGGCCAGAAGCTCCTGTTCCCCGGTGGTGTAGCGAATCTCCGCACCAGAAAACTTCTTACTCGTGAAGGCGATCGGTCGCCCTTCCTGTAACAATACAGCGCCGCTTCCAAATATTGAGGCATCAGACACTACCTCAACACGAAATGGCAACGAGTAATCAGGGAATGCAAGGGTGACATCTTCGGCAACGATCCGTTTGAGCTCTTCGAATGCCCGCTGGCATTGCGACGTCCACGACTCGAGCGAAACGAAAACGCCTTTGCGAGTTAAGTTAGTAAGCGGGGCCGCAATGATGGAATATTTTTCAATGAACTTTCGGAAATAATTGGTCAAGCCAAGGAACTTACGCAGCTCCGTGAGGTTCTGAGGCGCGGGCCAATCGCGAACCACGGCGACCTTCCGCGGGTCCATCTTCACACCGGTGGCCGACACAATGTGACCCAAATATTCCACCTGAGGCTGCGCCCAAAAGCATTTGGCGCGTTTAGCAAACAATTGCTCCCGCCTCATAACGTCGAGCACGAGCCGAAGATGCTCCAAGTGCTCCTCGCGCGTCTTAGAATATACCAAGATGTCATCCAGGTAGCAAACAACGAACCTGTCGATAAACGGCCTAAACATTCGGTCCATAACCGCCTGAAACGTCGCAGGGGCATTAGTCAAACCAAACGATAGGACCGTATACTCAAAGTGACCGAAGGGCGTCCGAAAAGCGGTTTTCGGGATATCAGAGGCAGCGATGCGAATCTGATTGTAGCCCTGTTGTAAGTCAATTGAGGAAAAATAAGCCGAGCCCTTCAGCTTATCCAACAGGTCGTCAACGCGTGGCAAAGGGTAGCGATTTTTCACCGTATTCGCATTTAACCCCTGGTAATCAATGCACATGCGCAAGGTCCCATCCTTCTTACCGACAAACAAAATCGGTGCAGAAAACGGGGATGTGCTGGGGCGTATCATACCCTTCGCGAGCAAATCCGTCACCTGGCGCTTTACCTCGTCCAGCTCCAATGGACTCAACCTGTACATTGGCCGGGCCGTAGGCTGCGCTCCAGGCATGAGAGGGATTGTGTGATCAACAGGACGCATAGGTGGTAGGCCAGGGATATCTTTAAAGACGTCCTCATACTGCGACAGTAGGGCCTCAACCTCAGGATCCGCAGAAATCTGCGCGGTGGTGACACAACAGCTCACCCGCGGCCTTAAAAGCAGTCCGTGGGCACCCTTCCGTAACAAACGGACGGCCTCCTTACGCCCGACTAGCTCTGGTTCGATTCGCGCGGCCATTGCGGTCACAGCGAAATTAACCATAGGCACCGCCTCAGTTTCGCCCTCCTTTGGTGTGACATGTTCGAACGACAGGAAAGGTACCTTAATCGACAGAGTACCCTTGCACATATGCAGGGTTGCGGTCTCCATGTCGATGCGCGCGCGGTACTGTCGTAATGTCGACGACCCCATTATGTACGGTGCAGTCTCTGCTAAGCCCTGCAGCACGTACGGCCGGGTCACAACACGCAAAGGGCCTAACGATAGGCTAAGGGTAATCCTGCCCACGATGGGATGCTTACCCCCGTCAGCAAGGGTAACCTGTGGACAATCAGACGACTCTGGGGACAACCCCAGCGCATTCACCTCTGCGACAGAGATGAAGTCGTCGCTGGCACCGGTGTCAACAAGTGCCTTCAGAGTACGGCCATTCAAACCGATCTGAACCACAGGGACACGGTTATCTACGAGCGAATGCCCAGCAGACAACGTCAGTGCACTTAAGGCGGGTCTGTAACCAACGGCACCCCCATCAGGAGCTTCGTACCAAACGTCAACCGAGTAGGATAGGTGTGGCCACGGAGCCAGCGTACCCTCCCAATCCACACCATTAAACAAAACGGTGCCCGGCTCGAACCGGTGGACATGCCGCATACCCCTTAACAATGCCTCTGCCTTGCGCCGACAGAAAGCAGGGAGTAATACACATGCGGCAGTGCCTGGATATTGACGCCTACATCTCCTGTATATGGCCAACTGTTCCGACATCTCACGCAGAGACGAGGGGATGAACAAAACCACGTGGTTAGACAGATCGATAGACGACAGGGGACGGCGAGGTGTAAACAAATTACACAACGGGTCGAAGCAGAGAAGTCCCGTGCGTCCGTCAAGCGTGATGCGTCGCGCAATGACTCGCTCGATGTGTCCAAGTACACAAGGCAACAATGCCTTAACGGCTGGCCGTAAGGATGACCACCGACCACGCGTTAGTTCAGAAATCCCAGGTGGTGCCCCCTCCGCAGGAACCCGGGCAAGCCCCTATTTCGGCTGAGGTACAAACGGCGGCATTAGAGGGCAATCCTTCGTGGAATGGTTCTCCGCACACCGTAGACAAACGTTGGCCAATTTTCGACGCTCGAATTCGGAACGATTGCAATTCCATTTTGGCATAAATGTGTCGTCCGTACGAGTATGCTTCGCGTTGGGGTCGGAACGCTGTGCGGCTGCCGACGACGGTGCACCACCACGCTTCCTGTTCCTAGCTGGGTCCGAGCTCGGACCTGCTCCTCCTGTACCACGGACACCCGAGCTAGCGCCCCCGCGCGCCTTGCGTTGCCCGTTGCTGCGTCGCGTCGCGGCAGTAGGCGTGGGGCGGGTCGCGCCGAGGTCCTGGTCGAGAGCTACAGCTTCCCCAAGCGGATCCTGCACTTGCACGGCATTTGCACGAGGGGCAGACTTGACTTCTTCCTCGCCGGCAAGGAGTCGTATCTCCGCACCCTTAGCAAAAGCGACCAACGCGTCATACGACTTGATCTGCGCTCCAACCAAGTCAGTGGCGCACCATTTAGCCAAAAGTTTCGTTAGGCCTCGCCTAAACCAAAAGACACGCTCAGATTCGGTGAGGTCAGCAATGGGAGTCACAAGTGCTTCGAAGCGTGACTGGTACGCAGGTACATATTTCATCCCGACGCATGTGGTAGCTACCGGCTGCCAAAACGTTACGAGCTTCCACATCGCGTGCTTGAACCTCAGTAGCGAATCGTGCGAGCAAAGCGGCGACCAACTCGTCAAAAGTATAGCTGCCCCGGGCGTTGGTCCAATTGCGATACCAGTCCTTCGCTGCGCCCTCGAGGGTGTTACCAACGAAGAGACACCTGATACCGTCATTATCGCCACCATGAACAGCCTGGAGATACTTTTTAGCGTCACGCACGTACGCACGAGTTGCATCGGCTATGCTATGCCCTGGTGTCTTGTCGGTCAGCGAAATATTGAGCCTAGGAACGGGAATCGACAATCTCATCACCTCAGGGATGTCATCATGCCCTCGAGCTTGAGGTAATGGCAGAACCCTTGGTCCAGCAGTGTTGTCCATATTCGTGTTCACTGCTGAATGCGGCACAATTAAGTGAGCAGGGGTCTGAAGGAAAAGGGGCTCTTGAGTGGCTCGCGCGCCAACAGTCTCAAGACCTCTATCCGGTGCTCTAGCAGCCACAACAAAATCGGGTTGGCTAGCTAGGCTAGTGTGCGGCGTATCGTCGTGTTCCGCGGACATGAAGCACGAAACGATACCCTAAGTTTGCGTAATAGAAGCCGACTTCTATCGCAAAGGCAAGAGTACAAAGCGATTCGGTGAGCCTACCGACAGTACTCTTGAGAAGATTCAGCAAACTCAGCAAGTAATTGCCCAGCTGAGTCCTGATCTCCGTAGTTTGGGCAATGAGAGTCGCCAACTGGTCCGGACGAACGCCGGTCTCAGTCGCCGCGGCAAGCAATGCCGGTGCACTGAGATTACCTGCGACTCAGAGCGTACACTTACACAACAAGTGCAGCAATCTAAGCAAAAGCAATTAAACAATTACAAACCGGAAGCGGCGGCGTCCAAAACGGCGCGGCCTAAGTCTTCGGCAAAAGTATCTAGCGGTCCTCGTGGTTCGACGCTGGAAGTCGCCATAGAAAGCACCTACTTCCGATTAGACAGAGAGAGACAGTTAGGCAACGAACCTGTCTCGATACCAAATTGTTGTACCTCTCGTTCGCGTTTGCTCATAAGTATCTGCACGTCTGGAGACTATCGACACCGATGCGCGAGCACTTGCAAGTACAGCAAGGCAAGCGAGAGCAAACAGAGACAGCGGAAGACTTCAAGACGAAGAGAGATATAACTTACGGTCTTACAGATCGGAATGATGCAATGGACGAAATCGCCGTCAGTGCCGGAAGCAAGCAATCATCACGCGGCGGTGATTAGCGAAGTTCAGGCTTAGCTCGGGCTAAGTAGAATATCGTATAGTAATAGTAATGCAGAACACACAAGTGTTCTCCGGTATCGAATGTCTTGTCTAGCTTAGCCGTCCTCGCATCTGTTATACTCGCAGCATCGCAGTGCCGTACGATTCACATTAGGAGGCCGATCCTAGATGTGACAACCCTACTGCGTATGGGCGATGTCTACGCATAATAACGTATAAGCCTTTCCGGCATTCGCATGATGCAAGGGTCCGGATAACGATATCCGGTTGCAGGGCATGTATCGCGACGAGTGCGGCGCTCTCAACGTGTGCTTAAATGAAGTAATATTATATCAGATAATATTACTTATCGTTTCGTAGCACGAGCATAATGCGCACTTCAATGCTTCGAGCTTTCATGCATGCTAGGCGGATTTGCCATGGTGCGATGTCGCGATGGATAATGACAACATGCCAAATGCATATATAAATGTATGCGAATACATTTATATCATGCAGATTCATTCATATGTAATGCGTTCATCACAAAAGCACTTCGCCTCATAGGATCGCGTCGACCTACGCGTCGACGGAAAATGAACCGTAGCACAACAACACCCACAAGCAAGAAGATGGACGAGCTGGGTCAAGCAACAGAGCGGATCCGTCAGGGACAAGACCCGAGCGAGATTGGGTGATACTGGTGCTGATGATGATGTTGATGATGATGGCGAGCACGATGGAAACTATGACGGCAAAAAGGAACTTCGAGGAGTGAAGATGGATATCACGACTACAATGCCGCAGGGCACCAGGACATGTGTCACAGTCAGGTGACGTCAATTTGTGGAGGATGATGGTGTTCATCCCGAGGGGGTGGAGGAGATGGACGGGACGAAACACCATGCTACAGAATATTGGGTACGGGAGGGTACGGCACATGAAGCACAATCTGCCTCCTGCTATTGAACATGAGTTTCACTCCATGCTGAGCGCATGTTGACACAGGAATAGTAAGGGCAGAGATACCTGTGAACCGATACCAATACCGATACCGATACCTGTGAACCGATAGCACCAGAGACAACCGTGTATGAAAGGTACTGGAGGTACTAGTACGGGAAGTAGCCGCATGGGAGCTACGGGAAGTAGTACGGGAAGTAGCCACATATGGTTCGAGAGATACAGGAAATACTTAATGAACGGGATATAGTGATGGGCATTGGTACAAGTTGTTGGGTAATCTAGGATGTTCCCTTCTTATGGTTTTACATATACTTTGTTTCCCTAATTGTTTGTTATTCCATTCAAGCAACTATACACTGCTAGTGCCTTCCTTTATTGCAACATTTTTTCAATTCATCCGCGTCGTATCTGTTACCCTATTCAAAAGAGCAAGTAAGGGCCAGTAAAATTTCGTTTCAACACAAGAAAGTGCCCATCATACTGAGAAAATTTCCAGTAAAACACCACAAAAAGTTGCAAGCAGTTCAAAATGAAATTAAAAACGATGAAAAGCTATATTGGTACAGCCATATCAAAAGCACATTTTACATTTCACAGCCGGCACCATGATGAATGGTTCTGACGATTTGCTTTTCCTGTTACATAAGCAGTCTTACTTTTCGAAGCCATTTTGATTTTTGTTATGAAAATATTCAACTGTACAGTACAAATGAGGGCAGTTTTATTTCGTTGATACAAAAGTAAAGTCCTCACTTTGAGTATAAAGAACTGACATGCAATTTATACAAATATATGCACGCACAATATACTGGCTAGTATAAAACTATTTCAAAACGGTGAAAAACGCGACTATACAAGCAGTTTAGCATTTTACAGCCGGCACAATTATGATTTATGGTTTTGACGGAAATTGAAATATTCAGTTGTACAGGAACTATATGGGCAAGTTAAAGTTCATTTTACCACGAGAAAGTCCCCACATTTAAAATAAGCAACTGAAATACACAAACTAGATGCAAGTTGTTCAAACACCAGAAGAAGGTGAAAAACTAAAACTAAATTGCTTACACAATTACAGCATTTTACATAATTACACATTTATATTTTTTGCAGTTTAGTTTTATCGGTTTTCAGCATGCTTGTCCACGGCGTCAACCCTGCTCTCGTCGTGGTTGTCCTCCATCTTCATCGTATAAATGCTGAACGTGCTTATCATTGCCGTGCTGGATTCCGTTGTGCTCGCCATCATCACAGTAAGCAGCAGCAGTTGTAGCATCCAATCAATGAACCAGAGCAGTTGCTCTGGTTCATTCCTACCGGCAGGCGAGATCGGTTTCGGCTGTGGCCTACTACTTATCCCCAAAACGGTCGCTATTTTCCAAAACGTCCAGCTCTACACGGTTCGTTCCTACATCACATTGCTTCTCAACTTTCGCCAATCCATTCGGCCGGTTTATCCACATGCCATGTCGCGTCACAACATGCGACCCATCCACGTTCTGTTTCTTGTATCTTGTCTCTTCACGTTCTCGCAATTTTGCAATGGAGGGCTTGGAAAGGTTTGTTGAGAATGGATTAG
This sequence comes from Volvox africanus, assembly GCA_030268105.1. Taxonomy (NCBI): domain Eukaryota; kingdom Viridiplantae; phylum Chlorophyta; class Chlorophyceae; order Chlamydomonadales; family Volvocaceae; genus Volvox; species Volvox africanus. Next base: position 742,228 of record BSDZ01000017.1, on the reverse strand, counting down.
TGAAGGGGATTGACATGAAGTCGAGAAAGGCATCCATTTCCGTGAAGTGCGGCGAATGCACCATGGCAAGGCGAAACCGTGTGGTGCATGCATCTGGTCACGAATCTGAGAAGCCAGTAGAGCGGATACGTGATGTGCGTGGAACTATGCCGAAGAAGACCGCGAAGGATGTGCGGCATGCACGCGAAACTATACGACCAAGCAGCGTAGCTATTAAGCCCTAAAGGCTCGGCCAACCTGTATTTTCCCACATTGCAAATGTCGGCGGCTTGTCGTCACGTCCGTCATCATGCACATGCAACATGCACATGCATCTAGTCACGTACCGAGAAGCCAGTAGAGCGGATCAGAGGAGGTATGGGTGGAGTTAGGCCGAAGAAGACTCCGAAGGATGTACAGCATGCTTATTCCCAGAGGATCGGTGTGTGTAGGCACAAACCATGTCAAGTTGGACGGATTCGCAGGAGGCTGGCGATGCCCGTGCAGAGGCTGAAGAACATACGGCACAAACCAACGGATCGTAGATCATGACACCCACAAGCAAGAAGATGGACGAGCTGGGTCAAGCAACAGAGCGGATCCGTCAGGGAGAAGACCCGAGCGAGATTGGGTGATACTGGTGCTGATGATGATGTTGATGATGATGGCGAGCACGACGGAAACTATGACGGCAAAAAGGAACTTCGAGGAGTGAAGATGGATATCACGACTACAATGCCGCAGGGCACCAGGACATGTGTCACAGTCAGGTGACGTCAATTTGTGGAGGATGATGGTGTTCATCCCGAGGGGGTGGAGGAGATGGACGGGACGAAACACCATGCTACAGAATATTGGGTACGGGAGAGTGGCACATGAAGCACAATCTGCCTCCTGCTATTGAACATGAGTATCACTCCATGCTGAGCGCATGTTGACACAGGAATAGTAAGGGCAGAGATACCTGTGAACCGATACCGATACCGATACCGATACCTGTGAACCGATAGCACCAGAGACAACCGTGTATGAAAGGTACTGGAGGTACTAGTACGGGAAGTAGCCGCATGGGAGCTACGGGAAGTAGTACGGGAAGTAGCCGCATATGGTTCGAGAGATACAGGAAATACTTAATGAACGGGATATAGTGATGGGCATTGGTACAAGTTGTTGGGTAATCTAGGATGTTCCCTTCTTATGGTTTTACATATACTTTGTTTCCCTAATTGTTTGTTATTCCATTCAAGCAACTATACACTGCTAGTGCCTTCCTTTATTGTAACATTTTTTCAATTCATCCGCGTCGTATCTGTTACCCTATTCAAAAGAGCAAGTAAGGGCCAGTAAAATTTCGTTTCAACACAAGAAAGTGCCCATCATACTGAGAAAATTCCCAGTAAAACACCACAAAAAGTTGCAAGCAGTTCAAAATGAAATTAAAAACGATGAAAAGCTATATTGGTACAGCCATATCAAAAGCACATTTTACATTTCACAGCCGGCACCATGATGAATGGTTCTGACGATTTGCTTTTCCTGTTACATAAGCAGTCTTACTTTTCGAAGCCATTTTGATTTTTGTTATGAAAATATTCAACTGTACAGTACAAATGAGGGCAGTTTTATTTCGTTGATACAAAAGTAAAGTCCTCACTTTGAGTATAAAGAACTGACATGCAATTTATACAAATATATGCACGCACAATATACTGGCTAGTATAAAACTATTTCAAAACGGTGAAAAACGCGACTATACAAGCAGTTTAGCATTTTACAGCCGGCACAATTATGATTTATGGTTTTGACGGAAATTGAAATATTCAGTTGTACAGGAACTATATGGGCAAGTTAAAGTTCATTTTACCACGAGAAAGTCCCCACATTTAAAATAAGCAACTGAAATACACAAACTAGATGCAAGTTGTTCAAACACCAGAAGAAGGTGAAAAACTAAAACTAAATTGCTTACACAATTACAGCATTTTACATAATTACACATTTATATTTTTTGCAGTTTAGTTTTATCGGTTTTCAGCATGCTTGTCCACGGCGTCAACCCTGCTCTCGTCGTGGTTGTCCTCCATCTTCATCGTATAAATGCTGAACGTGCTTATCATTGCCGTGCTGGATTCCGTTGTGCTCGCCATCATCACAGTAAGCAGCAGCAGTTGTAGCATCCAATCAATGAACCAGAGCAGTTGCTCTGGTTCATTCCTACCGGCAGGCGAGATCGGTTTCGGCTGTGGCCTACTACTTATCCCCAAAACGGTCGCTATTTTCCAAAACGTCCAGCTCTACACGGTTCGTTCCTACATCACATTGCTTCTCAACTTTCGCCAATCCATTCGGCCGGTTTATCCACATGCCATGTCGCGTCACAACATGCGACCCATCCACGTTCTGTTTCTTGTATCTTGTCTCTTCACGTTCTCGCAATTTTGCAATGGAGGGCTTGGAAAGGTTTGTTGAGAATGGATTAGTGAAGGGGATTGACATGAAGTCGAGAAAGGCATCCATTTCCGTGAAGTGCGGCGAATGCACCATGGCAAGGCGAAACCGTGTGGTGCATGCATCTGGTCACGAATCTGAGAAGCCAGTAGAGCGGATACGTGATGTGCGTGGAACTATGCCGAAGAAGACCGCGAAGGATGTGCGGCATGCACGCGAAACTATACGACCAAGCAGCGTAGCTATTAAGCCCTAAAGGCTCGGCCAACCTGTATTTTCCCACATTGCAAATGTCGGCGGCTTGTCGTCACGTCCGTCATCATGCACATGCAACATGCACATGCATCTAGTCACGTACCGAGAAGCCAGTAGAGCGGATCAGAGGAGGTATGGGTGGAGTTAGGCCGAAGAAGACTCCGAAGGATGTACAGCATGCTTATTCCCAGAGGATCGGTGTGTGTAGGCACAAACCATGTCAAGTTGGACGGATTCGCAGGAGGCTGGCGATGCCCGTGCAGAGGCTGAAGAACATACGGCACAAACCAACGGATCGTAGATCATGACACCCACAAGCAAGAAGATGGACGAGCTGGGTCAAGCAACAGAGCGGATCCGTCAGGGAGAAGACCCGAGCGAGATTGGGTGATACTGGTGCTGATGATGATGTTGATGATGATGGCGAGCACGACGGAAACTATGACGGCAAAAAGGAACTTCGAGGAGTGAAGATGGATATCACGACTACAATGCCGCAGGGCACCAGGACATGTGTCACAGTCAGGTGACGTCAATTTGTGGAGGATGATGGTGTTCATCCCGAGGGGGTGGAGGAGATGGACGGGACGAAACACCATGCTACAGAATATTGGGTACGGGAGAGTGGCACATGAAGCACAATCTGCCTCCTGCTATTGAACATGAGTATCACTCCATGCTGAGCGCATGTTGACACAGGAATAGTAAGGGCAGAGATACCTGTGAACCGATACCGATACCGATACCGATACCTGTGAACCGATAGCACCAGAGACAACCGTGTATGAAAGGTACTGGAGGTACTAGTACGGGAAGTAGCCGCATGGGAGCTACGGGAAGTAGTACGGGAAGTAGCCGCATATGGTTCGAGAGATACAGGAAATACTTAATGAACGGGATATAGTGATGGGCATTGGTACAAGTTGTTGGGTAATCTAGGATGTTCCCTTCTTATGGTTTTACATATACTTTGTTTCCCTAATTGTTTGTTATTCCATTCAAGCAACTATACACTGCTAGTGCCTTCCTTTATTGTAACATTTTTTCAATTCATCCGCGTCGTATCTGTTACCCTATTCAAAAGAGCAAGTAAGGGCCAGTAAAATTTCGTTTCAACACAAGAAAGTGCCCATCATACTGAGAAAATTCCCAGTAAAACACCACAAAAAGTTGCAAGCAGTTCAAAATGAAATTAAAAACGATGAAAAGCTATATTGGTACAGCCATATCAAAAGCACATTTTACATTTCACAGCCGGCACCATGATGAATGGTTCTGACGATTTGCTTTTCCTGTTACATAAGCAGTCTTACTTTTCGAAGCCATTTTGATTTTTGTTATGAAAATATTCAACTGTACAGTACAAATGAGGGCAGTTTTATTTCGTTGATACAAAAGTAAAGTCCTCACTTTGAGTATAAAGAACTGACATGCAATTTATACAAATATATGCACGCACAATATACTGGCTAGTATAAAACTATTTCAAAACGGTGAAAAACGCGACTATACAAGCAGTTTAGCATTTTACAGCCGGCACAATTATGATTTATGGTTTTGACGGAAATTGAAATATTCAGTTGTACAGGAACTATATGGGCAAGTTAAAGTTCATTTTACCACGAGAAAGTCCCCACATTTAAAATAAGCAACTGAAATACACAAACTAGATGCAAGTTGTTCAAACACCAGAAGAAGGTGAAAAACTAAAACTAAATTGCTTACACAATTACAGCATTTTACATAATTACACATTTATATTTTTTGCAGTTTAGTTTTATCGGTTTTCAGCATGCTTGTCCACGGCGTCAACCCTGCTCTCGTCGTGGTTGTCCTCCATCTTCATCGTATAAATGCTGAACGTGCTTATCATTGCCGTGCTGGATTCCGTTGTGCTCGCCATCATCACAGTAAGCAGCAGCAGTTGTAGCATCCAATCAATGAACCAGAGCAGTTGCTCTGGTTCATTCCTACCGGCAGGCGAGATCGGTTTCGGCTGTGGCCTACTACTTATCCCCAAAACGGTCGCTATTTTCCAAAACGTCCAGCTCTACACGGTTCGTTCCTACATCACATTGCTTCTCAACTTTCGCCAATCCATTCGGCCGGTTTATCCACATGCCATGTCGCGTCACAACATGCGACCCATCCACGTTCTGTTTCTTGTATCTTGTCTCTTCACGTTCTCGCAATTTTGCAATGGAGGGCTTGGAAAGGTTTGTTGAGAATGGATTAGTGAAGGGGATTGACATGAAGTCGAGAAAGGCATCCATTTCCGTGAAGTGCGGCGAATGCACCATGGCAAGGCGAAACCGTGTGGTGCATGCATCTGGTCACGAATCTGAGAAGCCAGTAGAGCGGATACGTGATGTGCGTGGAACTATGCCGAAGAAGACCGCGAAGGATGTGCGGCATGCACGCGAAACTATACGACCAAGCAGCGTAGCTATTAAGCCCTAAAGGCTCGGCCAACCTGTATTTTCCCACATTGCAAATGTCGGCGGCTTGTCGTCACGTCCGTCATCATGCACATGCAACATGCACATGCATCTAGTCACGTACCGAGAAGCCAGTAGAGCGGATCAGAGGAGGTATGGGTGGAGTTAGGCCGAAGAAGACTCCGAAGGATGTACAGCATGCTTATTCCCAGAGGATCGGTGTGTGTAGGCACAAACCATGTCAAGTTGGACGGATTCGCAGGAGGCTGGCGATGCCCGTGCAGAGGCTGAAGAACATACGGCACAAACCAACGGATCGTAGATCATGACACCCACAAGCAAGAAGATGGACGAGCTGGGTCAAGCAACAGAGCGGATCCGTCAGGGAGAAGACCCGAGCGAGATTGGGTGATACTGGTGCTGATGATGATGTTGATGATGATGGCGAGCACGACGGAAACTATGACGGCAAAAAGGAACTTCGAGGAGTGAAGATGGATATCACGACTACAATGCCGCAGGGCACCAGGACATGTGTCACAGTCAGGTGACGTCAATTTGTGGAGGATGATGGTGTTCATCCCGAGGGGGTGGAGGAGATGGACGGGACGAAACACCATGCTACAGAATATTGGGTACGGGAGAGTGGCACATGAAGCACAATCTGCCTCCTGCTATTGAACATGAGTATCACTCCATGCTGAGCGCATGTTGACACAGGAATAGTAAGGGCAGAGATACCTGTGAACCGATACCGATACCGATACCGATACCTGTGAACCGATAGCACCAGAGACAACCGTGTATGAAAGGTACTGGAGGTACTAGTACGGGAAGTAGCCGCATGGGAGCTACGGGAAGTAGTACGGGAAGTAGCCGCATATGGTTCGAGAGATACAGGAAATACTTAATGAACGGGATATAGTGATGGGCATTGGTACAAGTTGTTGGGTAATCTAGGATGTTCCCTTCTTATGGTTTTACATATACTTTGTTTCCTTAATTGTTTGTTATTCCATTCAAGCAACTATACACTGCTAGTGCCTTCCTTTGTTGTAACATTTTTTCAATTCATCCGCGTCGTATCTGTTACCCTATTCAAAAGAGCAAGTAAGGGCCAGTAAAATTTCGTTTCAACACAAGAAAGTGCCCATCATACTGAGAAAATTTCCAGTAAAACACCACAAAAAGTTGCAAGCAGTTCAAAATGAAATTAAAAACGATGAAAAGCTATATTGGTACAGCCATATCAAAAGCACATTTTACATTTCACAGCCGGCACCATGATGAATGGTTCTGACGATTTGCTTTTCCTGTTACATAAGCAGTCTTACTTTTCGAAGCCATTTTGATTTTTGTTATGAAAATATTCAACTGTACAGTACAAATGAGGGCAGTTTTATTTCGTTGATACAAAAGTAAAGTCCTCACTTTGAGTATAAAGAACTGACATGCAATTTATACAAATATATGCACGCACAATATACTGGCTAGTATAAAACTATTTCAAAACGGTGAAAAACGCGACTATACAAGCAGTTTAGCATTTTACAGCCGGCACAATTATGATTTATGGTTTTGACGGAAATTGAAATATTCAGTTGTACAGGAACTATATGGGCAAGTTAAAGTTCATTTTACCACGAGAAAGTCCCCACATTTAAAATAAGCAACTGAAATACACAAACTGGATGCAAGTTGTTCAAACACCAGAAGAAGGTGAAAAACTAAAACTAAATTGCTTACACAATTACAGCATTTTACATAATTACACATTTATATTTTTTGCAGTTTAGTTTTATCGGTTTTCAGCATGCTTGTCCACGGCGTCAACCCTGCTCTCGTCGTGGTTGTCCTCCATCTTCATCGTATAAATGCTGAACGTGCTTATCATTGCCGTGCTGGATTCCGTTGTGCTCGCCATCATCACAGTAAGCAGCAGCAGTTGTAGCATCCAATCAATGAACCAGAGCAGTTGCTCTGGTTCATTCCTACCGGCAGGCGAGATCGGTTTCGGCTGTGGCCTACTACTTATCCCCAAAACGGTCGCTATTTTCCAAAACGTCCAGCTCTACACGGTTCGTTCCTACATCACATTGCTTCTCAACTTTCGCCAATCCATTCGGCCGGTTTATCCACATGCCATGTCGCGTCACAACATGCGACCCATCCACGTTCTGTTTCTTGTATCTTGTCTCTTCACGTTCTCGCAATTTTGCAATGGAGGGCTTGGAAAGGTTTGTTGAGAATGGATTAGTGAAGGGGATTGACATGAAGTCGAGAAAGGCATCCATTTCCGTGAAGTGCGGCGAATGCACCATGGCAAGGCGAAACCGTGTGGTGCATGCATCTGGTCACGAATCTGAGAAGCCAGTAGAGCGGTTACGTGATGTGCGTGGAACTATGCCGAAGAAGACCGCGAAGGATGTGCGGCATGCACGCGAAACTATACGACCAAGCAGCGTAGCTATTAAGCCCTAAAGGCTCGGCCAACCTGTATTTTCCCACATTGCAAATGTCGGCGGCTTGTCGTCACGTCCGTCATCATGCACATGCAACATGCACATGCATCTAGTCACGTACCGAGAAGCCAGTAGAGCGGATCAGAGGAGGTATGGGTGGAGTTAGGCCGAAGAAGACTCCGAAGGATGTACAGCATGCTTATTCCCAGAGGATCGGTGTGTGTAGGCACAAACCATGTCAAGTTGGACGGATTCGCAGGAGGCTGGCGATGCCCGTGCAGAGGCTGAAGAACATACGGCACAAACCAACGGATCGTAGATCATGACACCCACAAGCAAGAAGATGGACGAGCTGGGTCAAGCAACAGAGCGGATCCGTCAGGGAGAAGACCCGAGCGAGATTGGGTGATACTGGTGCTGATGATGATGTTGATGATGATGGCGAGCACGACGGAAACTATGACGGCAAAAAGGAACTTCGAGGAGTGAAGATGGATATCACGACTACAATGCCGCAGGGCACCAGGACATGTGTCACAGTCAGGTGACGTCAATTTGTGGAGGATGATGGTGTTCATCCCGAGGGGGTGGAGGAGATGGACGGGACGAAACACCATGCTACAGAATATTGGGTACGGGAGAGTGGCACATGAAGCACAATCTGCCTCCTGCTATTGAACATGAGTATCACTCCATGCTGAGCGCATGTTGACACAGGAATAGTAAGGGCAGAGATACCTGTGAACCGATACCGATACCGATACCGATACCTGTGAACCGATAGCACCAGAGACAACCGTGTATGAAAGGTACTGGAGGTACTAGTACGGGAAGTAGCCGCATGGGAGCTACGGGAAGTAGTACGGGAAGTAGCCGCATATGGTTCGAGAGATACAGGAAATACTTAATGAACGGGATATAGTGATGGGCATTGGTACAAGTTGTTGGGTAATCTAGGATGTTCCCTTCTTATGGTTTTACATATACTTTGTTTCCCTAATTGTTTGTTATTCCATTCAAGCAACTATACACTGCTAGTGCCTTCCTTTATTGTAACATTTTTTCAATTCATCCGCGTCGTATCTGTTACCCTATTCAAAAGAGCAAGTAAGGGCCAGTAAAATTTCGTTTCAACACAAGAAAGTGCCCATCATACTGAGAAAATTCCCAGTAAAACACCACAAAAAGTTGCAAGCAGTTCAAAATGAAATTAAAAACGATGAAAAGCTATATTGGTACAGCCATATCAAAAGCACATTTTACATTTCACAGCCGGCACCATGATGAATGGTTCTGACGATTTGCTTTTCCTGTTACATAAGCAGTCTTACTTTTCGAAGCCATTTTGATTTTTGTTATGAAAATATTCAACTGTACAGTACAAATGAGGGCAGTTTTATTTCGTTGATACAAAAGTAAAGTCCTCACTTTGAGTATAAAGAACTGACATGCAATTTATACAAATATATGCACGCACAATATACTGGCTAGTATAAAACTATTTCAAAACGGTGAAAAACGCGACTATACAAGCAGTTTAGCATTTTACAGCCGGCACAATTATGATTTATGGTTTTGACGGAAATTGAAATATTCAGTTGTACAGGAACTATATGGGCAAGTTAAAGTTCATTTTACCACGAGAAAGTCCCCACATTTAAAATAAGCAACTGAAATACACAAACTAGATGCAAGTTGTTCAAACACCAGAAGAAGGTGAAAAACTAAAACTAAATTGCTTACACAATTACAGCATTTTACATAATTACACATTTATATTTTTTGCAGTTTAGTTTTATCGGTTTTCAGCATGCTTGTCCACGGCGTCAACCCTGCTCTCGTCGTGGTTGTCCTCCATCTTCATCGTATAAATGCTGAACGTGCTTATCATTGCCGTGCTGGATTCCGTTGTGCTCGCCATCATCACAGTAAGCAGCAGCAGTTGTAGCATCCAATCAATGAACCAGAGCAGTTGCTCTGGTTCATTCCTACCGGCAGGCGAGATCGGTTTCGGCTGTGGCCTACTACTTATCCCCAAAACGGTCGCTATTTTCCAAAACGTCCAGCTCTACACGGTTCGTTCCTACATCACATTGCTTCTCAACTTTCGCCAATCCATTCGGCCGGTTTATCCACATGCCATGTCGCGTCACAACATGCGACCCATCCACGTTCTGTTTCTTGTATCTTGTCTCTTCACGTTCTCGCAATTTTGCAATGGAGGGCTTGGAAAGGTTTGTTGAGAATGGATTAGTGAAGGGGATTGACATGAAGTCGAGAAAGGCATCCATTTCCGTGAAGTGCGGCGAATGCACCATGGCAAGGCGAAACCGTGTGGTGCATGCATCTGGTCACGAATCTGAGAAGCCAGTAGAGCGGATACGTGATGTGCGTGGAACTATGCCGAAGAAGACCGCGAAGGATGTGCGGCATGCACGCGAAACTATACGACCAAGCAGCGTAGCTATTAAGCCCTAAAGGCTCGGCCAACCTGTATTTTCCCACATTGCAAATGTCGGCGGCTTGTCGTCACGTCCGTCATCATGCACATGCAACATGCACATGCATCTAGTCACGTACCGAGAAGCCAGTAGAGCGGATCAGAGGAGGTATGGGTGGAGTTAGGCCGAAGAAGACTCCGAAGGATGTACAGCATGCTTATTCCCAGAGGATCGGTGTGTGTAGGCACAAACCATGTCAAGTTGGACGGATTCGCAGGAGGCTGGCGATGCCCGTGCAGAGGCTGAAGAACATACGGCACAAACCAACGGATCGTAGATCATGACACCCACAAGCAAGAAGATGGACGAGCTGGGTCAAGCAACAGAGCGGATCCGTCAGGGAGAAGACCCGAGCGAGATTGGGTGATACTGGTGCTGATGATGATGTTGATGATGATGGCGAGCACGACGGAAACTATGACGGCAAAAAGGAACTTCGAGGAGTGAAGATGGATATCACGACTACAATGCCGCAGGGCACCAGGACATGTGTCACAGTCAGGTGACGTCAATTTGTGGAGGATGATGGTGTTCATCCCGAGGGGGTGGAGGAGATGGACGGGACGAAACACCATGCTACAGAATATTGGGTACGGGAGAGTGGCACATGAAGCACAATCTGCCTCCTGCTATTGAACATGAGTATCACTCCATGCTGAGCGCATGTTGACACAGGAATAGTAAGGGCAGAGATACCTGTGAACCGATACCGATACCGATACCGATACCTGTGAACCGATAGCACCAGAGACAACCGTGTATGAAAGGTACTGGAGGTACTAGTACGGGAAGTAGCCGCATGGGAGCTACGGGAAGTAGTACGGGAAGTAGCCGCATATGGTTCGAGAGATACAGGAAATACTTAATGAACGGGATATAGTGATGGGCATTGGTACAAGTTGTTGGGTAATCTAGGATGTTCCCTTCTTATGGTTTTACATATACTTTGTTTCCTTAATTGTTTGTTATTCCATTCAAGCAACTATACACTGCTAGTGCCTTCCTTTGTTGTAACATTTTTTCAATTCATCCGCGTCGTATCTGTTACCCTATTCAAAAGAGCAAGTAAGGGCCAGTAAAATTTCGTTTCAACACAAGAAAGTGCCCATCATACTGAGAAAATTTCCAGTAAAACACCACAAAAAGTTGCAAGCAGTTCAAAATGAAATTAAAAACGATGAAAAGCTATATTGGTACAGCCATATCAAAAGCACATTTTACATTTCACAGCCGGCACCATGATGAATGGTTCTGACGATTTGCTTTTCCTGTTACATAAGCAGTCTTACTTTTCGAAGCCATTTTGGTTTTTGTTATGAAAATTTTCAACTGTACAGTACAAATGAGGGCAGTTTTATTTCGTTGATACAAAAGTAAAGTCCTCACTTTGAGTATAAAGAACTGACATGCAATTTATACAAATATATGCACGCACAATATACTGGCTAGTATAAAACTATTTCAAAACGGTGAAAAACGCGACTATACAAGCAGTTTAGCATTTTACAGCCGGCACAATTATGATTTATGGTTTTGACGGAAATTGAAATATTCAGTTGTACAGGAACTATATGGGCAAGTTAAAGTTCATTTTACCACGAGAAAGTCCCCACATTTAAAATAAGCAACTGAAATACACAAACTAGATGCAAGTTGTTCAAACACCAGAAGAAGGTGAAAAACTAAAACTAAATTGCTTACACAATTACAGCATTTTACATAATTACACATTTATATTTTTTGCAGTTTAGTTTTATCGGTTTTCAGCATGCTTGTCCACGGCGTCAACCCTGCTCTCGTCGTGGTTGTCCTCCATCTTCATCGTATAAATGCTGAACGTGCTTATCATTGCCGTGCTGGATTCCGTTGTGCTCGCCATCATCACAGTAAGCAGCAGCAGTTGTAGCATCCAATCAATGAACCAGAGCAGTTGCTCTGGTTCATTCCTACCGGCAGGCGAGATCGGTTTCGGCTGTGGCCTACTACTTATCCCCAAAACGGTCGCTATTTTCCAAAACGTCCAGCTCTACACGGTTCGTTCCTACATCACATTGCTTCTCAACTTTCGCCAATCCATTCGGCCGGTTTATCCACATGCCATGTCGCGTCACAACATGCGACCCATCCACGTTCTGTTTCTTGTATCTTGTCTCTTCACGTTCTCGCAATTTTGCAATGGAGGGCTTGGAAAGGTTTGTTGAGAATGGATTAGTGAAGGGGATTGACATGAAGTCGAGAAAGGCATCCATTTCCGTGAAGTGCGGCGAATGCACCATGGCAAGGCGAAACCGTGTGGTGCATGCATCTGGTCACGAATCTGAGAAGCCAGTAGAGCGGATACGTGATGTGCGTGGAACTATGCCGAAGAAGACCGCGAAGGATGTGCGGCATGCACGCGAAACTATACGACCAAGCAGCGTAGCTATTAAGCCCTAAAGGCTCGGCCAACCTGTATTTTCCCACATTGCAAATGTCGGCGGCTTGTCGTCACGTCCGTCATCATGCACATGCAACATGCACATGCATCTAGTCACGTACCGAGAAGCCAGTAGAGCGGATCAGAGGAGGTATGGGTGGAGTTAGGCCGAAGAAGACTCCGAAGGATGTACAGCATGCTTATTCCCAGAGGATCGGTGTGTGTAGGCACAAACCATGTCAAGTTGGACGGATTCGCAGGAGGCTGGCGATGCCCGTGCAGAGGCTGAAGAACATACGGCACAAACCAACGGATCGTAGATCATGACACCCACAAGCAAGAAGATGGACGAGCTGGGTCAAGCAACAGAGCGGATCCGTCAGGGAGAAGACCCGAGCGAGATTGGGTGATACTGGTGCTGATGATGATGTTGATGATGATGGCGAGCACGACGGAAACTATGACGGCAAAAAGGAACTTCGAGGAGTGAAGATGGATATCACGACTACAATGCCGCAGGGCACCAGGACATGTGTCACAGTCAGGTGACGTCAATTTGTGGAGGATGATGGTGTTCATCCCGAGGGGGTGGAGGAGATGGACGGGACGAAACACCATGCTACAGAATATTGGGTACGGGAGAGTGGCACATGAAGCACAATCTGCCTCCTGCTATTGAACATGAGTATCACTCCATGCTGAGCGCATGTTGACACAGGAATAGTAAGGGCAGAGATACCTGTGAACCGATACCGATACCGATACCGATACCTGTGAACCGATAGCACCAGAGACAACCGTGTATGAAAGGTACTGGAGGTACTAGTACGGGAAGTAGCCGCATGGGAGCTACGGGAAGTAGTACGGGAAGTAGCCGCATATGGTTCGAGAGATACAGGAAATACTTAATGAACGGGATATAGTGATGGGCATTGGTACAAGTTGTTGGGTAATCTAGGATGTTCCCTTCTTATGGTTTTACATATACTTTGTTTCCCTAATTGTTTGTTATTCCATTCAAGCAACTATACACTGCTAGTGCCTTCCTTTATTGTAACATTTTTTCAATTCATCCGCGTCGTATCTGTTACCCTATTCAAAAGAGCAAGTAAGGGCCAGTAAAATTTCGTTTCAACACAAGAAAGTGCCCATCATACTGAGAAAATTCCCAGTAAAACACCACAAAAAGTTGCAAGCAGTTCAAAATGAAATTAAAAACGATGAAAAGCTATATTGGTACAGCCATATCAAAAGCACATTTTACATTTCACAGCCGGCACCATGATGAATGGTTCTGACGATTTGCTTTTCCTGTTACATAAGCAGTCTTACTTTTCGAAGCCATTTTGATTTTTGTTATGAAAATATTCAACTGTACAGTACAAATGAGGGCAGTTTTATTTCGTTGATACAAAAGTAAAGTCCTCACTTTGAGTATAAAGAACTGACATGCAATTTATACAAATATATGCACGCACAATATACTGGCTAGTATAAAACTATTTCAAAACGGTGAAAAACGCGACTATACAAGCAGTTTAGCATTTTACAGCCGGCACAATTATGATTTATGGTTTTGACGGAAATTGAAATATTCAGTTGTACAGGAACTATATGGGCAAGTTAAAGTTCATTTTACCACGAGAAAGTCCCCACATTTAAAATAAGCAACTGAAATACACAAACTAGATGCAAGTTGTTCAAACACCAGAAGAAGGTGAAAAACTAAAACTAAATTGCTTACACAATTACAGCATTTTACATAATTACACATTTATATTTTTTGCAGTTTAGTTTTATCGGTTTTCAGCATGCTTGTCCACGGCGTCAACCCTGCTCTCGTCGTGGTTGTCCTCCATCTTCATCGTATAAATGCTGAACGTGCTTATCATTGCCGTGCTGGATTCCGTTGTGCTCGCCATCATCACAGTAAGCAGCAGCAGTTGTAGCATCCAATCAATGAACCAGAGCAGTTGCTCTGGTTCATTCCTACCGGCAGGCGAGATCGGTTTCGGCTGTGGCCTACTACTTATCCCCAAAACGGTCGCTATTTTCCAAAACGTCCAGCTCTACACGGTTCGTTCCTACATCACATTGCTTCTCAACTTTCGCCAATCCATTCGGCCGGTTTATCCACATGCCATGTCGCGTCACAACATGCGACCCATCCACGTTCTGTTTCTTGTATCTTGTCTCTTCACGTTCTCGCAATTTTGCAATGGAGGGCTTGGAAAGGTTTGTTGAGAATGGATTAGTGAAGGGGATTGACATGAAGTCGAGAAAGGCATCCATTTCCGTGAAGTGCGGCGAATGCACCATGGCAAGGCGAAACCGTGTGGTGCATGCATCTGGTCACGAATCTGAGAAGCCAGTAGAGCGGATACGTGATGTGCGTGGAACTATGCCGAAGAAGACCGCGAAGGATGTGCGGCATGCACGCGAAACTATACGACCAAGCAGCGTAGCTATTAAGCCCTAAAGGCTCGGCCAACCTGTATTTTCCCACATTGCAAATGTCGGCGGCTTGTCGTCACGTCCGTCATCATGCACATGCAACATGCACATGCATCTAGTCACGTACCGAGAAGCCAGTAGAGCGGATCAGAGGAGGTATGGGTGGAGTTAGGCCGAAGAAGACTCCGAAGGATGTACAGCATGCTTATTCCCAGAGGATCGGTGTGTGTAGGCACAAACCATGTCAAGTTGGACGGATTCGCAGGAGGCTGGCGATGCCCGTGCAGAGGCTGAAGAACATACGGCACAAACCAACGGATCGTAGATCATGACACCCACAAGCAAGAAGATGGACGAGCTGGGTCAAGCAACAGAGCGGATCCGTCAGGGAGAAGACCCGAGCGAGATTGGGTGATACTGGTGCTGATGATGATGTTGATGATGATGGCGAGCACGACGGAAACTATGACGGCAAAAAGGAACTTCGAGGAGTGAAGATGGATATCACGACTACAATGCCGCAGGGCACCAGGACATGTGTCACAGTCAGGTGACGTCAATTTGTGGAGGATGATGGTGTTCATCCCGAGGGGGTGGAGGAGATGGACGGGACGAAACACCATGCTACAGAATATTGGGTACGGGAGAGTGGCACATGAAGCACAATCTGCCTCCTGCTATTGAACATGAGTATCACTCCATGCTGAGCGCATGTTGACACAGGAATAGTAAGGGCAGAGATACCTGTGAACCGATACCGATACCGATACCGATACCTGTGAACCGATAGCACCAGAGACAACCGTGTATGAAAGGTACTGGAGGTACTAGTACGGGAAGTAGCCGCATGGGAGCTACGGGAAGTAGTACGGGAAGTAGCCGCATATGGTTCGAGAGATACAGGAAATACTTAATGAACGGGATATAGTGATGGGCATTGGTACAAGTTGTTGGGTAATCTAGGATGTTCCCTTCTTATGGTTTTACATATACTTTGTTTCCTTAATTGTTTGTTATTCCATTCAAGCAACTATACACTGCTAGTGCCTTCCTTTGTTGTAACATTTTTTCAATTCATCCGCGTCGTATCTGTTACCCTATTCAAAAGAGCAAGTAAGGGCCAGTAAAATTTCGTTTCAACACAAGAAAGTGCCCATCATACTGAGAAAATTTCCAGTAAAACACCACAAAAAGTTGCAAGCAGTTCAAAATGAAATTAAAAACGATGAAAAGCTATATTGGTACAGCCATATCAAAAGCACATTTACATTTCACAGCCGGCACCATGATGAATGGTTCTGACGATTTGCTTTTCCTGTTACATAAGCAGTCTTACTTTTCGAAGCCATTTTGGTTTTTGTTATGAAAATTTTCAACTGTACAGTACAAATGAGGGCAGTTTTATTTCGTTGATACAAAAGTAAAGTCCTCACTTTGAGTATAAAGAACTGACATGCAATTTATACAAATATATGCACGCACAATATACTGGCTAGTATAAAACTATTTCAAAACGGTGAAAAACGCGACTATACAAGCAGTTTAGCATTTTACAGCCGGCACAATTATGATTTATGGTTTTGACGGAAATTGAAATATTCAGTTGTACAGGAACTATATGGGCAAGTTAAAGTTCATTTTACCACGAGAAAGTCCCCACATTTAAAATAAGCAACTGAAATACACAAACTAGATGCAAGTTGTTCAAACACCAGAAGAAGGTGAAAAACTAAAACTAAATTGCTTACACAATTACAGCATTTTACATAATTACACATTTATATTTTTTGCAGTTTAGTTTTATCGGTTTTCAGCATGCTTGTCCACGGCGTCAACCCTGCTCTCGTCGTGGTTGTCCTCCATCTTCATCGTATAAATGCTGAACGTGCTTATCATTGCCGTGCTGGATTCCGTTGTGCTCGCCATCATCACAGTAAGCAGCAGCAGTTGTAGCATCCAATCAATGAACCAGAGCAGTTGCTCTGGTTCATTCCTACCGGCAGGCGAGATCGGTTTCGGCTGTGGCCTACTACTTATCCCCAAAACGGTCGCTATTTTCCAAAACGTCCAGCTCTACACGGTTCGTTCCTACATCACATTGCTTCTCAACTTTCGCCAATCCATTCGGCCGGTTTATCCACATGCCATGTCGCGTCACAACATGCGACCCATCCACGTTCTGTTTCTTGTATCTTGTCTCTTCACGTTCTCGCAATTTTGCAATGGAGGGCTTGGAAAGGTTTGTTGAGAATGGATTAGTGAAGGGGATTGACATGAAGTCGAGAAAGGCATCCATTTCCGTGAAGTGCGGCGAATGCACCATGGCAAGGCGAAACCGTGTGGTGCATGCATCTGGTCACGAATCTGAGAAGCCAGTAGAGCGGATACGTGATGTAAGTGGAACTATGCCGAAGAAGACCGCGAAGGATGTGCGGCATGCACGCGAAACTATACGACCAAGCAGCGTAGCTATTAAGCCCTAAAGGCTCGGCCAACCTGTATTTTCCCACATTGCAAATGTCGGCGGCTTGTCGTCACGTCCGTCATCATGCACATGCAACATGCACATGCATCTAGTCACGTACCGAGAAGCCAGTAGAGCGGATCAGAGGAGGTATGGGTGGAGTTAGGCCGAAGAAGACTCCGAAGGATGTACAGCATGCTTATTCCCAGAGGATCGGTGTGTGTAGGCACAAACCATGTCAAGTTGGACGGATTCGCAGGAGGCTGGCGATGCCCGTGCAGAGGCTGAAGAACATACGGCACAAACCAACGGATCGTAGATCATGACACCCACAAGCAAGAAGATGGACGAGCTGGGTCAAGCAACAGAGCGGATCCGTCAGGGAGAAGACCCGAGCGAGATTGGGTGATACTGGTGCTGATGATGATGTTGATGATGATGGCGAGCACGACGGAAACTATGACGGCAAAAAGGAACTTCGAGGAGTGAAGATGGATATCACGACTACAATGCCGCAGGGCACCAGGACATGTGTCACAGTCAGGTGACGTCAATTTGTGGAGGATGATGGTGTTCATCCCGAGGGGGTGGAGGAGATGGACGGGACGAAACACCATGCTACAGAATATTGGGTACGGGAGAGTGGCACATGAAGCACAATCTGCCTCCTGCTATTGAACATGAGTATCACTCCATGCTGAGCGCATGTTGACACAGGAATAGTAAGGGCAGAGATACCTGTGAACCGATACCGATACCGATACCGATACCTGTGAACCGATAGCACCAGAGACAACCGTGTATGAAAGGTACTGGAGGTACTAGTACGGGAAGTAGCCGCATGGGAGCTACGGGAAGTAGTACGGGAAGTAGCCGCATATGGTTCGAGAGATACAGGAAATACTTAATGAACGGGATATAGTGATGGGCATTGGTACAAGTTGTTGGGTAATCTAGGATGTTCCCTTCTTATGGTTTTACATATACTTTGTTTCCCTAATTGTTTGTTATTCCATTCAAGCAACTATACACTGCTAGTGCCTTCCTTTATTGTAACATTTTTTCAATTCATCCGCGTCGTATCTGTTACCCTATTCAAAAGAGCAAGTAAGGGCCAGTAAAATTTCGTTTCAACACAAGAAAGTGCCCATCATACTGAGAAAATTCCCAGTAAAACACCACAAAAAGTTGCAAGCAGTTCAAAATGAAATTAAAAACGATGAAAAGCTATATTGGTACAGCCATATCAAAAGCACATTTTACATTTCACAGCCGGCACCATGATGAATGGTTCTGACGATTTGCTTTTCCTGTTACATAAGCAGTCTTACTTTTCGAAGCCATTTTGATTTTTGTTATGAAAATATTCAACTGTACAGTACAAATGAGGGCAGTTTTATTTCGTTGATACAAAAGTAAAGTCCTCACTTTGAGTATAAAGAACTGACATGCAATTTATACAAATATATGCACGCACAATATACTGGCTAGTATAAAACTATTTCAAAACGGTGAAAAACGCGACTATACAAGCAGTTTAGCATTTTACAGCCGGCACAATTATGATTTATGGTTTTGACGGAAATTGAAATATTCAGTTGTACAGGAACTATATGGGCAAGTTAAAGTTCATTTTACCACGAGAAAGTCCCCACATTTAAAATAAGCAACTGAAATACACAAACTAGATGCAAGTTGTTCAAACACCAGAAGAAGGTGAAAAACTAAAACTAAATTGCTTACACAATTACAGCATTTTACATAATTACACATTTATATTTTTTGCAGTTTAGTTTTATCGGTTTTCAGCATGCTTGTCCACGGCGTCAACCCTGCTCTCGTCGTGGTTGTCCTCCATCTTCATCGTATAAATGCTGAACGTGCTTATCATTGCCGTGCTGGATTCCGTTGTGCTCGCCATCATCACAGTAAGCAGCAGCAGTTGTAGCATCCAATCAATGAACCAGAGCAGTTGCTCTGGTTCATTCCTACCGGCAGGCGAGATCGGTTTCGGCTGTGGCCTACTACTTATCCCCAAAACGGTCGCTATTTTCCAAAACGTCCAGCTCTACACGGTTCGTTCCTACATCACATTGCTTCTCAACTTTCGCCAATCCATTCGGCCGGTTTATCCACATGCCATGTCGCGTCACAACATGCGACCCATCCACGTTCTGTTTCTTGTATCTTGTCTCTTCACGTTCTCGCAATTTTGCAATGGAGGGCTTGGAAAGGTTTGTTGAGAATGGATTAGTGAAGGGGATTGACATGAAGTCGAGAAAGGCATCCATTTCCGTGAAGTGCGGCGAATGCACCATGGCAAGGCGAAACCGTGTGGTGCATGCATCTGGTCACGAATCTGAGAAGCCAGTAGAGCGGATACGTGATGTGCGTGGAACTATGCCGAAGAAGACCGCGAAGGATGTGCGGCATGCACGCGAAACTATACGACCAAGCAGCGTAGCTATTAAGCCCTAAAGGCTCGGCCAACCTGTATTTTCCCACATTGCAAATGTCGGCGGCTTGTCGTCACGTCCGTCATCATGCACATGCAACATGCACATGCATCTAGTCACGTACCGAGAAGCCAGTAGAGCGGATCAGAGGAGGTATGGGTGGAGTTAGGCCGAAGAAGACTCCGAAGGATGTACAGCATGCTTATTCCCAGAGGATCGGTGTGTGTAGGCACAAACCATGTCAAGTTGGACGGATTCGCAGGAGGCTGGCGATGCCCGTGCAGAGGCTGAAGAACATACGGCACAAACCAACGGATCGTAGATCATGACACCCACAAGCAAGAAGATGGACGAGCTGGGTCAAGCAACAGAGCGGATCCGTCAGGGAGAAGACCCGAGCGAGATTGGGTGATACTGGTGCTGATGATGATGTTGATGATGATGGCGAGCATGACGGAAACTATGACGGCAAAAAGGAACTTCGAGGAGTGAAGATGGATATCACGACTACAATGCCGCAGGGCACCAGGACATGTGTCACAGTCAGGTGACGTCAATTTGTGGAGGATGATGGTGTTCATCCCGAGGGGGTGGAGGAGATGGACGGGACGAAACACCATGCTACAGAATATTGGGTACGGGAGAGTGGCACATGAAGCACAATCTGCCTCCTGCTATTGAACATGAGTATCACTCCATGCTGAGCGCATGTTGACACAGGAATAGTAAGGGCAGAGATACCTGTGAACCGATACCGATACCGATACCGATACCTGTGAACCGATAGCACCAGAGACAACCGTGTATGAAAGGTACTGGAGGTACTAGTACGGGAAGTAGCCGCATGGGAGCTACGGGAAGTAGTACGGGAAGTAGCCGCATATGGTTCGAGAGATACAGGAAATACTTAATGAACGGGATATAGTGATGGGCATTGGTACAAGTTGTTGGGTAATCTAGGATGTTCCCTTCTTATGGTTTTACATATACTTTGTTTCCCTAATTGTTTGTTATTCCATTCAAGCAACTATACACTGCTAGTGCCTTCCTTTATTGTAACATTTTTTCAATTCATCCGCGTCGTATCTGTTACCCTATTCAAAAGAGCAAGTAAGGGCCAGTAAAATTTCGTTTCAACACAAGAAAGTGCCCATCATACTGAGAAAATTCCCAGTAAAACACCACAAAAAGTTGCAAGCAGTTCAAAATGAAATTAAAAACGATGAAAAGCTATATTGGTACAGCCATATCAAAAGCACATTTTACATTTCACAGCCGGCACCATGATGAATGGTTCTGACGATTTGCTTTTCCTGTTACATAAGCAGTCTTACTTTTCGAAGCCATTTTGATTTTTGTTATGAAAATATTCAACTGTACAGTACAAATGAGGGCAGTTTTATTTCGTTGATACAAAAGTAAAGTCCTCACTTTGAGTATAAAGAACTGACATGCAATTTATACAAATATATGCACGCACAATATACTGGCTAGTATAAAACTATTTCAAAACGGTGAAAAACGCGACTATACAAGCAGTTTAGCATTTTACAGCCGGCACAATTATGATTTATGGTTTTGACGGAAATTGAAATATTCAGTTGTACAGGAACTATATGGGCAAGTTAAAGTTCATTTTACCACGAGAAAGTCCCCACATTTAAAATAAGCAACTGAAATACACAAACTAGATGCAAGTTGTTCAAACACCAGAAGAAGGTGAAAAACTAAAACTAAATTGCTTACACAATTACAGCATTTTACATAATTACACATTTATATTTTTTGCAGTTTAGTTTTATCGGTTTTCAGCATGCTTGTCCACGGCGTCAACCCTGCTCTCGTCGTGGTTGTCCTCCATCTTCATCGTATAAATGCTGAACGTGCTTATCATTGCCGTGCTGGATTCCGTTGTGCTCGCCATCATCACAGTAAGCAGCAGCAGTTGTAGCATCCAATCAATGAACCAGAGCAGTTGCTCTGGTTCATTCCTACCGGCAGGTGAGATCGGTTTCGGCTGTGGCCTACTACTTATCCCCAAAACGGTCGCTATTTTCCAAAACGTCCAGCTCTACACGGTTCGTTCCTACATCACATTGCTTCTCAACTTTCGCCAATCCATTCGGCCGGTTTATCCACATGCCATGTCGCGTCACAACATGCGACCCATCCACGTTCTGTTTCTTGTATCTTGTCTCTTCACGTTCTCGCAATTTTGCAATGGAGGGCTTGGAAAGGTTTGTTGAGAATGGATTAGTGAAGGGGATTGACATGAAGTCGAGAAAGGCATCCATTTCCGTGAAGTGCGGCGAATGCACCATGGCAAGGCGAAACCGTGTGGTGCATGCATCTGGTCACGAATCTGAGAAGCCAGTAGAGCGGATACGTGATGTGCGTGGAACTATGCCGAAGAAGACCGCGAAGGATGTGCGGCATGCACGCGAAACTATACGACCAAGCAGCGTAGCTATTAAGCCCTAAAGGCTCGGCCAACCTGTATTTTCCCACATTGCAAATGTCGGCGGCTTGTCGTCACGTCCGTCATCATGCACATGCAACATGCACATGCATCTAGTCACGTACCGAGAAGCCAGTAGAGCGGATCAGAGGAGGTATGGGTGGAGTTAGGCCGAAGAAGACTCCGAAGGATGTACAGCATGCTTATTCCCAGAGGATCGGTGTGTGTAGGCACAAACCATGTCAAGTTGGACGGATTCGCAGGAGGCTGGCGATGCCCGTGCAGAGGCTGAAGAACATACGGCACAAACCAACGGATCGTAGATCATGACACCCACAAGCAAGAAGATGGACGAGCTGGGTCAAGCAACAGAGCGGATCCGTCAGGGAGAAGACCCGAGCGAGATTGGGTGATACTGGTGCTGATGATGATGTTGATGATGATGGCGAGCACGACGGAAACTATGACGGCAAAAAGGAACTTCGAGGAGTGAAGATGGATATCACGACTACAATGCCGCAGGGCACCAGGACATGTGTCACAGTCAGGTGACGTCAATTTGTGGAGGATGATGGTGTTCATCCCGAGGGGGTGGAGGAGATGGACGGGACGAAACACCATGCTACAGAATATTGGGTACGGGAGAGTGGCACATGAAGCACAATCTGCCTCCTGCTATTGAACATGAGTATCACTCCATGCTGAGCGCATGTTGACACAGGAATAGTAAGGGCAGAGATACCTGTGAACCGATACCGATACCGATACCGATACCTGTGAACCGATAGCACCAGAGACAACCGTGTATGAAAGGTACTGGAGGTACTAGTACGGGAAGTAGCCGCATGGGAGCTACGGGAAGTAGTACGCGAAGTAGCCGCATATGGTTCGAGAGATACAGGAAATACTTAATGAACGGGATATAGTGATGGGCATTGGTACAAGTTGTTGGGTAATCTAGGATGTTCCCTTCTTATGGTTTTACATATACTTTGTTTCCTTAATTGTTTGTTATTCCATTCAAGCAACTATACACTGCTAGTGCCTTCCTTTGTTGTAACATTTTTTCAATTCATCCGCGTCGTATCTGTTACCCTATTCAAAAGAGCAAGTAAGGGCCAGTAAAATTTCGTTTCAACACAAGAAAGTGCCCATCATACTGAGAAAATTTCCAGTAAAACACCACAAAAAGTTGCAAGCAGTTCAAAATGAAATTAAAAACGATGAAAAGCTATATTGGTACAGCCATATCAAAAGCACATTTTACATTTCACAGCCGGCACCACGATGAATGGTTCTGACGATTTGCTTTTCCTGTTACATAAGCAGTCTTACTTTTCGAAGCCATTTTGATTTTTGTTATGAAAATATTCAACTGTACAGTACAAATGAGGGCAGTTTTATTTCGTTGATACAAAAGTAAAGTCCTCACTTTGAGTATAAAGAACTGACATGCAATTTATACAAATATATGCACGCACAATATACTGGCTAGTATAAAACTATTTCAAAACGGTGAAAAACGCGACTATACAAGCAGTTTAGCATTTTACAGCCGGCACAATTATGATTTATGGTTTTGACGGAAATTGAAATATTCAGTTGTACAGGAACTATATGGGCAAGTTAAAGTTCATTTTACCACGAGAAAGTCCCCACATTTAAAATAAGCAACTGAAATACACAAACTAGATGCAAGTTGTTCAAACACCAGAAGAAGGTGAAAAACTAAAACTAAATTGCTTACACAATTACAGCATTTTACATAATTACACATTTATATTTTTTGCAGTTTAGTTTTATCGGTTTTCAGCATGCTTGTCCACGGCGTCAACCCTGCTCTCGTCGTGGTTGTCCTCCATCTTCATCGTATAAATGCTGAACGTGCTTATCATTGCCGTGCTGGATTCCGTTGTGCTCGCCATCATCACAGTAAGCAGCAGCAGTTGTAGCATCCAATCAATGAACCAGAGCAGTTGCTCTGGTTCATTCCTACCGGCAGGCGAGATCGGTTTCGGCTGTGGCCTACTACTTATCCCCAAAACGGTCGCTATTTTCCAAAACGTCCAGCTCTACACGGTTCGTTCCTACATCACATTGCTTCTCAACTTTCGCCAATCCATTCGGCCGGTTTATCCACATGCCATGTCGCGTCACAACATGCGACCCATCCACGTTCTGTTTCTTGTATCTTGTCTCTTCACGTTCTCGCAATTTTGCAATGGAGGGCTTGGAAAGGTTTGTTGAGAATGGATTAGTGAAGGGGATTGACATGAAGTCGAGAAAGGCATCCATTTCCGTGAAGTGCGGCGAATGCACCATGGCAAGGCGAAACCGTGTGGTGCATGCATCTGGTCACGAATCTGAGAAGCCAGTAGAGCGGATACGTGATGTGCGTGGAACTATGCCGAAGAAGACCGCGAAGGATGTGCGGCATGCACGCGAAACTATACGACCAAGCAGCGTAGCTATTAAGCCCTAAAGGCTCGGCCAACCTGTATTTTCCCACATTGCAAATGTCGGCGGCTTGTCGTCACGTCCGTCATCATGCACATGCAACATGCACATGCATCTAGTCACGTACCGAGAAGCCAGTAGAGCGGATCAGAGGAGGTATGGGTGGAGTTAGGCCGAAGAAGACTCCGAAGGATGTACAGCATGCTGATTCCCAGAGGATCGGTGTGTGTAGGCACAAACCATGTCAAGTTGGACGGATTGGCAGGAGGCTGGCGATGCCCGTGCAGAGGCTGAAGAACATACGGCACAAACCAACGGATCGTAGATCATGACACCCACAAGCAAGAAGATGGACGAGCTGGGTCAAGCAACAGAGCGGATCCGTCAGGGAGAAGACCCGAGCGAGATTGGGTGATACTGGTGCTGATGATGATGTTGATGATGATGGCGAGCACGACGGAAACTATGACGGCAAAAAGGAACTTCGAGGAGTGAAGATGGATATCACGACTACAATGCCGCAGGGCACCAGGACATGTGTCACAGTCAGGTGACGTCAATTTGTGGAGGATGATGGTGTTCATCCCGAGGGGGTGGAGGAGATGGACGGGACGAAACACCATGCTACAGAATATTGGGTACGGGAGAGTGGCACATGAAGCACAATCTGCCTCCTGCTATTGAACATGAGTATCACTCCATGCTGAGCGCATGTTGACACAGGAATAGTAAGGGCAGAGATACCTGTGAACCGATACCAATACCGATACCGATACCTGTGAACCGATAGCACCAGAGACAACCGTGTATGAAAGGTACTGGAGGTACTAGTACGGGAAGTAGCCGCATGGGAGCTACGGGAAGTAGTACGGGAAGTAGCCGCATATGGTTCGAGAGATACAGGAAATACTTAATGAACGGGATATAGTGATGGGCATTGGTACAAGTTGTTGGGTAATCTAGGATGTTCCCTTCTTATGGTTTTACATATACTTTGTTTCCCTAATTGTTTGTTATTCCATTCAAGCAACTATACACTGCTAGTGCCTTCCTTTATTGTAACATTTTTTCAATTCATCCGCGTCGTATCTGTTACCCTATTCAAAAGAGCAAGTAAGGGCCAGTAAAATTTCGTTTCAACACAAGAAAGTGCCCATCATACTGAGGAAATTCCCAGTAAAACACCACAAAAAGTTGCAAGCAGTTCAAAATGAAATTAAAAACGATGAAAAGCTATATTGGTACAGCCATATCAAAAGCACATTTTACATTTCACAGCCGGCACCATGATGAATGGTTCTGACGATTTGCTTTTCCTGTTACATAAGCAGTCTTACTTTTCGAAGCCATTTTGATTTTTGTTATGAAAATATTCAACTGTACAGTACAAATGAGGGCAGTTTTATTTCGTTGATACAAAAGTAAAGTCCTCACTTTGAGTATAAAGAACTGACATGCAATTTATACAAATATATGCACGCACAATATACTGGCTAGTATAAAACTATTTCAAAACGGTGAAAAACGCGACTATACAAGCAGTTTAGCATTTTACAGCCGGCACAATTATGATTTATGGTTTTGACGGAAATTGAAATATTCAGTTGTACAGGAACTATATGGGCAAGTTAAAGTTCATTTTACCACGAGAAAGTCCCCACATTTAAAATAAGCAACTGAAATACACAAACTGGATGCAAGTTGTTCAAACACCAGAAGAAGGTGAAAAACTAAAACTAAATTGCTTACACAATTACAGCATTTTACATAATTACACATTTATATTTTTTGCAGTTTAGTTTTATCGGTTTTCAGCATGCTTGTCCACGGCGTCAACCCTGCTCTCGTCGTGGTTGTCCTCCATCTTCATCGTATAAATGCTGAACGTGCTTATCATTGCCGTGCTGGATTCCGTTGTGCTCGCCATCATCACAGTAAGCAGCAGCAGTTGTAGCATCCAATCAATGAACCAGAGCAGTTGCTCTGGTTCATTCCTACCGGCAGGCGAGATCGGTTTCGGCTGTGGCCTACTACTTATCCCCAAAACGGTCGCTATTTTCCAAAACGTCCAGCTCTACACGGTTCGTTCCTACATCACATTGCTTCTCAACTTTCGCCAATCCATTCGGCCGGTTTATCCACATGCCATGTCGCGTCACAACATGCGACCCATCCACGTTCTGTTTCTTGTATCTTGTCTCTTCACGTTCTCGCAATTTTGCAATGGAGGGCTTGGAAAGGTTTGTTGAGAATGGATTAGTGAAGGGGATTGACATGAAGTCGAGAAAGGCATCCATTTCCGTGAAGTGCGGCGAATGCACCATGGCAAGGCGAAACCGTGTGGTGCATGCATCTGGTCACGAATCTGAGAAGCCAGTAGAGCGGTTACGTGATGTGCGTGGAACTATGCCGAAGAAGACCGCGAAGGATGTGCGGCATGCACGCGAAACTATACGACCAAGCAGCGTAGCTATTAAGCCCTAAAGGCTCGGCCAACCTGTATTTTCCCACATTGCAAATGTCGGCGGCTTGTCGTCACGTCCGTCATCATGCACATGCAACATGCACATGCATCTAGTCACGTACCGAGAAGCCAGTAGAGCGGATCAGAGGAGGTATGGGTGGAGTTAGGCCGAAGAAGACTCCGAAGGATGTACAGCATGCTTATTCCCAGAGGATCGGTGTGTGTAGGCACAAACCATGTCAAGTTGGACGGATTCGCAGGAGGCTGGCGATGCCCGTGCAGAGGCTGAAGAACATACGGCACAAACCAACGGATCGTAGATCATGACACCCACAAGCAAGAAGATGGACGAGCTGGGTCAAGCAACAGAGCGGATCCGTCAGGGAGAAGACCCGAGCGAGATTGGGTGATACTGGTGCTGATGATGATGTTGATGATGATGGCGAGCACGACGGAAACTATGACGGCAAAAAGGAACTTCGAGGAGTGAAGATGGATATCACGACTACAATGCCGCAGGGCACCAGGACATGTGTCACAGTCAGGTGACGTCAATTTGTGGAGGATGATGGTGTTCATCCCGAGGGGGTGGAGGAGATGGACGGGACGAAACACCATGCTACAGAATATTGGGTACGGGAGAGTGGCACATGAAGCACAATCTGCCTCCTGCTATTGAACATGAGTATCACTCCATGCTGAGCGCATGTTGACACAGGAATAGTAAGGGCAGAGATACCTGTGAACCGATACCGATACCGATACCGATACCTGTGAACCGATAGCACCAGAGACAACCGTGTATGAAAGGTACTGGAGGTAGCCGCATGGGAGCTACGGGAAGTAGTACGGGAAGTAGCCGCATATGGTTCGAGAGATACAGGAAATACTTAATGAACGGGATATAGTGATGGGCATTGGTACAAGTTGTTGGGTAATCTAGGATGTTCCCTTCTTATGGTTTTACATATACTTTGTTTCCTTAATTGTTTGTTATTCCATTCAAGCAACTATACACTGCTAGTGCCTTCCTTTGTTGTAACATTTTTTCAATTCATCCGCGTCGTATCTGTTACCCTATTCAAAAGAGCAAGTAAGGGCCAGTAAAATTTCGTTTCAACACAAGAAAGTGCCCATCATACTGAGAAAATTTCCAGTAAAACACCACAAAAAGTTGCAAGCAGTTCAAAATGAAATTAAAAACGATGAAAAGCTATATTGGTACAGCCATATCAAAAGCACATTTTACATTTCACAGCCGGCACCATGATGAATGGTTCTGACGATTTGCTTTTCCTGTAACATAAGCAGTCTTACTTTTCGAAGCCATTTTGATTTTTGTTATGAAAATATTCAACTGTACAGTACAAATGAGGGCAGTTTTATTTCGTTGATACAAAAGTAAAGTCCTCACTTTGAGTATAAAGAACTGACATGCAATTTATACAAATATATGCACGCACAATATACTGGCTAGTATAAAACTATTTCAAAACGGTGAAAAACGCGACTATACAAGCAGTTTAGCATTTTACAGCCGGCACAATTATGATTTATGGTTTTGACGGAAATTGAAATATTCAGTTGTACAGAAACTATATGGGCAAGTTAAAGTTCATTTTACCACGAGAAAGTCCCCACATTTAAAATAAGCAACTGAAATACACAAACTAGATGCAAGTTGTTCAAACACCAGAAGAAGGTGAAAAACTAAAACTAAATTGCTTACACAATTACAGCATTTTACATAATTACACATTTATATTTTTTGCAGTTTAGTTTTATCGGTTTTCAGCATGCTTGTCCACGGCGTCAACCCTGCTCTCGTCGTGGTTGTCCTCCATCTTCATCGTATAAATGCTGAACGTGCTTATCATTGCCGTGCTGGATTCCGTTGTGCTCGCCATCATCACAGTAAGCAGCAGCAGTTGTAGCATCCAATCAATGAACCAGAGCAGTTGCTCTGGTTCATTCCTACCGGCAGGCGAGATCGGTTTCGGCTGTGGCCTACTACTTATCCCCAAAACGGTCGCTATTTTCCAAAACGTCCAGCTCTACACGGTTCGTTCCTACATCACATTGCTTCTCAACTTTCGCCAATCCATTCGGCCGGTTTATCCACATGCCATGTCGCGTCACAACATGCGACCCATCCACGTTCTGTTTCTTGTATCTTGTCTCTTCACGTTCTCGCAATTTTGCAATGGAGGGCTTGGAAAGGTTTGTTGAGAATGGATTAGTGAAGGGGATTGACATGAAGTCGAGAAAGGCATCCATTTCCGTGAAGTGCGGCGAATGCACCATGGCAAGGCGAAACCGTGTGGTGCATGCATCTGGTCACGAATCTGAGAAGCCAGTAGAGCGGATACGTGATGTGCGTGGAACTATGCCGAAGAAGACCGCGAAGGATGTGCGGCATGCACGCGAAACTATACGACCAAGCAGCGTAGCTATTAAGCCCTAAAGGCTCGGCCAACCTGTATTTTCCCACATTGCAAATGTCGGCGGCTTGTCGTCACGTCCGTCATCATGCACATGCAACATGCACATGCATCTAGTCACGTACCGAGAAGCCAGTAGAGCGGATCAGAGGAGGTATGGGTGGAGTTAGGCCGAAGAAGACTCCGAAGGATGTACAGCATGCTGATTCCCAGAGGATCGGTGTGTGTAGGCACAAACCATGTCAAGTTGGACGGATTGGCAGGAGGCTGGCGATGCCCGTGCAGAGGCTGAAGAACATACGGCACAAACCAACGGATCGTAGATCATGACACCCACAAGCAAGAAGATGGACGAGCTGGGTCAAGCAACAGAGCGGATCCGTCAGGGAGAAGACCCGAGCGAGATTGGGTGATACTGGTGCTGATGATGATGTTGATGATGATGGCGAGCACGACGGAAACTATGACGGCAAAAAGGAACTTCGAGGAGTGAAGATGGATATCACGACTACAATGCCGCAGGGCACCAGGACATGTGTCACAGTCAGGTGACGTCAATTTGTGGAGGATGATGGTGTTCATCCCGAGGGGGTGGAGGAGATGGACGGGACGAAACACCATGCTACAGAATATTGGGTACGGGACAGTGGCACATGAAGCACAATCTGCCTCCTGTTATTGAACATGAGTATCACTCCATGCTGAGCGCATGTTGACACAGGAATAGTAAGGGCAGAGATACCTGTGAACCGATACCGATACCGATACCGATACCTGTGAACCGATAGCACCAGAGACAACCGTGTATGAAAGGTACTGGAGGTACTAGTACGGGAAGTAGCCGCATGGGAGCTACGGGAAGTAGTACGGGAAGTAGCCGCATATGGTTCGAGAGATACAGGAAATACTTAATGAACGGGATATAGTGATGGGCATTGGTACAAGTTGTTGGGTAATCTAGGATGTTCCCTTCTTATGGTTTTACATATACTTTGTTTCCTTAATTGTTTGTTATTCCATTCAAGCAACTATACACTGCTAGTGCCTTCCTTTGTTGTAACATTTTTTCAATTCATCCGCGTCGTATCTGTTACCCTATTCAAAAGAGCAAGTAAGGGCCAGTAAAATTTCGTTTCAACACAAGAAAGTGCCCATCATACTGAGAAAATTTCCAGTAAAACACCACAAAAAGTTGCAAGCAGTTCAAAATGAAATTAAAAACGATGAAAAGCTATATTGGTACAGCCATATCAAAAGCACATTTTACATTTCACAGCCGGCACCATGATGAATGGTTCTGACGATTTGCTTTTCCTGTTACATAAGCAGTCTTACTTTTCGAAGCCATTTTGATTTTTGTTATGAAAATATTCAACTGTACAGTACAAATGAGGGCAGTTTTATTTCGTTGATACAAAAGTAAAGTCCTCACTTTGAGTATAAAGAACTGACATGCAATTTATACAAATATATGCACGCACAATATACTGGCTAGTATAAAACTATTTCAAAACGGTGAAAAACGCGACTATACAAGCAGTTTAGCATTTTACAGCCGGCACAATTATGATTTATGGTTTTGACGGAAATTGAAATATTCAGTTGTACAGGAACTATATGGGCAAGTTAAAGTTCATTTTACCACGAGAAAGTCCCCACATTTAAAATAAGCAACTGAAATACACAAACTGGATGCAAGTTGTTCAAACACCAGAAGAAGGTGAAAAACTAAAACTAAATTGCTTACACAATTACAGCATTTTACATAATTACACATTTATATTTTTTGCAGTTTAGTTTTATCGGTTTTCAGCATGCTTGTCCACGGCGTCAACCCTGCTCTCGTCGTGGTTGTCCTCCATCTTCATCGTATAAATGCTGTAACGTGCTTATCATTGCCGTGCTGGATTCCGTTGTGCTCGCCATCATCACAGTAAGCAGCAGCAGTTGTAGCATCCAATCAATGAACCAGAGCAGTTGCTCTGGTTCATTCCTACCGGCAGGCGAGATCGGTTTCGGCTGTGGCCTACTACTTATCCCCAAAACGGTCGCTATTTTCCAAAACGTCCAGCTCTACACGGTTCGTTCCTACATCACATTGCTTCTCAACTTTCGCCAATCCATTCGGCCGGTTTATCCACATGCCATGTCGCGTCACAACATGCGACCCATCCACGTTCTGTTTCTTGTATCTTGTCTCTTCACGTTCTCGCAATTTTGCAATGGAGGGCTTGGAAAGGTTTGTTGAGAATGGATTAGTGAAGGGGATTGACATGAAGTCGAGAAAGGCATCCATTTCCGTGAAGTGCGGCGAATGCACCATGGCAAGGCGAAACCGTGTGGTGCATGCATCTGGTCACGAATCTGAGAAGCCAGTAGAGCGGTTACGTGATGTGCGTGGAACTATGCCGAAGAAGACCGCGAAGGATGTGCGGCATGCACGCGAAACTATACGACCAAGCAGCGTAGCTATTAAGCCCTAAAGGCTCGGCCAACCTGTATTTTCCCACATTGCAAATGTCGGCGGCTTGTCGTCACGTCCGTCATCATGCACATGCAACATGCACATGCATCTAGTCACGTACCGAGAAGCCAGTAGAGCGGATCAGAGGAGGTATGGGTGGAGTTAGGCCGAAGAAGACTCCGAAGGATGTACAGCATGCTTATTCCCAGAGGATCGGTGTGTGTAGGCACAAACCATGTCAAGTTGGACGGATTCGCAGGAGGCTGGCGATGCCCGTGCAGAGGCTGAAGAACATACGGCACAAACCAACGGATCGTAGATCATGACACCCACAAGCAAGAAGATGGACGAGCTGGGTCAAGCAACAGAGCGGATCCGTCAGGGAGAAGACCCGAGCGAGATTGGGTGATACTGGTGCTGATGATGATGTTGATGATGATGGCGAGCACGACGGAAACTATGACGGCAAAAAGGAACTTCGAGGAGTGAAGATGGATATCACGACTACAATGCCGCAGGGCACCAGGACATGTGTCACAGTCAGGTGACGTCAATTTGTGGAGGATGATGGTGTTCATCCCGAGGGGGTGGAGGAGATGGACGGGACGAAACACCATGCTACAGAATATTGGGTACGGGAGAGTGGCACATGAAGCACAATCTGCCTCCTGCTATTGAACATGAGTATCACTCCATGCTGAGCGCATGTTGACACAGGAATAGTAAGGGCAGAGATACCTGTGAACCGATACCGATACCGATACCGATACCTGTGAACCGATAGCACCAGAGACAACCGTGTATGAAAGGTACTGGAGGTAGCCGCATGGGAGCTACGGGAAGTAGTACGGGAAGTAGCCGCATATGGTTCGAGAGATACAGGAAATACTTAATGAACGGGATATAGTGATGGGCATTGGTACAAGTTGTTGGGTAATCTAGGATGTTCCCTTCTTATGGTTTTACATATACTTTGTTTCCTTAATTGTTTGTTATTCCATTCAAGCAACTATACACTGCTAGTGCCTTCCTTTGTTGTAACATTTTTTCAATTCATCCGCGTCGTATCTGTTACCCTATTCAAAAGAGCAAGTAAGGGCCAGTAAAATTTCGTTTCAACACAAGAAAGTGCCCATCATACTGAGAAAATTTCCAGTAAAACACCACAAAAAGTTGCAAGCAGTTCAAAATGAAATTAAAAACGATGAAAAGCTATATTGGTACAGCCATATCAAAAGCACATTTTACATTTCACAGCCGGCACCATGATGAATGGTTCTGACGATTTGCTTTTCCTGTTACATAAGCAGTCTTACTTTTCGAAGCCATTTTGATTTTTGTTATGAAAATATTCAACTGTACAGTACAAATGAGGGCAGTTTTATTTCGTTGATACAAAAGTAAAGTCCTCACTTTGAGTATAAAGAACTGACATGCAATTTATACAAATATATGCACGCACAATATACTGGCTAGTATAAAACTATTTCAAAACGGTGAAAAACGCGACTATACAAGCAGTTTAGCATTTTACAGCCGGCACAATTATGATTTATGGTTTTGACGGAAATTGAAATATTCAGTTGTACAGAACTATATGGGCAAGTTAAAGTTCATTTTACCACGAGAAAGTCCCCACATTTAAAATAAGCAACTGAAATACACAAACTAGATGCAAGTTGTTCAAACACCAGAAGAAGGTGAAAAACTAAAACTAAATTGCTTACACAATTACAGCATTTTACATAATTACACATTTATATTTTTTGCAGTTTAGTTTTATCGGATTTTCAGCATGCTTGTCCACGGCGTCAACCCTGCTCTCGTCGTGGTTGTCCTCCATCTTCATCGTATAAATGCTGAACGTGCTTATCATTGCCGTGCTGGATTCCGTTGTGCTCGCCATCATCACAGTAAGCAGCAGCAGTTGTAGCATCCAATCAATGAACCAGAGCAGTTGCTCTGGTTCATTCCTACCGGCAGGCGAGATCGGTTTCGGCTGTGGCCTACTACTTATCCCCAAAACGGTCGCTATTTTCCAAAACGTCCAGCTCTACACGGTTCGTTCCTACATCACATTGCTTCTCAACTTTCGCCAATCCATTCGGCCGGTTTATCCACATGCCATGTCGCGTCACAACATGCGACCCATCCACGTTCTGTTTCTTGTATCTTGTCTCTTCACGTTCTCGCAATTTTGCAATGGAGGGCTTGGAAAGGTTTGTTGAGAATGGATTAGTGAAGGGGATTGACATGAAGTCGAGAAAGGCATCCATTTCCGTGAAGTGCGGCGAATGCACCATGTCAAGGCGAAACCGTGTGGTGCATGCATCTGGTCACGAATCTGAGAAGCCAGTAGAGCGGATACGTGATGTGCGTGGAACTATGCCGAAGAAGACCGCGAAGGATGTGCGGCATGCACGCGAAACTATACGACCAAGCAGCGTAGCTATTAAGCCCTAAAGGCTCGGCCAACCTGTATTTTCCCACATTGCAAATGTCGGCGGCTTGTCGTCACGTCCGTCATCATGCACATGCAACATGCACATGCATCTAGTCACGTACCGAGAAGCCAGTAGAGCGGATCAGAGGAGGTATGGGTGGAGTTAGGCCGAAGAAGACTCCGAAGGATGTACAGCATGCTGATTCCCAGAGGATCGGTGTGTGTAGGCACAAACCATGTCAAGTTGGACGGATTCGCAGGAGGCTGGCGATGCCCGTGCAGAGGCTGAAGAACATACGGCACAAACCAACGGATCGTAGATCATGACACCCACAAGCAAGAAGATGGACGAGCTGGGTCAAGCAACAGAGCGGATCCGTCAGGGACAAGACCCGAGCGAGATTGGGTGATACTGGTGCTGATGATGATGTTGATGATGATGGCGAGCACGACGGAAACTATGACGGCAAAAAGGAACTTCGAGGAGTGAAGATGGATATCACGACTACAATGCCGCAGGGCACCAGGACATGTGTCACAGTCAGGTGACGTCAATTTGTGGAGGATGATGGTGTTCATCCCGAGGGGGTGGAGGAGATGGACGGGACGAAACACCATGCTACAGAATATTGGGTACGGGAGAGTGGCACATGAAGCACAATCTGCCTCCTGCTATTGAACATGAGTATCACTCCATGCTGAGCGCATGTTGACACAGGAATAGTAAGGGCAGAGATACCTGTGAACCGATACCGATACCGATACCGATACCTGTGAACCGATAGCACCAGAGACAACCGTGTATGAAAGGTACTGGAGGTACTAGTACGGGAAGTAGCCGCATGGGAGCTACGGGAAGTAGTACGGGAAGTAGCCGCATATGGTTCGAGAGATACAGGAAATACTTAATGAACGGGATATAGTGATGGGCATTGGTACAAGTTGTTGGGTAATCTAGGATGTTCCCTTCTTATGGTTTTACATATACTTTGTTTCCTTAATTGATGTGTGTAGGATAGGGGGGTACATCACCCGTGGCCACTAACCTGGCAGTCCCTACCTTCCCCGGTGTTTCGGGGCACCCTCATCCAGTCTCCCATGCCGACTTCTCCGAAATCAGTGGTTTTCCCAGGTTCAGCACCCACCACCAGCATCCAGCGGAATCTGCCGAATCAACTGAGGCGTCAACTCCGCTACTGGTCAGCTCGCAGGTCACTTTAATTGGGGTCGTCACCGTCCATCGACATGGGGGCACCCTGCCCTTAACATTAGGGTCTTTGGCCCGCTCTCAGTCGGGGTAGAACCTGGAACTCCAGGGGAACTCCTTAATTGTTTGTTATTCCATTCAAGCAACTATACACTGCTAGTGCCTTCCTTTGTTGTAACATTTTTTCAATTCATCCGCGTCGTATCTGTTACCCTATTCAAAAGAGCAAGTAAGGGCCAGTAAAATTTCGTTTCAACACAAGAAAGTGCCCATCATACTGAGAAAATTTCCAGTAAAACACCACAAAAAGTTGCAAGCAGTTCAAAATGAAATTCAAAACGATGAAAAGCTATATTGGTACAGCCATATCAAAAGCACATTTTACATTTCACAGCCGGCACCATGATGAATGGTTCTGACGATTTGCTTTTCCTGTTACATAAGCAGTCTTACTTTTCGAAGCCATTTTGATTTTTGTTATGAAAATATTCAACTGTACAGTACAAATGAGGGCAGTTTTATTTCGTTGATACAAAAGTAAAGTCCTCACTTTGAGTATAAAGAACTGACATGCAATTTATACAAATATATGCACGCACAATATACTGGCTAGTATAAAACTATTTCAAAACGGTGAAAAACGCGACTATACAAGCAGTTTAGCATTTTACAGCCGGCACAATTATGATTTATGGTTTTGACGGAAATTGAAATATTCAGTTGTACAGGAACTATATGGGCAAGTTAAAGTTCATTTTACCACGAGAAAGTCCCCACATTTAAAATAAGCAACTGAAATACACAAACTAGATGCAAGTTGTTCAAACACCAGAAGAAGGTGAAAAACTAAAACTAAATTGCTTACACAATTACAGCATTTTACATAATTACACATTTATATTTTTTGCAGTTTAGTTTTATCGGATTTCAGCATGCTTGTCCACGGCGTCAACCCTGCTCTCGTCGTGGTTGTCCTCCATCTTCATCGTATAAATGCTGAACGTGCTTATCATTGCCGTGCTGGATTCCGTTGTGCTCGCCATCATCACAGTAAGCAGCAGCAGTTGTAGCATCCAATCTTGCTCTGGTTCATTCCTACCGGCAGGCGAGATCGGTTTCGGCTGTGGCCTACTACTTATCCCCAAAACGGTCGCTATTTTCCAAAACGTCCAGCTCTACACGGTTCGTTCCTACATCACATTGCTTCTCAACTTTCGCCAATCCATTCGGCCGGTTTATCCACATGCCATGTCGCGTCACAACATGCGACCCATCCACGTTCTGTTTCTTGTATCTTGTCTCTTCACGTTCTCGCAATTTTGCAATGGAGGGCTTGGAAAGGTTTGTTGAGAATGGATTAGTGAAGGGGATTGACATGAAGTCGAGAAAGGCATCCATTTCCGTGAAGTGCGGCGAATGCACCATGTCAAGGCGAAACCGTGTGGTGCATGCATCTGGTCACGAATCTGAGAAGCCAGTAGAGTGGATACGTGATGTGCGTGGAACTATGCCGAAGAAGACCGCGAAGGATGTGCGGCATGCACGCGAAACTATACGACCAAGCAGCGTAGCTATTAAGCCCTAAAGGCTCGGCCAACCTGTATTTTCCCACATTGCAAATGTCGGCGGCTTGTCGTCACGTCCGTCATCATGCACATGCAACATGCACATGCATCTAGTCACGTACCGAGAAGCCAGTAGAGCGGATCAGAGGAGGTATGGGTGGAGTTAGGCCGAAGAAGACTCCGAAGGATGTACAGCATGCTGATTCCCAGAGGATCGGTGTGTGTAGGCACAAACCATGTCAAGTTGGACGGATTCGCAGGAGGCTGGCGATGCCCGTGCAGAGGCTGAAGAACATACGGCACAAACCAACGGATCGTAGATCATGACACCCACAAGCAAGAAGATGGACGAGCTGGGTCAAGCAACAGAGCGGATCCGTCAGGGACAAGACCCGAGCGAGATTGGGTGATACTGGTGCTGATGATGATGTTGATGATGATGGCGAGCACGACGGAAACTATGACGGCAAAAAGGAACTTCGAGGAGTGAAGATGGATATCACGACTACAATGCCGCAGGGCACCAGGACATGTGTCACAGTCAGGTGACGTCAATTTGTGGAGGATGATGGTGTTCATCCCGAGGGGGTGGAGGAGATGGACGGGACGAAACACCATGCTACAGAATATTGGGTACGGGAGAGTGGCACATGAAGCACAATCTGCCTCCTGCTATTGAACATGAGTATCACTCCATGCTGAGTGCATGTTGACACAGGAATAGTAAGGGCAGAGATACCTGTGAACCGATACCGATACCGATACCGATACCTGTGAACCGATAGCACCAGAGACAACCGTGTATGAAAGGTACTGGAGGTACTAGTATGGGAAGTAGCCGCATGGGAGCTACGGGAAGTAGTACGGGAAGTAGCCGCATATGGTTCGAGAGATACAGGAAATACTTAATGAACGGGATATAGTGATGGGCATTGGTACAAGTTGTTGGGTAATCTAGGATGTTCCCTTCTTATGGTTTTACATATACTTTGTTTCCTTAATTGTTTGTTATTCCATTCAAGCAACTATACACTGCTAGTGCCTTCCTTTGTTGTAACATTTTTTCAATTCATCCGCGTCGTATCTGTTACCCTATTCAAAAGAGCAAGTAAGGGCCAGTAAAATTTCGTTTCAACACAAGAAAGTGCCCATCATACTGAGAAAATTTCCAGTAAAACACCACAAAAAGTTGCAAGCAGTTCAAAATGAAATTAAAAACGATGAAAAGCTATATTGGTACAGCCATATCAAAAGCACATTTTACATTTCACAGCCGGCACCATGATGAATGGTTCTGACGATTTGCTTTTCCTGTTACATAAGCAGTCTTACTTTTCGAAGCCATTTTGATTTTTGTTATGAAAATATTCAACTGTACAGTACAAATGAGGGCAGTTTTATTTCGTTGATACAAAAGTAAAGTCCTCACTTTGAGTATAAAGAACTGACATGCAATTTATACAAATATATGCACGCACAATATACTGGCTAGTATAAAACTATTTCAAAACGGTGAAAAACGCGACTATACAAGCAGTTTAGCATTTTACAGCCGGCACAATTATGATTTATGGTTTTGACGGAAATTGAAATATTCAGTTGTACAGGAACTATATGGGCAAGTTAAAGTTCATTTTACCACGAGAAAGTCCCCACATTTAAAATAAGCAACTGAAATACACAAACTGGATGCAAGTTGTTCAAACACCAGAAGAAGGTGAAAAACTAAAACTAAATTGCTTACACAATTACAGCATTTTACATAATTACACATTTATATTTTTTGCAGTTTAGTTTTATCGGTTTTCAGCATGCTTGTCCACGGCGTCAACCCTGCTCTCGTCGTGGTTGTCCTCCATCTTCATCGTATAAATGCTGAACGTGCTTATCATTGCCGTGCTGGATTCCGTTGTGCTCGCCATCATCACAGTAAGCAGCAGCAGTTGTAGCATCCAATCTTGCTCTGGTTCATTCCTACCGGCAGGCGAGATCGGTTTCGGCTGTGGCCTACTACTTATCCCCAAAACGGTCGCTATTTTCCAAAACGTCCAGCTCTACACGGTTCGTTCCTACATCACATTGCTTCTCAACTTTCGCCAATCCATTCGGCCGGTTTATCCACATGCCATGTCGCGTCACAACATGCGACCCATCCACGTTCTGTTTCTTGTATCTTGTCTCTTCACGTTCTCGCAATTTTGCAATGGAGGGCTTGGAAAGGTTTGTTGAGAATGGATTAGTGAAGGGGATTGACATGAAGTCGAGAAAGGCATCCATTTCCGTGAAGTGCGGCGAATGCACCATGTCAAGGCGAAACCGTGTGGTGCATGCATCTGGTCACGAATCTGAGAAGCCAGTAGAGTGGATACGTGATGTGCGTGGAACTATGCCGAAGAAGACCGCGAAGGATGTGCGGCATGCACGCGAAACTATACGACCAAGCAGCGTAGCTATTAAGCCCTAAAGGCTCGGCCAACCTGTATTTTCCCACATTGCAAATGTCGGCGGCTTGTCGTCACGTCCGTCATCATGCACATGCAACATGCACATGCATCTAGTCACGTACCGAGAAGCCAGTAGAGCGGATCAGAGGAGGTATGGGTGGAGTTAGGCCGAAGAAGACTCCGAAGGATGTACAGCATGCTGATTCCCAGAGGATCGGTGTGTGTAGGCACAAACCATGTCAAGTTGGACGGATTGGCAGGAGGCTGGCGATGCCCGTGCAGAGGCTGAAGAACATACGGCACAAACCAACGGATCGTAGATCATGACACCCACAAGCAAGAAGATGGACGAGCTGGGTCAAGCAACAGAGCGGATCCGTCAGGGACAAGACCCGAGCGAGATTGGGTGATACTGGTGCTGATGATGATGTTGATGATGATGGCGAGCACGACGGAAACTATGACGGCAAAAAGGAACTTCGAGGAGTGAAGATGGATATCACGACTACAATGCCGCAGGGCACCAGGACATGTGTCACAGTCAGGTGACGTCAATTTGTGGAGGATGATGGTGTTCATCCCGAGGGGGTGGAGGAGATGGACGGGACGAAACACCATGCTACAGAATATTGGGTACGGGAGAGTGGCACATGAAGCACAATCTGCCTCCTGCTATTGAACATGAGTATCACTCCATGCTGAGCGCATGTTGACACAGGAATAGTAAGGGCAGAGATACCTGTGAACCGATACCGATACCGATACCGATACCTGTGAACCGATAGCACCAGAGACAACCGTGTATGAAAGGTACTGGAGGTACTAGTACGGGAAGTAGCCGCATGGGAGCTACGGGAAGTAGTACGGGAAGTAGCCGCATATGGTTCGAGAGATACAGGAAATACTTAATGAACGGGATATAGTGATGGGCATTGGTACAAGTTGTTGGGTAATCTAGGATGTTCCCTTCTTATGGTTTTACATATACTTTGTTTCCTTAATTGTTTGTTATTCCATTCAAGCAACTATACACTGCTAGTGCCTTCCTTTGTTGTAACATTTTTTCAATTCATCCGCGTCGTATCTGTTACCCTATTCAAAAGAGCAAGTAAGGGCCAGTAAAATTTCGTTTCAACACAAGAAAGTGCCCATCATACTGAGAAAATTTCCAGTAAAACACCACAAAAAGTTGCAAGCAGTTCAAAATGAAATTAAAAACGATGAAAAGCTATATTGGTACAGCCATATCAAAAGCACATTTTACATTTCACAGCCGGCACCATGATGAATGGTTCTGACGATTTG
Organism: Volvox africanus; assembly: GCA_030268105.1. Classification (NCBI taxonomy): domain Eukaryota; kingdom Viridiplantae; phylum Chlorophyta; class Chlorophyceae; order Chlamydomonadales; family Volvocaceae; genus Volvox; species Volvox africanus. Next base: position 701,107 of record BSDZ01000017.1, on the reverse strand, counting down.
CTTTTCCTGTTACATAAGCAGTCTTACTTTTCGAAGCCATTTTGATTTTTGTTATGAAAATATTCAACTGTACAGTACAAATGAGGGCAGTTTTATTTCGTTGATACAAAAGTAAAGTCCTCACTTTGAGTATAAAGAACTGACATGCAATTTATACAAATATATGCACGCACAATATACTGGCTAGTATAAAACTATTTCAAAACGGTGAAAAACGCGACTATACAAGCAGTTTAGCATTTTACAGCCGGCACAATTATGATTTATGGTTTTGACGGAAATTGAAATATTCAGTTGTACAGGAACTATATGGGCAAGTTAAAGTTCATTTTACCACGAGAAAGTCCCCACATTTAAAATAAGCAACTGAAATACACAAACTAGATGCAAGTTGTTCAAACACCAGAAGAAGGTGAAAAACTAAAACTAAATTGCTTACACAATTACAGCATTTTACATAATTACACATTTATATTTTTTGCAGTTTAGTTTTATCGGTTTTCAGCATGCTTGTCCACGGCGTCAACCCTGCTCTCGTCGTGGTTGTCCTCCATCTTCATCGTATAAATGCTGTACGTGCTTATCATTGCCGTGCTGGATTCCGTTGTGCTCGCCATCATCACAGTAAGCAGCAGCAGTTGTAGCATCCAATCTTGCTCTGGTTCATTCCTACCGGCAGGCGAGATCGGTTTCGGCTGTGGCCTACTACTTATCCCCAAAACGGTCGCTATTTTCCAAAACGTCCAGCTCTACACGGTTCGTTCCTACATCACATTGCTTCTCAACTTTCGCCAATCCATTCGGCCGGTTTATCCACATGCCATGTCGCGTCACAACATGCGACCCATCCACGTTCTGTTTCTTGTATCTTGTCTCTTCACGTTCTCGCAATTTTGCAATGGAGGGCTTGGAAAGGTTTGTTGAGAATGGATTAGTGAAGGGGATTGACATGAAGTCGAGAAAGGCATCCATTTCCGTGAAGTGCGGCGAATGCACCATGTCAAGGCGAAACCGTGTGGTGCATGCATCTGGTCACGAATCTGAGAAGCCAGTAGAGTGGATACGTGATGTGCGTGGAACTATGCCGAAGAAGACCGCGAAGGATGTGCGGCATGCACGCGAAACTATACGACCAAGCAGCGTAGCTATTAAGCCCTAAAGGCTCGGCCAACCTGTATTTTCCCACATTGCAAATGTCGGCGGCTTGTCGTCACGTCCGTCATCATGCACATGCAACATGCACATGCATCTAGTCACGTACCGAGAAGCCAGTAGAGCGGATCAGAGGAGGTATGGGTGGAGTTAGGCCGAAGAAGACTCCGAAGGATGTACAGCATGCTGATTCCCAGAGGATCGGTGTGTGTAGGCACAAACCATGTCAAGTTGGACGGATTCGCAGGAGGCTGGCGATGCCCGTGCAGAGGCTGAAGAACATACGGCACAAACCAACGGATCGTAGATCATGACACCCACAAGCAAGAAGATGGACGAGCTGGGTCAAGCAACAGAGCGGATCCGTCAGGGACAAGACCCGAGCGAGATTGGGTGATACTGGTGCTGATGATGATGTTGATGATGATGGCGAGCACGACGGAAACTATGACGGCAAAAAGGAACTTCGAGGAGTGAAGATGGATATCACGACTACAATGCCGCAGGGCACCAGGACATGTGTCACAGTCAGGTGACGTCAATTTGTGGAGGATGATGGTGTTCATCCCGAGGGGGTGGAGGAGATGGACGGGACGAAACACCATGCTACAGAATATTGGGTACGGGAGAGTGGCACATGAAGCACAATCTGCCTCCTGCTATTGAACATGAGTATCACTCCATGCTGAGCGCATGTTGACACAGGAATAGTAAGGGCAGAGATACCTGTGAACCGATACCGATACCGATACCGATACCTGTGAACCGATAGCACCAGAGACAACCGTGTATGAAAGGTACTGGAGGTACTAGTACGGGAAGTAGCCGCATGGGAGCTACGGGAAGTAGTACGGGAAGTAGCCGCATATGGTTCGAGAGATACAGGAAATACTTAATGAACGGGATATAGTGATGGGCATTGGTACAAGTTGTTGGGTAATCTAGGATGTTCCCTTCTTATGGTTTTACATATACTTTGATTCCTTAATTGTTTGTTATTCCATTCAAGCAACTATACACTGCTAGTGCCTTCCTTTGTTGTAACATTTTTTCAATTCATCCGCGTCGTATCTGTTACCCTATTCAAAAGAGCAAGTAAGGGCCAGTAAAATTTCGTTTCAACACAAGAAAGTGCCCATCATACTGAGAAAATTTCCAGTAAAACACCACAAAAAGTTGCAAGCAGTTCAAAATGAAATTAAAAACGATGAAAAGCTATATTGGTACAGCCATATCAAAAGCACATTTTACATTTCACAGCCGGCACCATGATGAATGGTTCTGACGATTTGCTTTTCCTGTTACATAAGCAGTCTTACTTTTCGAAGCCATTTTGATTTTTGTTATGAAAATATTCAACTGTACAGTACAAATGAGGGCAGTTTTATTTCGTTGATACAAAAGTAAAGTCCTCACTTTGAGTATAAAGAACTGACATGCAATTTATACAAATATATGCACGCACAATATACTGGCTAGTATAAAACTATTTCAAAACGGTGAAAAACGCGACTATACAAGCAGTTTAGCATTTTACAGCCGGCACAATTATGATTTATGGTTTTGACGGAAATTGAAATATTCAGTTGTACAGGAACTATATGGGCAAGTTAAAGTTCATTTTACCACGAGAAAGTCCCCACATTTAAAATAAGCAACTGAAATACACAAACTAGATGCAAGTTGTTCAAACACCAGAAGAAGGTGAAAAACTAAAACTAAATTGCTTACACAATTACAGCATTTTACATAATTACACATTTATATTTTTTGCAGTTTAGTTTTATCGGTTTTCAGCATGCTTGTCCACGGCGTCAACCCTGCTCTCGTCGTGGTTGTCCTCCATCTTCATCGTATAAATGCTGTACGTGCTTATCATTGCCGTGCTGGATTCCGTTGTGCTCGCCATCATCACAGTAAGCAGCAGCAGTTGTAGCATCCAATCTTGCTCTGGTTCATTCCTACCGGCAGGCGAGATCGGTTTCGGCTGTGGCCTACTACTTATCCCCAAAACGGTCGCTATTTTCCAAAACGTCCAGCTCTACACGGTTCGTTCCTACATCACATTGCTTCTCAACTTTCGCCAATCCATTCGGCCGGTTTATCCACATGCCATGTCGCGTCACAACATGCGACCCATCCACGTTCTGTTTCTTGTATCTTGTCTCTTCACGTTCTCGCAATTTTGCAATGGAGGGCTTGGAAAGGTTTGTTGAGAATGGATTAGTGAAGGGGATTGACATGAAGTCGAGAAAGGCATCCATTTCCGTGAAGTGCGGCGAATGCACCATGTCAAGGCGAAACCGTGTGGTGCATGCATCTGGTCACGAATCTGAGAAGCCAGTAGAGTGGATACGTGATGTGCGTGGAACTATGCCGAAGAAGACCGCGAAGGATGTGCGGCATGCACGCGAAACTATACGACCAAGCAGCGTAGCTATTAAGCCCTAAAGGCTCGGCCAACCTGTATTTTCCCACATTGCAAATGTCGGCGGCTTGTCGTCACGTCCGTCATCATGCACATGCAACATGCACATGCATCTAGTCACGTACCGAGAAGCCAGTAGAGCGGATCAGAGGAGGTATGGGTGGAGTTAGGCCGAAGAAGACTCCGAAGGATGTACAGCATGCTGATTCCCAGAGGATCGGTGTGTGTAGGCACAAACCATGTCAAGTTGGACGGATTCGCAGGAGGCTGGCGATGCCCGTGCAGAGGCTGAAGAACATACGGCACAAACCAACGGATCGTAGATCATGACACCCACAAGCAAGAAGATGGACGAGCTGGGTCAAGCAACAGAGCGGATCCGTCAGGGACAAGACCCGAGCGAGATTGGGTGATACTGGTGCTGATGATGATGTTGATGATGATGGCGAGCACGACGGAAACTATGACGGCAAAAAGGAACTTCGAGGAGTGAAGATGGATATCACGACTACAATGCCGCAGGGCACCAGGACATGTGTCACAGTCAGGTGACGTCAATTTGTGGAGGATGATGGTGTTCATCCCGAGGGGGTGGAGGAGATGGACGGGACGAAACACCATGCTACAGAATATTGGGTACGGGAGAGTGGCACATGAAGCACAATCTGCCTCCTGCTATTGAACATGAGTATCACTCCATGCTGAGCGCATGTTGACACAGGAATAGTAAGGGCAGAGATACCTGTGAACCGATACCGATACCGATACCGATACCTGTGAACCGATAGCACCAGAGACAACCGTGTATGAAAGGTACTGGAGGTACTAGTACGGGAAGTAGCCGCATGGGAGCTACGGGAAGTAGTACGGGAAGTAGCCGCATATGGTTCGAGAGATACAGGAAATACTTAATGAACGGGATATAGTGATGGGCATTGGTACAAGTTGTTGGGTAATCTAGGATGTTCCCTTCTTATGGTTTTACATATACTTTGATTCCTTAATTGTTTGTTATTCCATTCAAGCAACTATACACTGCTAGTGCCTTCCTTTGTTGTAACATTTTTTCAATTCATCCGCGTCGTATCTGTTACCCTATTCAAAAGAGCAAGTAAGGGCCAGTAAAATTTCGTTTCAACACAAGAAAGTGCCCATCATACTGAGAAAATTTCCAGTAAAACACCACAAAAAGTTGCAAGCAGTTCAAAATGAAATTAAAAACGATGAAAAGCTATATTGGTACAGCCATATCAAAAGCACATTTTACATTTCACAGCCGGCACCATGATGAATGGTTCTGACGATTTGCTTTTCCTGTTACATAAGCAGTCTTACTTTTCGAAGCCATTTTGATTTTTGTTATGAAAATATTCAACTGTACAGTACAAATGAGGGCAGTTTTATTTCGTTGATACAAAAGTAAAGTCCTCACTTTGAGTATAAAGAACTGACATGCAATTTATACAAATATATGCACGCACAATATACTGGCTAGTATAAAACTATTTCAAAACGGTGAAAAACGCGACTATACAAGCAGTTTAGCATTTTACAGCCGGCACAATTATGATTTATGGTTTTGACGGAAATTGAAATATTCAGTTGTACAGGAACTATATGGGCAAGTTAAAGTTCATTTTACCACGAGAAAGTCCCCACATTTAAAATAAGCAACTGAAATACACAAACTAGATGCAAGTTGTTCAAACACCAGAAGAAGGTGAAAAACTAAAACTAAATTGCTTACACAATTACAGCATTTTACATAATTACACATTTATATTTTTTGCAGTTTAGTTTTATCGGTTTTCAGCATGCTTGTCCACGGCGTCAACCCTGCTCTCGTCGTGGTTGTCCTCCATCTTCATCGTATAAATGCTGTACGTGCTTATCATTGCCGTGCTGGATTCCGTTGTGCTCGCCATCATCACAGTAAGCAGCAGCAGTTGTAGCATCCAATCTTGCTCTGGTTCATTCCTACCGGCAGGCGAGATCGGTTTCGGCTGTGGCCTACTACTTATCCCCAAAACGGTCGCTATTTTCCAAAACGTCCAGCTCTACACGGTTCGTTCCTACATCACATTGCTTCTCAACTTTCGCCAATCCATTCGGCCGGTTTATCCACATGCCATGTCGCGTCACAACATGCGACCCATCCACGTTCTGTTTCTTGTATCTTGTCTCTTCACGTTCTCGCAATTTTGCAATGGAGGGCTTGGAAAGGTTTGTTGAGAATGGATTAGTGAAGGGGATTGACATGAAGTCGAGAAAGGCATCCATTTCCGTGAAGTGCGGCGAATGCACCATGTCAAGGCGAAACCGTGTGGTGCATGCATCTGGTCACGAATCTGAGAAGCCAGTAGAGTGGATACGTGATGTGCGTGGAACTATGCCGAAGAAGACCGCGAAGGATGTGCGGCATGCACGCGAAACTATACGACCAAGCAGCGTAGCTATTAAGCCCTAAAGGCTCGGCCAACCTGTATTTTCCCACATTGCAAATGTTGGCGGCTTGTCGTCACGTCCGTCATCATGCACATGCAACATGCACATGCATCTAGTCACGTACCGAGAAGCCAGTAGAGCGGATCAGAGGAGGTATGGGTGGAGTTAGGCCGAAGAAGACTCCGAAGGATGTACAGCATGCTTATTCCCAGAGGATCGGTGTGTGTAGGCACAAACCATGTCAAGTTGGACGGATTGGCAGGAGGCTGGCGATGCCCGTGCAGAGGCTGAAGAACATACGGCACAAACCAACGGATCGTAGATCATGACACCCACAAGCAAGAAGATGGACGAGCTGGGTCAAGCAACAGAGCGGATCCGTCAGGGACAAGACCCGAGCGAGATTGGGTGATACTGGTGCTGATGATGATGTTGATGATGATGGCGAGCACGACGGAAACTATGACGGCAAAAAGGAACTTCGAGGAGTGAAGATGGATATCACGACTACAATGCCGCAGGGCACCAGGACATGTGTCACAGTCAGGTGACGTCAATTTGTGGAGGATGATGGTGTTCATCCCGAGGGGGTGGAGGAGATGGACGGGACGAAACACCATGCTACAGAATATTGGGTACGGGAGAGTGGCACATGAAGCACAATCTGCCTCCTGCTATTGAACATGAGTATCACTCCATGCTGAGCGCATGTTGACACAGGAATAGTAAGGGCAGAGATACCTGTGAACCGATACCGATACCGATACCGATACCTGTGAACCGATAGCACCAGAGACAACCGTGTATGAAAGGTACTGGAGGTACTAGTACGGGAAGTAGCCGCATGGGAGCTACGGGAAGTAGTACGGGAAGTAGCCGCATATGGTTCGAGAGATACAGGAAATACTTAATGAACGGGATATAGTGATGGGCATTGGTACAAGTTGTTGGGTAATCTAGGATGTTCCCTTCTTATGGTTTTACATATACTTTGTTTCCTTAATTGTTTGTTATTCCATTCAAGCAACTATACACTGCTAGTGCCTTCCTTTGTTGTAACATTTTTTCAATTCATCCGCGTCGTATCTGTTACCCTATTCAAAAGAGCAAGTAAGGGCCAGTAAAATTTCGTTTCAACACAAGAAAGTGCCCATCATACTGAGAAAATTTCCAGTAAAACACCACAAAAAGTTGCAAGCAGTTCAAAATGAAATTAAAAACGATGAAAAGCTATATTGGTACAGCCATATCAAAAGCACATTTTACATTTCACAGCCGGCACCATGATGAATGGTTCTGACGATTTGCTTTTCCTGTTACATAAGCAGTCTTACTTTTCGAAGCCATTTTGATTTTTGTTATGAAAATATTCAACTGTACAGTACAAATGAGGGCAGTTTTATTTCGTTGATACAAAAGTAAAGTCCTCACTTTGAGTATAAAGAACTGACATGCAATTTATACAAATATATGCACGCACAATATACTGGCTAGTATAAAACTATTTCAAAACGGTGAAAAACGCGACTATACAAGCAGTTTAGCATTTTACAGCCGGCACAATTATGATTTATGGTTTTGACGGAAATTGAAATATTCAGTTGTACAGGAACTATATGGGCAAGTTAAAGTTCATTTTACCACGAGAAAGTCCCCACATTTAAAATAAGCAACTGAAATACACAAACTAGATGCAAGTTGTTCAAACACCAGAAGAAGGTGAAAAACTAAAACTAAATTGCTTACACAATTACAGCATTTTACATAATTACACATTTATATTTTTTGCAGTTTAGTTTTATCGGTTTTCAGCATGCTTGTCCACGGCGTCAACCCTGCTCTCGTCGTGGTTGTCCTCCATCTTCATCGTATAAATGCTGTACGTGCTTATCATTGCCGTGCTGGATTCCGTTGTGCTCGCCATCATCACAGTAAGCAGCAGCAGTTGTAGCATCCAATCTTGCTCTGGTTCATTCCTACCGGCAGGCGAGATCGGTTTCGGCTGTGGCCTACTACTTATCCCCAAAACGGTCGCTATTTTCCAAAACGTCCAGCTCTACACGGTTCGTTCCTACATCACATTGCTTCTCAACTTTCGCCAATCCATTCGGCCGGTTTATCCACATGCCATGTCGCGTCACAACATGCGACCCATCCACGTTCTGTTTCTTGTATCTTGTCTCTTCACGTTCTCGCAATTTTGCAATGGAGGGCTTGGAAAGGTTTGTTGAGAATGGATTAGTGAAGGGGATTGACATGAAGTCGAGAAAGGCATCCATTTCCGTGAAGTGCGGCGAATGCACCATGTCAAGGCGAAACCGTGTGGTGCATGCATCTGGTCACGAATCTGAGAAGCCAGTAGAGTGGATACGTGATGTGCGTGGAACTATGCCGAAGAAGACCGCGAAGGATGTGCGGCATGCACGCGAAACTATACGACCAAGCAGCGTAGCTATTAAGCCCTAAAGGCTCGGCCAACCTGTATTTTCCCACATTGCAAATGTTGGCGGCTTGTCGTCACGTCCGTCATCATGCACATGCAACATGCACATGCATCTAGTCACGTACCGAGAAGCCAGTAGAGCGGATCAGAGGAGGTATGGGTGGAGTTAGGCCGAAGAAGACTCCGAAGGATGTACAGCATGCTGATTCCCAGAGGATCGGTGTGTGTAGGCACAAACCATGTCAAGTTGGACGGATTCGCAGGAGGCTGGCGATGCCCGTGCAGAGGCTGAAGAACATACGGCACAAACCAACGGATCGTAGATCATGACACCCACAAGCAAGAAGATGGACGAGCTGGGTCAAGCAACAGAGCGGATCCGTCAGGGACAAGACCCGAGCGAGATTGGGTGATACTGGTGCTGATGATGATGTTGATGATGATGGCGAGCACGACGGAAACTATGACGGCAAAAAGGAACTTCGAGGAGTGAAGATGGATATCACGACTACAATGCCGCAGGGCACCAGGACATGTGTCACAGTCAGGTGACGTCAATTTGTGGAGGATGATGGTGTTCATCCCGAGGGGGTGGAGGAGATGGACGGGACGAAACACCATGCTACAGAATATTGGGTACGGGAGAGTGGCACATGAAGCACAATCTGCCTCCTGCTATTGAACATGAGTATCACTCCATGCTGAGCGCATGTTGACACAGGAATAGTAAGGGCAGAGATACCTGTGAACCGATACCGATACCGATACCGATACCTGTGAACCGATAGCACCAGAGACAACCGTGTATGAAAGGTACTGGAGGTACTAGTACGGGAAGTAGCCGCATGGGAGCTACGGGAAGTAGTACGGGAAGTAGCCGCATATGGTTCGAGAGATACAGGAAATACTTAATGAACGGGATATAGTGATGGGCATTGGTACAAGTTGTTGGGTAATCTAGGATGTTCCCTTCTTATGGTTTTACATATACTTTGTTTCCTTAATTGTTTGTTATTCCATTCAAGCAACTATACACTGCTAGTGCCTTCCTTTGTTGTAACATTTTTTCAATTCATCCGCGTCGTATCTGTTACCCTATTCAAAAGAGCAAGTAAGGGCCAGTAAAATTTCGTTTCAACACAAGAAAGTGCCCATCATACTGAGAAAATTTCCAGTAAAACACCACAAAAAGTTGCAAGCAGTTCAAAATGAAATTAAAAACGATGAAAAGCTATATTGGTACAGCCATATCAAAAGCACATTTTACATTTCACAGCCGGCACCATGATGAATGGTTCTGACGATTTGCTTTTCCTGTTACATAAGCAGTCTTACTTTTCGAAGCCATTTTGATTTTTGTTATGAAAATATTCAACTGTACAGTACAAATGAGGGCAGTTTTATTTCGTTGATACAAAAGTAAAGTCCTCACTTTGAGTATAAAGAACTGACATGCAATTTATACAAATATATGCACGCACAATATACTGGCTAGTATAAAACTATTTCAAAACGGTGAAAAACGCGACTATACAAGCAGTTTAGCATTTTACAGCCGGCACAATTATGATTTATGGTTTTGACGGAAATTGAAATATTCAGTTGTACAGGAACTATATGGGCAAGTTAAAGTTCATTTTACCACGAGAAAGTCCCCACATTTAAAATAAGCAACTGAAATACACAAACTAGATGCAAGTTGTTCAAACACCAGAAGAAGGTGAAAAACTAAAACTAAATTGCTTACACAATTACAGCATTTTACATAATTACACATTTATATTTTTTGCAGTTTAGTTTTATCGGTTTTCAGCATGCTTGTCCACGGCGTCAACCCTGCTCTCGTCGTGGTTGTCCTCCATCTTCATCGTATAAATGCTGTACGTGCTTATCATTGCCGTGCTGGATTCCGTTGTGCTCGCCATCATCACAGTAAGCAGCAGCAGTTGTAGCATCCAATCTTGCTCTGGTTCATTCCTACCGGCAGGCGAGATCGGTTTCGGCTGTGGCCTACTACTTATCCCCAAAACGGTCGCTATTTTCCAAAACGTCCAGCTCTACACGGTTCGTTCCTACATCACATTGCTTCTCAACTTTCGCCAATCCATTCGGCCGGTTTATCCACATGCCATGTCGCGTCACAACATGCGACCCATCCACGTTCTGTTTCTTGTATCTTGTCTCTTCACGTTCTCGCAATTTTGCAATGGAGGGCTTGGAAAGGTTTGTTGAGAATGGATTAGTGAAGGGGATTGACATGAAGTCGAGAAAGGCATCCATTTCCGTGAAGTGCGGCGAATGCACCATGTCAAGGCGAAACCGTGTGGTGCATGCATCTGGTCACGAATCTGAGAAGCCAGTAGAGTGGATACGTGATGTGCGTGGAACTATGCCGAAGAAGACCGCGAAGGATGTGCGGCATGCACGCGAAACTATACGACCAAGCAGCGTAGCTATTAAGCCCTAAAGGCTCGGCCAACCTGTATTTTCCCACATTGCAAATGTTGGCGGCTTGTCGTCACGTCCGTCATCATGCACATGCAACATGCACATGCATCTAGTCACGTACCGAGAAGCCAGTAGAGCGGATCAGAGGAGGTATGGGTGGAGTTAGGCCGAAGAAGACTCCGAAGGATGTACAGCATGCTGATTCCCAGAGGATCGGTGTGTGTAGGCACAAACCATGTCAAGTTGGACGGATTGGCAGGAGGCTGGCGATGCCCGTGCAGAGGCTGAAGAACATACGGCACAAACCAACGGATCGTAGATCATGACACCCACAAGCAAGAAGATGGACGAGCTGGGTCAAGCAACAGAGCGGATCCGTCAGGGACAAGACCCGAGCGAGATTGGGTGATACTGGTGCTGATGATGATGTTGATGATGATGGCGAGCACGACGGAAACTATGACGGCAAAAAGGAACTTCGAGGAGTGAAGATGGATATCACGACTACAATGCCGCAGGGCACCAGGACATGTGTCACAGTCAGGTGACGTCAATTTGTGGAGGATGATGGTGTTCATCCCGAGGGGGTGGAGGAGATGGACGGGACGAAACACCATGCTACAGAATATTGGGTACGGGAGAGTGGCACATGAAGCACAATCTGCCTCCTGCTATTGAACATGAGTATCACTCCATGCTGAGCGCATGTTGACACAGGAATAGTAAGGGCAGAGATACCTGTGAACCGATACCGATACCGATACCGATACCTGTGAACCGATAGCACCAGAGACAACCGTGTATGAAAGGTACTGGAGGTACTAGTACGGGAAGTAGCCGCATGGGAGCTACGGGAAGTAGTACGGGAAGTAGCCGCATATGGTTCGAGAGATACAGGAAATACTTAATGAACGGGATATAGTGATGGGCATTGGTACAAGTTGTTGGGTAATCTAGGATGTTCCCTTCTTATGGTTTTACATATACTTTGTTTCCTTAATTGTTTGTTATTCCATTCAAGCAACTATACACTGCTAGTGCCTTCCTTTGTTGTAACATTTTTTCAATTCATCCGCGTCGTATCTGTTACCCTATTCAAAAGAGCAAGTAAGGGCCAGTAAAATTTCGTTTCAACACAAGAAAGTGCCCATCATACTGAGAAAATTTCCAGTAAAACACCACAAAAAGTTGCAAGCAGTTCAAAATGAAATTAAAAACGATGAAAAGCTATATTGGTACAGCCATATCAAAAGCACATTTTACATTTCACAGCCGGCACCATGATGAATGGTTCTGACGATTTGCTTTTCCTGTTACATAAGCAGTCTTACTTTTCGAAGCCATTTTGATTTTTGTTATGAAAATATTCAACTGTACAGTACAAATGAGGGCAGTTTTATTTCGTTGATACAAAAGTAAAGTCCTCACTTTGAGTATAAAGAACTGACATGCAATTTATACAAATATATGCACGCACAATATACTGGCTAGTATAAAACTATTTCAAAACGGTGAAAAACGCGACTATACAAGCAGTTTAGCATTTTACAGCCGGCACAATTATGATTTATGGTTTTGACGGAAATTGAAATATTCAGTTGTACAGGAACTATATGGGCAAGTTAAAGTTCATTTTACCACGAGAAAGTCCCCACATTTAAAATAAGCAACTGAAATACACAAACTAGATGCAAGTTGTTCAAACACCAGAAGAAGGTGAAAAACTAAAACTAAATTGCTTACACAATTACAGCATTTTACATAATTACACATTTATATTTTTTGCAGTTTAGTTTTATCGGTTTTCAGCATGCTTGTCCACGGCGTCAACCCTGCTCTCGTCGTGGTTGTCCTCCATCTTCATCGTATAAATGCTGTACGTGCTTATCATTGCCGTGCTGGATTCCGTTGTGCTCGCCATCATCACAGTAAGCAGCAGCAGTTGTAGCATCCAATCTTGCTCTGGTTCATTCCTACCGGCAGGCGAGATCGGTTTCGGCTGTGGCCTACTACTTATCCCCAAAACGGTCGCTATTTTCCAAAACGTCCAGCTCTACACGGTTCGTTCCTACATCACATTGCTTCTCAACTTTCGCCAATCCATTCGGCCGGTTTATCCACATGCCATGTCGCGTCACAACATGCGACCCATCCACGTTCTGTTTCTTGTATCTTGTCTCTTCACGTTCTCGCAATTTTGCAATGGAGGGCTTGGAAAGGTTTGTTGAGAATGGATTAGTGAAGGGGATTGACATGAAGTCGAGAAAGGCATCCATTTCCGTGAAGTGCGGCGAATGCACCATGTCAAGGCGAAACCGTGTGGTGCATGCATCTGGTCACGAATCTGAGAAGCCAGTAGAGTGGATACGTGATGTGCGTGGAACTATGCCGAAGAAGACCGCGAAGGATGTGCGGCATGCACGCGAAACTATACGACCAAGCAGCGTAGCTATTAAGCCCTAAAGGCTCGGCCAACCTGTATTTTCCCACATTGCAAATGTTGGCGGCTTGTCGTCACGTCCGTCATCATGCACATGCAACATGCACATGCATCTAGTCACGTACCGAGAAGCCAGTAGAGCGGATCAGAGGAGGTATGGGTGGAGTTAGGCCGAAGAAGACTCCGAAGGATGTACAGCATGCTGATTCCCAGAGGATCGGTGTGTGTAGGCACAAACCATGTCAAGTTGGACGGATTGGCAGGAGGCTGGCGATGCCCGTGCAGAGGCTGAAGAACATACGGCACAAACCAACGGATCGTAGATCATGACACCCACAAGCAAGAAGATGGACGAGCTGGGTCAAGCAACAGAGCGGATCCGTCAGGGACAAGACCCGAGCGAGATTGGGTGATACTGGTGCTGATGATGATGTTGATGATGATGGCGAGCACGACGGAAACTATGACGGCAAAAAGGAACTTCGAGGAGTGAAGATGGATATCACGACTACAATGCCGCAGGGCACCAGGACATGTGTCACAGTCAGGTGACGTCAATTTGTGGAGGATGATGGTGTTCATCCCGAGGGGGTGGAGGAGATGGACGGGACGAAACACCATGCTACAGAATATTGGGTACGGGAGAGTGGCACATGAAGCACAATCTGCCTCCTGCTATTGAACATGAGTATCACTCCATGCTGAGCGCATGTTGACACAGGAATAGTAAGGGCAGAGATACCTGTGAACCGATACCGATACCGATACCGATACCTGTGAACCGATAGCACCAGAGACAACCGTGTATGAAAGGTACTGGAGGTACTAGTACGGGAAGTAGCCGCATGGGAGCTACGGGAAGTAGTACGGGAAGTAGCCGCATATGGTTCGAGAGATACAGGAAATACTTAATGAACGGGATATAGTGATGGGCATTGGTACAAGTTGTTGGGTAATCTAGGATGTTCCCTTCTTATGGTTTTACATATACTTTGTTTCCTTAATTGTTTGTTATTCCATTCAAGCAACTATACACTGCTAGTGCCTTCCTTTGTTGTAACATTTTTTCAATTCATCCGCGTCGTATCTGTTACCCTATTCAAAAGAGCAAGTAAGGGCCAGTAAAATTTCGTTTCAACACAAGAAAGTGCCCATCATACTGAGAAAATTTCCAGTAAAACACCACAAAAAGTTGCAAGCAGTTCAAAATGAAATTAAAAACGATGAAAAGCTATATTGGTACAGCCATATCAAAAGCACATTTTACATTTCACAGCCGGCACCATGATGAATGGTTCTGACGATTTGCTTTTCCTGTTACATAAGCAGTCTTACTTTTCGAAGCCATTTTGATTTTTGTTATGAAAATATTCAACTGTACAGTACAAATGAGGGCAGTTTTATTTCGTTGATACAAAAGTAAAGTCCTCACTTTGAGTATAAAGAACTGACATGCAATTTATACAAATATATGCACGCACAATATACTGGCTAGTATAAAACTATTTCAAAACGGTGAAAAACGCGACTATACAAGCAGTTTAGCATTTTACAGCCGGCACAATTATGATTTATGGTTTTGACGGAAATTGAAATATTCAGTTGTACAGGAACTATATGGGCAAGTTAAAGTTCATTTTACCACGAGAAAGTCCCCACATTTAAAATAAGCAACTGAAATACACAAACTAGATGCAAGTTGTTCAAACACCAGAAGAAGGTGAAAAACTAAAACTAAATTGCTTACACAATTACAGCATTTTACATAATTACACATTTATATTTTTTGCAGTTTAGTTTTATCGGTTTTCAGCATGCTTGTCCACGGCGTCAACCCTGCTCTCGTCGTGGTTGTCCTCCATCTTCATCGTATAAATGCTGTACGTGCTTATCATTGCCGTGCTGGATTCCGTTGTGCTCGCCATCATCACAGTAAGCAGCAGCAGTTGTAGCATCCAATCTTGCTCTGGTTCATTCCTACCGGCAGGCGAGATCGGTTTCGGCTGTGGCCTACTACTTATCCCCAAAACGGTCGCTATTTTCCAAAACGTCCAGCTCTACACGGTTCGTTCCTACATCACATTGCTTCTCAACTTTCGCCAATCCATTCGGCCGGTTTATCCACATGCCATGTCGCGTCACAACATGCGACCCATCCACGTTCTGTTTCTTGTATCTTGTCTCTTCACGTTCTCGCAATTTTGCAATGGAGGGCTTGGAAAGGTTTGTTGAGAATGGATTAGTGAAGGGGATTGACATGAAGTCGAGAAAGGCATCCATTTCCGTGAAGTGCGGCGAATGCACCATGTCAAGGCGAAACCGTGTGGTGCATGCATCTGGTCACGAATCTGAGAAGCCAGTAGAGTGGATACGTGATGTGCGTGGAACTATGCCGAAGAAGACCGCGAAGGATGTGCGGCATGCACGCGAAACTATACGACCAAGCAGCGTAGCTATTAAGCCCTAAAGGCTCGGCCAACCTGTATTTTCCCACATTGCAAATGTTGGCGGCTTGTCGTCACGTCCGTCATCATGCACATGCAACATGCACATGCATCTAGTCACGTACCGAGAAGCCAGTAGAGCGGATCAGAGGAGGTATGGGTGGAGTTAGGCCGAAGAAGACTCCGAAGGATGTACAGCATGCTTATTCCCAGAGGATCGGTGTGTGTAGGCACAAACCATGTCAAGTTGGACGGATTGGCAGGAGGCTGGCGATGCCCGTGCAGAGGCTGAAGAACATACGGCACAAACCAACGGATCGTAGATCATGACACCCACAAGCAAGAAGATGGACGAGCTGGGTCAAGCAACAGAGCGGATCCGTCAGGGACAAGACCCGAGCGAGATTGGGTGATACTGGTGCTGATGATGATGTTGATGATGATGGCGAGCACGACGGAAACTATGACGGCAAAAAGGAACTTCGAGGAGTGAAGATGGATATCACGACTACAATGCCGCAGGGCACCAGGACATGTGTCACAGTCAGGTGACGTCAATTTGTGGAGGATGATGGTGTTCATCCCGAGGGGGTGGAGGAGATGGACGGGACGAAACACCATGCTACAGAATATTGGGTACGGGAGAGTGGCACATGAAGCACAATCTGCCTCCTGCTATTGAACATGAGTATCACTCCATGCTGAGCGCATGTTGACACAGGAATAGTAAGGGCAGAGATACCTGTGAACCGATACCGATACCGATACCGATACCTGTGAACCGATAGCACCAGAGACAACCGTGTATGAAAGGTACTGGAGGTACTAGTACGGGAAGTAGCCGCATGGGAGCTACGGGAAGTAGTACGGGAAGTAGCCGCATATGGTTCGAGAGATACAGGAAATACTTAATGAACGGGATATAGTGATGGGCATTGGTACAAGTTGTTGGGTAATCTAGGATGTTCCCTTCTTATGGTTTTACATATACTTTGTTTCCTTAATTGTTTGTTATTCCATTCAAGCAACTATACACTGCTAGTGCCTTCCTTTGTTGTAACATTTTTTCAATTCATCCGCGTCGTATCTGTTACCCTATTCAAAAGAGCAAGTAAGGGCCAGTAAAATTTCGTTTCAACACAAGAAAGTGCCCATCATACTGAGAAAATTTCCAGTAAAACACCACAAAAAGTTGCAAGCAGTTCAAAATGAAATTAAAAACGATGAAAAGCTATATTGGTACAGCCATATCAAAAGCACATTTTACATTTCACAGCCGGCACCATGATGAATGGTTCTGACGATTTGCTTTTCCTGTTACATAAGCAGTCTTACTTTTCGAAGCCATTTTGATTTTTGTTATGAAAATATTCAACTGTACAGTACAAATGAGGGCAGTTTTATTTCGTTGATACAAAAGTAAAGTCCTCACTTTGAGTATAAAGAACTGACATGCAATTTATACAAATATATGCACGCACAATATACTGGCTAGTATAAAACTATTTCAAAACGGTGAAAAACGCGACTATACAAGCAGTTTAGCATTTTACAGCCGGCACAATTATGATTTATGGTTTTGACGGAAATTGAAATATTCAGTTGTACAGGAACTATATGGGCAAGTTAAAGTTCATTTTACCACGAGAAAGTCCCCACATTTAAAATAAGCAACTGAAATACACAAACTAGATGCAAGTTGTTCAAACACCAGAAGAAGGTGAAAAACTAAAACTAAATTGCTTACACAATTACAGCATTTTACATAATTACACATTTATATTTTTTGCAGTTTAGTTTTATCGGTTTTCAGCATGCTTGTCCACGGCGTCAACCCTGCTCTCGTCGTGGTTGTCCTCCATCTTCATCGTATAAATGCTGTACGTGCTTATCATTGCCGTGCTGGATTCCGTTGTGCTCGCCATCATCACAGTAAGCAGCAGCAGTTGTAGCATCCAATCTTGCTCTGGTTCATTCCTACCGGCAGGCGAGATCGGTTTCGGCTGTGGCCTACTACTTATCCCCAAAACGGTCGCTATTTTCCAAAACGTCCAGCTCTACACGGTTCGTTCCTACATCACATTGCTTCTCAACTTTCGCCAATCCATTCGGCCGGTTTATCCACATGCCATGTCGCGTCACAACATGCGACCCATCCACGTTCTGTTTCTTGTATCTTGTCTCTTCACGTTCTCGCAATTTTGCAATGGAGGGCTTGGAAAGGTTTGTTGAGAATGGATTAGTGAAGGGGATTGACATGAAGTCGAGAAAGGCATCCATTTCCGTGAAGTGCGGCGAATGCACCATGTCAAGGCGAAACCGTGTGGTGCATGCATCTGGTCACGAATCTGAGAAGCCAGTAGAGTGGATACGTGATGTGCGTGGAACTATGCCGAAGAAGACCGCGAAGGATGTGCGGCATGCACGCGAAACTATACGACCAAGCAGCGTAGCTATTAAGCCCTAAAGGCTCGGCCAACCTGTATTTTCCCACATTGCAAATGTTGGCGGCTTGTCGTCACGTCCGTCATCATGCACATGCAACATGCACATGCATCTAGTCACGTACCGAGAAGCCAGTAGAGCGGATCAGAGGAGGTATGGGTGGAGTTAGGCCGAAGAAGACTCCGAAGGATGTACAGCATGCTGATTCCCAGAGGATCGGTGTGTGTAGGCACAAACCATGTCAAGTTGGACGGATTGGCAGGAGGCTGGCGATGCCCGTGCAGAGGCTGAAGAACATACGGCACAAACCAACGGATCGTAGATCATGACACCCACAAGCAAGAAGATGGACGAGCTGGGTCAAGCAACAGAGCGGATCCGTCAGGGACAAGACCCGAGCGAGATTGGGTGATACTGGTGCTGATGATGATGTTGATGATGATGGCGAGCACGACGGAAACTATGACGGCAAAAAGGAACTTCGAGGAGTGAAGATGGATATCACGACTACAATGCCGCAGGGCACCAGGACATGTGTCACAGTCAGGTGACGTCAATTTGTGGAGGATGATGGTGTTCATCCCGAGGGGGTGGAGGAGATGGACGGGACGAAACACCATGCTACAGAATATTGGGTACGGGAGAGTGGCACATGAAGCACAATCTGCCTCCTGCTATTGAACATGAGTATCACTCCATGCTGAGCGCATGTTGACACAGGAATAGTAAGGGCAGAGATACCTGTGAACCGATACCGATACCGATACCGATACCTGTGAACCGATAGCACCAGAGACAACCGTGTATGAAAGGTACTGGAGGTACTAGTACGGGAAGTAGCCGCATGGGAGCTACGGGAAGTAGTACGGGAAGTAGCCGCATATGGTTCGAGAGATACAGGAAATACTTAATGAACGGGATATAGTGATGGGCATTGGTACAAGTTGTTGGGTAATCTAGGATGTTCCCTTCTTATGGTTTTACATATACTTTGTTTCCTTAATTGTTTGTTATTCCATTCAAGCAACTATACACTGCTAGTGCCTTCCTTTGTTGTAACATTTTTTCAATTCATCCGCGTCGTATCTGTTACCCTATTCAAAAGAGCAAGTAAGGGCCAGTAAAATTTCGTTTCAACACAAGAAAGTGCCCATCATACTGAGAAAATTTCCAGTAAAACACCACAAAAAGTTGCAAGCAGTTCAAAATGAAATTAAAAACGATGAAAAGCTATATTGGTACAGCCATATCAAAAGCACATTTTACATTTCACAGCCGGCACCATGATGAATGGTTCTGACGATTTGCTTTTCCTGTTACATAAGCAGTCTTACTTTTCGAAGCCATTTTGATTTTTGTTATGAAAATATTCAACTGTACAGTACAAATGAGGGCAGTTTTATTTCGTTGATACAAAAGTAAAGTCCTCACTTTGAGTATAAAGAACTGACATGCAATTTATACAAATATATGCACGCACAATATACTGGCTAGTATAAAACTATTTCAAAACGGTGAAAAACGCGACTATACAAGCAGTTTAGCATTTTACAGCCGGCACAATTATGATTTATGGTTTTGACGGAAATTGAAATATTCAGTTGTACAGGAACTATATGGGCAAGTTAAAGTTCATTTTACCACGAGAAAGTCCCCACATTTAAAATAAGCAACTGAAATACACAAACTAGATGCAAGTTGTTCAAACACCAGAAGAAGGTGAAAAACTAAAACTAAATTGCTTACACAATTACAGCATTTTACATAATTACACATTTATATTTTTTGCAGTTTAGTTTTATCGGTTTTCAGCATGCTTGTCCACGGCGTCAACCCTGCTCTCGTCGTGGTTGTCCTCCATCTTCATCGTATAAATGCTGTACGTGCTTATCATTGCCGTGCTGGATTCCGTTGTGCTCGCCATCATCACAGTAAGCAGCAGCAGTTGTAGCATCCAATCTTGCTCTGGTTCATTCCTACCGGCAGGCGAGATCGGTTTCGGCTGTGGCCTACTACTTATCCCCAAAACGGTCGCTATTTTCCAAAACGTCCAGCTCTACACGGTTCGTTCCTACATCACATTGCTTCTCAACTTTCGCCAATCCATTCGGCCGGTTTATCCACATGCCATGTCGCGTCACAACATGCGACCCATCCACGTTCTGTTTCTTGTATCTTGTCTCTTCACGTTCTCGCAATTTTGCAATGGAGGGCTTGGAAAGGTTTGTTGAGAATGGATTAGTGAAGGGGATTGACATGAAGTCGAGAAAGGCATCCATTTCCGTGAAGTGCGGCGAATGCACCATGTCAAGGCGAAACCGTGTGGTGCATGCATCTGGTCACGAATCTGAGAAGCCAGTAGAGTGGATACGTGATGTGCGTGGAACTATGCCGAAGAAGACCGCGAAGGATGTGCGGCATGCACGCGAAACTATACGACCAAGCAGCGTAGCTATTAAGCCCTAAAGGCTCGGCCAACCTGTATTTTCCCACATTGCAAATGTTGGCGGCTTGTCGTCACGTCCGTCATCATGCACATGCAACATGCACATGCATCTAGTCACGTACCGAGAAGCCAGTAGAGCGGATCAGAGGAGGTATGGGTGGAGTTAGGCCGAAGAAGACTCCGAAGGATGTACAGCATGCTGATTCCCAGAGGATCGGTGTGTGTAGGCACAAACCATGTCAAGTTGGACGGATTGGCAGGAGGCTGGCGATGCCCGTGCAGAGGCTGAAGAACATACGGCACAAACCAACGGATCGTAGATCATGACACCCACAAGCAAGAAGATGGACGAGCTGGGTCAAGCAACAGAGCGGATCCGTCAGGGACAAGACCCGAGCGAGATTGGGTGATACTGGTGCTGATGATGATGTTGATGATGATGGCGAGCACGACGGAAACTATGACGGCAAAAAGGAACTTCGAGGAGTGAAGATGGATATCACGACTACAATGCCGCAGGGCACCAGGACATGTGTCACAGTCAGGTGACGTCAATTTGTGGAGGATGATGGTGTTCATCCCGAGGGGGTGGAGGAGATGGACGGGACGAAACACCATGCTACAGAATATTGGGTACGGGAGAGTGGCACATGAAGCACAATCTGCCTCCTGCTATTGAACATGAGTATCACTCCATGCTGAGCGCATGTTGACACAGGAATAGTAAGGGCAGAGATACCTGTG
This sequence comes from Volvox africanus, assembly GCA_030268105.1. Taxonomy (NCBI): domain Eukaryota; kingdom Viridiplantae; phylum Chlorophyta; class Chlorophyceae; order Chlamydomonadales; family Volvocaceae; genus Volvox; species Volvox africanus. Next base: position 679,672 of record BSDZ01000017.1, on the reverse strand, counting down.
AACCGATACCGATACCGATACCGATACCTGTGAACCGATAGCACCAGAGACAACCGTGTATGAAAGGTACTGGAGGTACTAGTACGGGAAGTAGCCGCATGGGAGCTACGGGAAGTAGTACGGGAAGTAGCCGCATATGGTTCGAGAGATACAGGAAATACTTAATGAACGGGATATAGTGATGGGCATTGGTACAAGTTGTTGGGTAATCTAGGATGTTCCCTTCTTATGGTTTTACATATACTTTGTTTCCTTAATTGTTTGTTATTCCATTCAAGCAACTATACACTGCTAGTGCCTTCCTTTGTTGTAACATTTTTTCAATTCATCCGCGTCGTATCTGTTACCCTATTCAAAAGAGCAAGTAAGGGCCAGTAAAATTTCGTTTCAACACAAGAAAGTGCCCATCATACTGAGAAAATTTCCAGTAAAACACCACAAAAAGTTGCAAGCAGTTCAAAATGAAATTAAAAACGATGAAAAGCTATATTGGTACAGCCATATCAAAAGCACATTTTACATTTCACAGCCGGCACCATGATGAATGGTTCTGACGATTTGCTTTTCCTGTTACATAAGCAGTCTTACTTTTCGAAGCCATTTTGATTTTTGTTATGAAAATATTCAACTGTACAGTACAAATGAGGGCAGTTTTATTTCGTTGATACAAAAGTAAAGTCCTCACTTTGAGTATAAAGAACTGACATGCAATTTATACAAATATATGCACGCACAATATACTGGCTAGTATAAAACTATTTCAAAACGGTGAAAAACGCGACTATACAAGCAGTTTAGCATTTTACAGCCGGCACAATTATGATTTATGGTTTTGACGGAAATTGAAATATTCAGTTGTACAGGAACTATATGGGCAAGTTAAAGTTCATTTTACCACGAGAAAGTCCCCACATTTAAAATAAGCAACTGAAATACACAAACTAGATGCAAGTTGTTCAAACACCAGAAGAAGGTGAAAAACTAAAACTAAATTGCTTACACAATTACAGCATTTTACATAATTACACATTTATATTTTTTGCAGTTTAGTTTTATCGGTTTTCAGCATGCTTGTCCACGGCGTCAACCCTGCTCTCGTCGTGGTTGTCCTCCATCTTCATCGTATAAATGCTGTACGTGCTTATCATTGCCGTGCTGGATTCCGTTGTGCTCGCCATCATCACAGTAAGCAGCAGCAGTTGTAGCATCCAATCTTGCTCTGGTTCATTCCTACCGGCAGGCGAGATCGGTTTCGGCTGTGGCCTACTACTTATCCCCAAAACGGTCGCTATTTTCCAAAACGTCCAGCTCTACACGGTTCGTTCCTACATCACATTGCTTCTCAACTTTCGCCAATCCATTCGGCCGGTTTATCCACATGCCATGTCGCGTCACAACATGCGACCCATCCACGTTCTGTTTCTTGTATCTTGTCTCTTCACGTTCTCGCAATTTTGCAATGGAGGGCTTGGAAAGGTTTGTTGAGAATGGATTAGTGAAGGGGATTGACATGAAGTCGAGAAAGGCATCCATTTCCGTGAAGTGCGGCGAATGCACCATGTCAAGGCGAAACCGTGTGGTGCATGCATCTGGTCACGAATCTGAGAAGCCAGTAGAGTGGATACGTGATGTGCGTGGAACTATGCCGAAGAAGACCGCGAAGGATGTGCGGCATGCACGCGAAACTATACGACCAAGCAGCGTAGCTATTAAGCCCTAAAGGCTCGGCCAACCTGTATTTTCCCACATTGCAAATGTTGGCGGCTTGTCGTCACGTCCGTCATCATGCACATGCAACATGCACATGCATCTAGTCACGTACCGAGAAGCCAGTAGAGCGGATCAGAGGAGGTATGGGTGGAGTTAGGCCGAAGAAGACTCCGAAGGATGTACAGCATGCTGATTCCCAGAGGATCGGTGTGTGTAGGCACAAACCATGTCAAGTTGGACGGATTGGCAGGAGGCTGGCGATGCCCGTGCAGAGGCTGAAGAACATACGGCACAAACCAACGGATCGTAGATCATGACACCCACAAGCAAGAAGATGGACGAGCTGGGTCAAGCAACAGAGCGGATCCGTCAGGGACAAGACCCGAGCGAGATTGGGTGATACTGGTGCTGATGATGATGTTGATGATGATGGCGAGCACGACGGAAACTATGACGGCAAAAAGGAACTTCGAGGAGTGAAGATGGATATCACGACTACAATGCCGCAGGGCACCAGGACATGTGTCACAGTCAGGTGACGTCAATTTGTGGAGGATGATGGTGTTCATCCCGAGGGGGTGGAGGAGATGGACGGGACGAAACACCATGCTACAGAATATTGGGTACGGGAGAGTGGCACATGAAGCACAATCTGCCTCCTGCTATTGAACATGAGTATCACTCCATGCTGAGCGCATGTTGACACAGGAATAGTAAGGGCAGAGATACCTGTGAACCGATACCGATACCGATACCGATACCGATACCTGTGAACCGATAGCACCAGAGACAACCGTGTATGAAAGGTACTGGAGGTACTAGTATGGGAAGTAGCCGCATGGGAGCTACGGGAAGTAGTACGGGAAGTAGCCGCATATGGTTCGAGAGATACAGGAAATACTTAATGAACGGGATATAGTGATGGGCATTGGTACAAGTTGTTGGGTAATCTAGGATGTTCCCTTCTTATGGTTTTACATATACTTTGTTTCCTTAATTGTTTGTTATTCCATTCAAGCAACTATACACTGCTAGTGCCTTCCTTTGTTGTAACATTTTTTCAATTCATCCGCGTCGTATCTGTTACCCTATTCAAAAGAGCAAGTAAGGGCCAGTAAAATTTCGTTTCAACACAAGAAAGTGCCCATCATACTGAGAAAATTTCCAGTAAAACACCACAAAAAGTTGCAAGCAGTTCAAAATGAAATTAAAAACGATGAAAAGCTATATTGGTACAGCCATATCAAAAGCACATTTTACATTTCACAGCCGGCACCATGATGAATGGTTCTGACGATTTGCTTTTCCTGTTACATAAGCAGTCTTACTTTTCGAAGCCATTTTGATTTTTGTTATGAAAATATTCAACTGTACAGTACAAATGAGGGCAGTTTTATTTCGTTGATACAAAAGTAAAGTCCTCACTTTGAGTATAAAGAACTGACATGCAATTTATACAAATATATGCACGCACAATATACTGGCTAGTATAAAACTATTTCAAAACGGTGAAAAACGCGACTATACAAGCAGTTTAGCATTTTACAGCCGGCACAATTATGATTTATGGTTTTGACGGAAATTGAAATATTCAGTTGTACAGGAACTATATGGGCAAGTTAAAGTTCATTTTACCACGAGAAAGTCCCCACATTTAAAATAAGCAACTGAAATACACAAACTAGATGCAAGTTGTTCAAACACCAGAAGAAGGTGAAAAACTAAAACTAAATTGCTTACACAATTACAGCATTTTACATAATTACACATTTATATTTTTTGCAGTTTAGTTTTATCGGTTTTCAGCATGCTTGTCCACGGCGTCAACCCTGCTCTCGTCGTGGTTGTCCTCCATCTTCATCGTATAAATGCTGTACGTGCTTATCATTGCCGTGCTGGATTCCGTTGTGCTCGCCATCATCACAGTAAGCAGCAGCAGTTGTAGCATCCAATCTTGCTCTGGTTCATTCCTACCGGCAGGCGAGATCGGTTTCGGCTGTGGCCTACTACTTATCCCCAAAACGGTCGCTATTTTCCAAAACGTCCAGCTCTACACGGTTCGTTCCTACATCACATTGCTTCTCAACTTTCGCCAATCCATTCGGCCGGTTTATCCACATGCCATGTCGCGTCACAACATGCGACCCATCCACGTTCTGTTTCTTGTATCTTGTCTCTTCACGTTCTCGCAATTTTGCAATGGAGGGCTTGGAAAGGTTTGTTGAGAATGGATTAGTGAAGGGGATTGACATGAAGTCGAGAAAGGCATCCATTTCCGTGAAGTGCGGCGAATGCACCATGTCAAGGCGAAACCGTGTGGTGCATGCATCTGGTCACGAATCTGAGAAGCCAGTAGAGTGGATACGTGATGTGCGTGGAACTATGCCGAAGAAGACCGCGAAGGATGTGCGGCATGCACGCGAAACTATACGACCAAGCAGCGTAGCTATTAAGCCCTAAAGGCTCGGCCAACCTGTATTTTCCCACATTGCAAATGTTGGCGGCTTGTCGTCACGTCCGTCATCATGCACATGCAACATGCACATGCATCTAGTCACGTACCGAGAAGCCAGTAGAGCGGATCAGAGGAGGTATGGGTGGAGTTAGGCCGAAGAAGACTCCGAAGGATGTACAGCATGCTGATTCCCAGAGGATCGGTGTGTGTAGGCACAAACCATGTCAAGTTGGACGGATTGGCAGGAGGCTGGCGATGCCCGTGCAGAGGCTGAAGAACATACGGCACAAACCAACGGATCGTAGATCATGACACCCACAAGCAAGAAGATGGACGAGCTGGGTCAAGCAACAGAGCGGATCCGTCAGGGACAAGACCCGAGCGAGATTGGGTGATACTGGTGCTGATGATGATGTTGATGATGATGGCGAGCACGACGGAAACTATGACGGCAAAAAGGAACTTCGAGGAGTGAAGATGGATATCACGACTACAATGCCGCAGGGCACCAGGACATGTGTCACAGTCAGGTGACGTCAATTTGTGGAGGATGATGGTGTTCATCCCGAGGGGGTGGAGGAGATGGACGGGACGAAACACCATGCTACAGAATATTGGGTACGGGAGAGTGGCACATGAAGCACAATCTGCCTCCTGCTATTGAACATGAGTATCACTCCATGCTGAGCGCATGTTGACACAGGAATAGTAAGGGCAGAGATACCTGTGAACCGATACCGATACCGATACCGATACCGATACCTGTGAACCGATAGCACCAGAGACAACCGTGTATGAAAGGTACTGGAGGTACTAGTATGGGAAGTAGCCGCATGGGAGCTACGGGAAGTAGTACGGGAAGTAGCCGCATATGGTTCGAGAGATACAGGAAATACTTAATGAACGGGATATAGTGATGGGCATTGGTACAAGTTGTTGGGTAATCTAGGATGTTCCCTTCTTATGGTTTTACATATACTTTGTTTCCTTAATTGTTTGTTATTCCATTCAAGCAACTATACACTGCTAGTGCCTTCCTTTGTTGTAACATTTTTTCAATTCATCCGCGTCGTATCTGTTACCCTATTCAAAAGAGCAAGTAAGGGCCAGTAAAATTTCGTTTCAACACAAGAAAGTGCCCATCATACTGAGAAAATTTCCAGTAAAACACCACAAAAAGTTGCAAGCAGTTCAAAATGAAATTAAAAACGATGAAAAGCTATATTGGTACAGCCATATCAAAAGCACATTTTACATTTCACAGCCGGCACCATGATGAATGGTTCTGACGATTTGCTTTTCCTGTTACATAAGCAGTCTTACTTTTCGAAGCCATTTTGATTTTTGTTATGAAAATATTCAACTGTACAGTACAAATGAGGGCAGTTTTATTTCGTTGATACAAAAGTAAAGTCCTCACTTTGAGTATAAAGAACTGACATGCAATTTATACAAATATATGCACGCACAATATACTGGCTAGTATAAAACTATTTCAAAACGGTGAAAAACGCGACTATACAAGCAGTTTAGCATTTTACAGCCGGCACAATTATGATTTATGGTTTTGACGGAAATTGAAATATTCAGTTGTACAGGAACTATATGGGCAAGTTAAAGTTCATTTTACCACGAGAAAGTCCCCACATTTAAAATAAGCAACTGAAATACACAAACTAGATGCAAGTTGTTCAAACACCAGAAGAAGGTGAAAAACTAAAACTAAATTGCTTACACAATTACAGCATTTTACATAATTACACATTTATATTTTTTGCAGTTTAGTTTTATCGGTTTTCAGCATGCTTGTCCACGGCGTCAACCCTGCTCTCGTCGTGGTTGTCCTCCATCTTCATCGTATAAATGCTGTACGTGCTTATCATTGCCGTGCTGGATTCCGTTGTGCTCGCCATCATCACAGTAAGCAGCAGCAGTTGTAGCATCCAATCTTGCTCTGGTTCATTCCTACCGGCAGGCGAGATCGGTTTCGGCTGTGGCCTACTACTTATCCCCAAAACGGTCGCTATTTTCCAAAACGTCCAGCTCTACACGGTTCGTTCCTACATCACATTGCTTCTCAACTTTCGCCAATCCATTCGGCCGGTTTATCCACATGCCATGTCGCGTCACAACATGCGACCCATCCACGTTCTGTTTCTTGTATCTTGTCTCTTCACGTTCTCGCAATTTTGCAATGGAGGGCTTGGAAAGGTTTGTTGAGAATGGATTAGTGAAGGGGATTGACATGAAGTCGAGAAAGGCATCCATTTCCGTGAAGTGCGGCGAATGCACCATGTCAAGGCGAAACCGTGTGGTGCATGCATCTGGTCACGAATCTGAGAAGCCAGTAGAGTGGATACGTGATGTGCGTGGAACTATGCCGAAGAAGACCGCGAAGGATGTGCGGCATGCACGCGAAACTATACGACCAAGCAGCGTAGCTATTAAGCCCTAAAGGCTCGGCCAACCTGTATTTTCCCACATTGCAAATGTTGGCGGCTTGTCGTCACGTCCGTCATCATGCACATGCAACATGCACATGCATCTAGTCACGTACCGAGAAGCCAGTAGAGCGGATCAGAGGAGGTATGGGTGGAGTTAGGCCGAAGAAGACTCCGAAGGATGTACAGCATGCTGATTCCCAGAGGATCGGTGTGTGTAGGCACAAACCATGTCAAGTTGGACGGATTGGCAGGAGGCTGGCGATGCCCGTGCAGAGGCTGAAGAACATACGGCACAAACCAACGGATCGTAGATCATGACACCCACAAGCAAGAAGATGGACGAGCTGGGTCAAGCAACAGAGCGGATCCGTCAGGGACAAGACCCGAGCGAGATTGGGTGATACTGGTGCTGATGATGATGTTGATGATGATGGCGAGCACGACGGAAACTATGACGGCAAAAAGGAACTTCGAGGAGTGAAGATGGATATCACGACTACAATGCCGCAGGGCACCAGGACATGTGTCACAGTCAGGTGACGTCAATTTGTGGAGGATGATGGTGTTCATCCCGAGGGGGTGGAGGAGATGGACGGGACGAAACACCATGCTACAGAATATTGGGTACGGGAGAGTGGCACATGAAGCACAATCTGCCTCCTGCTATTGAACATGAGTATCACTCCATGCTGAGCGCATGTTGACACAGGAATAGTAAGGGCAGAGATACCTGTGAACCGATACCGATACCGATACCGATACCGATACCTGTGAACCGATAGCACCAGAGACAACCGTGTATGAAAGGTACTGGAGGTACTAGTATGGGAAGTAGCCGCATGGGAGCTACGGGAAGTAGTACGGGAAGTAGCCGCATATGGTTCGAGAGATACAGGAAATACTTAATGAACGGGATATAGTGATGGGCATTGGTACAAGTTGTTGGGTAATCTAGGATGTTCCCTTCTTATGGTTTTACATATACTTTGTTTCCTTAATTGTTTGTTATTCCATTCAAGCAACTATACACTGCTAGTGCCTTCCTTTGTTGTAACATTTTTTCAATTCATCCGCGTCGTATCTGTTACCCTATTCAAAAGAGCAAGTAAGGGCCAGTAAAATTTCGTTTCAACACAAGAAAGTGCCCATCATACTGAGAAAATTTCCAGTAAAACACCACAAAAAGTTGCAAGCAGTTCAAAATGAAATTAAAAACGATGAAAAGCTATATTGGTACAGCCATATCAAAAGCACATTTTACATTTCACAGCCGGCACCATGATGAATGGTTCTGACGATTTGCTTTTCCTGTTACATAAGCAGTCTTACTTTTCGAAGCCATTTTGATTTTTGTTATGAAAATATTCAACTGTACAGTACAAATGAGGGCAGTTTTATTTCGTTGATACAAAAGTAAAGTCCTCACTTTGAGTATAAAGAACTGACATGCAATTTATACAAATATATGCACGCACAATATACTGGCTAGTATAAAACTATTTCAAAACGGTGAAAAACGCGACTATACAAGCAGTTTAGCATTTTACAGCCGGCACAATTATGATTTATGGTTTTGACGGAAATTGAAATATTCAGTTGTACAGGAACTATATGGGCAAGTTAAAGTTCATTTTACCACGAGAAAGTCCCCACATTTAAAATAAGCAACTGAAATACACAAACTAGATGCAAGTTGTTCAAACACCAGAAGAAGGTGAAAAACTAAAACTAAATTGCTTACACAATTACAGCATTTTACATAATTACACATTTATATTTTTTGCAGTTTAGTTTTATCGGATTTCAGCATGCTTGTCCACGGCGTCAACCCTGCTCTCGTCGTGGTTGTCCTCCATCTTCATCGTATAAATGCTGAACGTGCTTATCATTGCCGTGCTGGATTCCGTTGTGCTCGCCATCATCACAGTAAGCAGCAGCAGTTGTAGCATCCAATCTTGCTCTGGTTCATTCCTACCGGCAGGCGAGATCGGTTTCGGCTGTGGCCTACTACTTATCCCCAAAACGGTCGCTATTTTCCAAAACGTCCAGCTCTACACGGTTCGTTCCTACATCACATTGCTTCTCAACTTTCGCCAATCCATTCGGCCGGTTTATCCACATGCCATGTCGCGTCACAACATGCGACCCATCCACGTTCTGTTTGTTAAGGAGATAAAGGAAGTATAAAGCTGCTATGAAGTATTACAGAGGTCAGAGGAGGTCAGATGTATAAGACACTAGACGATTGCTAGCTGTTGGGTGACTATTGCAGAGTTTATGCACCCTTAAATTCTATTATTGCCTGCTGTTAGCTATTCCAAGAGTTCCGCCCGGTTGTCCTCTCGGATGGCTCCACTTAACTCTAGGACAGTTCCAAGCTCCTTCTCTAGGACAGCTCCGAGCTCCTTCTCTAGGACAGTTCCAAGGTTGTGGCAACCAATGTTTGCACCGTCCAAGACTTAACACGCCCCCTCGGTGCAAACCTCACTAGACTACACCCATGGAGGCACGGCACCACTTGAACTTGGCTTCACCCAAGGCCTTCGGCATCACATCAGCCACCATCTTCTCCGTAGGGCAGTACCTAAGCTCAACCTCCCCACTTGCGACCCGCTCTCTGACTAGATGATGCATCACATCAATATGCTTGGACCGCTGGGACGTCATAGGGTTGTTGCTGATATTCATCGCCCCCTGGGAATCCACCTTAATAATCGAGGGGGAGGTGCCGATCTTCAGATCGTCAGACAGCTTTGACAGCCAAAGGGCTTCTCTCACCGCACTGGAAAGAGCTTGATACTCTGCCTCCACTGATGATGCTGCCACGGTACGCTGCAGCTGGCTGCTCCAACTTATCGCAGTACCGTTCACTCGGAAAACATAACCAGTTGTTGACCTGCGGGTAACAGTGTCTCCTGCCCAATCCGAATCACTGTAGCCATCCAGCTGCAGCCCTTGTCCGCCAGGAAACCGAAGACCCATCTCCCGAGTACCCGCCAGGTACCGCAGCACTCCCTTTGCCGCACTCATTGCAGCGCGGGTAGGCTTAGCCATGGACCGGGAAAGCACACTCAGGGCATAGGCCAGGTCGGGACGTGTACTCACTGCAAGGTAGTTGAGTTCTCCCACCAGAGCTCGGTAAGGCGTTGGGTCCTCCAGCAGTTTGCCTTCATCATCAGTCACTGGGGCAGCCCTTGTACCCATTGCCAGAGGAGTTGCCCGATCTTTGGCATCCAGCATGTTGTGCCGCTCCAGAATCTGCTCAATATAACGAGATTGACTCAACACAATATCGCCATCCTTCTCTCGACGAATATCCATGCCCAAAAATACTCGTGCCTCCCCTAGGTCCCGAATCTTGAAGCACTGACCAATCGCCTCTTTCACCTTCCGCACCAATTCTAAATCATCTGAGGCCACACACGTATCATCCACATGAACCAATGCAACCACCACTCCCCTTTCATCAACCTTCAGAAACATAGCCGGATCTGATTTAGACGGGAACAGCCCAATCTCGGCAAACTTCTCACACAACTTATCATACCAGCACCGTGGGGCCTGCTTTAGACCATAGATGGACTTATGCAGGTGACAGGCCAGGCCTGGAGTTTCCGACTCGTACCCCGGTGGCTGCTCCATCCAAAGATCCTCCTTCAGTTCTCCATTCAAGAACGCAGTCGTCACATCTAGCTGGTGAATGGGCATTTTTCTAGCCGCTGCTACCGCTAAAAGGACTCGAAAAGATGAGCTACGGGACGTAGGCGCAAAGAGCTCACCATAATCCACCCCCTCGCGCTGTACAAACCCTTTTGCGACCAAGCGCGCTTTAAACCGCTCAACACTACCATCTGGATTGTGTTTCACCTTATACACCCAGCGACATGGAATAAGCTTCGTGCCTGGCGGGGGTGTTTCTAAGGTCCAGGTTCCATTTGCCAACTGAGAGTTAATTTCGTCATCCATAGCCCTTTTCCACTCGCTGGCCTGCGCCCCAGACACCGCTTCAGCATAAGTGTTGGGCTCAGACACTTTGGTGGCGGCAGCCACATGGACCCGGCCGGCAACAGACCTAGGGTCCTCACTGCACCACCACTCGGACGGCCGTTTTCGATCACGGACAGGGTACCTAGACTCAAAATTGTTACTCGCACCGGCAGCACCCACAGAGGGGCCAGCACCGGACGAACTCCCCGAGGGACCTGCGCCGGAAGCATCACCACCCCCTGTTGGTCCACCGCTGTTATCCCCTGAACCTCCTGCACCAGTAGAGGATCCGCCACCTTGGGTGTGAGGGGCCGGTTCCCACTCATCATTATCATCATCATCATCACTATCACTATCAGAATCAGGCGTACTGTCTACGGGGTTGCGCCACCTTACGGACTTCTTTGCACGACTAGCTTGCTGTGCTTTCTCACCGACATTCCGCTCATCAAAGGTGACATCAGAGTGCACCGACACTACATTGTCTGAAAAAAGGATACGGTACTGGCCTGCATCGCCGTACCCAACCAGAACACCCTTGCGACTTACCGGATCTAATTTATTGCGCTTCTCCTTGGGGATATGGACATATGCCGTACATCCAACCACACGCAGATGACTCACATCAGGATGTTCCCCTGAGAAAGCTTCATACGGGGTGCAGGGCCGACCGGACACAGGTGAAATATTCCGAAGGTAATTCGCCGTAGAGACAGCCTCAGCCCACATGCATTGGGGAAGTTGAGACTCAGCCAATAGAGCACGCATCTTCTCTAACAGAGTCCTATTCAAGCGCTCAGCAGCTCCATTCTGCTCGGGGGCATACCCCACCGTAGGCCCATGCCGAATCCCTTTCGTACGGAAAAACTCCTGCAGGGGACTGTTAATGAACTCTCCCCCTTGATCAGACCGTACCTCCTTGACCCAAAAACCACTGTACGTCTCCAGCTGATTCACCATAGTCATCACCTTGTCCTTCACCGCTTCCTTGGTAGGTGTAAAGGCTACAGCCGAAAAACCAGTATAGTCATCCAACAAGACAGTTAGGTAGAGGGAACCCGTTGGTGTTCGCTCAGGCATCGGACCACAAACATCAAGATGAATAAGAGCTAGTGGTTGATCCACCTTATGCCCAGTTGATGGGAAGGGCCCTCGGCGCTGCCGTGACATCACACATGGCTCGCACACACCCGCATCTCCGGCTCCCTTCACCTGCTCCTTTGCAAAACGCACCCCTGACACCATGCCTTCACCCACCAACCTCTCAAGACTACCTAGGCCAAGGTGTCCATACCGGCGGTGCCACAAGTCCATTGATTCAGATGCAGACTTCCCATGAGCCACTCCACCAAAAGGCTGGGTGTATCTCAACCTGGAAGCAGACCTGGGAATCGAAAAACATGATAGGGCATACAGGTCGCCCAAGCGCTGGCCCGTCAGAATCTTCTCACCACCCTTGCGCATAGTGACTTGGCCATCCTCAAAGCAAACTGACCCACCCTGCTTATCCAGGGCAGCAACTGACAGCACATTTGCAAAGCTGTCAGGAACAAGATACACCTCTTCCACCGTCACCCGTGCATGCATATTGACCCCGGGGATAAGCCTCAGAGTCCCTACCGCTGTGGGCCTGATGATCCCCCCGTTCACACTCAGGATCTCAAACTTTTCTGACTCCGCCAGCTCGCGGACGTCCACTATCTGATCTGCATCATATGTCAGATGATGAGATGCACCAGAATCCAGGTACCAACCTTTCAGGCGGTCAGACCCAGATGCCACAAAGGCAAAGTTCCTCGGGCTAGCATTGCCCCTGTCGCCGGCACCGTCCACATGGTCGTGCCGGCCATAACCTCGGCGGTCGCTCCCCAAGCTGGGCCCGCCCGCGGCCTCTCCATGGCCGCCCATTCTTGTGCGCTCCAGGCCGCCTGACCCATAACCGGGTCCTCTAGGCGCCGAGCTCCATGAGCCAGACCTCTGAGCCATCCTGGGGGCAGTGCACCCCCTCTCCAGATGCCCGGGCTTTCCACAGTTCCAGCACTGCAGTGGCTCCCGTGATCCGCCGCGGACGTGGCTTCCTCCACGTCGGGGCGCACTTCCTGTGGCTGAGCTTCCCCTACCCGCACTGACAAAAGCAGACGAGCTGGTAGAGGCCTCATGCATGCTCCCTACCCTAGCTTCGAACGCCAGCAGTTGTGCGGTTGCACTAGACAGCGTAAGCTCACCAGACTGTGTCGTCAAAATCGACACTATCACCTCATACTTCTGAGGTAGACCCGTCAGCATTGCATACGTCATGTCTTGTTCACTGGTGGCCTGGCCCACCTTCAGCAGATCTGTGTGTAGCTCCCGCACTCTTGCAAGGTACACCGGCAGGGCCTCTCCCTTCTTCATCGCCAGCTTAGTATACTCCTGACGCAGCTGAGATCTGCGGGCATGGTTGTTGGCGGCAAAAATCGCAGCAAGGCCATCCCACGCCATTTTGGCGTTCGGCGATGCCTTGATGACCGGCAGATGGCAGTCCTTCACATTCTTCACCAGCAGAGTCTTCACTCGCTCCGATGCAGCGACCTCTTCATCTGTAACCGGCTCAGTCAACAGCGCCCTGTTCAAGTTATGCTCAGCACACAAGTTCTCAAACCGATAGGCCCATGTAGAGTAGTTGTTGAGATCGAGGGGTTCAGCCAACTTGTCCTTGCCCATGTTGTTCTTGGTTCTCTCAGAGCGCCCAGGCGGGGCTCATAACCTGTTGAAGTCAGCAAAGCGCCCGGCCCCTCGTGGGCCGTATTACTTGCTCTGACATTCTTTCGTATATGAGTGTTGCCTCGTCCCGGCCTCCCTGCCCTGGTCTACAGCCAGCGGGATTCGAACCGGCGACCTCTCGGCCAGCCGCGCACGTGCGCTCGGAGCTCATAACCTGTTAAGGAGATAAAGGAAGTATAAAGCTGCTATGAAGTATAACAGAGGTCAGAGGAGGTCAGATGTATAAGACACTAGACGATTGCTAGCTGTTGGGTGACTATTGCAGAGTTTATGCACCCTTAAATTCTATTATTGCCTGCTGTTAGCTATTCCAAGAGTTCCGCCCGGTTGTCCTCTCGGATGGCTCCACTTAACTCTAGGACAGTTCCAAGCTCCTTCTCTAGGACAGCTCCGAGCTCCTTCTCTAGGACAGTTCCAAGGTTGTGGCAACCAATGTTTGCACCGTCCAAGACTTAACACTGTTTCTTGTATCTTGTCTCTTCACGTTCTCGCAATTTTGCAATGGAGGGCTTGGAAAGGTTTGTTGAGAATGGATTAGTGAAGGGGATTGACATGAAGTCGAGAAAGGCATCCATTTCCGTGAAGTGCGGCGAATGCACCATGTCAAGGCGAAACCGTGTGGTGCATGCATCTGGTCACGAATCTGAGAAGCCAGTAGAGTGGATACGTGATGTGCGTGGAACTATGCCGAAGAAGACCGCGAAGGATGTGCGGCATGCACGCGAAACTATACGACCAAGCAGCGTAGCTATTAAGCCCTAAAGGCTCGGCCAACCTGTATTTTCCCACATTGCAAATGTTGGCGGCTTGTCGTCACGTCCGTCATCATGCACATGCAACATGCACATGCATCTAGTCACGTACCGAGAAGCCAGTAGAGCGGATCAGAGGAGGTATGGGTGGAGTTAGGCCGAAGAAGACTCCGAAGGATGTACAGCATGCTGATTCCCAGAGGATCGGTGTGTGTAGGCACAAACCATGTCAAGTTGGACGGATTGGCAGGAGGCTGGCGATGCCCGTGCAGAGGCTGAAGAACATACGGCACAAACCAACGGATCGTAGATCATGACACCCACAAGCAAGAAGATGGACGAGCTGGGTCAAGCAACAGAGCGGATCCGTCAGGGACAAGACCCGAGCGAGATTGGGTGATACTGGTGCTGATGATGATGTTGATGATGATGGCGAGCACGACGGAAACTATGACGGCAAAAAGGAACTTCGAGGAGTGAAGATGGATATCACGACTACAATGCCGCAGGGCACCAGGACATGTGTCACAGTCAGGTGACGTCAATTTGTGGAGGATGATGGTGTTCATCCCGAGGGGGTGGAGGAGATGGACGGGACGAAACACCATGCTACAGAATATTGGGTACGGGAGAGTGGCACATGAAGCACAATCTGCCTCCTGCTATTGAACATGAGTATCACTCCATGCTGAGCGCATGTTGACACAGGAATAGTAAGGGCAGAGATACCTGTGAACCGATACCGATACCGATACCGATACCTGTGAACCGATAGCACCAGAGACAACCGTGTATGAAAGGTACTGGAGGTACTAGTTGTTGGAATGTGAGCAACACTCATATACGAAAGAATGTCAGAGCAAGTAATACGGCCCACGAGGGGCCGGGCGCTTTGCTGACTTCAACAGGTTATGATCCCCGAGCGCACGTGCGCGGCTGGCCGAGAGGTCGCCGGTTCGAATCCCGCTGGCTGTTGACCAGGGCAGGGAGGCCGGGACGAGGCAGCTATCGGGAGACCGTGAAGCTCGACGGAGTGTCGCTCACGGGGGGGTGTTGGAATGTGAGCAACACTCATATACGAAAGAATGTCAGAGCAAGTAATACGGCCCACGAGGGGCCGGGCGCTTTGCTGACTTCAACACTAGTACGGGAAGTAGCCGCATGGGAGCTACGGGAAGTAGTACGGGAAGTAGCCGCATATGGTTCGAGAGATACAGGAAATACTTAATGAACGGGATATAGTGATGGGCATTGGTACAAGTTGTTGGGTAATCTAGGATGTTCCCTTCTTATGGTTTTACATATACTTTGTTTCCTTAATTGTTTGTTATTCCATTCAAGCAACTATACACTGCTAGTGCCTTCCTTTGTTGTAACATTTTTTCAATTCATCCGCGTCGTATCTGTTACCCTATTCAAAAGAGCAAGTAAGGGCCAGTAAAATTTCGTTTAAACACAAGAAAGTGCCCATCATACTGAGAAAATTTCCAGTAAAACACCACAAAAAGTTGCAAGCAGTTCAAAATGAAATTAAAAACGATGAAAAGCTATATTGGTACAGCCATATCAAAAGCACATTTTACATTTCACAGCCGGCACCATGATGAATGGTTCTGACGATTTGCTTTTCCTGTTACATAAGCAGTCTTACTTTTCGAAGCCATTTTGATTTTTGTTATGAAAATATTCAACTGTACAGTACAAATGAGGGCAGTTTTATTTCGTTGATACAAAAGTAAAGTCCTCACTTTGAGTATAAAGAACTGACATGCAATTTATACAAATATATGCACGCACAATATACTGGCTAGTATAAAACTATTTCAAAACGGTGAAAAACGCGACTATACAAGCAGTTTAGCATTTTACAGCCGGCACAATTATGATTTATGGTTTTGACGGAAATTGAAATATTCAGTTGTACAGGAACTATATGGGCAAGTTAAAGTTCATTTTACCACGAGAAAGTCCCCACATTTAAAATAAGCAACTGAAATACACAAACTAGATGCAAGTTGTTCAAACACCAGAAGAAGGTGAAAAACTAAAACTAAATTGCTTACACAATTACAGCATTTTACATAATTACACATTTATATTTTTTGCAGTTTAGTTTTATCGGTTTTCAGCATGCTTGTCCACGGCGTCAACCCTGCTCTCGTCGTGGTTGTCCTCCATCTTCATCGTATAAATGCTGTACGTGCTTATCATTGCCGTGCTGGATTCCGTTGTGCTCGCCATCATCACAGTAAGCAGCAGCAGTTGTAGCATCCAATCTTGCTCTGGTTCATTCCTACCGGCAGGCGAGATCGGTTTCGGCTGTGGCCTACTACTTATCCCCAAAACGGTCGCTATTTTCCAAAACGTCCAGCTCTACACGGTTCGTTCCTACATCACATTGCTTCTCAACTTTCGCCAATCCATTCGGCCGGTTTATCCACATGCCATGTCGCGTCACAACATGCGACCCATCCACGTTCTGTTTCTTGTATCTTGTCTCTTCACGTTCTTGCAATTTTGCAATGGAGGGCTTGGAAAGGTTTGTTGAGAATGGATTAGTGAAGGGGATTGACATGAAGTCGAGAAAGGCATCCATTTCCGTGAAGTGCGGCGAATGCACCATGTCAAGGCGAAACCGTGTGGTGCATGCATCTGGTCACGAATCTGAGAAGCCAGTAGAGTGGATACGTGATGTGCGTGGAACTATGCCGAAGAAGACCGCGAAGGATGTGCGGCATGCACGCGAAACTATACGACCAAGCAGCGTAGCTATTAAGCCCTAAAGGCTCGGCCAACCTGTATTTTCCCACATTGCAAATGTTGGCGGCTTGTCGTCACGTCCGTCATCATGCACATGCAACATGCACATGCATCTAGTCACGTACCGAGAAGCCAGTAGAGTGGATCAGAGGAGGTATGGGTGGAGTTAGGCCGAAGAAGACTCCGAAGGATGTACAGCATGCTTATTCCCAGAGGATCGGTGTGTGTAGGCACAAACCATGTCAAGTTGGACGGATTGGCAGGAGGCTGGCGATGCCCGTGCAGAGGCTGAAGAACATACGGCACAAACCAACGGATCGTAGATCATGACACCCACAAGCAAGAAGATGGACGAGCTGGGTCAAGCAACAGAGCGGATCCGTCAGGGAGAAGACCCGAGCGAGATTGGGTGATACTGGTGCTGATGATGATGTTGATGATGATGGCGAGCACGACGGAAACTATGACGGCAAAAAGGAACTTCGAGGAGTGAAGATGGATATCACGACTACAATGCCGCAGGGCACCAGGACATGTGTCACAGTCAGGTGACGTCAATTTGTGGAGGATGATGGTGTTCATCCCGAGGGGGTGGAGGAGATGGACGGGACGAAACACCATGCTACAGAATATTGGGTACGGGAGAGTGGCACATGAAGCACAATCTGCCTCCTGCTATTGAACATGAGTATCACTCCATGCTGAGCGCATGTTGACACAGGAATAGTAAGGGCAGAGATACCTGTGAACCGATACCGATTCTGATACTGATACCTGTGAACCGATAGCACCAGAGGCAACCGTGTATGAAAGGTACTGGAGGTACTAGTACGGGAAGTAGCCGCATGGGAGCTACGGGAAGTAGTACGGGAAGTAGCCGCATATGGTTCGAGAGATACAGGAAATACTTAATGAACGGGATATAGTGATGGGCATTGGTACAAGTTGTTGGGTAATCTAGGATGTTCCCTTCTTATGGTTTTACATATACTTTGTTTCCTTAATTGTTTGTTATTCCATTCAAGCAACTATACACTGCTAGTGCCTTCCTTTGTTGTAACATTTTTTCAATTCATCCGCGTCGTATCTGTTACCCTATTCAAAAGAGCAAGTAAGGGCCAGTAAAATTTCGTTTCAACACAAGAAAGTGCCCATCATACTGAGAAAATTTCCAGTAAAACACCACAAAAAGTTGCAAGCAGTTCAAAATGAAATTAAAAACGATGAAAAGCTATATTGGTACAGCCATATCAAAAGCACATTTTACATTTCACAGCCGGCACCATGATGAATGGTTCTGACGATTTGCTTTTCCTGTTACATAAGCAGTCTTACTTTTCGAAGCCATTTTGATTTTTGTTATGAAAATATTCAACTGTACAGTACAAATGAGGGCAGTTTTATTTCGTTGATACAAAAGTAAAGTCCTCACTTTGAGTATAAAGAACTGACATGCAATTTATACAAATATATGCACGCACAATATACTGGCTAGTATAAAACTATTTCAAAACGGTGAAAAACGCGACTATACAAGCAGTTTAGCATTTTACAGCCGGCACAATTATGATTTATGGTTTTGACGGACATTGAAATATTCAGTTGTACAGGAACTATATGGGCAAGTTAAAGTTCATTTTACCACGAGAAAGTCCCCACATTTAAAATAAGCAACTGAAATACACAAACTAGATGCAAGTTGTTCAAACACCAGAAGAAGGTGAAAAACTAAAACTAAATTGCTTACACAATTACAGCATTTTACATAATTACACATTTATATTTTTTGCAGTTTAGTTTTATCGGTTTTCAGCATGCTTGTCCACGGCGTCAACCCTGCTCTCGTCGTGGTTGTCCTCCATCTTCATCGTATAAATGCTGTACGTGCTTATCATTGCCGTGCTGGATTCCGTTGTGCTCGCCATCATCACAGTAAGCAGCAGCAGTTGTAGCATCCAATCTTGCTCTGGTTCATTCCTACCGGCAGGCGAGATCGGTTTCGGCTGTGGCCTACTACTTATCCCCAAAACGGTCGCTATTTTCCAAAACGTCCAGCTCTACACGGTTCGTTCCTACATCACATTGCTTCTCAACTTTCGCCAATCCATTCGGCCGGTTTATCCACATGCCATGTCGCGTCACAACATGCGACCCATCCACGTTCTGTTTCTTGTATCTTGTCTCTTCACGTTCTTGCAATTTTGCAATGGAGGGCTTGGAAAGGTTTGTTGAGAATGGATTAGTGAAGGGGATTGACATGAAGTCGAGAAAGGCATCCATTTCCGTGAAGTGCGGCGAATGCACCATGTCAAGGCGAAACCGTGTGGTGCATGCATCTGGTCACGAATCTGAGAAGCCAGTAGAGTGGATACGTGATGTGCGTGGAACTATGCCGAAGAAGACCGCGAAGGATGTGCGGCATGCACGCGAAACTATACGACCAAGCAGCGTAGCTATTAAGCCCTAAAGGCTCGGCCAACCTGTATTTTCCCACATTGCAAATGTTGGCGGCTTGTCGTCACGTCCGTCATCATGCACATGCAACATGCACATGCATCTAGTCACGTACCGAGAAGCCAGTAGAGTGGATCAGAGGAGGTATGGGTGGAGTTAGGCCGAAGAAGACTCCGAAGGATGTACAGCATGCTTATTCCCAGAGGATCGGTGTGTGTAGGCACAAACCATGTCAAGTTGGACGGATTGGCAGGAGGCTGGCGATGCCCGTGCAGAGGCTGAAGAACATACGGCACAAACCAACGGATCGTAGATCATGACACCCACAAGCAAGAAGATGGACGAGCTGGGTCAAGCAACAGAGCGGATCCGTCAGGGAGAAGACCCGAGCGAGATTGGGTGATACTGGTGCTGATGATGATGTTGATGATGATGGCGAGCACGACGGAAACTATGACGGCAAAAAGGAACTTCGAGGAGTGAAGATGGATATCACGACTACAATGCCGCAGGGCACCAGGACATGTGTCACAGTCAGGTGACGTCAATTTGTGGAGGATGATGGTGTTCATCCCGAGGGGGTGGAGGAGATGGACGGGACGAAACACCATGCTACAGAATATTGGGTA
Source organism: Volvox africanus (assembly GCA_030268105.1). Taxonomy (NCBI): domain Eukaryota; kingdom Viridiplantae; phylum Chlorophyta; class Chlorophyceae; order Chlamydomonadales; family Volvocaceae; genus Volvox; species Volvox africanus. The sequence goes on along the minus strand of BSDZ01000017.1, from coordinate 659,718 downwards.
CGGGAGAGTGGCACATGAAGCACAATCTGCCTCCTGCTATTGAACATGAGTATCACTCCATGCTGAGCGCATGTTGACACAGGAATAGTAAGGGCAGAGATACCTGTGAACCGATACCGATTCTGATACTGATACCTGTGAACCGATAGCACCAGAGGCAACCGTGTATGAAAGGTACTGGAGGTACTAGTACGGGAAGTAGCCGCATGGGAGCTACGGGAAGTAGTACGGGAAGTAGCCGCATATGGTTCGAGAGATACAGGAAATACTTAATGAACGGGATATAGTGATGGGCATTGGTACAAGTTGTTGGGTAATCTAGGATGTTCCCTTCTTATGGTTTTACATATACTTTGTTTCCTTAATTGTTTGTTATTCCATTCAAGCAACTATACACTGCTAGTGCCTTCCTTTGTTGTAACATTTTTTCAATTCATCCGCGTCGTATCTGTTACCCTATTCAAAAGAGCAAGTAAGGGCCAGTAAAATTTCGTTTCAACACAAGAAAGTGCCCATCATACTGAGAAAATTTCCAGTAAAACACCACAAAAAGTTGCAAGCAGTTCAAAATGAAATTAAAAACGATGAAAAGCTATATTGGTACAGCCATATCAAAAGCACATTTTACATTTCACAGCCGGCACCATGATGAATGGTTCTGACGATTTGCTTTTCCTGTTACATAAGCAGTCTTACTTTTCGAAGCCATTTTGATTTTTGTTATGAAAATATTCAACTGTACAGTACAAATGAGGGCAGTTTTATTTCGTTGATACAAAAGTAAAGTCCTCACTTTGAGTATAAAGAACTGACATGCAATTTATACAAATATATGCACGCACAATATACTGGCTAGTATAAAACTATTTCAAAACGGTGAAAAACGCGACTATACAAGCAGTTTAGCATTTTACAGCCGGCACAATTATGATTTATGGTTTTGACGGACATTGAAATATTCAGTTGTACAGGAACTATATGGGCAAGTTAAAGTTCATTTTACCACGAGAAAGTCCCCACATTTAAAATAAGCAACTGAAATACACAAACTAGATGCAAGTTGTTCAAACACCAGAAGAAGGTGAAAAACTAAAACTAAATTGCTTACACAATTACAGCATTTTACATAATTACACATTTATATTTTTTGCAGTTTAGTTTTATCGGTTTTCAGCATGCTTGTCCACGGCGTCAACCCTGCTCTCGTCGTGGTTGTCCTCCATCTTCATCGTATAAATGCTGTACGTGCTTATCATTGCCGTGCTGGATTCCGTTGTGCTCGCCATCATCACAGTAAGCAGCAGCAGTTGTAGCATCCAATCTTGCTCTGGTTCATTCCTACCGGCAGGCGAGATCGGTTTCGGCTGTGGCCTACTACTTATCCCCAAAACGGTCGCTATTTTCCAAAACGTCCAGCTCTACACGGTTCGTTCCTACATCACATTGCTTCTCAACTTTCGCCAATCCATTCGGCCGGTTTATCCACATGCCATGTCGCGTCACAACATGCGACCCATCCACGTTCTGTTTCTTGTATCTTGTCTCTTCACGTTCTCGCAATTTTGCAATGGAGGGCTTGGAAAGGTTTGTTGAGAATGGATTAGTGAAGGGGATTGACATGAAGTCGAGAAAGGCATCCATTTCCGTGAAGTGCGGCGAATGCACCATGTCAAGGCGAAACCGTGTGGTGCATGCATCTGGTCACGAATCTGAGAAGCCAGTAGAGTGGATACGTGATGTGCGTGGAACTATGCCGAAGAAGACCGCGAAGGATGTGCGGCATGCACGCGAAACTATACGACCAAGCAGCGTAGCTATTAAGCCCTAAAGGCTCGGCCAACCTGTATTTTCCCACATTGCAAATGTTGGCGGCTTGTCGTCACGTCCGTCATCATGCACATGCAACATGCACATGCATCTAGTCACGTACCGAGAAGCCAGTAGAGCGGATCAGAGGAGGTATGGGTGGAGTTAGGCCGAAGAAGACTCCGAAGGATGTACAGCATGCTGATTCCCAGAGGATCGGTGTGTGTAGGCACAAACCATGTCAAGTTGGACGGATTGGCAGGAGGCTGGCGATGCCCGTGCAGAGGCTGAAGAACATACGGCACAAACCAACGGATCGTAGATCATGACACCCACAAGCAAGAAGATGGACGAGCTGGGTCAAGCAACAGAGCGGATCCGTCAGGGAGAAGACCCGAGCGAGATTGGGTGATACTGGTGCTGATGATGATGTTGATGATGATGGCGAGCACGACGGAAACTATGACGGCAAAAAGGAACTTCGAGGAGTGAAGATGGATATCACGACTACAATGCCGCAGGGCACCAGGACATGTGTCACAGTCAGGTGACGTCAATTTGTGGAGGATGATGGTGTTCATCCCGAGGGGGTGGAGGAGATGGACGGGACGAAACACCATGCTACAGAATATTGGGTACGGGAGAGTGGCACATGAAGCACAATCTGCCTCCTGCTATTGAACATGAGTATCACTCCATGCTGAGCGCATGTTGACACAGGAATAGTAAGGGCAGAGATACCTGTGAACCGATACCGATACTGATACTGATACCTGTGAACCGATAGCACCAGAGGCAACCGTGTATGAAAGGTACTGGAGGTACTAGTACGGGAAGTAGCCGCATGGGAGCTACGGGAAGTAGTACGGGAAGTAGCCGCATATGGTTCGAGAGATACAGGAAATACTTAATGAACGGGATATAGTGATGGGCATTGGTACAAGTTGTTGGGTAATCTAGGATGTTCCCTTCTTATGGTTTTACATATACTTTGTTTCCTTAATTGTTTGTTATTCCATTCAAGCAACTATACACTGCTAGTGCCTTCCTTTGTTGTAACATTTTTTCAATTCATCCGCGTCGTATCTGTTACCCTATTCAAAAGAGCAAGTAAGGGCCAGTAAAATTTCGTTTCAACACAAGAAAGTGCCCATCATACTGAGAAAATTTCCAGTAAAACACCACAAAAAGTTGCAAGCAGTTCAAAATGAAATTAAAAACGATGAAAAGCTATATTGGTACAGCCATATCAAAAGCACATTTTACATTTCACAGCCGGCACCATGATGAATGGTTCTGACGATTTGCTTTTCCTGTTACATAAGCAGTCTTACTTTTCGAAGCCATTTTGATTTTTGTTATGAAAATATTCAACTGTACAGTACAAATGAGGGCAGTTTTATTTCGTTGATACAAAAGTAAAGTCCTCACTTTGAGTATAAAGAACTGACATGCAATTTATACAAATATATGCACGCACAATATACTGGCTAGTATAAAACTATTTCAAAACGGTGAAAAACGCGACTATACAAGCAGTTTAGCATTTTACAGCCGGCACAATTATGATTTATGGTTTTGACGGACATTGAAATATTCAGTTGTACAGGAACTATATGGGCAAGTTAAAGTTCATTTTACCACGAGAAAGTCCCCACATTTAAAATAAGCAACTGAAATACACAAACTAGATGCAAGTTGTTCAAACACCAGAAGAAGGTGAAAAACTAAAACTAAATTGCTTACACAATTACAGCATTTTACATAATTACACATTTATATTTTTTGCAGTTTAGTTTTATCGGTTTTCAGCATGCTTGTCCACGGCGTCAACCCTGCTCTCGTCGTGGTTGTCCTCCATCTTCATCGTATAAATGCTGTACGTGCTTATCATTGCCGTGCTGGATTCCGTTGTGCTCGCCATCATCACAGTAAGCAGCAGCAGTTGTAGCATCCAATCTTGCTCTGGTTCATTCCTACCGGCAGGCGAGATCGGTTTCGGCTGTGGCCTACTACTTATCCCCAAAACGGTCGCTATTTTCCAAAACGTCCAGCTCTACACGGTTCGTTCCTACATCACATTGCTTCTCAACTTTCGCCAATCCATTCGGCCGGTTTATCCACATGCCATGTCGCGTCACAACATGCGACCCATCCACGTTCTGTTTCTTGTATCTTGTCTCTTCACGTTCTCGCAATTTTGCAATGGAGGGCTTGGAAAGGTTTGTTGAGAATGGATTAGTGAAGGGGATTGACATGAAGTCGAGAAAGGCATCCATTTCCGTGAAGTGCGGCGAATGCACCATGTCAAGGCGAAACCGTGTGGTGCATGCATCTGGTCACGAATCTGAGAAGCCAGTAGAGTGGATACGTGATGTGCGTGGAACTATGCCGAAGAAGACCGCGAAGGATGTGCGGCATGCACGCGAAACTATACGACCAAGCAGCGTAGCTATTAAGCCCTAAAGGCTCGGCCAACCTGTATTTTCCCACATTGCAAATGTTGGCGGCTTGTCGTCACGTCCGTCATCATGCACATGCAACATGCACATGCATCTAGTCACGTACCGAGAAGCCAGTAGAGCGGATCAGAGGAGGTATGGGTGGAGTTAGGCCGAAGAAGACTCCGAAGGATGTACAGCATGCTTATTCCCAGAGGATCGGTGTGTGTAGGCACAAACCATGTCAAGTTGGACGGATTGGCAGGAGGCTGGCGATGCCCGTGCAGAGGCTGAAGAACATACGGCACAAACCAACGGATCGTAGATCATGACACCCACAAGCAAGAAGATGGACGAGCTGGGTCAAGCAACAGAGCGGATCCGTCAGGGAGAAGACCCGAGCGAGATTGGGTGATACTGGTGCTGATGATGATGTTGATGATGATGGCGAGCACGACGGAAACTATGACGGCAAAAAGGAACTTCGAGGAGTGAAGATGGATATCACGACTACAATGCCGCAGGGCACCAGGACATGTGTCACAGTCAGGTGACGTCAATTTGTGGAGGATGATGGTGTTCATCCCGAGGGGGTGGAGGAGATGGACGGGACGAAACACCATGCTACAGAATATTGGGTACGGGAGAGTGGCACATGAAGCACAATCTGCCTCCTGCTATTGAACATGAGTATCACTCCATGCTGAGCGCATGTTGACACAGGAATAGTAAGGGCAGAGATACCTGTGAACCGATACCGATTCTGATACTGATACCTGTGAACCGATAGCACCAGAGGCAACCGTGTATGAAAGGTACTGGAGGTACTAGTACGGGAAGTAGCCGCATGGGAGCTACGGGAAGTAGTACGGGAAGTAGCCGCATATGGTTCGAGAGATACAGGAAATACTTAATGAACGGGATATAGTGATGGGCATTGGTACAAGTTGTTGGGTAATCTAGGATGTTCCCTTCTTATGGTTTTACATATACTTTGTTTCCTTAATTGTTTGTTATTCCATTCAAGCAACTATACACTGCTAGTGCCTTCCTTTGTTGTAACATTTTTTCAATTCATCCGCGTCGTATCTGTTACCCTATTCAAAAGAGCAAGTAAGGGCCAGTAAAATTTCGTTTCAACACAAGAAAGTGCCCATCATACTGAGAAAATTTCCAGTAAAACACCACAAAAAGTTGCAAGCAGTTCAAAATGAAATTAAAAACGATGAAAAGCTATATTGGTACAGCCATATCAAAAGCACATTTTACATTTCACAGCCGGCACCATGATGAATGGTTCTGACGATTTGCTTTTCCTGTTACATAAGCAGTCTTACTTTTCGAAGCCATTTTGATTTTTGTTATGAAAATATTCAACTGTACAGTACAAATGAGGGCAGTTTTATTTCGTTGATACAAAAGTAAAGTCCTCACTTTGAGTATAAAGAACTGACATGCAATTTATACAAATATATGCACGCACAATATACTGGCTAGTATAAAACTATTTCAAAACGGTGAAAAACGCGACTATACAAGCAGTTTAGCATTTTACAGCCGGCACAATTATGATTTATGGTTTTGACGGACATTGAAATATTCAGTTGTACAGGAACTATATGGGCAAGTTAAAGTTCATTTTACCACGAGAAAGTCCCCACATTTAAAATAAGCAACTGAAATACACAAACTAGATGCAAGTTGTTCAAACACCAGAAGAAGGTGAAAAACTAAAACTAAATTGCTTACACAATTACAGCATTTTACATAATTACACATTTATATTTTTTGCAGTTTAGTTTTATCGGTTTTCAGCATGCTTGTCCACGGCGTCAACCCTGCTCTCGTCGTGGTTGTCCTCCATCTTCATCGTATAAATGCTGTACGTGCTTATCATTGCCGTGCTGGATTCCGTTGTGCTCGCCATCATCACAGTAAGCAGCAGCAGTTGTAGCATCCAATCTTGCTCTGGTTCATTCCTACCGGCAGGCGAGATCGGTTTCGGCTGTGGCCTACTACTTATCCCCAAAACGGTCGCTATTTTCCAAAACGTCCAGCTCTACACGGTTCGTTCCTACATCACATTGCTTCTCAACTTTCGCCAATCCATTCGGCCGGTTTATCCACATGCCATGTCGCGTCACAACATGCGACCCATCCACGTTCTGTTTCTTGTATCTTGTCTCTTCACGTTCTCGCAATTTTGCAATGGAGGGCTTGGAAAGGTTTGTTGAGAATGGATTAGTGAAGGGGATTGACATGAAGTCGAGAAAGGCATCCATTTCCGTGAAGTGCGGCGAATGCACCATGTCAAGGCGAAACCGTGTGGTGCATGCATCTGGTCACGAATCTGAGAAGCCAGTAGAGTGGATACGTGATGTGCGTGGAACTATGCCGAAGAAGACCGCGAAGGATGTGCGGCATGCACGCGAAACTATACGACCAAGCAGCGTAGCTATTAAGCCCTAAAGGCTCGGCCAACCTGTATTTTCCCACATTGCAAATGTTGGCGGCTTGTCGTCACGTCCGTCATCATGCACATGCAACATGCACATGCATCTAGTCACGTACCGAGAAGCCAGTAGAGCGGATCAGAGGAGGTATGGGTGGAGTTAGGCCGAAGAAGACTCCGAAGGATGTACAGCATGCTGATTCCCAGAGGATCGGTGTGTGTAGGCACAAACCATGTCAAGTTGGACGGATTGGCAGGAGGCTGGCGATGCCCGTGCAGAGGCTGAAGAACATACGGCACAAACCAACGGATCGTAGATCATGACACCCACAAGCAAGAAGATGGACGAGCTGGGTCAAGCAACAGAGCGGATCCGTCAGGGAGAAGACCCGAGCGAGATTGGGTGATACTGGTGCTGATGATGATGTTGATGATGATGGCGAGCACGACGGAAACTATGACGGCAAAAAGGAACTTCGAGGAGTGAAGATGGATATCACGACTACAATGCCGCAGGGCACCAGGACATGTGTCACAGTCAGGTGACGTCAATTTGTGGAGGATGATGGTGTTCATCCCGAGGGGGTGGAGGAGATGGACGGGACGAAACACCATGCTACAGAATATTGGGTACGGGAGAGTGGCACATGAAGCACAATCTGCCTCCTGCTATTGAACATGAGTATCACTCCATGCTGAGCGCATGTTGACACAGGAATAGTAAGGGCAGAGATACCTGTGAACCGATACCGATACTGATACTGATACCTGTGAACCGATAGCACCAGAGGCAACCGTGTATGAAAGGTACTGGAGGTACTAGTACGGGAAGTAGCCGCATGGGAGCTACGGGAAGTAGTACGGGAAGTAGCCGCATATGGTTCGAGAGATACAGGAAATACTTAATGAACGGGATATAGTGATGGGCATTGGTACAAGTTGTTGGGTAATCTAGGATGTTCCCTTCTTATGGTTTTACATATACTTTGTTTCCTTAATTGTTTGTTATTCCATTCAAGCAACTATACACTGCTAGTGCCTTCCTTTGTTGTAACATTTTTTCAATTCATCCGCGTCGTATCTGTTACCCTATTCAAAAGAGCAAGTAAGGGCCAGTAAAATTTCGTTTCAACACAAGAAAGTGCCCATCATACTGAGAAAATTTCCAGTAAAACACCACAAAAAGTTGCAAGCAGTTCAAAATGAAATTAAAAACGATGAAAAGCTATATTGGTACAGCCATATCAAAAGCACATTTTACATTTCACAGCCGGCACCATGATGAATGGTTCTGACGATTTGCTTTTCCTGTTACATAAGCAGTCTTACTTTTCGAAGCCATTTTGATTTTTGTTATGAAAATATTCAACTGTACAGTACAAATGAGGGCAGTTTTATTTCGTTGATACAAAAGTAAAGTCCTCACTTTGAGTATAAAGAACTGACATGCAATTTATACAAATATATGCACGCACAATATACTGGCTAGTATAAAACTATTTCAAAACGGTGAAAAACGCGACTATACAAGCAGTTTAGCATTTTACAGCCGGCACAATTATGATTTATGGTTTTGACGGACATTGAAATATTCAGTTGTACAGGAACTATATGGGCAAGTTAAAGTTCATTTTACCACGAGAAAGTCCCCACATTTAAAATAAGCAACTGAAATACACAAACTAGATGCAAGTTGTTCAAACACCAGAAGAAGGTGAAAAACTAAAACTAAATTGCTTACACAATTACAGCATTTTACATAATTACACATTTATATTTTTTGCAGTTTAGTTTTATCGGTTTTCAGCATGCTTGTCCACGGCGTCAACCCTGCTCTCGTCGTGGTTGTCCTCCATCTTCATCGTATAAATGCTGTACGTGCTTATCATTGCCGTGCTGGATTCCGTTGTGCTCGCCATCATCACAGTAAGCAGCAGCAGTTGTAGCATCCAATCTTGCTCTGGTTCATTCCTACCGGCAGGCGAGATCGGTTTCGGCTGTGGCCTACTACTTATCCCCAAAACGGTCGCTATTTTCCAAAACGTCCAGCTCTACACGGTTCGTTCCTACATCACATTGCTTCTCAACTTTCGCCAATCCATTCGGCCGGTTTATCCACATGCCATGTCGCGTCACAACATGCGACCCATCCACGTTCTGTTTCTTGTATCTTGTCTCTTCACGTTCTCGCAATTTTGCAATGGAGGGCTTGGAAAGGTTTGTTGAGAATGGATTAGTGAAGGGGATTGACATGAAGTCGAGAAAGGCATCCATTTCCGTGAAGTGCGGCGAATGCACCATGTCAAGGCGAAACCGTGTGGTGCATGCATCTGGTCACGAATCTGAGAAGCCAGTAGAGTGGATACGTGATGTGCGTGGAACTATGCCGAAGAAGACCGCGAAGGATGTGCGGCATGCACGCGAAACTATACGACCAAGCAGCGTAGCTATTAAGCCCTAAAGGCTCGGCCAACCTGTATTTTCCCACATTGCAAATGTTGGCGGCTTGTCGTCACGTCCGTCATCATGCACATGCAACATGCACATGCATCTAGTCACGTACCGAGAAGCCAGTAGAGCGGATCAGAGGAGGTATGGGTGGAGTTAGGCCGAAGAAGACTCCGAAGGATGTACAGCATGCTTATTCCCAGAGGATCGGTGTGTGTAGGCACAAACCATGTCAAGTTGGACGGATTGGCAGGAGGCTGGCGATGCCCGTGCAGAGGCTGAAGAACATACGGCACAAACCAACGGATCGTAGATCATGACACCCACAAGCAAGAAGATGGACGAGCTGGGTCAAGCAACAGAGCGGATCCGTCAGGGAGAAGACCCGAGCGAGATTGGGTGATACTGGTGCTGATGATGATGTTGATGATGATGGCGAGCACGACGGAAACTATGACGGCAAAAAGGAACTTCGAGGAGTGAAGATGGATATCACGACTACAATGCCGCAGGGCACCAGGACATGTGTCACAGTCAGGTGACGTCAATTTGTGGAGGATGATGGTGTTCATCCCGAGGGGGTGGAGGAGATGGACGGGACGAAACACCATGCTACAGAATATTGGGTACGGGAGAGTGGCACATGAAGCACAATCTGCCTCCTGCTATTGAACATGAGTATCACTCCATGCTGAGCGCATGTTGACACAGATTCCTGTGTCAACATAAGTAAGGGCAGAGATACCTGTGAACCGATACCGATACCGATACCGATACCTGTGAACCGATAGCACCAGAGACAACCGTGTATGAAAGGTACTGGAGGTACTAGTACGGGAAGTAGCCGCATGGGAGCTACGGGAAGTAGTACGGGAAGTAGCCGCATATGGTTCGAGAGATACAGGAAATACTTAATGAACGGGATATAGTGATGGGCATTGGTACAAGTTGTTGGGTAATCTAGGATGTTCCCTTCTTATGGTTTTACATATACTTTGTTTCCTTAATTGTTTGTTATTCCATTCAAGCAACTATACACTGCTAGTGCCTTCCTTTGTTGTAACATTTTTTCAATTCATCCGCGTCGTATCTGTTACCCTATTCAAAAGAGCAAGTAAGGGCCAGTAAAATTTCGTTTCAACACAAGAAAGTGCCCATCATACTGAGAAAATTTCCAGTAAAACACCACAAAAAGTTGCAAGCAGTTCAAAATGAAATTAAAAACGATGAAAAGCTATATTGGTACAGCCATATCAAAAGCACATTTTACATTTCACAGCCGGCACCATGATGAATGGTTCTGACGATTTGCTTTTCCTGTTACATAAGCAGTCTTACTTTTCGAAGCCATTTTGATTTTTGTTATGAAAATATTCAACTGTACAGTACAAATGAGGGCAGTTTTATTTCGTTGATACAAAAGTAAAGTCCTCACTTTGAGTATAAAGAACTGACATGCAATTTATACAAATATATGCACGCACAATATACTGGCTAGTATAAAACTATTTCAAAACGGTGAAAAACGCGACTATACAAGCAGTTTAGCATTTTACAGCCGGCACAATTATGATTTATGGTTTTGACGGAAATTGAAATATTCAGTTGTACAGGAACTATATGGGCAAGTTAAAGTTCATTTTACCACGAGAAAGTCCCCACATTTAAAATAAGCAACTGAAATACACAAACTAGATGCAAGTTGTTCAAACACCAGAAGAAGGTGAAAAACTAAAACTAAATTGCTTACACAATTACAGCATTTTACATAATTACACATTTATATTTTTTGCAGTTTAGTTTTATCGGTTTTCAGCATGCTTGTCCACGGCGTCAACCCTGCTCTCGTCGTGGTTGTCCTCCATCTTCATCGTATAAATGCTGTACGTGCTTATCATTGCCGTGCTGGATTCCGTTGTGCTCGCCATCATCACAGTAAGCAGCAGCAGTTGTAGCATCCAATCTTGCTCTGGTTCATTCCTACCGGCAGGCGAGATCGGTTTCGGCTGTGGCCTACTACTTATCCCCAAAACGGTCGCTATTTTCCAAAACGTCCAGCTCTACACGGTTCGTTCCTACATCACATTGCTTCTCAACTTTCGCCAATCCATTCGGCCGGTTTATCCACATGCCATGTCGCGTCACAACATGCGACCCATCCACGTTCTGTTTCTTGTATCTTGTCTCTTCACGTTCTCGCAATTTTGCAATGGAGGGCTTGGAAAGGTTTGTTGAGAATGGATTAGTGAAGGGGATTGACATGAAGTCGAGAAAGGCATCCATTTCCGTGAAGTGCGGCGAATGCACCATGTCAAGGCGAAACCGTGTGGTGCATGCATCTGGTCACGAATCTGAGAAGCCAGTAGAGTGGATACGTGATGTGCGTGGAACTATGCCGAAGAAGACCGCGAAGGATGTGCGGCATGCACGCGAAACTATACGACCAAGCAGCGTAGCTATTAAGCCCTAAAGGCTCGGCCAACCTGTATTTTCCCACATTGCAAATGTTGGCGGCTTGTCGTCACGTCCGTCATCATGCACATGCAACATGCACATGCATCTAGTCACGTACCGAGAAGCCAGTAGAGCGGATCAGAGGAGGTATGGGTGGAGTTAGGCCGAAGAAGACTCCGAAGGATGTACAGCATGCTTATTCCCAGAGGATCGGTGTGTGTAGGCACAAACCATGTCAAGTTGGACGGATTGGCAGGAGGCTGGCGATGCCCGTGCAGAGGCTGAAGAACATACGGCACAAACCAACGGATCGTAGATCATGACACCCACAAGCAAGAAGATGGACGAGCTGGGTCAAGCAACAGAGCGGATCCGTCAGGGAGAAGACCCGAGCGAGATTGGGTGATACTGGTGCTGATGATGATGTTGATGATGATGGCGAGCACGACGGAAACTATGACGGCAAAAAGGAACTTCGAGGAGTGAAGATGGATATCACGACTACAATGCCGCAGGGCACCAGGACATGTGTCACAGTCAGGTGACGTCAATTTGTGGAGGATGATGGTGTTCATCCCGAGGGGGTGGAGGAGATGGACGGGACGAAACACCATGCTACAGAATATTGGGTACGGGAGAGTGGCACATGAAGCACAATCTGCCTCCTGCTATTGAACATGAGTATCACTCCATGCTGAGCGCATGTTGACACAGGAATAGTAAGGGCAGAGATACCTGTGAACCGATACCGATACCGATACCGATACCTGTGAACCGATAGCACCAGAGACAACCGTGTATGAAAGGTACTGGAGGTACTAGTACGGGAAGTAGCCGCATGGGAGCTACGGGAAGTAGTACGGGAAGTAGCCGCATATGGTTCGAGAGATACAGGAAATACTTAATGAACGGGATATAGTGATGGGCATTGGTACAAGTTGTTGGGTAATCTAGGATGTTCCCTTCTTATGGTTTTACATATACTTTGTTTCCTTAATTGTTTGTTATTCCATTCAAGCAACTATACACTGCTAGTGCCTTCCTTTGTTGTAACATTTTTTCAATTCATCCGCGTCGTATCTGTTACCCTATTCAAAAGAGCAAGTAAGGGCCAGTAAAATTTCGTTTCAACACAAGAAAGTGCCCATCATACTGAGAAAATTTCCAGTAAAACACCACAAAAAGTTGCAAGCAGTTCAAAATGAAATTAAAAACGATGAAAAGCTATATTGGTACAGCCATATCAAAAGCACATTTTACATTTCACAGCCGGCACCATGATGAATGGTTCTGACGATTTGCTTTTCCTGTTACATAAGCAGTCTTACTTTTCGAAGCCATTTTGATTTTTGTTATGAAAATATTCAACTGTACAGTACAAATGAGGGCAGTTTTATTTCGTTGATACAAAAGTAAAGTCCTCACTTTGAGTATAAAGAACTGACATGCAATTTATACAAATATATGCACGCACAATATACTGGCTAGTATAAAACTATTTCAAAACGGTGAAAAACGCGACTATACAAGCAGTTTAGCATTTTACAGCCGGCACAATTATGATTTATGGTTTTGACGGACATTGAAATATTCAGTTGTACAGGAACTATATGGGCAAGTTAAAGTTCATTTTACCACGAGAAAGTCCCCACATTTAAAATAAGCAACTGAAATACACAAACTAGATGCAAGTTGTTCAAACACCAGAAGAAGGTGAAAAACTAAAACTAAATTGCTTACACAATTACAGCATTTTACATAATTACACATTTATATTTTTTGCAGTTTAGTTTTATCGGTTTTCAGCATGCTTGTCCACGGCGTCAACCCTGCTCTCGTCGTGGTTGTCCTCCATCTTCATCGTATAAATGCTGTACGTGCTTATCATTGCCGTGCTGGATTCCGTTGTGCTCGCCATCATCACAGTAAGCAGCAGCAGTTGTAGCATCCAATCTTGCTCTGGTTCATTCCTACCGGCAGGCGAGATCGGTTTCGGCTGTGGCCTACTACTTATCCCCAAAACGGTCCCTATTTTCCAAAACGTCCAGCTCTACACGGTTCGTTCCTACATCACATTGCTTCTCAACTTTCGCCAATCCATTCGGCCGGTTTATCCACATGCCATGTCGCGTCACAACATGCGACCCATCCACGTTCTGTTTCTTGTATCTTGTCTCTTCACGTTCTCGCAATTTTGCAATGGAGGGCTTGGAAAGGTTTGTTGAGAATGGATTAGTGAAGGGGATTGACATGAAGTCGAGAAAGGCATCCATTTCCGTGAAGTGCGGCGAATGCACCATGTCAAGGCGAAACCGTGTGGTGCATGCATCTGGTCACGAATCTGAGAAGCCAGTAGAGTGGATACGTGATGTGCGTGGAACTATGCCGAAGAAGACCGCGAAGGATGTGCGGCATGCACGCGAAACTATACGACCAAGCAGCGTAGCTATTAAGCCCTAAAGGCTCGGCCAACCTGTATTTTCCCACATTGCAAATGTTGGCGGCTTGTCGTCACGTCCGTCATCATGCACATGCAACATGCACATGCATCTAGTCACGTACCGAGAAGCCAGTAGAGCGGATCAGAGGAGGTATGGGTGGAGTTAGGCCGAAGAAGACTCCGAAGGATGTACAGCATGCTGATTCCCAGAGGATCGGTGTGTGTAGGCACAAACCATGTCAAGTTGGACGGATTGGCAGGAGGCTGGCGATGCCCGTGCAGAGGCTGAAGAACATACGGCACAAACCAACGGATCGTAGATCATGACACCCACAAGCAAGAAGATGGACGAGCTGGGTCAAGCAACAGAGCGGATCCGTCAGGGAGAAGACCCGAGCGAGATTGGGTGATACTGGTGCTGATGATGATGTTGATGATGATGGCGAGCACGACGGAAACTATGACGGCAAAAAGGAACTTCGAGGAGTGAAGATGGATATCACGACTACAATGCCGCAGGGCACCAGGACATGTGTCACAGTCAGGTGACGTCAATTTGTGGAGGATGATGGTGTTCATCCCGAGGGGGTGGAGGAGATGGACGGGACGAAACACCATGCTACAGAATATTGGGTACGGGAGAGTGGCACATGAAGCACAATCTGCCTCCTGCTATTGAACATGAGTATCACTCCATGCTGAGCGCATGTTGACACAGATTCCTGTGTCAACATAAGTAAGGGCAGAGATACCTGTGAACCGATACCGATACCGATACCGATACCTGTGAACCGATAGCACCAGAGACAACCGTGTATGAAAGGTACTGGAGGTACTAGTACGGGAAGTAGCCGCATGGGAGCTACGGGAAGTAGTACGGGAAGTAGCCGCATATGGTTCGAGAGATACAGGAAATACTTAATGAACGGGATATAGTGATGGGCATTGGTACAAGTTGTTGGGTAATCTAGGATGTTCCCTTCTTATGGTTTTACATATACTTTGTTTCCTTAATTGTTTGTTATTCCATTCAAGCAACTATACACTGCTAGTGCCTTCCTTTGTTGTAACATTTTTTCAATTCATCCGCGTCGTATCTGTTACCCTATTCAAAAGAGCAAGTAAGGGCCAGTAAAATTTCGTTTCAACACAAGAAAGTGCCCATCATACTGAGAAAATTTCCAGTAAAACACCACAAAAAGTTGCAAGCAGTTCAAAATGAAATTAAAAACGATGAAAAGCTATATTGGTACAGCCATATCAAAAGCACATTTTACATTTCACAGCCGGCACCATGATGAATGGTTCTGACGATTTGCTTTTCCTGTTACATAAGCAGTCTTACTTTTCGAAGCCATTTTGATTTTTGTTATGAAAATATTCAACTGTACAGTACAAATGAGGGCAGTTTTATTTCGTTGATACAAAAGTAAAGTCCTCACTTTGAGTATAAAGAACTGACATGCAATTTATACAAATATATGCACGCACAATATACTGGCTAGTATAAAACTATTTCAAAACGGTGAAAAACGCGACTATACAAGCAGTTTAGCATTTTACAGCCGGCACAATTATGATTTATGGTTTTGACGGAAATTGAAATATTCAGTTGTACGGGAACTATATGGGCAAGTTAAAGTTCATTTTACCACGAGAAAGTCCCCACATTTAAAATAAGCAACTGAAATACACAAACTAGATGCAAGTTGTTCAAACACCAGAAGAAGGTGAAAAACTAAAACTAAATTGCTTACACAATTACAGCATTTTACATAATTACACATTTATATTTTTTGCAGTTTAGTTTTATCGGTTTTCAGCATGCTTGTCCACGGCGTCAACCCTGCTCTCGTCGTGGTTGTCCTCCATCTTCATCGTATAAATGCTGTACGTGCTTATCATTGCCGTGCTGGATTCCGTTGTGCTCGCCATCATCACAGTAAGCAGCAGCAGTTGTAGCATCCAATCTTGCTCTGGTTCATTCCTACCGGCAGGCGAGATCGGTTTCGGCTGTGGCCTACTACTTATCCCCAAAACGGTCCCTATTTTCCAAAACGTCCAGCTCTACACGGTTCGTTCCTACATCACATTGCTTCTCAACTTTCGCCAATCCATTCGGCCGGTTTATCCACATGCCATGTCGCGTCACAACATGCGACCCATCCACGTTCTGTTTCTTGTATCTTGTCTCTTCACGTTCTCGCAATTTTGCAATGGAGGGCTTGGAAAGGTTTGTTGAGAATGGATTAGTGAAGGGGATTGACATGAAGTCGAGAAAGGCATCCATTTCCGTGAAGTGCGGCGAATGCACCATGTCAAGGCGAAACCGTGTGGTGCATGCATCTGGTCACGAATCTGAGAAGCCAGTAGAGTGGATACGTGATGTGCGTGGAACTATGCCGAAGAAGACCGCGAAGGATGTGCGGCATGCACGCGAAACTATACGACCAAGCAGCGTAGCTATTAAGCCCTAAAGGCTCGGCCAACCTGTATTTTCCCACATTGCAAATGTTGGCGGCTTGTCGTCACGTCCGTCATCATGCACATGCAACATGCACATGCATCTAGTCACGTACCGAGAAGCCAGTAGAGCGGATCAGAGGAGGTATGGGTGGAGTTAGGCCGAAGAAGACTCCGAAGGATGTACAGCATGCTGATTCCCAGAGGATCGGTGTGTGTAGGCACAAACCATGTCAAGTTGGACGGATTGGCAGGAGGCTGGCGATGCCCGTGCAGAGGCTGAAGAACATACGGCACAAACCAACGGATCGTAGATCATGACACCCACAAGCAAGAAGATGGACGAGCTGGGTCAAGCAACAGAGCGGATCCGTCAGGGAGAAGACCCGAGCGAGATTGGGTGATACTGGTGCTGATGATGATGTTGATGATGATGGCGAGCACGACGGAAACTATGACGGCAAAAAGGAACTTCGAGGAGTGAAGATGGATATCACGACTACAATGCCGCAGGGCACCAGGACATGTGTCACAGTCAGGTGACGTCAATTTGTGGAGGATGATGGTGTTCATCCCGAGGGGGTGGAGGAGATGGACGGGACGAAACACCATGCTACAGAATATTGGGTACGGGAGAGTGGCACATGAAGCACAATCTGCCTCCTGCTATTGAACATGAGTATCACTCCATGCTGAGCGCATGTTGACACAGGAATAGTAAGGGCAGAGATACCTGTGAACCGATACCGATACTGATACTGATACCTGTGAACCGATAGCACCAGAGGCAACCGTGTATGAAAGGTACTGGAGGTACTAGTACGGGAAGTAGCCGCATGGGAGCTACGGGAAGTAGTACGGGAAGTAGCCGCATATGGTTCGAGAGATACAGGAAATACTTAATGAACGGGATATAGTGATGGGCATTGGTACAAGTTGTTGGGTAATCTAGGATGTTCCCTTCTTATGGTTTTACATATACTTTGTTTCCTTAATTGTTTGTTATTCCATTCAAGCAACTATACACTGCTAGTGCCTTCCTTTGTTGTAACATTTTTTCAATTCATCCGCGTCGTATCTGTTACCCTATTCAAAAGAGCAAGTAAGGGCCAGTAAAATTTCGTTTCAACACAAGAAAGTGCCCATCATACTGAGAAAATTTCCAGTAAAACACCACAAAAAGTTGCAAGCAGTTCAAAATGAAATTAAAAACGATGAAAAGCTATATTGGTACAGCCATATCAAAAGCACATTTTACATTTCACAGCCGGCACCATGATGAATGGTTCTGACGATTTGCTTTTCCTGTTACATAAGCAGTCTTACTTTTCGAAGCCATTTTGATTTTTGTTATGAAAATATTCAACTGTACAGTACAAATGAGGGCAGTTTTATTTCGTTGATACAAAAGTAAAGTCCTCACTTTGAGTATAAAGAACTGACATGCAATTTATACAAATATATGCACGCACAATATACTGGCTAGTATAAAACTATTTCAAAACGGTGAAAAACGCGACTATACAAGCAGTTTAGCATTTTACAGCCGGCACAATTATGATTTATGGTTTTGACGGACATTGAAATATTCAGTTGTACGGGAACTATATGGGCAAGTTAAAGTTCATTTTACCACGAGAAAGTCCCCACATTTAAAATAAGCAACTGAAATACACAAACTAGATGCAAGTTGTTCAAACACCAGAAGAAGGTGAAAAACTAAAACTAAATTGCTTACACAATTACAGCATTTTACATAATTACACATTTATATTTTTTGCAGTTTAGTTTTATCGGTTTTCAGCATGCTTGTCCACGGCGTCAACCCTGCTCTCGTCGTGGTTGTCCTCCATCTTCATCGTATAAATGCTGTACGTGCTTATCATTGCCGTGCTGGATTCCGTTGTGCTCGCCATCATCACAGTAAGCAGCAGCAGTTGTAGCATCCAATCTTGCTCTGGTTCATTCCTACCGGCAGGCGAGATCGGTTTCGGCTGTGGCCTACTACTTATCCCCAAAACGGTCGCTATTTTCCAAAACGTCCAGCTCTACACGGTTCGTTCCTACATCACATTGCTTCTCAACTTTCGCCAATCCATTCGGCCGGTTTATCCACATGCCATGTCGCGTCACAACATGCGACCCATCCACGTTCTGTTTCTTGTATCTTGTCTCTTCACGTTCTCGCAATTTTGCAATGGAGGGCTTGGAAAGGTTTGTTGAGAATGGATTAGTGAAGGGGATTGACATGAAGTCGAGAAAGGCATCCATTTCCGTGAAGTGCGGCGAATGCACCATGTCAAGGCGAAACCGTGTGGTGCATGCATCTGGTCACGAATCTGAGAAGCCAGTAGAGTGGATACGTGATGTGCGTGGAACTATGCCGAAGAAGACCGCGAAGGATGTGCGGCATGCACGCGAAACTATACGACCAAGCAGCGTAGCTATTAAGCCCTAAAGGCTCGGCCAACCTGTATTTTCCCACATTGCAAATGTTGGCGGCTTGTCGTCACGTCCGTCATCATGCACATGCAACATGCACATGCATCTAGTCACGTACCGAGAAGCCAGTAGAGCGGATCAGAGGAGGTATGGGTGGAGTTAGGCCGAAGAAGACTCCGAAGGATGTACAGCATGCTGATTCCCAGAGGATCGGTGTGTGTAGGCACAAACCATGTCAAGTTGGACGGATTGGCAGGAGGCTGGCGATGCCCGTGCAGAGGCTGAAGAACATACGGCACAAACCAACGGATCGTAGATCATGACACCCACAAGCAAGAAGATGGACGAGCTGGGTCAAGCAACAGAGCGGATCCGTCAGGGAGAAGACCCGAGCGAGATTGGGTGATACTGGTGCTGATGATGATGTTGATGATGATGGCGAGCACGACGGAAACTATGACGGCAAAAAGGAACTTCGAGGAGTGAAGATGGATATCACGACTACAATGCCGCAGGGCACCAGGACATGTGTCACAGTCAGGTGACGTCAATTTGTGGAGGATGATGGTGTTCATCCCGAGGGGGTGGAGGAGATGGACGGGACGAAACACCATGCTACAGAATATTGGGTACGGGAGAGTGGCACATGAAGCACAATCTGCCTCCTGCTATTGAACATGAGTATCACTCCATGCTGAGCGCATGTTGACACAGGAATAGTAAGGGCAGAGATACCTGTGAACCGATACCGATACTGATACTGATACCTGTGAACCGATAGCACCAGAGGCAACCGTGTATGAAAGGTACTGGAGGTACTAGTACGGGAAGTAGCCGCATGGGAGCTACGGGAAGTAGTACGGGAAGTAGCCGCATATGGTTCGAGAGATACAGGAAATACTTAATGAACTGGATATAGTGATGGGCATTGGTACAAGTTGTTGGGTAATCTAGGATGTTCCCTTCTTATGGTTTTACATATACTTTGTTTCCTTAATTGTTTGTTATTCCATTCAAGCAACTATACACTGCTAGTGCCTTCCTTTGTTGTAACATTTTTTCAATTCATCCGCGTCGTATCTGTTACCCTATTCAAAAGAGCAAGTAAGGGCCAGTAAAATTTCGTTTCAACACAAGAAAGTGCCCATCATACTGAGAAAATTTCCAGTAAAACACCACAAAAAGTTGCAAGCAGTTCAAAATGAAATTAAAAACGATGAAAAGCTATATTGGTACAGCCATATCAAAAGCACATTTTACATTTCACAGCCGGCACCATGATGAATGGTTCTGACGATTTGCTTTTCCTGTTACATAAGCAGTCTTACTTTTCGAAGCCATTTTGATTTTTGTTATGAAAATATTCAACTGTACAGTACAAATGAGGGCAGTTTTATTTCGTTGATACAAAAGTAAAGTCCTCACTTTGAGTATAAAGAACTGACATGCAATTTATACAAATATATGCACGCACAATATACTGGCTAGTATAAAACTATTTCAAAACGGTGAAAAACGCGACTATACAAGCAGTTTAGCATTTTACAGCCGGCACAATTATGATTTATGGTTTTGACGGAAATTGAAATATTCAGTTGTACGGGAACTATATGGGCAAGTTAAAGTTCATTTTACCACGAGAAAGTCCCCACATTTAAAATAAGCAACTGAAATACACAAACTAGATGCAAGTTGTTCAAACACCAGAAGAAGGTGAAAAACTAAAACTAAATTGCTTACACAATTACAGCATTTTACATAATTACACATTTATATTTTTTGCAGTTTAGTTTTATCGGTTTTCAGCATGCTTGTCCACGGCGTCAACCCTGCTCTCGTCGTGGTTGTCCTCCATCTTCATCGTATAAATGCTGTACGTGCTTATCATTGCCGTGCTGGATTCCGTTGTGCTCGCCATCATCACAGTAAGCAGCAGCAGTTGTAGCATCCAATCTTGCTCTGGTTCATTCCTACCGGCAGGCGAGATCGGTTTCGGCTGTGGCCTACTACTTATCCCCAAAACGGTCGCTATTTTCCAAAACGTCCAGCTCTACACGGTTCGTTCCTACATCACATTGCTTCTCAACTTTCGCCAATCCATTCGGCCGGTTTATCCACATGCCATGTCGCGTCACAACATGCGACCCATCCACGTTCTGTTTCTTGTATCTTGTCTCTTCACGTTCTCGCAATTTTGCAATGGAGGGCTTGGAAAGGTTTGTTGAGAATGGATTAGTGAAGGGGATTGACATGAAGTCGAGAAAGGCATCCATTTCCGTGAAGTGCGGCGAATGCACCATGTCAAGGCGAAACCGTGTGGTGCATGCATCTGGTCACGAATCTGAGAAGCCAGTAGAGTGGATACGTGATGTGCGTGGAACTATGCCGAAGAAGACCGCGAAGGATGTGCGGCATGCACGCGAAACTATACGACCAAGCAGCGTAGCTATTAAGCCCTAAAGGCTCGGCCAACCTGTATTTTCCCACATTGCAAATGTTGGCGGCTTGTCGTCACGTCCGTCATCATGCACATGCAACATGCACATGCATCTAGTCACGTACCGAGAAGCCAGTAGAGCGGATCAGAGGAGGTATGGGTGGAGTTAGGCCGAAGAAGACTCCGAAGGATGTACAGCATGCTGATTCCCAGAGGATCGGTGTGTGTAGGCACAAACCATGTCAAGTTGGACGGATTGGCAGGAGGCTGGCGATGCCCGTGCAGAGGCTGAAGAACATACGGCACAAACCAACGGATCGTAGATCATGACACCCACAAGCAAGAAGATGGACGAGCTGGGTCAAGCAACAGAGCGGATCCGTCAGGGAGAAGACCCGAGCGAGATTGGGTGATACTGGTGCTGATGATGATGTTGATGATGATGGCGAGCACGACGGAAACTATGACGGCAAAAAGGAACTTCGAGGAGTGAAGATGGATATCACGACTACAATGCCGCAGGGCACCAGGACATGTGTCACAGTCAGGTGACGTCAATTTGTGGAGGATGATGGTGTTCATCCCGAGGGGGTGGAGGAGATGGACGGGACGAAACACCATGCTACAGAATATTGGGTACGGGAGAGTGGCACATGAAGCACAATCTGCCTCCTGCTATTGAACATGAGTATCACTCCATGCTGAGCGCATGTTGACACAGGAATAGTAAGGGCAGAGATACCTGTGAACCGATACCGATACTGATACTGATACCTGTGAACCGATAGCACCAGAGGCAACCGTGTATGAAAGGTACTGGAGGTACTAGTACGGGAAGTAGCCGCATGGGAGCTACGGGAAGTAGTACGGGAAGTAGCCGCATATGGTTCGAGAGATACAGGAAATACTTAATGAACTGGATATAGTGATGGGCATTGGTACAAGTTGTTGGGTAATCTAGGATGTTCCCTTCTTATGGTTTTACATATACTTTGTTTCCTTAATTGTTTGTTATTCCATTCAAGCAACTATACACTGCTAGTGCCTTCCTTTGTTGTAACATTTTTTCAATTCATCCGCGTCGTATCTGTTACCCTATTCAAAAGAGCAAGTAAGGGCCAGTAAAATTTCGTTTCAACACAAGAAAGTGCCCATCATACTGAGAAAATTTCCAGTAAAACACCACAAAAAGTTGCAAGCAGTTCAAAATGAAATTAAAAACGATGAAAAGCTATATTGGTACAGCCATATCAAAAGCACATTTTACATTTCACAGCCGGCACCATGATGAATGGTTCTGACGATTTACTTTTCCTGTTACATAAGCAGTCTTACTTTTCGAAGCCATTTTGATTTTTGTTATGAAAATATTCAACTGTACAGTACAAATGAGGGCAGTTTTATTTCGTTGATACAAAAGTAAAGTCCTCACTTTGAGTATAAAGAACTGACATGCAATTTATACAAATATATGCACGCACAATATACTGGCTAGTATAAAACTATTTCAAAACGGTGAAAAACGCGACTATACAAGCAGTTTAGCATTTTACAGCCGGCACAATTATGATTTATGGTTTTGACGGAAATTGAAATATTCAGTTGTACGGGAACTATATGGGCAAGTTAAAGTTCATTTTACCACGAGAAAGTCCCCACATTTAAAATAAGCAACTGAAATACACAAACTAGATGCAAGTTGTTCAAACACCAGAAGAAGGTGAAAAACTAAAACTAAATTGCTTACACAATTACAGCATTTTACATAATTACACATTTATATTTTTTGCAGTTTAGTTTTATCGGTTTTCAGCATGCTTGTCCACGGCGTCAACCCTGCTCTCGTCGTGGTTGTCCTCCATCTTCATCGTATAAATGCTGTACGTGCTTATCATTGCCGTGCTGGATTCCGTTGTGCTCGCCATCATCACAGTAAGCAGCAGCAGTTGTAGCATCCAATCTTGCTCTGGTTCATTCCTACCGGCAGGCGAGATCGGTTTCGGCTGTGGCCTACTACTTATCCCCAAAACGGTCGCTATTTTCCAAAACGTCCAGCTCTACACGGTTCGTTCCTACATCACATTGCTTCTCAACTTTCGCCAATCCATTCGGCCGGTTTATCCACATGCCATGTCGCGTCACAACATGCGACCCATCCACGTTCTGTTTCTTGTATCTTGTCTCTTCACGTTCTCGCAATTTTGCAATGGAGGGCTTGGAAAGGTTTGTTGAGAATGGATTAGTGAAGGGGATTGACATGAAGTCGAGAAAGGCATCCATTTCCGTGAAGTGCGGCGAATGCACCATGTCAAGGCGAAACCGTGTGGTGCATGCATCTGGTCACGAATCTGAGAAGCCAGTAGAGTGGATACGTGATGTGCGTGGAACTATGCCGAAGAAGACCGCGAAGGATGTGCGGCATGCACGCGAAACTATACGACCAAGCAGCGTAGCTATTAAGCCCTAAAGGCTCGGCCAACCTGTATTTTCCCACATTGCAAATGTTGGCGGCTTGTCGTCACGTCCGTCATCATGCACATGCAACATGCACATGCATCTAGTCACGTACCGAGAAGCCAGTAGAGCGGATCAGAGGAGGTATGGGTGGAGTTAGGCCGAAGAAGACTCCGAAGGATGTACAGCATGCTGATTCCCAGAGGATCGGTGTGTGTAGGCACAAACCATGTCAAGTTGGACGGATTGGCAGGAGGCTGGCGATGCCCGTGCAGAGGCTGAAGAACATACGGCACAAACCAACGGATCGTAGATCATGACACCCACAAGCAAGAAGATGGACGAGCTGGGTCAAGCAACAGAGCGGATCCGTCAGGGAGAAGACCCGAGCGAGATTGGGTGATACTGGTGCTGATGATGATGTTGATGATGATGGCGAGCACGACGGAAACTATGACGGCAAAAAGGAACTTCGAGGAGTGAAGATGGATATCACGACTACAATGCCGCAGGGCACCAGGACATGTGTCACAGTCAGGTGACGTCAATTTGTGGAGGATGATGGTGTTCATCCCGAGGGGGTGGAGGAGATGGACGGGACGAAACACCATGCTACAGAATATTGGGTACGGGAGAGTGGCACATGAAGCACAATCTGCCTCCTGCTATTGAACATGAGTATCACTCCATGCTGAGCGCATGTTGACACAGGAATAGTAAGGGCAGAGATACCTGTGAACCGATACCGATACTGATACTGATACCTGTGAACCGATAGCACCAGAGGCAACCGTGTATGAAAGGTACTGGAGGTACTAGTACGGGAAGTAGCCGCATGGGAGCTACGGGAAGTAGTACGGGAAGTAGCCGCATATGGTTCGAGAGATACAGGAAATACTTAATGAACGGGATATAGTGATGGGCATTGGTACAAGTTGTTGGGTAATCTAGGATGTTCCCTTCTTATGGTTTTACATATACTTTGTTTCCTTAATTGTTTGTTATTCCATTCAAGCAACTATACACTGCTAGTGCCTTCCTTTGTTGTAACATTTTTTCAATTCATCCGCGTCGTATCTGTTACCCTATTCAAAAGAGCAAGTAAGGGCCAGTAAAATTTCGTTTCAACACAAGAAAGTGCCCATCATACTGAGAAAATTTCCAGTAAAACACCACAAAAAGTTGCAAGCAGTTCAAAATGAAATTAAAAACGATGAAAAGCTATATTGGTACAGCCATATCAAAAGCACATTTTACATTTCACAGCCGGCACCATGATGAATGGTTCTGACGATTTACTTTTCCTGTTACATAAGCAGTCTTACTTTTCGAAGCCATTTTGATTTTTGTTATGAAAATATTCAACTGTACAGTACAAATGAGGGCAGTTTTATTTCGTTGATACAAAAGTAAAGTCCTCACTTTGAGTATAAAGAACTGACATGCAATTTATACAAATATATGCACGCACAATATACTGGCTAGTATAAAACTATTTCAAAACGGTGAAAAACGCGACTATACAAGCAGTTTAGCATTTTACAGCCGGCACAATTATGATTTATGGTTTTGACGGAAATTGAAATATTCAGTTGTACGGGAACTATATGGGCAAGTTAAAGTTCATTTTACCACGAGAAAGTCCCCACATTTAAAATAAGCAACTGAAATACACAAACTAGATGCAAGTTGTTCAAACACCAGAAGAAGGTGAAAAACTAAAACTAAATTGCTTACACAATTACAGCATTTTACATAATTACACATTTATATTTTTTGCAGTTTAGTTTTATCGGTTTTCAGCATGCTTGTCCACGGCGTCAACCCTGCTCTCGTCGTGGTTGTCCTCCATCTTCATCGTATAAATGCTGTACGTGCTTATCATTGCCGTGCTGGATTCCGTTGTGCTCGCCATCATCACAGTAAGCAGCAGCAGTTGTAGCATCCAATCTTGCTCTGGTTCATTCCTACCGGCAGGCGAGATCGGTTTCGGCTGTGGCCTACTACTTATCCCCAAAACGGTCGCTATTTTCCAAAACGTCCAGCTCTACACGGTTCGTTCCTACATCACATTGCTTCTCAACTTTCGCCAATCCATTCGGCCGGTTTATCCACATGCCATGTCGCGTCACAACATGCGACCCATCCACGTTCTGTTTCTTGTATCTTGTCTCTTCACGTTCTCGCAATTTTGCAATGGAGGGCTTGGAAAGGTTTGTTGAGAATGGATTAGTGAAGGGGATTGACATGAAGTCGAGAAAGGCATCCATTTCCGTGAAGTGCGGCGAATGCACCATGTCAAGGCGAAACCGTGTGGTGCATGCATCTGGTCACGAATCTGAGAAGCCAGTAGAGTGGATACGTGATGTGCGTGGAACTATGCCGAAGAAGACCGCGAAGGATGTGCGGCATGCACGCGAAACTATACGACCAAGCAGCGTAGCTATTAAGCCCTAAAGGCTCGGCCAACCTGTATTTTCCCACATTGCAAATGTTGGCGGCTTGTCGTCACGTCCGTCATCATGCACATGCAACATGCACATGCATCTAGTCACGTACCGAGAAGCCAGTAGAGCGGATCAGAGGAGGTATGGGTGGAGTTAGGCCGAAGAAGACTCCGAAGGATGTACAGCATGCTGATTCCCAGAGGATTGGTGTGTGTAGGCACAAACCATGTCAAGTTGGACGGATTGGCAGGAGGCTGGCGATGCCCGTGCAGAGGCTGAAGAACATACGGCACAAACCAACGGATCGTAGATCATGACACCCACAAGCAAGAAGATGGACGAGCTGGGTCAAGCAACAGAGCGGATCCGTCAGGGAGAAGACCCGAGCGAGATTGGGTGATACTGGTGCTGATGATGATGTTGATGATGATGGCGAGCACGACGGAAACTATGACGGCAAAAAGGAACTTCGAGGAGTGAAGATGGATATCACGACTACAATGCCGCAGGGCACCAGGACATGTGTCACAGTCAGGTGACGTCAATTTGTGGAGGATGATGGTGTTCATCCCGAGGGGGTGGAGGAGATGGACGGGACGAAACACCATGCTACAGAATATTGGGTACGGGAGAGTGGCACATGAAGCACAATCTGCCTCCTGCTATTGAACATGAGTATCACTCCATGCTGAGCGCATGTTGACACAGGAATAGTAAGGGCAGAGATACCTGTGAACCGATACCGATACTGATACTGATACCTGTGAACCGATAGCACCAGAGGCAACCGTGTATGAAAGGTACTGGAGGTACTAGTACGGGAAGTAGCCGCATGGGAGCTACGGGAAGTAGTACGGGAAGTAGCCGCATATGGTTCGAGAGATACAGGAAATACTTAATGAACGGGATATAGTGATGGGCATTGGTACAAGTTGTTGGGTAATCTAGGATGTTCCCTTCTTATGGTTTTACATATACTTTGTTTCCTTAATTGTTTGTTGTTCCATCATCCCGTGGCTCATCTTTTTGAGCCCTCCTAGCGGTTGCGGCGGCTAGGAAGATGCCCATCCACCAACTAGATGTGACAACTGCGTTTTTGAATGGGGAATTGAAGGAGGATCTTTGGATGGAGCAGCCACCGGGGTATGAGTCGGAGACCCCAAATCTAGCGTGTCACCTGCATAAGTCCATATATGGCCTGAAGCAGGCACCACGGTGCTGGTATGACAAGCTGTGTGAGAAGTTTGCAGAGATTGGGCTGCTCCCATCTAAGTCAGATCCGGCTATGTTTCTGAAGGTTGATGAGAGGGGAGTAGTGATTGCACTGATTCATGTGGATGATACATGTGTGGCGTCAGACGACTTAGAACTGGTGCGGGAAGTGAAAAAAGCAATTGGCCAGTGCTTCAAGATTCGAGACCTTGGGGAGGCCCGGGTATTTCTGGGCATGGATATTCATCATGAGAAAAATGGTGATATTTTATTGAGTCAGTCTCGGTATATTGAGCAGCTCTTGGAACGGCACAACATGCTGGACGCCAAAGATCGGGCTACTCCTCTGGCAATGGGTACAAGGGCTACTCCAGTGACTGATGAAAGCGAACTGCTGGAGGACCCAACACCTTACCGAGCTCTCGTGGGAGAACTCAACTACCTTGCAGTAAGCACGCGCCCCGACCTGGCTTATGCCCTGAGTGTGCTTTCCCGGTCCATGTCTAAGCCTACCCGCGCTGCAATGAGTGCGGCAAAGGGGGTGCTGAGGTACCTGGCGGGTATTCAAGAGATGGGTCTTCGGTTTCCTGGAGGACAAGGGCTACAGCTGGATGGCTACAGTGACTCAGATTGGGCAGGAGACACAGCTACCCGCAAATCAACTACTGGTTATGTTTTCCGAGTGAACGGTACTGCGATAAGTTGGAGCAGTCAGCTGCAGCGTACCGTGGCAGTATCGTCAGTGGAGGCAGAGTATCAAGCTCTTTCAAGTGCGGTGCGAGAAGCTCTTTGGCTGTCAAAACTGGCTGATGATCTGAAGCTCGGTGGTACTTCTCCAATGATTATCAAGGTTGATTCCCAGGGGGCGATGAATATCAGCAACACCCCTATGACGTCCCAACGGTCAAAACACATTGATGCGGTGCATCATTTCGTCAGAGAGCGGGTTACTAGTGGGGAGGTTGAGCTAAGGTACTGTCCCACGGAGAAGGTGGTGGCTGATGTGATGACAAAGGCTTTAGGTGAAGCTAAGTTTGAGTGGTGCCGTGCCTCTATGGGCGTAGCCTGGTGCAAACCTCCACTAGGCTACGCCCATAGAGGCACGGCACCACTCAAACACTATGGGCGTAGCCTAGTGGAGGTTTGCACCGAGGGGGCGTGTTAAGTTGTGGACGGTGCAAACCGTCACAGTTACCTATCTAGCAGTTGCAGGGCGGCAGTTGTGACAGGCAGTTGTGCAAGGTGATAGGTGCTGAGCAGCCGCCAAGTGGTAGGAAGTTTCTGGTGGTAGGTGTAGGTAAACCCACTTCCACCAAGTCCGTATATAGATTGCGGACGCGAGCCAGATATAAGATTAGGGCTTCATTTTGTGCCATTTTAAGGGCTGACAGTTCAGCAACAAGCTGAAATTTTCTTGCGTCGCTGCTTGCCGCAAAAACAGCCGCGAGCCTCTCCCATGCTCCCTTGGCGTTGGGCGCTGCTCTGATAATTGCCAAGTGATGATCTTGGACATTTTTGACAAGGATGTTTCTGACCTTGTTTGGCGCGGCGATGTCCTCGTCGGTCATTGGTTCGTCTCTCAGCCATCTATCCAGGTTGTTCTCTTGCATCATAGATTGGAATCTGAACAACCATGTAGCATAATTTCTCAGACCTAATGGGTCTGATAACCTATCATTTCCCATTGTTGCCCGATGTAGGCAGGCGATATGGTCGTTGTTGACCAGAGGCGGTGGTCGCTGTGCTCCGTATTTTGTGGACCAGTATTCGCGTCACGAGTGATTCCTCAATTCTCGCACCATGAGCAGTCGCTGATTCCGGCACTCAGAACTTTTGGCGACTTCAGTTGTAGAGTCAAAGTTGCTAGACTTGTATTTGCCACCACCAATTGAAAGCGCTTGGCCAAAAGGTTGATGCCTATGCCTTGACGAGATAATTACGGCTCAGAAGAGCCGGGGCTCATAACCTCTTGCGAAGATAGGAGCAACCGATGCGAAACGTGGATAGATTACAGGATTATGTATTGACGCAGGAACCGTGTATATTTGGCATAAATAATTATAGTATCAACGTTAGTAACGCGCAAGACTAACTAGAGCAGAGTGCGCATAAACAATATACTCGCGATAATAACTGTACGGCACTCGTCGCGATATCTAACTTACATCGCAGTTACTCGCACCTAAGTAAGAGCTATTACACAACCGTTGCCAAACTGTATTACGATGACGTGAAATCCCGCATAATCGCAACAAGAGAGATAAGTTTGACATTATGAGCATGAACGGAGGAATCATGCGACCCACGGCCAATGGCACGTTAAAATTGGCACCGTCTTGCTGTCCAAACGCCACAGTCACGATCAACAATGTTAACGTGGCATCTAGCAGCTATGTAAAGGTGATATCTGTTGCATCATTGAGCGAAAAAGGAGGAAAAATTAGGTTTGAGGACCAATCTGTGTACGTGTACATATGCGATAGAGTGGTGCTGTCGGGGTGCCGGAAGGGCAGTTTGTACAAGTTGGAATGCGAAGTGGTATCCGCCATCAAGCAAGAATGCGGATTTGTCGGCATGGCTCACGCCAGGCCAGTGGATGAAGCAAACAAAATCATTATGGCATCAAAATGTTGAACATGATAGGCAAGGCGAATCACAGAAGGCAGTTCGGCAGGGGTTGGTATCGGGCATTGACCCCAAGACCCGAGTACTGCAATCACACACACAAACAGAACAAATGTGGTGCCAAGAAACAGGCATGAACCATGCAAGCCATCAGAGCACCGAGAGGACGGCATGTGCAAGCAGGGATGCGAAATTGTCTCGCAAGATGACATGAGAAGAGGGTTTATGGGTGTGGCTCAAAAAGGCCACACACAACAAACGAAGGAGGAATGGAACAGGAGATATGGAAAGGTCGAAGTAGGAAGATTGGATCCTCGTCTGCTGAGTGCAGCAATTGCACAATATCAAGGCAAAGCCGTGAGGAGCATGCATCCGGTCACGAAGATGGATTGGTAGAGCGGATCAGAGGAGGTATGGGTGGAGTTAGGCCGAAGAAGACTCCGAAGGATGTACAGCATGCTGATTCCCAGAGGATCGGTGTGTGTAGGCACAAACCATGTCAAGTTGGACGGATTCGCAGGAGGCTGGCGATGCCCGTGCAGAGGCTGAAGAACATACGGCACAAACCAACGGATCGTAGATCATGACACCCACAAGCAAGAAGATGGACGAGCTGGGTCAAGCAACAGAGCGGATCCGTCAGGGAGAAGACCCGAGCGAGATTGGGTGATACTGGTGCTGATGATGATGTTGATGATGATGGCGAGCACGACGGAAACTATGACGGCAAAAAGGAACTTCGAGGAGTGAAGATGGATATCACGACTACAATGCCGCAGGGCACCAGGACATGTGTCACAGTCAGGTGACGTCAATTTGTGGAGGATGATGGTGTTCATCCCGAGGGGGTGGAGGAGATGGACGGGATGAAACACCATGCTACAGAATATTGGGTACGGGAGAGTGGCACATGAAGCACAATCTGCCTCCTGCTATTGAACATGAGTATCACTCCATGCTGAGCGCATGTTGACACAGGAATAGTAAGGGCAGAGATACCTGTGAACCGATACCGATACCGATACCGATACCTGTGAACCGATAGCACCAGAGACAACCGTGTATGAAAGGTACTGGAGGTACTAGTACGGGAAGTAGCCGCATGGGAGCTACGGGAAGTAGTACGGGAAGTAGCCGCATATGGTTCGAGAGATACAGGAAATACTTAATGAACTGGATATAGTGATGGGCATTGGTACAAGTTGTTGGGTAATCTAGGATGTTCCCTTCTTATGGTTTTACATATACTTTGTTTCCTTAATTGTTTGTTATTCCATTCAAGCAACTATACACTGCTAGTGCCTTCCTTTATTGTAACATTTTTTCAATTCATCCGCGTCGTATCTGTTACCCTGTTCAAAAGAGCAAGTAAGGGCCAGTAAAATTTCGTTTCAACACAAGAAAGTGCCCATCATACTGAGAAAATTTCCAGTAAAACACCACAAAAAGTTGCAAGCAGTTCAAAATGAAATTAAAAACGATGAAAAGCTATATTGGTACAGCCATATCAAAAGCACATTTTACATTTCACAGCCGGCACCATGATGAATGGTTCTGACGATTTGCTTTTCCTGTTACATAAGCAGTCTTACTTTTCGAAGCCATTTTGATTTTTGTTATGAAAATATTCAACTGTACAGTACAAATGAGGGCAGTTTTATTTCGTTGATACAAAAGTAAAGTCCTCACTTTGAGTATAAAGAACTGACATGCAATTTATACAAATATATGCACGCACAATATACTGGCTAGTATAAAACTATTTCAAAACGGTGAAAAACGCGACTATACAAGCAGTTTAGCATTTTACAGCCGGCACAATTATGATTTATGGTTTTGACGGACATTGAAATATTCAGTTGTACAGTAACTATATGGGCAAGTTAAAGTTCATTTTACCACGAGAAAGTCCCCACATTTAAAATAAGCAACTGAAATACACAAACTAGATGCAAGTTGTTCAAACACCAGAAGAAGGTGAAAAACTAAAACTAAATTGCTTACACAATTACAGCATTTTACATAATTACACATTTATATTTTTTGCAGTTTAGTTTTATCGGTTTTCAGCATGCTTGTCCACGGCGTCAACCCTGCTCTCGTCGTGGTTGTCCTCCATCTTCATCGTATAAATGCTGTACGTGCTTATCATTGCCGTGCTGGATTCCGTTGTGCTCGCCATCATCACAGTAAGCAGCAGCAGTTGTAGCATCCAATCTTGCTCTGGTTCATTCCTACCGGCAGGCGAGATCGGTTTCGGCTGTGGCCTACTACTTATCCCCAAAACGGTCGCTATTTTCCAAAACGTCCAGCTCTACACGGTTCGTTCCTACATCACATTGCTTCTCAACTTTCGCCAATCCATTCGGCCGGTTTATCCACATGCCATGTCGCGTCACAACATGCGACCCATCCACGTTCTGTTTCTTGTATCTTGTCTCTTCACGTTCTCGCAATTTTGCAATGGAGGGCTTGGAAAGGTTTGTTGAGAATGGATTAGTGAAGGGGATTGACATGAAGTCGAGAAAGGCATCCATTTCCGTGAAGTGCGGCGAATGCACCATGTCAAGGCGAAACCGTGTGGTGCATGCATCTGGTCACGAATCTGAGAAGCCAGTAGAGTGGATACGTGATGTGCGTGGAACTATGCCGAAGAAGACTGCAATGGATGTGCGGCATGCACGCGAAACTATACGACCAAGCAGCGTAGCTATTAAGCCCTAAAGTCTCGGCCAACCTGTATTTTCCCACATCGCAAATGTCGGCGGCTTGTCGTCACGTCCGTCATCATGCACATGCAACATGCACATGCATCTAGTCACGTACCGAGAAGCCAGTAGAGCGGATCAGAGGAGGTATGGGTGGAGTTAGGCCAAA
The DNA here is from genome assembly GCA_030268105.1 of Volvox africanus. Classification (NCBI taxonomy): domain Eukaryota; kingdom Viridiplantae; phylum Chlorophyta; class Chlorophyceae; order Chlamydomonadales; family Volvocaceae; genus Volvox; species Volvox africanus. The sequence goes on along the minus strand of BSDZ01000017.1, from coordinate 626,720 downwards.
GAAGACTCCGAAGGATGTACAGCATGCTGATTCCCAGAGGATCGGTGTGTGTAGGCACAAACCATGTCAAGTTGGACGGATTGGCAGGAGGCTGGCGATGCCCGTGCAGAGGCTGAAGAACATACGGCACAAACCAACGGATCGTAGATCATGACACCCACAAGCAAGAAGATGGACGAGCTGGGTCAAGCAACAGAGCGGATCCGTCAGGGAGAAGACCTGAGCGAGATTGGGTGATACTGGTGCTGATGATGATGTTGATGATGATGGCGAGCACGACGGAAACTATGACGGCAAAAAGGAACTTCGAGGAGTGAAGATGGATATCACGACTACAATGCCGCAGGGCACCAGGACATGTGTCACAGTCAGGTGACGTCAATTTGTGGAGGATGATGGTGTTCATCCCGAGGGGGTGGAGGAGATGGACGGGACGAAACACCATGCTACAGAATATTGGGTACGGGAGAGTGGCACATGAAGCACAATCTGCCTCCTGCTATTGAACATGAGTATCACTCCATGCTGAGCGCATGTTGACACAGGAATAGTAAGGGCAGAGATACCTGTGAACTGATACCGATACCGATACTGATACCTGTGAACCGATAGCACCAGAGACAACCGTGTATGAAAGGTACTGGAGGTACTAGTACGGGAAGTAGCCGCATGGGAGCTACGGGAAGTAGTACGGGAAGTAGCCGCATATGGTTCGAGAGATACAGGAAATACTTAATGAACGGGATATAGTGATGGGCATTGGTACAAGTTGTTGGGTAATCTAGGATGTTCCCTTCTTATGGTTTTACATATACTTTGTTTCCTTAATTGTTTGTTGTTCCATCATCCCGTGGCTCATCTTTTCGAGCCCTCCTAGCGGTTGCGGCGGCTAGGAAAATGCCCATCCACCAACTAGATGTGACAACTGCGTTTTTGAATGGGGAATTGAAGGAGGATCTTTGGATGGAGCAGCCACCGGGGTATGAGTCGGAGACCCCAAATCTAGCGTGTCACCTGCATAAGTCCATATATGGCCTGAAGCAGGCACCACGGTGCTGGTATGACAAGCTGTGTGAGAAGTTTGCAGAGATTGGGCTGCTCCCATCTAAGTCAGATCCGGCTATGTTTCTGAAGGTTGATGAGAGGGGAGTAGTGATTGCACTGGTTCATGTGGATGATACATGTGTGGCGTCAGACGACTTAGAACTGGTGCGGGAAGTGAAAAAAGCAATTGGCCAGTGCTTCAAGATTCGAGACCTTGGGGAGGCCCGGGTATTTCTGGGCATGGATATTCATCATGAGAAAAATGGTGATATTTTATTGAGTCAGTCTCGGTATATTGAGCAGCTCTTGGAACGGCACAACATGCTGGACGCCAAAGATCGGGCTACTCCTCTGGCAATGGGTACAAGGGCTATTCCAGTGACTGATGAAAGCGAACTGCTGGAGGACCCAACACCTTACCGAGCTCTCGTGGGAGAACTCAACTACCTTGCAGTAAGCACGCGCCCCGACCTGGCTTATGCCCTGAGTGTGCTTTCCCGGTCCATGTCTAAGCCTACCCGCGCTGCAATGAGTGCGGCAAAGGGGGTGCTGAGGTACCTGGCGGGTATTCAAGAGATGGGTCTTCGGTTTCCTGGAGGACAAGGGCTACAGCTGGATGGCTACAGTGACTCAGATTGGGCAGGAGACACAGCTACCCGCAAATCAACTACTGGTTATGTTTTCCGAGTGAACGGTACTGCGATAAGTTGGAGCAGTCAGCTGCAGCGTACCGTGGCAGTATCGTCAGTGGAGGCAGAGTATCAAGCTCTTTCAAGTGCGGTGCGAGAAGCTCTTTGGCTGTCAAAACTGGCTGATGATCTGAAGCTCGGTGGTACTTCTCCAATGATTATCAAGGTTGATTCCCAGGGGGCGATGAATATCAGCAACACCCCTATGACGTCCCAACGGTCAAAACACATTGATGCGGTGCATCATTTCGTCAGAGAGCGGGTTACTAGTGGGGAGGTTGAGCTAAGGTACTGTCCCACGGAGAAGGTGGTGGCTGATGTGATGACAAAGGCTTTAGGTGAAGCTAAGTTTGAGTGGTGCCGTGCCTCTATGGGCGTAGCCTGGTGCAAACCTCCACTAGGCTACGCCCATAGAGGCACGGCACCACTCAAACACTATGGGCGTAGCCTAGTGGAGGTTTGCACCGAGGGGGCGTGTTAAGTTGTGGACGGTGCAAACCGTCACAGTTACCTATCTAGCAGTTGCAGGGCGGCAGTTGTGACAGGCAGTTGTGCAAAGTGATAGGTGCTGAGCAGCCGCCAAGTGGTAGGAAGTTTCTGGTGGTAGGTGTAGGTAAACCCACTTCCACCAAGTCCGTATATAGATTGCGGACGCGAGCCAGATATAAGATTAGGGCTTCATTTTGTGCCATTTTAAGGGCTGACAGTTCAGCAACAAGCTGAAATTTTCTTGCGTCGCTGCTTGCCGCAAAAACAGCCGCGAGCCTCTCCCATGCTCCCTTGGCGTTGGGCGCTGCTCTGATAATTGCCAAGTGATGATCTTGGACATTTTTGACAAGGATGTTTCTGACCTTGTTTGGCGCGGCGATGTCCTCGTCGGTCATTGGTTCGTCTCTCAGCCATCTATCCAGGTTGTTCTCTTGCATCATAGATTGGAATCTGAACGACCACGTAGCATAATTGCTCAGACCTAATGGGTCTGATAACCTATCCTTTCCCATTGTTGCCCGATGTAGGCAGGCGATATGGTCGTTGTTGACCAGAGGCGGCGGTCGCTGTGCTCCGTATTTTGTGGACCAGTATTCGCGTCACGAGTGATTCCTCAATTCTCGCACCACGAGCAGTCGCTGATTCCGGCACTCAGAACTTTTGGCGACTTCAGTTGTAGAGTCAAAGTTGCTAGACTTGTATTTGCCACCACCAATTGAAAGCGCTTGGCCAAAAGGTTGATGCCTATGCCTTGACGAGATAATTACGGCTCAGAAGAGCCGGGGCTCATAACCTCTTGCGAAGATAGGAGCAACCGATGCGAAACGTGGATAGATTACAGGATTATGTATTGACGCAGGAACCGTGTATATTTGGCATAAATAATTATAGTGTCAACGTTAGTAACGCGCAAGACTAACTAGAGCAGAGTGCGCATAAACAATATACTCGCGATAATAACTGTACGGCACTCGTCGCGATATCTAACTTACATCGCAGTTACTCGCACCTAAGTAAGAGCTATTACACAACCGTTGCCAAACTGTATTACGATGACGTGAAATCCCGCATAATCGCAACAAGAGAGATAAGTTTGACATTATGAGCATGAACGGAGGAATCATGCGACCCACGGCCAATGGCACGTTAAAATTGGCACCGTCTTGCTGTCCAAACGCCACAGTCACGATCAACAATGTTAACGTGGCATCTAGCAGCTATGTAAAGGTGATATCTGTTGCATCATTGAGCGAAAAAGGAGGAAAAATTAGGTTTGAGGACCAATCTGTGTACGTGTACATATGCGATAGAGTGGTGCTGTCGGGGTGCCGGAAGGGCAGTTTGTACAAGTTGGAATGCGAAGTGGTATCCGCCATCAAGCAAGAATGCGGATTTGTCGGCATGGCTCACGCCAGGCCAGTGGATGAAGCAAACAAAATCATTATGGCATCAAAATGTTGAACATGATAGGCAAGGCGAATCACAGAAGGCAGTTCGGCAGGGGGTGGTATCGGGCATTGACCCCAAGACCCGAGTACTGCAATCACACACACAAACAGAACAAATGTGGTGCCAAGAAACAGGCATGAACCATGCAAGCCATCAGAGCACCGAGAGGACGGCATGTGCAAGCAGGGATGTGAAATTGTCTCGCAAGATGACATGAGAAGAGGGTTTATGGGTGTGGCTCAAAAAGGCCACACACAACAAACGAAGGAGGAATGGAACAGGAGATATGGAAAGGTCGAAGTAGGAAGATTGGATCCTCGTCTGCTGAGTGCAGCAATTGCACCATATCAAGGCAAAGCCGTGAGGAGCATGCATCCGGTCACGAAGATGGATTGGTAGAGCGGATCAGAGGAGGTATGGGTGGAGTTAGGCCGAAGAAGACTCCGAAGGATGTACAGCATGCTGATTCCCAGAGGATCGGTGTGTGTAGGCACAAACCATGTCAAGTTGGACGGATTGGCAGGAGGCTGGCGATGCCCGTGCAGAGGCTGAAGAACATACGGCACAAACCAACGGATCGTAGATCATGACACCCACAAGCAAGAAGATGGACGAGCTGGGTCAAGCAACAGAGCGGATCCGTCAGGGAGAAGACCCGAGCGAGATTGGGTGATACTGGTGCTGATGATGATGTTGATGATGATGGCGAGCACGACGGAAACTATGACGGCAAAAAGGAACTTCGAGGAGTGAAGATGGATATCACGACTACAATGCCGCAGGGCACCAGGACATGTGTCACAGTCAGGTGACGTCAATTTGTGGAGGATGATGGTGTTCATCCCGAGGGGGTGGAGGAGATGGACGGGACGAAACACCATGCTACAGAATATTGGGTACGGGAGAGTGGCACATGAAGCACAATCTGCCTCCTGCTATTGAACATGAGTATCACTCCATGCTGAGCGCATGTTGACACAGGAATAGTAAGGGCAGAGATACCTGTGAACCGATACCGATACTGATACTGATACCTGTGAACCGATAGCACCAGAGGCAACCGTGTATGAAAGGTACTGGAGGTACTAGTACGGGAAGTAGCCGCATGGGAGCTACGGGAAGTAGTACGGGAAGTAGCCGCATATGGTTCGAGAGATACAGGAAATACTTAATGAACGGGATATAGTGATGGGCATTGGTACAAGTTGTTGGGTAATCTAGGATGTTCCCTTCTTATGGTTTTACATATACTTTGTTTCCTTAATTGTTTGTTATTCCATTCAAGCAACTATACACTGCTAGTGCCTTCCTTTGTTGTAACATTTTTTCAATTCATCCGCGTCGTATCTGTTACCCTATTCAAAAGAGCAAGTAAGGGCCAGTAAAATTTCGTTTCAACACAAGAAAGTGCCCATCATACTGAGAAAATTTCCAGTAAAACACCACAAAAAGTTGCAAGCAGTTCAAAATGAAATTCAAAACGATGAAAAGCTATATTGGTACAGCCATATCAAAAGCACATTTTACATTTCACAGCCGGCACCATGATGAATGGTTCTGACGATTTGCTTTTCCTGTTACATAAGCAGTCTTACTTTTCGAAGCCATTTTGATTTTTGTTATGAAAATATTCAACTGTACAGTACAAATGAGGGCAGTTTTATTTCGTTGATACAAAAGTAAAGTCCTCACTTTGAGTATAAAGAACTGACATGCAATTTATACAAATATATGCACGCACAATATACTGGCTAGTATAAAACTATTTCAAAACGGTGAAAAACGCGACTATACAAGCAGTTTAGCATTTTACAGCCGGCACAATTATGATTTATGGTTTTGACGGAAATTGAAATATTCAGTTGTACGGGAACTATATGGGCAAGTTAAAGTTCATTTTACCACGAGAAAGTCCCCACATTTAAAATAAGCAACTGAAATACACAAACTAGATGCAAGTTGTTCAAACACCAGAAGAAGGTGAAAAACTAAAACTAAATTGCTTACACAATTACAGCATTTTACATAATTACACATTTATATTTTTTGCAGTTTAGTTTTATCGGTTTTCAGCATGCTTGTCCACGGCGTCAACCCTGCTCTCGTCGTGGTTGTCCTCCATCTTCATCGTATAAATGCTGTACGTGCTTATCATTGCCGTGCTGGATTCCGTTGTGCTCGCCATCATCACAGTAAGCAGCAGCAGTTGTAGCATCCAATCTTGCTCTGGTTCATTCCTACCGGCAGGCGAGATCGGTTTCGGCTGTGGCCTACTACTTATCCCCAAAACGGTCGCTATTTTCCAAAACGTCCAGCTCTACACGGTTCGTTCCTACATCACATTGCTTCTCAACTTTCGCCAATCCATTCGGCCGGTTTATCCACATGCCATGTCGCGTCACAACATGCGACCCATCCACGTTCTGTTTCTTGTATCTTGTCTCTTCACGTTCTCGCAATTTTGCAATGGAGGGCTTGGAAAGGTTTGTTGAGAATGGATTAGTGAAGGGGATTGACATGAAGTCGAGAAAGGCATCCATTTCCGTGAAGTGCGGCGAATGCACCATGTCAAGGCGAAACCGTGTGGTGCATGCATCTGGTCACGAATCTGAGAAGCCAGTAGAGTGGATACGTGATGTGCGTGGAACTATGCCGAAGAAGACCGCAATGGATGTGCGGCATGCACGCGAAACTATACGACCAAGCAGCGTAGCTATTAAGCCCTAAAGTCTCGGCCAACCTGTATTTTCCCACATTGCAAATGTTGGCGGCTTGTCGTCACGTCCGTCATCATGCACATGCAACATGCACATGCATCTAGTCACGTACCGAGAAGCCAGTAGAGCGGATCAGAGGAGGTATGGGTGGAGTTAGGCCGAAGAAGACTCCGAAGGATGTACAGCATGCTGATTCCCAGAGGATTGGTGTGTGTAGGCACAAACCATGTCAAGTTGGACGGATTGGCAGGAGGCTGGCGATGCCCGTGCAGAGGCTGAAGAACATACGGCACAAACCAACGGATCGTAGATCATGACACCCACAAGCAAGAAGATGGACGAGCTGGGTCAAGCAACAGAGCGGATCCGTCAGGGAGAAGACCCGAGCGAGATTGGGTGATACTGGTGCTGATGATGATGTTGATGATGATGGCGAGCACGACGGAAACTATGACGGCAAAAAGGAACTTCGAGGAGTGAAGATGGATATCACGACTACAATGCCGCAGGGCACCAGGACATGTGTCACAGTCAGGTGACGTCAATTTGTGGAGGATGATGGTGTTCATCCCGAGGGGGTGGAGGAGATGGACGGGACGAAACACCATGCTACAGAATATTGGGTACGGGAGAGTGGCACATGAAGCACAATCTGCCTCCTGCTATTGAACATGAGTATCACTCCATGCTGAGCGCATGTTGACACAGGAATAGTAAGGGCAGAGATACCTGTGAACCGATACCGATACCGATACCGATACCTGTGAACCGATAGCACCAGAGACAACCGTGTATGAAAGGTACTGGAGGTACTAGTACGGGAAGTAGCCGCATGGGAGCTACGGGAAGTAGTACGGGAAGTAGCCGCATATGGTTCGAGAGATACAGGAAATACTTAATGAACGGGATATAGTGATGGGCATTGGTACAAGTTGTTGGGTAATCTAGGATGTTCCCTTCTTATGGTTTTACATATACTTTGTTTCCTTAATTGTTTGTTATTCCATTCAAGCAACTATACACTGCTAGTGCCTTCCTTTGTTGTAACATTTTTTCAATTCATCCGCGTCGTATCTGTTACCCTATTCAAAAGAGCAAGTAAGGGCCAGTAAAATTTCGTTTCAACACAAGAAAGTGCCCATCATACTGAGAAAATTTCCAGTAAAACACCACAAAAAGTTGCAAGCAGTTCAAAATGAAATTCAAAACGATGAAAAGCTATATTGGTACAGCCATATCAAAAGCACATTTTACATTTCACAGCCGGCACCATGATGAATGGTTCTGACGATTTGCTTTTCCTGTTACATAAGCAGTCTTACTTTTCGAAGCCATTTTGATTTTTGTTATGAAAATATTCAACTGTACAGTACAAATGAGGGCAGTTTTATTTCGTTGATACAAAAGTAAAGTCCTCACTTTGAGTATAAAGAACTGACATGCAATTTATACAAATATATGCACGCACAATATACTGGCTAGTATAAAACTATTTCAAAACGGTGAAAAACGCGACTATACAAGCAGTTTAGCATTTTACAGCCGGCACAATTATGATTTATGGTTTTGACGGAAATTGAAATATTCAGTTGTACGGGAACTATATGGGCAAGTTAAAGTTCATTTTACCACGAGAAAGTCCCCACATTTAAAATAAGCAACTGAAATACACAAACTAGATGCAAGTTGTTCAAACACCAGAAGAAGGTGAAAAACTAAAACTAAATTGCTTACACAATTACAGCATTTTACATAATTACACATTTATATTTTTTGCAGTTTAGTTTTATCGGTTTTCAGCATGCTTGTCCACGGCGTCAACCCTGCTCTCGTCGTGGTTGTCCTCCATCTTCATCGTATAAATGCTGTACGTGCTTATCATTGCCGTGCTGGATTCCGTTGTGCTCGCCATCATCACAGTAAGCAGCAGCAGTTGTAGCATCCAATCTTGCTCTGGTTCATTCCTACCGGCAGGCGAGATCGGTTTCGGCTGTGGCCTACTACTTATCCCCAAAACGGTCGCTATTTTCCAAAACGTCCAGCTCTACACGGTTCGTTCCTACATCACATTGCTTCTCAACTTTCGCCAATCCATTCGGCCGGTTTATCCACATGCCATGTCGCGTCACAACATGCGACCCATCCACGTTCTGTTTCTTGTATCTTGTCTCTTCACGTTCTCGCAATTTTGCAATGGAGGGCTTGGAAAGGTTTGTTGAGAATGGATTAGTGAAGGGGATTGACATGAAGTCGAGAAAGGCATCCATTTCCGTGAAGTGCGGCGAATGCACCATGTCAAGGCGAAACCGTGTGGTGCATGCATCTGGTCACGAATCTGAGAAGCCAGTAGAGTGGATACGTGATGTGCGTGGAACTATGCCGAAGAAGACTGCAATGGATGTGCGGCATGCACGCGAAACTATACGACCAAGCAGCGTAGCTATTAAGCCCTAAAGTCTCGGCCAACCTGTATTTTCCCACATCGCAAATGTCGGCGGCTTGTCGTCACGTCCGTCATCATGCACATGCAACATGCACATGCATCTAGTCACGTACCGAGAAGCCAGTAGAGCGGATCAGAGGAGGTATGGGTGGAGTTAGGCCAAAGAAGACTCCGAAGGATGTACAGCATGCTGATTCCCAGAGGATTGGTGTGTGTAGGCACAAACCATGTCAAGTTGGACGGATTGGCAGGAGGCTGGCGATGCCCGTGCAGAGGCTGAAGAACATACGGCACAAACCAACGGATCGTAGATCATGACACCCACAAGCAAGAAGATGGACGAGCTGGGTCAAGCAACAGAGCGGATCCGTCAGGGAGAAGACCCGAGCGAGATTGGGTGATACTGGTGCTGATGATGATGTTGATGATGATGGCGAGCACGACGGAAACTATGACGGCAAAAAGGAACTTCGAGGAGTGAAGATGGATATCACGACTACAATGCCGCAGGGCACCAGGACATGTGTCACAGTCAGGTGACGTCAATTTGTGGAGGATGATGGTGTTCATCCCGAGGGGGTGGAGGAGATGGACGGGACGAAACACCATGCTACAGAATATTGGGTACGGGAGAGTGGCACATGAAGCACAATCTGCCTCCTGCTATTGAACATGAGTATCACTCCATGCTGAGCGCATGTTGACACAGGAATAGTAAGGGCAGAGATACCTGTGAACCGATACCGATACTGATACTGATACCTGTGAACCGATAGCACCAGAGGCAACCGTGTATGAAAGGTACTGGAGGTACTAGTACGGGAAGTAGCCGCATGGGAGCTACGGGAAGTAGTACGGGAAGTAGCCGCATATGGTTCGAGAGATACAGGAAATACTTAATGAACTGGATATAGTGATGGGCATTGGTACAAGTTGTTGGGTAATCTAGGATGTTCCCTTCTTATGGTTTTACATATACTTTGTTTCCTTAATTGTTTGTTGTTCCATCATCCCGTGGCTCATCTTTTCGAGCCCTCCTAGCGGTTGCGGCGGCTAGGAAAATGCCCATCCACCAACTAGATGTGACAACTGCGTTTTTGAATGGGGAATTGAAGGAGGATCTTTGGATGGAGCAGCCACCGGGGTATGAGTCGGAGACCCCAAATCTAGCGTGTCACCTGCATAAGTCCATATATGGCCTGAAGCAGGCACCACGGTGCTGGTATGACAAGCTGTGTGAGAAGTTTGCAGAGATTGGGCTGCTCCCATCTAAGTCAGATCCGGCTATGTTTCTGAAGGTTGATGAGAGGGGAGTAGTGATTGCACTGATTCATGTGGATGATACATGTGTGGCGTCAGACGACTTAGAACTGGTGCGGGAAGTGAAAAAAGCAATTGGCCAGTGCTTCAAGATTCGAGACCTTGGGGAGGCCCGGGTATTTCTGGGCATGGATATTCATCATGAGAAAAATGGTGATATTTTATTGAGTCAGTCTCGGTATATTGAGCAGCTCTTGGAACGGCACAACATGCTGGACGCCAAAGATCGGGCTACTCCTCTGGCAATGGGTACAAGGGCTACTCCAGTGACTGATGAAAGCGAACTGCTGGAGGACCCAACACCTTACCGAGCTCTCGTGGGAGAACTCAACTACCTTGCAGTAAGCATGCGCCCCGACCTGGCTTATGCCCTGAGTGTGCTTTCCCGGTCCATGTCTAAGCCTACCCGCGCTGCAATGAGTGCGGCAAAGGGGGTGCTGAGGTACCTGGCGGGTATTCAAGAGATGGGTCTTCGGTTTCCTGGAGGACAAGGGCTACAGCTGGATGGCTACAGTGACTCAGATTGGGCAGGAGACACAGCTACCCGCAAATCAACTACTGGTTATGTTTTCCGAGTGAACGGTACTGCGATAAGTTGGAGCAGTCAGCTGCAGCGTACCGTGGCAGTATCGTCAGTGGAGGCAGAGTATCAAGCTCTTTCAAGTGCGGTGCGAGAAGCTCTTTGGCTGTCAAAACTGGCTGATGATCTGAAGCTCGGTGGTACTTCTCCAATGATTATCAAGGTTGATTCCCAGGGGGCGATGAATATCAGCAACACCCCTATGACGTCCCAACGGTCAAAACACATTGATGCGGTGCATCATTTCGTCAGAGAGCGGGTTACTAGTGGGGAGGTTGAGCTAAGGTACTGTCCCACGGAGAAGGTGGTGGCTGATGTGATGACAAAGGCTTTAGGTGAAGCGAAGTTTGAGTGGTGCCGTGCCTCTATGGGCGTAGCCTGGTGCAAACCTCCACTAGGCTACGCCCATAGAGGCACGGCACCACTCAAACACTATGGGCGTAGCCTAGTGGAGGTTTGCACCGAGGGGGCGTGTTAAGTTGTGGACGGTGCAAACCGTCACAGTTACCTATCTAGCAGTTGCAGGGCGGCAGTTGTGACAGGCAGTTGTGCAAGGTGATAGGTGCTGAGCAGCCGCCAAGTGGTAGGAAGTTTCTGGTGGTAGGTGTAGGTAAACCCACTTCCACCAAGTCCGTATATAGATTGCGGACGCGAGCCAGATATAAGATTAGGGCTTCATTTTGTGCCATTTTAAGGGCTGACAGTTCAGCAACAAGCTGAGATTTTCTTGCGTCGCTGCTTGCCGCAAAAACAGCCGCGAGCCTCTCCCATGCTCCCTTGGCGTTGGGCGCTGCTCTGATAATTGCCAAGTGATGATCTTGGACATTTTTGACAAGGATGTTTCTGACCTTGTTTGGCGCGGCGATGTCCTCGTCGGTCATTGGTTCGTCTCTCAGCCATCTATCCAGGTTGTTCTCTTGCATCATAGATTGGAATCTGAACGACCATGTAGCATAATTTCTCAGACCTAATGGGTCTGATAACCTATCATTTCCCATTGTTGCCCGATGTAGGCAGGCGATATGGTCGTTGTTGACCAGAGGCGGTGGTCGCTGTGCTCCGTATTTTGTGGACCAGTATTCGCGTCACGAGTGATTCCTCAATTCTCGCACCATGAGCAGTCGCTGATTCCGGCACTCAGAACTTTTGGCGACTTCAGTTGTAGAGTCAAAGTTGCTAGACTTGTATTTGCCACCACCAATTGAAAGCGCTTGGCCAAAAGGTTGATGCCTATGCCTTGACGAGATAATTACGGCTCAGAAGAGCCGGGGCTCATAACCTCTTGCGAAGATAGGAGCAACCGATGCGAAACGTGGATAGATTACAGGATTATGTATTGACGCAGGAACCGTGTATATTTGGCATAAATAATTATAGTATCAACGTTAGTAACGCGCAAGACTAACTAGAGCAGAGTGCGCATAAACAATATACTCGCGATAATAACTGTACGGCACTCGTCGCGATATCTAACTTACATCGCAGTTACTCGCACCTAAGTAAGAGCTATTACACAACCGTTGCCAAACTGTATTACGATGACGTGAAATCCCGCATAATCGCAACAAGAGAGATAAGTTTGACATTATGAGCATGAACGGAGGAATCATGCGACCCACGGCCAATGGCACGTTAAAATTGGCACCGTCTTGCTGTCCAAACGCCACAGTCACGATCAACAATGTTAACGTGGCATCTAGCAGCTATGTAAAGGTGATATCTGTTGCATCATTGAGCGAAAAAGGAGGAAAAATTAGGTTTGAGGACCAATCTGTGTACGTGTACATATGCGATAGAGTGGTGCTGTCGGGGTGCCGGAAGGGCAGTTTGTACAAGTTGGAATGCGAAGTGGTATCCGCCATCAAGCAAGAATGCGGATTTGTCGGCATGGCTCACGCCAGGCCAGTGGATGAAGCAAACAAAATCATTATGGCATCAAAATGTTGAACATGATAGGCAAGGCGAATCACAGAAGGCAGTTCGGCAGGGGTTGGTATCGGGCATTGACCCCAAGACCCGAGTACTGCAATCACACACACAAACAGAACAAATGTGGTGCCAAGAAACAGGCATGAACCATGCAAGCCATCAGAGCACCGAGAGGACGGCATGTGCAAGCAGGGATGCGAAATTGTCTCGCAAGATGACATGAGAAGAGGGTTTATGGGTGTGGCTCAAAAAGGCCACACACAACAAACGAAGGAGGAATGGAACAGGAGATATGGAAAGGTCGAAGTAGGAAGATTGGATCCTCGTCTGCTGAGTGCAGCAATTGCACAATATCAAGGCAAAGCCGTGAGGAGCATGCATCCGGTCACGAAGATGGATTGGTAGAGCGGATCAGAGGAGGTATGGGTGGAGTTAGGCCGAAGAAGACTCCGAAGGATGTACAGCATGCTGATTCCCAGAGGATCGGTGTGTGTAGGCACAAACCATGTCAAGTTGGACGGATTCGCAGGAGGCTGGCGATGCCCGTGCAGAGGCTGAAGAACATACGGCACAAACCAACGGATCGTAGATCATGACACCCACAAGCAAGAAGATGGACGAGCTGGGTCAAGCAACAGAGCGGATCCGTCAGGGAGAAGACCCGAGCGAGATTGGGTGATACTGGTGCTGATGATGATGTTGATGATGATGGCGAGCACGACGGAAACTATGACGGCAAAAAGGAACTTCGAGGAGTGAAGATGGATATCACGACTACAATGCCGCAGGGCACCAGGACATGTGTCACAGTCAGGTGACGTCAATTTGTGGAGGATGATGGTGTTCATCCCGAGGGGGTGGAGGAGATGGACGGGATGAAACACCATGCTACAGAATATTGGGTACGGGAGAGTGGCACATGAAGCACAATCTGCCTCCTGCTATTGAACATGAGTATCACTCCATGCTGAGCGCATGTTGACACAGGAATAGTAAGGGCAGAGATACCTGTGAACCGATACCGATACCGATACCGATACCTGTGAACCGATAGCACCAGAGACAACCGTGTATGAAAGGTACTGGAGGTACTAGTACGGGAAGTAGCCGCATGGGAGCTACGGGAAGTAGTACGGGAAGTAGCCGCATATGGTTCGAGAGATACAGGAAATACTTAATGAACGGGATATAGTGATGGGCATTGGTACAAGTTGTTGGGTAATCTAGGATGTTCCCTTCTTATGGTTTTACATATACTTTGTTTCCTTAATTGTTTGTTATTCCATTCAAGCAACTATACACTGCTAGTGCCTTCCTTTGTTGTAACATTTTTTCAATTCATCCGCGTCGTATCTGTTACCCTATTCAAAAGAGCAAGTAAGGGCCAGTAAAATTTCGTTTCAACACAAGAAAGTGCCCATCATACTGAGAAAATTTCCAGTAAAACACCACAAAAAGTTGCAAGCAGTTCAAAATGAAATTAAAAACGATGAAAAGCTATATTGGTACAGCCATATCAAAAGCACATTTTACATTTCACAGCCGGCACCATGATGAATGGTTCTGACGATTTGCTTTTCCTGTTACATAAGCAGTCTTACTTTTCGAAGCCATTTTGATTTTTGTTATGAAAATATTCAACTGTACAGTACAAATGAGGGCAGTTTTATTTCGTTGATACAAAAGTAAAGTCCTCACTTTGAGTATAAAGAACTGACATGCAATTAATACAAATATATGCACGCACAATATACTGGCTAGTATAAAACTATTTCAAAACGGTGAAAAACGTGACTATACAAGCAGTTTAGCATTTTACAGCCGGCACAATTATGATTTATGGTTTTGACGGACATTGAAATATTCAGTTGTACAGGAACTATATGGGCAAGTTAAAGTTCATTTTACCACGAGAAAGTCCCCACATTTAAAATAAGCAACTGAAATACACAAACTAGATGCAAGTTGTTCAAACACCAGAAGAAGGTGAAAAACTAAAACTAAATTGCTTACACAATTACAGCATTTTACATAATTACACATTTATATTTTTTGCAGTTTAGTTTTATCGGTTTTCAGCATGCTTGTCCACGGCGTCAACCCTGCTCTCGTCGTGGTTGTCCTCCATCTTCATCGTATAAATGCTGTACGTGCTTATCATTGCCGTGCTGGATTCCGTTGTGCTCGCCATCATCACAGTAAGCAGCAGCAGTTGTAGCATCCAATCTTGCTCTGGTTCATTCCTACCGGCAGGCGAGATCGGTTTCGGCCTACTACTTATCCCCAAAACGGTCGCTATTTTCCAAAACGTCCAGCTCTACACGGTTCGTTCCTACATCACATTGCTTCTCAACTTTCGCCAATCCATTCGGCCGGTTTATCCACATGCCATGTCGCGTCACAACATGCGACCCATCCACGTTCTGTTTCTTGTATCTTGTCTCTTCACGTTCTCGCAATTTTGCAATGGAGGGCTTGGAAAGGTTTGTTGAGAATGGATTAGTGAAGGGGATTGACATGAAGTCGAGAAAGGCATCCATTTCCGTGAAGTGCGGCGAATGCACCATGTCAAGGCGAAACCGTGTGGTGCATGCATCTGGTCACGAATCTGAGAAGCCAGTAGAGTGGATACGTGATGTGCGTGGAACTATGCCGAAGAAGACTGCAATGGATGTGCGGCATGCACGCGAAACTATACGACCAAGCAGCGTAGCTATTAAGCCCTAAAGGCTCGGCCAACCTGTATTTTCCCACATTGCAAATGTTGGCGGCTTGTCGTCACGTCCGTCATCATGCACATGCAACATGCACATGCATCTAGTCACGTACCGAGAAGCCAGTAGAGCGGATCAGAGGAGGTATGGGTGGAGTTAGGCCGAAGAAGACTCCGAAGGATGTACAGCATGCTGATTCCCAGAGGATCGGTGTGTGTAGGCACAAACCATGTCAAGTTGGACGGATTGGCAGGAGGCTGGCGATGCCCGTGCAGAGGCTGAAGAACATACAGCACAAACCAACGGATCGTAGATCATGACACCCACAAGCAAGAAGATGGACGAGCTGGGTCAAGCAACAGAGCGGATCCGTCAGGGAGAAGACCTGAGCGAGATTGGGTGATACTGGTGCTGATGATGATGTTGATGATGATGGCGAGCACGACGGAAACTATGACGGCAAAAAGGAACTTCGAGGAGTGAAGATGGATATCACGACTACAATGCCGCAGGGCACCAGGACATGTGTCACAGTCAGGTGACGTCAATTTGTGGAGGATGATGGTGTTCATCCCGAGGGGGTGGAGGAGATGGACGGGACGAAACACCATGCTACAGAATATTGGGTACGGGAGAGTGGCACATGAAGCACAATCTGCCTCCTGCTATTGAACATGAGTATCACTCCATGCTGAGCGCATGTTGACACAGGAATAGTAAGGGCAGAGATACCTGTGAACTGATACCGATACCGATACTGATACCTGTGAACCGATAGCACCAGAGACAACCGTGTATGAAAGGTACTGGAGGTACTAGTACGGGAAGTAGCCGCATGGGAGCTACGGGAAGTAGTACGGGAAGTAGCCGCATATGGTTCGAGAGATACAGGAAATACTTAATGAACTGGATATAGTGATGGGCATTGGTACAAGTTGTTGGGTAATCTAGGATGTTCCCTTCTTATGGTTTTACATATACTTTGTTTCCTTAATTGTTTGTTGTTCCATCATCCCGTGGCTCATCTTTTCGAGCCCTCCTAGCGGTTGCGGCGGCTAGGAAGATGCCCATCCACCAACTAGATGTGACAACTGCGTTTTTGAATGGGGAATTGAAGGAGGATCTTTGGATGGAGCAGCCACCGGGGTATGAGTCGGAGACCCCAAATCTAGCGTGTCACCTGCATAAGTCCATATATGGCCTGAAGCAGGCACCACGGTGCTGGTATGACAAGCTGTGTGAGAAGTTTGCAGAGATTGGGCTGCTCCCATCTAAGTCAGATCCGGCTATGTTTCTGAAGGTTGATGAGAGGGGAGTAGTGATTGCACTGGTTCATGTGGATGATACATGTGTGGCGTCAGACGACTTAGAACTGGTGCGGGAAGTGAAAAAAGCAATTGGCCAGTGCTTCAAGATTCGAGACCTTGGGGAGGCCCGGGTATTTCTGGGCATGGATATTCATCATGAGAAAAATGGTGATATTTTATTGAGTCAGTCTCGGTATATTGAGCAGCTCTTGGAACGGCACAACATGCTGGACGCCAAAGATCGGGCTACTCCTCTGGCAATGGGTACAAGGGCTATTCCAGTGACTGATGAAAGCGAACTGCTGGAGGACCCAACACCTTACCGAGCTCTCGTGGGAGAACTCAACTACCTTGCAGTAAGCACGCGCCCCGACCTGGCTTATGCCCTGAGTGTGCTTTCCCGGTCCATGTCTAAGCCTACCCGCGCTGCAATGAGTGCGGCAAAGGGGGTGCTGAGGTACCTGGCGGGTATTCAAGAGATGGGTCTTCGGTTTCCTGGAGGACAAGGGCTACAGCTGGATGGCTACAGTGACTCAGATTGGGCAGGAGACACAGCTACCCGCAAATCAACTACTGGTTATGTTTTCCGAGTGAACGGTACTGCGATAAGTTGGAGCAGTCAGCTGCAGCGTACCGTGGCAGTATCGTCAGTGGAGGCAGAGTATCAAGCTCTTTCAAGTGCGGTGCGAGAAGCTCTTTGGCTGTCAAAACTGGCTGATGATCTGAAGCTCGGTGGTACTTCTCCAATGATTATCAAGGTTGATTCCCAGGGGGCGATGAATATCAGCAACACCCCTATGACGTCCCAACGGTCAAAACACATTGATGCGGTGCATCATTTCGTCAGAGAGCGGGTTACTAGTGGGGAGGTTGAGCTAAGGTACTGTCCCACGGAGAAGGTGGTGGCTGATGTGATGACAAAGGCTTTAGGTGAAGCTAAGTTTGAGTGGTGCCGTGCCTCTATGGGCGTAGCCTGGTGCAAACCTCCACTAGGCTACGCCCATAGAGGCACGGCACCACTCAAACACTATGGGCGTAGCCTAGTGGAGGTTTGCACCGAGGGGGCGTGTTAAGTTGTGGACGGTGCAAACCGTCACAGTTACCTATCTAGCAGTTGCAGGGCGGCAGTTGTGACAGGCAGTTGTGCAAAGTGATAGGTGCTGAGCAGCCGCCAAGTGGTAGGAAGTTTCTGGTGGTAGGTGTAGGTAAACCCACTTCCACCAAGTCCGTATATAGATTGCGGACGCGAGCCAGATATAAGATTAGGGCTTCATTTTGTGCCATTTTAAGGGCTGACAGTTCAGCAACAAGCTGAGATTTTCTTGCGTCGCTGCTTGCCGCAAAAACAGCCGCGAGCCTCTCCCATGCTCCCTTGGCGTTGGGCGCTGCTCTGATAATTGCCAAGTGATGATCTTGGACATTTTTGACAAGGATGTTTCTGACCTTGTTTGGCGCGGCGATGTCCTCGTCGGTCATTGGTTCGTCTCTCAGCCATCTATCCAGGTTGTTCTCTTGCATCATAGATTGGAATCTGAACGACCACGTAGCATAATTGCTCAGACCTAATGGGTCTGATAACCTATCCTTTCCCATTGTTGCCCGATGTAGGCAGGCGATATGGTCGTTGTTGACCAGAGGCGGCGGTCGCTGTGCTCCGTATTTTGTGGACCAGTATTCGCGTCACGAGTGATTCCTCAATTCTCGCACCACGAGCAGTCGCTGATTCCGGCACTCAGAACTTTTGGCGACTTCAGTTGTAGAGTCAAAGTTGCTAGACTTGTATTTGCCACCACCAATTGAAAGCGCTTGGCCAAAAGGTTGATGCCTATGCCTTGACGAGATAATTACGGCTCAGAAGAGCCGGGGCTCATAACCTCTTGCGAAGATAGGAGCAACCGATGCGAAACGTGGATAGATTACAGGATTATGTATTGACGCAGGAACCGTGTATATTTGGCATAAATAATTATAGTGTCAACGTTAGTAACGCGCAAGACTAACTAGAGCAGAGTGCGCATAAACAATATACTCGCGATAATAACTGTACGGCACTCGTCGCGATATCTAACTTACATCGCAGTTACTCGCACCTAAGTAAGAGCTATTACACAACCGTTGCCAAACTGTATTACGATGACGTGAAATCCCGCATAATCGCAACAAGAGAGATAAGTTTGACATTATGAGCATGAACGGAGGAATCATGCGACCCACGGCCAATGGCACGTTAAAATTGGCACCGTCTTGCTGTCCAAACGCCACAGTCACGATCAACAATGTTAACGTGGCATCTAGCAGCTATGTAAAGGTGATATCTGTTGCATCATTGAGCGAAAAAGGAGGAAAAATTAGGTTTGAGGACCAATCTGTGTACGTGTACATATGCGATAGAGTGGTGCTGTCGGGGTGCCGGAAGGGCAGTTTGTACAAGTTGGAATGCGAAGTGGTATCCGCCATCAAGCAAGAATGCGGATTTGTCGGCATGGCTCACGCCAGGCCAGTGGATGAAGCAAACAAAATCATTATGGCATCAAAATGTTGAACATGATAGGCAAGGCGAATCACAGAAGGCAGTTCGGCAGGGGTTGGTATCGGGCATTGACCCCAAGACCCGAGTACTGCAATCACACACACAAACAGAACAAATGTGGTGCCAAGAAACAGGCATGAACCATGCAAGCCATCAGAGCACCGAGAGGACGGCATGTGCAAGCGGGGATGCGAAATTGTCTCGCAAGATGACATGAGAAGAGGGTTTATGGGTGTGGCTCAAAAAGGCCACACACAACAAACGAAGGAGGAATGGAACAGGAGATATGGAAAGGTCGAAGTAGGAAGATTGGATCCTCGTCTGCTGAGTGCAGCAATTGCACCATATCAAGGCAAAGCCGTGAGGAGCATGCATCCGGTCACGAAGATGGATTGGTAGAGCGGATCAGAGGAGGTATGGGTGGAGTTAGGCCGAAGAAGACTCCGAAGGATGTACAGCATGCTGATTCCCAGAGGATCGGTGTGTGTAGGCACAAACCATGTCAAGTTGGACGGATTCGCAGGAGGCTGGCGATGCCCGTGCAGAGGCTGAAGAACATACGGCACAAACCAACGGATCGTAGATCATGACACCCACAAGCAAGAAGATGGACGAGCTGGGTCAAGCAACAGAGCGGATCCGTCAGGGAGAAGACCCGAGCGAGATTGGGTGATACTGGTGCTGATGATGATGTTGATGATGATGGCGAGCACGACGGAAACTATGACGGCAAAAAGGAACTTCGAGGAGTGAAGATGGATATCACGACTACAATGCCGCAGGGCACCAGGACATGTGTCACAGTCAGGTGACGTCAATTTGTGGAGGATGATGGTGTTCATCCCGAGGGGGTGGAGGAGATGGACGGGACGAAACACCATGCTACAGAATATTGGGTACGGGAGAGTGGCACATGAAGCACAATCTGCCTCCTGCTATTGAACATGAGTATCACTCCATGCTGAGCGCATGTTGACACAGGAATAGTAAGGGCAGAGATACCTGTGAACCGATACCGATACCGATACTGATACCTGTGAACCGATAGCACCAGAGACAACCGTGTATGAAAGGTACTGGAGGTACTAGTACGGGAAGTAGCCGCATGGGAGCTACGGGAAGTAGTACGGGAAGTAGCCGCATATGGTTCGAGAGATACAGGAAATACTTAATGAACTGGATATAGTGATGGGCATTGGTACAAGTTGTTGGGTAATCTAGGATGTTCCCTTCTTATGGTTTTACATATACTTTGTTTCCTTAATTGTTTGTTATTCCATTCAAGCAACTATACACTGCTAGTGCCTTCCTTTGTTGTAACATTTTTTCAATTCATCCGCGTCGTATCTGTTACCCTATTCAAAAGAGCAAGTAAGGGCCAGTAAAATTTCGTTTCAACACAAGAAAGTGCCCATCATACTGAGAAAATTTCCAGTAAAACACCACAAAAAGTTGCAAGCAGTTCAAAATGAAATTAAAAACGATGAAAAGCTATATTGGTACAGCCATATCAAAAGCACATTTTACATTTCACAGCCGGCACCATGATGAATGGTTCTGACGATTTGCTTTTCCTGTTACATAAGCAGTCTTACTTTTCGAAGCCATTTTGATTTTTGTTATGAAAATATTCAACTGTACAGTACAAATGAGGGCAGTTATATTTCGTTGATACAAAAGTAAAGTCCTCACTTTGAGTATAAAGAACTGACATGCAATTTATACAAATATATGCACGCACAATATACTGGCTAGTATAAAACTATTTCAAAACGGTGAAAAACGTGACTATACAAGCAGTTTAGCATTTTACAGCCGGCACAATTATGATTTATGGTTTTGACGGACATTGAAATATTCAGTTGTACAGGAACTATATGGGCAAGTTAAAGTTCATTTTACCACGAGAAAGTCCCCACATTTAAAATAAGCAACTGAAATACACAAACTAGATGCAAGTTGTTCAAACACCAGAAGAAGGTGAAAAACTAAAACTAAATTGCTTACACAATTACAGCATTTTACATAATTACACATTTATATTTTTTGCAGTTTAGTTTTATCGGTTTTCAGCATGCTTGTCCACGGCGTCAACCCTGCTCTCGTCGTGGTTGTCCTCCATCTTCATCGTATAAATGCTGTACGTGCTTATCATTGCCGTGCTGGATTCCGTTGTGCTCGCCATCATCACAGTAAG
Source organism: Volvox africanus (assembly GCA_030268105.1). Taxonomy (NCBI): domain Eukaryota; kingdom Viridiplantae; phylum Chlorophyta; class Chlorophyceae; order Chlamydomonadales; family Volvocaceae; genus Volvox; species Volvox africanus. The sequence continues at coordinate 605,312 of BSDZ01000017.1, read as the reverse complement.
CAGCAGCAGTTGTAGCATCCAATCTTGCTCTGGTTCATTCCTACCGGCAGGCGAGATCGGTTTCGGCCTACTACTTATCCCCAAAACGGTCGCTATTTTCCAAAACGTCCAGCTCTACACGGTTCGTTCCTACATCACATTGCTTCTCAACTTTCGCCAATCCATTCGGCCGGTTTATCCACATGCCATGTCGCGTCACAACATGCGACCCATCCACGTTCTGTTTCTTGTATCTTGTCTCTTCACGTTCTCGCAATTTTGCAATGGAGGGCTTGGAAAGGTTTGTTGAGAATGGATTAGTGAAGGGGATTGACATGAAGTCGAGAAAGGCATCCATTTCCGTGAAGTGCAGCGAATGCACCATGTCAAGGCGAAACCGTGTGGTGCATGCATCTGGTCACGAATCTGAGAAGCCAGTAGAGCGGATACATGATGTGCGTGGAACTATGCCGAAGAAGACCGCGAAGGATGTGCGGCATGCACGCGAAACTATACGACCAAGCAGCGTAGCTATTAAGCCCTAAAGTCTCGGCCAACCTGTATTTTCCCACATCGCAAATGTCGGCGGCTTGTCGTCACGTCCGTCATCATGCACATGCAACATGCACATGCATCTAGTCACGTACCGAGAAGCCAGTAGAGCGGATACGAGTGGATACGAGATATGTGTGGAACTTGTTGAGAATGAGCAACACTCATAAAGTTAAGAATGTCAGATCAAGTAATACAGCCCAGGGAGGGGCCGGGCGCTTTGCTGACTATAACAGGTTATGAGCCCCGCCTGGGCGCTCTGAGATAAGCACGAACATCATGGGCAAGGACAAGTCGGCAGAACCCCTCGATCTCAACAACTACTCTACATGGGCCTATCGGTTTGAGAACCTGTGTGCTGAGCACAACTTGAAGAGGGCTCTATTGACAGAGCCAGTTACAGATGTGGAGGTCACAGCATCAGAGCGAGTGAAGACACTGTTGGTGAAGAATGTGAAGGACTGTCATCTACCAGTCATCAAGGCATCGCCGAACGCCAAGATGGCGTGGGATGGCCTTGCTGCGATTTTTTCTGCCAACAACCATGCCCGCAGATCTCAGCTGCGTCAGGAGTATACTAAGCTGGCAATCAAGAAGGGAGAGGCCCTACCGGTGTACCTTTCAAGAGTGCGGGAGTTACATACAGATCTGCTGAAGGTGGGCCAAGCCATCAGTGAACAGGACATGGCGTACGCGATGCTGACGGGTCTACCTCAAAAGTACGAGGTGATGGTGTCTGTGTTAACGACACAGTCTGGTGAGCTTACGCTGTCTAGCGTTACCGTGCAACTGCTGGCATTCGAAGCTAGGGTAGGGAGCGGGCATGATGCCTCTACCAGCTCGTCTGCCTTTGTCAGTGCGGGTAGGGGAAGCTCAACCACAGGAAGTGCGCCCCGACGTGGAGGAAGCCACGTCTGCGGCGGATCACGGGAGCCACCGCAGTGCTGGAACTGCGGACAGCCCGGGCATCTGGAGAGGGGGTGCCTTGCACCCAGGATGGCCCAGAGGACTGGCTCACCGGACTCGGCGCCTATAGGACCTAGATATGAGTCGGGCGGCCTGGAGCGTGCAAGAATGGGCGGCCATGGAGAGGCCGCGGGTGGGTCCAGCTCAGGGAGCGACCGCCAAGGTTATGGCCGGCACAACCATGTGGAAGGTGCCGGCGCCAGGAGCAATGCTAGCCCGAAGAACTTTGCTTTTGTGGCATCAGAGTCTGACCGTATGAAAGGTTGGTACCTGGATTCTGGTGCATCCCATCATCTGACATATGATGCAGAACAGCTAATTGATATCCGCGAGCTGGCAGAGTCAGAGAAATTTGAGATTCTGAGCGTAAACGGGGGGATAATCAGGCCTACAGCAGTAGGGACCCTGAGGCTTGTCTCCATGGTTACCATGGCCGCGTTGACGGTGCATGAGGTGTATCTTGTTCCTGACAGCTTTGCGAATGTGCTGTCAGTTGCTGCCCTGGACCAGAAGGGCGGGTCAGTCTGCTTTGAGAATGGTGAAGTCACTTTGCTCAAGGATGGTGAGAAAATCTTGACGGGCAAGCGCTGTGAAAATTTGTATGCCCTAGCATGTATTTTGATTCCCAGGTCTGCTTTCAGGTCAATGGCCGAACAGCCTTTTGGTGGAGTTGCTCACAGGAAGTCTGCATCAGAGTCAATGGACCTGTGGCACCGCCGGTATGGACACCTTGGCCTGGGTAATCTTGAGAGGTTGGTGGGTGAAGGCATGGCGGCAGGGGTGCGTTTTGCCCCAGAGCCGGTGAACGGTGCAGAAGATGCAGGGTTGTGCGAGCCGTGTGTGATGTCGAGGCAGCGCCGAGGGCCCTTCCCGTCCACTGGGCATAAGGCTGCCCAACCACTTGCTCTTATTCATCTTGATGTTTGTGGCCCAATGCCTGCGCCAACACCAAATGGTTCTCTCGCTACCTAACTGTTCTGCTGGATGACTGCACTGTTTTTTCGGCTGTAGCCTTCACACTTACCAAAGAGGCGGTGAAGGACAAGGTGGTAACTATGGTGAATCAACTGGAGACATACAGTGGCTTTCGGGTCAAGGAGGTGCGATCTGATCGAGGGGGTGAGTTTATCAACAGTCCCCTGCAGGAGTTTTTCCGTACGAAAGGGATTAGGCATGGTCCTACGGTGGGGTATGCACCTGAGCAGAATGGGGCTGCTGAACTCTTGAATAGGACTTTGTTAGAGAAGATGCGTGCTCTGTTGGCCGAGTCTCAACTGCCTCAATGCATGTGGGCTGAGGCTGTGTCTACGGTGAATTATCTCCGGAATGTTTCACCAGTCTCCGGCTTGCCGTGCACCCCCTATGAAGCTTTCTTAGGGGAGCAGCCCGATGTGAGTCACCTGCGTGTGTTTGGCTGTACGGCATATGTTCATATTCCCAAGGAGAAGCGTAACAAGTTAGATCCAGTGAGCCGCAAGGGTGTCCTGGTTGGGTATGGCGATGCAGGCCAGTACCGCGTCATGTTTCCTAACCATGTAGTGTCTGTGCACACTGATGTCACCTTTGATGAGCGGAATGTTGGCCTGCAATCTCCTAGGCAAGCTGGTCGTGTGCAGAAAACGGTAAGATGGCAGAATCCAGTTGCGGGTAATTGGGATTCTGACAGTGATGACGAGGATGACTGTGAACCGGCCCCCCAAACCCAGGGTGGCGCATCACCGTCCCCCGGTGCTGGGGGCTCCGGGGATAACAGTAACGGCCCAGCCGGGGGTGCTAATACTTCGGGTGCAGGCCCCTCAGTGAGCTCACCTGGTGCTGGCCCATCTGTGGGTGCTGCTGATGCCAGGGAAGGTTTTGCATCTAGGTATCCTGTGCGTGATCGCAAACGGCCTTCTGAGTGGTGGCGCAATGAGGAACCTAGGTCAGTTACAGGCTGGGTCCATGTGGCGGCAGCCACCGGGGAGTCTGAGCCCAAGACCTATGCTGAAGCGATGTCTGGGGCACAGGCCAGTGAGTGGAAGACTATGGATGACGAGATTAGCTCTCAGTTGGCTAATGGGACCTGGACCTTGGAAAAAAACCCCACTTGGCACCAAGCTGATTCCGTGTCGCTGGGTTTTTAAGGTAAAGCGCAACCAGGATGGTAGTGTTGAGTGGTTCAAGGCGCGCTTAGTAGCAAAAGGCTTCGTACAGCCCGAGGGGGTGGATTATGGTGAGCTTTTTGCACCGACATCCCGTGGCTCATCTTTTCGAGCCCTCCTAGTGGTTGCGGCGGCTAGGAAGATGCCCATCCACCAACTAGATGTGACAACTGCGTTTTTGAATGGGGAATTGAAGGAGGATCTTTGGATGGAGCAGCCACCGGGGTATGAGTCGGAGACCCCAAATCTAGCGTGTCACCTGCATAAGTCCATATATGGCCTGAAGCAGGCACCACGGTGCTGGTATGACAAGCTGTGTGAGAAGTTTGCAGAGATTGGGCTGCTCCCATCTAAGTCAGATCCGGCTATGTTTCTGAAGGTTGATGAGAGGGGAGTAGTGATTGCACTGATTCATGTGGATGATACATGTGTGGCGTCAGACGACTTAGAACTGGTGCGGGAAGTGAAAAAAGCAATTGGCCAGTGCTTCAAGATTCGAGACCTTGGGGAGGCCCGGTGAGATGAGTCTTCGGTTTCCTGGAGGACAAGGGCTACAGCTGGATGGCTACAGTGACTCAGATTGGGCAGGAGACACAGCTACCCGCAAATCAACTACCGGTTATGTTTTCCGAGTGAACGGTACTGCGATAAGTTGGAGCAGTCAACTGCAGCGTACCGTGGCAGTATCGTCAGTGGAGGCAGAGTATCAAGCTCTTTCAAGTGCGGTGCGAGAAGCTCTTTGGCTGTCAAAACTGGCTGATGATCTGAAGCTCGGTGGTACTTCTCCAATGATTATCAAGGTTGATTCCCAGGGGGCGATGAATATCAGCAACACCCCTATGACGTCCCAACGGTCAAAACACATTGATGCGGTGCATCATTTCGTCAGAGAGCGGGTTACTAGTGGGGAGGTTGAGCTAAGGTACTGTCCCACGGAGAAGATGGTGGCTGATGTGATGACAAAGGCTTTAGGTGAAGCTAAGTTTGAGTGGTGCCGTGCCTCCATGGGCGTAGCCTAGTGGAGGTTTGCACCGGGGGGCGTGTTAAGTTGTGGACGGTGCAAACCGTCACAGTTACCTATCTAGCAGTTGCAGGGCGGCAGTTGTGACAGGCAGTTGTGCAAGGTGATAGGTGCTGAGCAGCCGCCAAGTGGTAGGAAGTTTCTGGTGGTAGGTGTAGGTAAACCCACTTCCACCAAGTCCGTATATAGATTGCGGACGCGAGCCAGATATAAGATTAGGGCTTCATCTTGTGCCATTTTAAGGGCTGACAGTTCAGCAACAAGCTGAAATTTTCTTGCGTCGCTGCTTGCCGCAAAAACAGCCGCGAGCCTCTCCCATGCTCCCTTGGCGTTGGGCGCTGCTCTGATAATTGCCAAGTGATGATCTTGGACATTTTTGACAAGGATGTTTCTGACCTTGTTTGATGCGGCGATGTCCTCGTCGGTCATTGGTTCGTCTCTCAGCCATCTATCCAGGTTGTTCTCTTGCATCATAGATTGGAATCTGAACGACCACGTAGCATAATTGCTCAGACCTAATGGGTCTGATAACCTATCCTTTCCCATTGTTGCCCGATGTAGGCAGGCGATATGGTCGTTGTTGACCAGAGGCGGCGGTCGCTGTGCTCCGTATTTTGTGGACCAGTATTCGCGTCACGAGTGATTCCTCAATTCTCGCACCACGAGCAGTTGCTGATTCCGGCACTCAGAACTTTTGGCGACTTCAGTTGTAGAGTCAAAGTTGCTAGACTTGTATTTGCCACCACCAATTGAAAGCGCTTGGCCAAAAGGTTGATGCCTATGCCTTGACGAGATAATTACGGCTCAGAAGAGCCGGGGCTCATAACCTCTTGCGAAGATAGGAGCAACCGATGCGAAACGTGGATAGATTACAGGATTATGTATTGACGCAGGAACCGTGTATATTTGGCATAAATAATTATAGTATCAACGTTAGTAACGCGCAAGACTAACTAGAGCAGAGTGCGCATAAACAATATACTCGCGATAATAACTGTACGGCACTCGTCGCGATATCTAACTTACATCGCAGTTACTCGCACCTAAGTAAGAGCTATTACACAACCGTTGCCAAACTGTATTACGATGACGTGAAATCCCGCATAATCGCAACAAGAGAGATAAGTTTGACATTATGAGCATGAACGGAGGAATCATGCGACCCACGGCCAATGGCACGTTAAAATTGGCACCGTCTTGCTGTCCAAACGCCACAGTCACGATCAAAAATGTTAACGTGGCATCTAGCAGCTATGTAAAGGTGATATCTGTTGCATCATTGAGCGAAAAAGGAGGAAAAATTAGGTTTGAGGACCAATCTGTGTACGTGTACATATGCAAGCCATCAGAGCACCGAGAGGACGGCATGTGCAAGCGGGGATGCGAAATTGTCTCGCAAGATGACATGAGAAGAGGGTTTATGGGTGTGGCTCAAAAAGGCCACACACAACAAACGAAGGAGGAATGGAACAGGAGATATGGAAAGGTCGAAGTAGGAAGATTGGATCCTCGTCTGCTGAGTGCAGCAATTGCACCATATCAAGGCAAAGCCGTGAGGAGCATGCATCCGGTCACGAAGATGGATTGGTAGAGCGGATCAGAGGAGGTATGGGTGGAGTTAGGCCGAAGAAGACTCCGAAGGATGTACAGCATGCTGATTCCCAGAGGATCGGTGTGTGTAGGCACAAACCATGTCAAGTTGGACGGATTGGCAGGAGGCTGGCGATGCCCGTGCAGAGGCTGAAGAACATACGGCACAAACCAACGGATCGTAGATCATGACACCCACAAGCAAGAAGATGGACGAGCTGGGTCAAGCAACAGAGCGGATCCGTCAGGGAGAAGACCCGAGCGAGATTGGGTGATACTGGTGCTGATGATGATGTTGATGATGATGGCGAGCACGACGGAAACTATGACGGCAAAAAGGAACTTCGAGGAGTGAAGATGGATATCACGACTACAATGCCGCAGGGCACCAGGACATGTGTCACAGTCAGGTGACGTCAATTTGTGGAGGATGATGGTGTTCATCCCGAGGGGGTGGAGGAGATGGACGGGACGAAACACCATGCTACAGAATATTGGGTACGGGAGAGTGGCACATGAAGCACAATCTGCCTCCTGCTATTGAACATGAGTATCACTCCATGCTGAGCGCATGTTGACACAGGAATAGTAAGGGCAGAGATACCTGTGAACCGATACCGATACCGATACTGATACCTGTGAACCGATAGCACCAGAGACAACCGTGTATGAAAGGTACTGGAGGTACTAGTACGGGAAGTAGCCGCATGGGAGCTACGGGAAGTAGTACGGGAAGTAGCCGCATATGGTTCGAGAGATACAGGAAATACTTAATGAACTGGATATAGTGATGGGCATTGGTACAAGTTGTTGGGTAATCTAGGATGTTCCCTTCTTATGGTTTTACATATACTTTGTTTCCTTAATTGTTTGTTATTCCATTCAAGCAACTATACACTGCTAGTGCCTTCCTTTGTTGTAACATTTTTTCAATTCATCCGCGTCGTATCTGTTACCCTATTCAAAAGAGCAAGTAAGGGCCAGTAAAATTTCGTTTCAACACAAGAAAGTGCCCATCATACTGAGAAAATTTCCAGTAAAACACCACAAAAAGTTGCAAGCAGTTCAAAATGAAATTAAAAACGATGAAAAGCTATATTGGTACAGCCATATCAAAAGCACATTTTACATTTCACAGCCGGCACCATGATGAATGGTTCTGACGATTTGCTTTTCCTGTTACATAAGCAGTCTTACTTTTCGAAGCCATTTTGATTTTTGTTATGAAAATATTCAACTGTACAGTACAAATGAGGGCAGTTTTATTTCGTTGATACAAAAGTAAAGTCCTCACTTTGAGTATAAAGAACTGACATGCAATTTATACAAATATATGCACGCACAATATACTGGCTAGTATAAAACTATTTCAAAACGGTGAAAAACGTGACTATACAAGCAGTTTAGCATTTTACAGCCGGCACAATTATGATTTATGGTTTTGACGGACATTGAAATATTCAGTTGTACAGGAACTATATGGGCAAGTTAAAGTTCATTTTACCACGAGAAAGTCCCCACATTTAAAATAAGCAACTGAAATACACAAACTAGATGCAAGTTGTTCAAACACCAGAAGAAGGTGAAAAACTAAAACTAAATTGCTTACACAATTACAGCATTTTACATAATTACACATTTATATTTTTTGCAGTTTAGTTTTATCGGTTTTCAGCATGCTTGTCCACGGCGTCAACCCTGCTCTCGTCGTGGTTGTCCTCCATCTTCATCGTATAAATGCTGTACGTGCTTATCATTGCCGTGCTGGATTCCGTTGTGCTCGCCATCATCACAGTAAGCAGCAGCAGTTGTAGCATCCAATCTTGCTCTGGTTCATTCCTACCGGCAGGCGAGATCGGTTTCGGCCTACTACTTATCCCCAAAACGGTCGCTATTTTCCAAAACGTCCAGCTCTACACGGTTCGTTCCTACATCACATTGCTTCTCAACTTTCGCCAATCCATTCGGCCGGTTTATCCACATGCCATGTCGCGTCACAACATGCGACCCATCCACGTTCTGTTTCTTGTATCTTGTCTCTTCACGTTCTCGCAATTTTGCAATGGAGGGCTTGGAAAGGTTTGTTGAGAATGGATTAGTGAAGGGGATTGACATGAAGTCGAGAAAGGCATCCATTTCCGTGAAGTGCAGCGAATGCACCATGTCAAGGCGAAACCGTGTGGTGCATGCATCTGGTCACGAATCTGAGAAGCCAGTAGAGCGGATACATGATGTGCGTGGAACTATGCCGAAGAAGACCGCGAAGGATGTGCGGCATGCACGCGAAACTATACGACCAAGCAGCGTAGCTATTAAGCCCTAAAGTCTCGGCCAACCTGTATTTTCCCACATCGCAAATGTCGGCGGCTTGTCGTCACGTCCGTCATCATGCACATGCAACATGCACATGCATCTAGTCACGTACCGAGAAGCCAGTAGAGCGGATACGAGTGGATACGAGATATGTGTGGAACTTGTTGAGAATGAGCAACACTCATAAAGTTAAGAATGTCAGATCAAGTAATACAGCCCAGGGAGGGGCCGGGCGCTTTGCTGACTATAACAGGTTATGAGCCCCGCCTGGGCGCTCTGAGATAAGCACGAACATCATGGGCAAGGACAAGTCGGCAGAACCCCTCGATCTCAACAACTACTCTACATGGGCCTATCGGTTTGAGAACCTGTGTGCTGAGCACAACTTGAAGAGGGCTCTATTGACAGAGCCAGTTACAGATGTGGAGGTCACAGCATCAGAGCGAGTGAAGACACTGTTGGTGAAGAATGTGAAGGACTGTCATCTACCAGTCATCAAGGCATCGCCGAACGCCAAGATGGCGTGGGATGGCCTTGCTGCGATTTTTTCTGCCAACAACCATGCCCGCAGATCTCAGCTGCGTCAGGAGTATACTAAGCTGGCAATCAAGAAGGGAGAGGCCCTACCGGTGTACCTTTCAAGAGTGCGGGAGTTACATACAGATCTGCTGAAGGTGGGCCAAGCCATCAGTGAACAGGACATGGCGTACGCGATGCTGACGGGTCTACCTCAAAAGTACGAGGTGATGGTGTCTGTGTTAACGACACAGTCTGGTGAGCTTACGCTGTCTAGCGTTACCGTGCAACTGCTGGCATTCGAAGCTAGGGTAGGGAGCGGGCATGATGCCTCTACCAGCTCGTCTGCCTTTGTCAGTGCGGGTAGGGGAAGCTCAACCACAGGAAGTGCGCCCCGACGTGGAGGAAGCCACGTCTGCGGCGGATCACGGGAGCCACCGCAGTGCTGGAACTGCGGACAGCCCGGGCATCTGGAGAGGGGGTGCCTTGCACCCAGGATGGCCCAGAGGACTGGCTCACCGGACTCGGCGCCTATAGGACCTAGATATGAGTCGGGCGGCCTGGAGCGTGCAAGAATGGGCGGCCATGGAGAGGCCGCGGGTGGGTCCAGCTCAGGGAGCGACCGCCAAGGTTATGGCCGGCACAACCATGTGGAAGGTGCCGGCGCCAGGAGCAATGCTAGCCCGAAGAACTTTGCTTTTGTGGCATCAGAGTCTGACCGTATGAAAGGTTGGTACCTGGATTCTGGTGCATCCCATCATCTGACATATGATGCAGAACAGCTAATTGATATCCGCGAGCTGGCAGAGTCAGAGAAATTTGAGATTCTGAGCGTAAACGGGGGGATAATCAGGCCTACAGCAGTAGGGACCCTGAGGCTTGTCTCCATGGTTACCATGGCCGCGTTGACGGTGCATGAGGTGTATCTTGTTCCTGACAGCTTTGCGAATGTGCTGTCAGTTGCTGCCCTGGACCAGAAGGGCGGGTCAGTCTGCTTTGAGAATGGTGAAGTCACTTTGCTCAAGGATGGTGAGAAAATCTTGACGGGCAAGCGCTGTGAAAATTTGTATGCCCTAGCATGTATTTTGATTCCCAGGTCTGCTTTCAGGTCAATGGCCGAACAGCCTTTTGGTGGAGTTGCTCACAGGAAGTCTGCATCAGAGTCAATGGACCTGTGGCACCGCCGGTATGGACACCTTGGCCTGGGTAATCTTGAGAGGTTGGTGGGTGAAGGCATGGCGGCAGGGGTGCGTTTTGCCCCAGAGCCGGTGAACGGTGCAGAAGATGCAGGGTTGTGCGAGCCGTGTGTGATGTCGAGGCAGCGCCGAGGGCCCTTCCCGTCCACTGGGCATAAGGCTGCCCAACCACTTGCTCTTATTCATCTTGATGTTTGTGGCCCAATGCCTGCGCCAACACCAAATGGTTCTCTCGCTACCTAACTGTTCTGCTGGATGACTGCACTGTTTTTTCGGCTGTAGCCTTCACACTTACCAAAGAGGCGGTGAAGGACAAGGTGGTAACTATGGTGAATCAACTGGAGACATACAGTGGCTTTCGGGTCAAGGAGGTGCGATCTGATCGAGGGGGTGAGTTTATCAACAGTCCCCTGCAGGAGTTTTTCCGTACGAAAGGGATTAGGCATGGTCCTACGGTGGGGTATGCACCTGAGCAGAATGGGGCTGCTGAACTCTTGAATAGGACTTTGTTAGAGAAGATGCGTGCTCTGTTGGCCGAGTCTCAACTGCCTCAATGCATGTGGGCTGAGGCTGTGTCTACGGTGAATTATCTCCGGAATGTTTCACCAGTCTCCGGCTTGCCGTGCACCCCCTATGAAGCTTTCTTAGGGGAGCAGCCCGATGTGAGTCACCTGCGTGTGTTTGGCTGTACGGCATATGTTCATATTCCCAAGGAGAAGCGTAACAAGTTAGATCCAGTGAGCCGCAAGGGTGTCCTGGTTGGGTATGGCGATGCAGGCCAGTACCGCGTCATGTTTCCTAACCATGTAGTGTCTGTGCACACTGATGTCACCTTTGATGAGCGGAATGTTGGCCTGCAATCTCCTAGGCAAGCTGGTCGTGTGCAGAAAACGGTAAGATGGCAGAATCCAGTTGCGGGTAATTGGGATTCTGACAGTGATGACGAGGATGACTGTGAACCGGCCCCCCAAACCCAGGGTGGCGCATCACCGTCCCCCGGTGCTGGGGGCTCCGGGGATAACAGTAACGGCCCAGCCGGGGGTGCTAATACTTCGGGTGCAGGCCCCTCAGTGAGCTCACCTGGTGCTGGCCCATCTGTGGGTGCTGCTGATGCCAGGGAAGGTTTTGCATCTAGGTATCCTGTGCGTGATCGCAAACGGCCTTCTGAGTGGTGGCGCAATGAGGAACCTAGGTCAGTTACAGGCTGGGTCCATGTGGCGGCAGCCACCGGGGAGTCTGAGCCCAAGACCTATGCTGAAGCGATGTCTGGGGCACAGGCCAGTGAGTGGAAGACTATGGATGACGAGATTAGCTCTCAGTTGGCTAATGGGACCTGGACCTTGGAAAAAAACCCCACTTGGCACCAAGCTGATTCCGTGTCGCTGGGTTTTTAAGGTTAAGCGCAACCAGGATGGTAGTGTTGAGTGGTTCAAGGCGCGCTTAGTAGCAAAAGGCTTCGTACAGCCCGAGGGGGTGGATTATGGTGAGCTTTTTGCACCGACATCCCGTGGCTCATCTTTTCGAGCCCTCCTAGTGGTTGCGGCGGCTAGGAAGATGCCCATCCACCAACTAGATGTGACAACTGCGTTTTTGAATGGGGAATTGAAGGAGGATCTTTGGATGGAGCAGCCACCGGGGTATGAGTCGGAGACCCCAAATCTAGCGTGTCACCTGCATAAGTCCATATATGGCCTGAAGCAGGCACCACGGTGCTGGTATGACAAGCTGTGTGAGAAGTTTGCAGAGATTGGGCTGCTCCCATCTAAGTCAGATCCGGCTATGTTTCTGAAGGTTGATGAGAGGGGAGTAGTGATTGCACTGGTTCATGTGGATGATACATGTGTGGCGTCAGATGACTTAGAACTGGCGCGGGAAGTGAAAAAAGCAATTGGCCAGTGCTTCAAGATTCGAGACCTTGGGGAGGCCCGGGTATTTCTGGGCATGGATATTCATCATGAGAAAAATGGTGATATTTTATTGAGTCAGTCTCGGTATATTGAGCAGCTCTTGGAACGGCACAACATGCTGGACGCCAAAGATCGGGCTACTCCTCTGGCAATGGGTACAAGGGCTACTCCAGTGACTGATGAAAGCGAACTGCTGGAGGACCCAACACCTTACCGAGCTCTCGTGGGAGAACTCAACTACCTTGCAGTAAGCACGCGCCCCGACCTGGCTTATGCCCTGAGTGTGCTTTCCCGGTCCATGTCTAAGCCTACCCGCGCTGCAATGAGTGCGGCAAAGGGGGTGCTGAGGTACCTGGCGGGTATTCAAGAGATGGGTCTTCGGTTTCCTGGAGGACAAGGGCTACAGCTGGATGGCTACAGTGACTCAGATTGGGCAGGAGACACAGCTACCCGCAAATCAACTACCGGTTATGTTTTCCGAGTGAACGGTACTGCGATAAGTTGGAGCAGTCAACTGCAGCGTACCGTGGCAGTATCGTCAGTGGAGGCAGAGTATCAAGCTCTTTCAAGTGCGGTGCGAGAAGCTCTTTGGCTGTCAAAACTGGCTGATGATCTGAAGCTCGGTGGTACTTCTCCAGTGATTATCAAGGTTGATTCCCAGGGGGCGATGAATATCAGCAACACCCCTATGACGTCCCAACGGTCAAAACACATTGATGCGGTGCATCATTTCGTCAGAGAGCGGGTTACTAGTGGGGAGGTTGAGCTAAGGTACTGTCCCACGGAGAAGATGGTGGCTGATGTGATGACAAAGGCTTTAGGTGAAGCTAGGTTTGAGTGGTGCCGTGCCTCTATGGGTGTAGCCTAGTGGAGGTTTGCACCGAGGGGGCGTGTTAAGTTGTGGACGGTGCAAACCGTCACAGTTACCTATCTAGCAGTTGCAGGGCGGCAGTTGTGACAGGCAGTTGTGCAAGGTGATAGGTGCTGAGCAGCCGCCAAGTGGTAGGAAGATTCTGGTGGTAGGTGTAGGTAAACCCACTTCCACCAAGTCCGTATATAGATTGCGGACGCGAGCCAGATATAAGATTAGGGCTTCATTTTGTGCCATTTTAAGGGCTGACAGTTCAGCAACAAGCTGAGATTTTCTTGCGTCGCTGCTTGCCGCAAAAACAGCCGCGAGCCTCTCCCATGCTCCCTTGGCGTTGGGCGCTGCTCTGATAATTGCCAAGTGATGATCTTGGACATTTTTGACAAGGATGTTTCTGACCTTGTTTGACGCGGTGATGTCCTCGTCGGTCATTGGTTCGTCTCTCAGCCATCTATCCAGGTTGTTCTCTTGCATCATAGATTGGAATCTGAACGACCACGTAGCATAATTGCTCAGACCTAATGGGTCTGATAACCTATCCTTGCCCATTGTTGCCCGATGTAGGCAGGCGATATGGTCGTTGTTGACCAGAGGCGGCGGTCGCTGTGCTCCGTATTTTGTGGACCAGTATTCGCGTCACGAGTGATTCCTCAATTCTCGCACCACGAGCAGTCGCTGATTCCGGCACTCAGAACTTTTGGCGACTTCAGTTGTAGAGTCAAAGTTGCTAGACTTGTATTTGCCACCACCAATTGAAAGCGCTTGGCCAAAAGGTTGATGCCTATGCCTTGACGAGATAATTACGGCTCAGAAGAGCCGGGGCTCATAACCTCTTGCGAAGATAGGAGCAACCGATGCGAAACGTGGATAGATTACAGGATTATGTATTGACGCAGGAACCGTGTATATTTGGCATAAATAATTATAGTATCAACGTTAGTAACGCGCAAGACTAACTAGAGCAGAGTGCGCATAAACAATATACTCGCGATAATAACTGTACGGCACTCGTCGCGATATCTAACTTACATCGCAGTTACTCGCACCTAAGTAAGAGCTATTACACAACCGTTGCCAAACTGTATTACGATGACGTGAAATCCCGCATAATCGCAACAAGAGAGATAAGTTTGACATTATGAGCATGAACGGAGGAATCATGCGACCCACGGCCAATGGCACGTTAAAATTGGCACCGTCTTGCTGTCCAAACGCCACAGTCACGATCAAAAATGTTAACGTGGCATCTAGCAGCTATGTAAAGGTGATATCTGTTGCATCATTGAGCGAAAAAGGAGGAAAAATTAGGTTTGAGGACCAATCTGTGTACGTGTACATATGCAAGCCATCAGAGCACCGAGAGGACGGCATGTGCAAGCGGGGATGCGAAATTGTCTCGCAAGATGACATGAGAAGAGGGTTTATGGGTGTGGCTCAAAAAGGCCACACACAACAAACGAAGGAGGAATGGAACAGGAGATATGGAAAGGTCGAAGTAGGAAGATTGGATCCTCGTCTGCTGAGTGCAGCAATTGCACCATATCAAGGCAAAGCCGTGAGGAGCATGCATCCGGTCACGAAGATGGATTGGTAGAGCGGATCAGAGGAGGTATGGGTGGAGTTAGGCCGAAGAAGACTCCGAAGGATGTACAGCATGCTGATTCCCAGAGGATCGGTGTGTGTAGGCACAAACCATGTCAAGTTGGACGGATTGGCAGGAGGCTGGCGATGCCCGTGCAGAGGCTGAAGAACATACGGCACAAACCAACGGATCGTAGATCATGACACCCACAAGCAAGAAGATGGACGAGCTGGGTCAAGCAACAGAGCGGATCCGTCAGGGAGAAGACCCGAGCGAGATTGGGTGATACTGGTGCTGATGATGATGTTGATGATGATGGCGAGCACGACGGAAACTATGACGGCAAAAAGGAACTTCGAGGAGTGAAGATGGATATCACGACTACAATGCCGCAGGGCACCAGGACATGTGTCACAGTCAGGTGACGTCAATTTGTGGAGGATGATGGTGTTCATCCCGAGGGGGTGGAGGAGATGGACGGGACGAAACACCATGCTACAGAATATTGGGTACGGGAGAGTGGCACATGAAGCACAATCTGCCTCCTGCTATTGAACATGAGTATCACTCCATGCTGAGCGCATGTTGACACAGGAATAGTAAGGGCAGAGATACCTGTGAACCGATACCGATACTGATACTGATACCTGTGAACCGATAGCACCAGAGGCAACCGTGTATGAAAGGTACTGGAGGTACTAGTACGGGAAGTAGCCGCATGGGAGCTACGGGAAGTAGTACGGGAAGTAGCCGCATATGGTTCGAGAGATACAGGAAATACTTAATGAACTGGATATAGTGATGGGCATTGGTACAAGTTGTTGGGTAATCTAGGATGTTCCCTTCTTATGGTTTTACATATACTTTGTTTCCTTAATTGTTTGTTATTCCATTCAAGCAACTATACACTGCTAGTGCCTTCCTTTGTTGTAACATTTTTTCAATTCATCCGCGTCGTATCTGTTACCCTATTCAAAAGAGCAAGTAAGGGCCAGTAAAATTTCGTTTCAACACAAGAAAGTGCCCATCATACTGAGAAAATTTCCAGTAAAACACCACAAAAAGTTGCAAGCAGTTCAAAATGAAATTAAAAACGATGAAAAGCTATATTGGTACAGCCATATCAAAAGCACATTTTACATTTCACAGCCGGCACCATGATGAATGGTTCTGACGATTTGCTTTTCCTGTTACATAAGCAGTCTTACTTTTCGAAGCCATTTTGATTTTTGTTATGAAAATATTCAACTGTACAGTACAAATGAGGGCAGTTTTATTTCGTTGATACAAAAGTAAAGTCCTCACTTTGAGTATAAAGAACTGACATGCAATTTATACAAATATATGCACGCACAATATACTGGCTAGTATAAAACTATTTCAAAACGGTGAAAAACGTGACTATACAAGCAGTTTAGCATTTTACAGCCGGCACAATTATGATTTATGGTTTTGACGGACATTGAAATATTCAGTTGTACAGGAACTATATGGGCAAGTTAAAGTTCATTTTACCACGAGAAAGTCCCCACATTTAAAATAAGCAACTGAAATACACAAACTAGATGCAAGTTGTTCAAACACCAGAAGAAGGTGAAAAACTAAAACTAAATTGCTTACACAATTACAGCATTTTACATAATTACACATTTATATTTTTTGCAGTTTAGTTTTATCGGTTTTCAGCATGCTTGTCCACGGCGTCAACCCTGCTCTCGTCGTGGTTGTCCTCCATCTTCATCGTATAAATGCTGTACGTGCTTATCATTGCCGTGCTGGATTCCGTTGTGCTCGCCATCATCACAGTAAGCAGCAGCAGTTGTAGCATCCAATCTTGCTCTGGTTCATTCCTACCGGCAGGCGAGATCGGTTTCGGCCTACTACTTATCCCCAAAACGGTCGCTATTTTCCAAAACGTCCAGCTCTACACGGTTCGTTCCTACATCACATTGCTTCTCAACATGCCATGTCGCGTCACAACATGCGACCCATCCACGTTCTGTTTCTTGTATCTTGTCTCTTCACGTTCTCGCAATTTTGCAATGGAGGGCTTGGAAAGGTTTGTTGAGAATGGATTAGTGAAGGGGATTGACATGAAGTCGAGAAAGGCATCCATTTCCGTGAAGTGCAGCGAATGCACCATGTCAAGGCGAAACCGTGTGGTGCATGCATCTGGTCACGAATCTGAGAAGCCAGTAGAGCGGATACATGATGTGCGTGGAACTATGCCGAAGAAGACCGCGAAGGATGTGCGGCATGCACACGAAACTATACGACCAAGCAGCGTAGCTATTAAGCCCTAAAGGCTCGGCCAACCTGTATTTTCCCACATTGCAAATGTCGGCGGCTTGTCGTCACGTCCGTCATGATGCACATGCAACATGCACATGCATCTAGTCACGTACCGAGAAGCCAGTAGAGCGGATACGAGTGGATACGAGATATGTGTGGAACTTGTTGAGAATGAGCAACACTCATAAAGTTAAGAATGTCAGATCAAGTAATACAGCCCAGGGAGGGGCCGGGCGCTTTGCTGACTATAACAGGTTATGAGCCCCGCCTGGGCGCTCTGAGATAAGCACGAACATCATGGGCAAGGACAAGTCGGCAGAACCCCTCGATCTCAACAACTACTCTACATGGGCCTATCGGTTTGAGAACCTGTGTGCTGAGCACAACTTGAAGAGGGCTCTATTGACAGAGCCAGTTACAGATGTGGAGGTCACAGCATCAGAGCGAGTGAAGACACTGTTGGTGAAGAATGTGAAGGACTGTCATCTACCAGTCATCAAGGCATCGCCGAACGCCAAGATGGCGTGGGATGGCCTTGCTGCGATTTTTTCTGCCAACAACCATGCCCGCAGATCTCAGCTGCGTCAGGAGTATACTAAGCTGGCAATCAAGAAGGGAGAGGCCCTACCGGTGTACCTTTCAAGAGTGCGGGAGTTACATACAGATCTGCTGAAGGTGGGCCAAGCCATCAGTGAACAGGACATGGCGTACCGATGCTGACGGGTCTACCTCAAAAGTACGAGGTGATGGTGTCTGTGTTAACGACACAGTCTGGTGAGCTTACGCTGTCTAGCGTTACCGTGCAACTGCTGGCATTCGAAGCTAGGGTAGGGAGCGGGCATGATGCCTCTACCAGCTCGTCTGCCTTTGTCAGTGCGGGTAGGGGAAGCTCAACCACAGGAAGTGCGCCCCGACGTGGAGGAAGCCACGTCTGCGGCGGATCACGGGAGCCACCGCAGTGCTGGAACTGCGGACAGCCCGGGCATCTGGAGAGGGGGTGCCTTGCACCCAGGATGGCCCAGAGGACTGGCTCACCGGACTCGGCGCCTATAGGACCTAGATATGAGTCGGGCGGCCTGGAGCGTGCAAGAATGGGCGGCCATGGAGAGGCCACGGGTGGGTCCAGCTCAGGGAGCGACCGCCAAGGTTATGGCCGGCACAACCATGTGGAAGGTGCCGGCGCCAGGAGCAATGCTAGCCCGAAGAACTTTGCTTTTGTGGCATCAGAGTCTGACCGTATGAAAGGTTGGTACCTGGATTCTGGTGCATCCCATCATCTGACATATGATGCAGAACAGCTAATTGATATCCGCGAGCTGGCAGAGTCAGAGAAATTTGAGATTCTGAGCGTAAACGGGGGGATAATCAGGCCTACAGCAGTAGGGACCCTGAGGCTTGTCTCCATGGTTACCATGGCCGCGTTGACGGTGCATGAGGTGTATCTTGTTCCTGACAGCTTTGCGAATGTGCTGTCAGTTGCTGCCCTGGACCAGAAGGGCGGGTCAGTCTGCTTTGAGAATGGTGAAGTCACTTTGCTCAAGGATGGTGAGAAAATCTTGACGGGCAAGCGCTGTGAAAATTTGTATGCCCTAGCATGTATTTTGATTCCCAGGTCTGCTTTCAGGTCAATGGCCGAACAGCCTTTTGGTGGAGTTGCTCACAGGAAGTCTGCATCAGAGTCAATGGACCTGTGGCACCGCCGGTATGGACACCTTGGCCTGGGTAATCTTGAGAGGTTGGTGGGTGAAGGCATGGCGGCAGGGGTGCGTTTTGCCCCAGAGCCGGTGAACGGTGCAGAAGATGCAGGGTTGTGCGAGCCGTGTGTGATGTCGAGGCAGCGCCGAGGGCCCTTCCCGTCCACTGGGCATAAGGCTGCCCAACCACTTGCTCTTATTCATCTTGATGTTTGTGGCCCAATGCCTGCGCCAACACCAAATGGTTCTCTCGCTACCTAACTGTTCTGCTGGATGACTGCACTGTTTTTTCGGCTGTAGCCTTCACACTTACCAAAGAGGCGGTGAAGGACAAGGTGGTAACTATGGTGAATCAACTGGAGACATACAGTGGCTTTCGGGTCAAGGAGGTGCGATCTGATCGAGGGGGTGAGTTTATCAACAGTCCCCTGCAGGAGTTTTTCCGTACGAAAGGGATTAGGCATGGTCCTACGGTGGGGTATGCACCTGAGCAGAATGGGGCTGCTGAACTCTTGAATAGGACTTTGTTAGAGAAGATGCGTGCTCTGTTGGCCGAGTCTCAACTGCCTCAATGCATGTGGGCTGAGGCTGTGTCTACGGTGAATTATCTCCGGAATGTTTCACCAGTCTCCGGCTTGCCGTGCACCCCCTATGAAGCTTTCTTAGGGGAGCAGCCCGATGTGAGTCACCTGCGTGTGTTTGGCTGTACGGCATATGTTCATATTCCCAAGGAGAAGCGTAACAAGTTAGATCCAGTGAGCCGCAAGGGTGTCCTGGTTGGGTATGGCGATGCAGGCCAGTACCGCGTCATGTTTCCTAACCATGTAGTGTCTGTGCACACTGATGTCACCTTTGATGAGCGGAATGTTGGCCTGCAATCTCCTAGGCAAGCTGGTCGTGTGCAGAAAACGGTAAGATGGCAGAATCCAGTTGCGGGTAATTGGGATTCTGACAGTGATGACGAGGATGACTGTGAACCGGCCCCCCAAACCCAGGGTGGCGCATCACCGTCCCCCGGTGCTGGGGGCTCCGGGGATAACAGTAACGGCCCAGCCGGGGGTGCTAATACTTCGGGTGCAGGCCCCTCAGTGAGCTCACCTGGTGCTGGCCCATCTGTGGGTGCTGCTGATGCCAGGGAAGGTTTTGCATCTAGGTATCCTGTGCGTGATCGCAAACGGCCTTCTGAGTGGTGGCGCAATGAGGAACCTAGGTCAGTTACAGGCTGGGTCCATGTGGCGGCAGCCACCGGGGAGTCTGAGCCCAAGACCTATGCTGAAGCGATGTCTGGGGCACAGGCCAGTGAGTGGAAGACTATGGATGACGAGATTAGCTCTCAGTTGGCTAATGGGACCTGGACCTTGGAAAAAAACCCCACTTGGCACCAAGCTGATTCCGTGTCGCTGGGTTTTTAAGGTTAAGCGCAACCAGGATGGTAGTGTTGAGTGGTTCAAGGCGCGCTTAGTAGCAAAAGGCTTCGTACAGCCCGAGGGGGTGGATTATGGTGAGCTTTTTGCACCGACATCCCGTGGCTCATCTTTTCGAGCCCTCCTAGTGGTTGCGGCGGCTAGGAAGATGCCCATCCACCAACTAGATGTGACAACTGCGTTTTTGAATGGGGAATTGAAGGAGGATCTTTGGATGGAGCAGCCACCGGGGTATGAGTCGGAGACCCCAAATCTAGCGTGTCACCTGCATAAGTCCATATATGGCCTGAAGCAGGCACCACGGTGCTGGTATGACAAGCTGTGTGAGAAGTTTGCAGAGATTGGGCTGCTCCCATCTAAGTCAGATCCGGCTATGTTTCTGAAGGTTGATGAGAGGGGAGTAGTGATTGCACTGGTTCATGTGGATGATACATGTGTGGCGTCAGATGACTTAGAACTGGCGCGGGAAGTGAAAAAAGCAATTGGCCAGTGCTTCAAGATTCGAGACCTTGGGGAGGCCCGGGTATTTCTGGGCATGGATATTCATCATGAGAAAAATGGTGATATTTTATTGAGTCAGTCTCGGTATATTGAGCAGCTCTTGGAACGGCACAACATGCTGGACGCCAAAGATCGGGCTACTCCTCTGGCAATGGGTACAAGGGCTACTCCAGTGACTGATGAAAGCGAACTGCTGGAGGACCCAACACCTTACCGAGCTCTCGTGGGAGAACTCAACTACCTTGCAGTAAGCACGCGCCCCGACCTGGCTTATGCCCTGAGTGTGCTTTCCCGGTCCATGTCTAAGCCTACCCGCGCTGCAATGAGTGCGGCAAAGGGGGTGCTGAGGTACCTGGCGGGTATTCAAGAGATGGGTCTTCGGTTTCCTGGAGGACAAGGGCTACAGCTGGATGGCTACAGTGACTCAGATTGGGCAGGAGACACAGCTACCCGCAAATCAACTACCGGTTATGTTTTCCGAGTGAACGGTACTGCGATAAGTTGGAGCAGTCAACTGCAGCGTACCGTGGCAGTATCGTCAGTGGAGGCAGAGTATCAAGCTCTTTCAAGTGCGGTGCGAGAAGCTCTTTGGCTGTCAAAACTGGCTGATGATCTGAAGCTCGGTGGTACTTCTCCAGTGATTATCAAGGTTGATTCCCAGGGGGCGATGAATATCAGCAACACCCCTATGACGTCCCAACGGTCAAAACACATTGATGCGGTGCATCATTTCGTCAGAGAGCGGGTTACTAGTGGGGAGGTTGAGCTAAGGTACTGTCCCACGGAGAAGATGGTGGCTGATGTGATGACAAAGGCTTTAGGTGAAGCTAGGTTTGAGTGGTGCCGTGCCTCTATGGGTGTAGCCTAGTGGAGGTTTGCACCGAGGGGGCGTGTTAAGTTGTGGACGGTGCAAACCGTCACAGTTACCTATCTAGCAGTTGCAGGGCGGCAGTTGTGACAGGCAGTTGTGCAAGGTGATAGGTGCTGAGCAGCCGCCAAGTGGTAGGAAGATTCTGGTGGTAGGTGTAGGTAAACCCACTTCCACCAAGTCCGTATATAGATTGCGGACGCGAGCCAGATATAAGATTAGGGCTTCATTTTGTGCCATTTTAAGGGCTGACAGTTCAGCAACAAGCTGAGATTTTCTTGCGTCGCTGCTTGCCGCAAAAACAGCCGCGAGCCTCTCCCATGCTCCCTTGGCGTTGGGCGCTGCTCTGATAATTGCCAAGTGATGATCTTGGACATTTTTGACAAGGATGTTTCTGACCTTGTTTGACGCGGTGATGTCCTCGTCGGTCATTGGTTCGTCTCTCAGCCATCTATCCAGGTTGTTCTCTTGCATCATAGATTGGAATCTGAACGACCACGTAGCATAATTGCTCAGACCTAATGGGTCTGATAACCTATCCTTGCCCATTGTTGCCCGATGTAGGCAGGCGATATGGTCGTTGTTGACCAGAGGCGGCGGTCGCTGTGCTCCGTATTTTGTGGACCAGTATTCGCGTCACGAGTGATTCCTCAATTCTCGCACCACGAGCAGTCGCTGATTCCGGCACTCAGAACTTTTGGCGACTTCAGTTGTAGAGTCAAAGTTGCTAGACTTGTATTTGCCACCACCAATTGAAAGCGCTTGGCCAAAAGGTTGATGCCTATGCCTTGACGAGATAATTACGGCTCAGAAGAGCCGGGGCTCATAACCTCTTGCGAAGATAGGAGCAACCGATGCGAAACGTGGATAGATTACAGGATTATGTATTGACGCAGGAACCGTGTATATTTGGCATAAATAATTATAGTATCAACGTTAGTAACGCGCAAGACTAACTAGAGCAGAGTGCGCATAAACAATATACTCGCGATAATAACTGTACGGCACTCGTCGCGATATCTAACTTACATCGCAGTTACTCGCACCTAAGTAAGAGCTATTACACAACCGTTGCCAAACTGTATTACGATGACGTGAAATCCCGCATAATCGCAACAAGAGAGATAAGTTTGACATTATGAGCATGAACGGAGGAATCATGCGACCCACGGCCAATGGCACGTTAAAATTGGCACCGTCTTGCTGTCCAAACGCCACAGTCACGATCAAAAATGTTAACGTGGCATCTAGCAGCTATGTAAAGGTGATATCTGTTGCATCATTGAGCGAAAAAGGAGGAAAAATTAGGTTTGAGGACCAATCTGTGTACGTGTACATATGCAAGCCATCAGAGCACCGAGAGGACGGCATGTGCAAGCGGGGATGCGAAATTGTCTCGCAAGATGACATGAGAAGAGGGTTTATGGGTGTGGCTCAAAAAGGCCACACACAACAAACGAAGGAGGAATGGAACAGGAGATATGGAAAGGTCGAAGTAGGAAGATTGGATCCTCGTCTGCTGAGTGCAGCAATTGCACCATATCAAGGCAAAGCCGTGAGGAGCATGCATCCGGTCACGAAGATGGATTGGTAGAGCGGATCAGAGGAGGTATGGGTGGAGTTAGGCCGAAGAAGACTCCGAAGGATGTACAGCATGCTGATTCCCAGAGGATCGGTGTGTGTAGGCACAAACCATGTCAAGTTGGACGGATTGGCAGGAGGCTGGCGATGCCCGTGCAGAGGCTGAAGAACATACGGCACAAACCAACGGATCGTAGATCATGACACCCACAAGCAAGAAGATGGACGAGCTGGGTCAAGCAACAGAGCGGATCCGTCAGGGAGAAGACCCGAGCGAGATTGGGTGATACTGGTGCTGATGATGATGTTGATGATGATGGCGAGCACGACGGAAACTATGACGGCAAAAAGGAACTTCGAGGAGTGAAGATGGATATCACGACTACAATGCCGCAGGGCACCAGGACATGTGTCACAGTCAGGTGACGTCAATTTGTGGAGGATGATGGTGTTCATCCCGAGGGGGTGGAGGAGATGGACGGGACGAAACACCATGCTACAGAATATTGGGTACGGGAGAGTGGCACATGAAGCACAATCTGCCTCCTGCTATTGAACATGAGTATCACTCCATGCTGAGCGCATGTTGACACAGGAATAGTAAGGGCAGAGATACCTGTGAACCGATACCGATACTGATACTGATACCTGTGAACCGATAGCACCAGAGGCAACCGTGTATGAAAGGTACTGGAGGTACTAGTACGGGAAGTAGCCGCATGGGAGCTACGGGAAGTAGTACGGGAAGTAGCCGCATATGGTTCGAGAGATACAGGAAATACTTAATGAACTGGATATAGTGATGGGCATTGGTACAAGTTGTTGGGTAATCTAGGATGTTCCCTTCTTATGGTTTTACATATACTTTGTTTCCTTAATTGTTTGTTATTCCATTCAAGCAACTATACACTGCTAGTGCCTTCCTTTGTTGTAACATTTTTTCAATTCATCCGCGTCGTATCTGTTACCCTATTCAAAAGAGCAAGTAAGGGCCAGTAAAATTTCGTTTCAACACAAGAAAGTGCCCATCATACTGAGAAAATTTCCAGTAAAACACCACAAAAAGTTGCAAGCAGTTCAAAATGAAATTAAAAACGATGAAAAGCTATATTGGTACAGCCATATCAAAAGCACATTTTACATTTCACAGCCGGCACCATGATGAATGGTTCTGACGATTTGCTTTTCCTGTTACATAAGCAGTCTTACTTTTCGAAGCCATTTTGATTTTTGTTATGAAAATATTCAACTGTACAGTACAAATGAGGGCAGTTTTATTTCGTTGATACAAAAGTAAAGTCCTCACTTTGAGTATAAAGAACTGACATGCAATTTATACAAATATATGCACGCACAATATACTGGCTAGTATAAAACTATTTCAAAACGGTGAAAAACGTGACTATACAAGCAGTTTAGCATTTTACAGCCGGCACAATTATGATTTATGGTTTTGACGGACATTGAAATATTCAGTTGTACAGGAACTATATGGGCAAGTTAAAGTTCATTTTACCACGAGAAAGTCCCCACATTTAAAATAAGCAACTGAAATACACAAACTAGATGCAAGTTGTTCAAACACCAGAAGAAGGTGAAAAACTAAAACTAAATTGCTTACACAATTACAGCATTTTACATAATTACACATTTATATTTTTTGCAGTTTAGTTTTATCGGTTTTCAGCATGCTTGTCCACGGCGTCAACCCTGCTCTCGTCGTGGTTGTCCTCCATCTTCATCGTATAAATGCTGTACGTGCTTATCATTGCCGTGCTGGATTCCGTTGTGCTCGCCATCATCACAGTAAGCAGCAGCAGTTGTAGCATCCAATCTTGCTCTGGTTCATTCCTACCGGCAGGCGAGATCGGTTTCGGCCTACTACTTATCCCCAAAACGGTCGCTATTTTCCAAAACGTCCAGCTCTACACGGTTCGTTCCTACATCACATTGCTTCTCAACATGCCATGTCGCGTCACAACATGCGACCCATCCACGTTCTGTTTCTTGTATCTTGTCTCTTCACGTTCTCGCAATTTTGCAATGGAGGGCTTGGAAAGGTTTGTTGAGAATGGATTAGTGAAGGGGATTGACATGAAGTCGAGAAAGGCATCCATTTCCGTGAAGTGCAGCGAATGCACCATGTCAAGGCGAAACCGTGTGGTGCATGCATCTGGTCACGAATCTGAGAAGCCAGTAGAGCGGATACATGATGTGCGTGGAACTATGCCGAAGAAGACCGCGAAGGATGTGCGGCATGCACACGAAACTATACGACCAAGCAGCGTAGCTATTAAGCCCTAAAGGCTCGGCCAACCTGTATTTTCCCACATTGCAAATGTCGGCGGCTTGTCGTCACGTCCGTCATGATGCACATGCAACATGCACATGCATCTAGTCACGTACCGAGAAGCCAGTAGAGCGGATACGAGTGGATACGAGATATGTGTGGAACTTGTTGAGAATGAGCAACACTCATAAAGTTAAGAATGTCAGATCAAGTAATACAGCCCAGGGAGGGGCCGGGCGCTTTGCTGACTATAACAGGTTATGAGCCCCGCCTGGGCGCTCTGAGATAAGCACGAACATCATGGGCAAGGACAAGTCGGCAGAACCCCTCGATCTCAACAACTACTCTACATGGGCCTATCGGTTTGAGAACCTGTGTGCTGAGCACAACTTGAAGAGGGCTCTATTGACAGAGCCAGTTACAGATGTGGAGGTCACAGCATCAGAGCGAGTGAAGACACTGTTGGTGAAGAATGTGAAGGACTGTCATCTACCAGTCATCAAGGCATCGCCGAACGCCAAGATGGCGTGGGATGGCCTTGCTGCGATTTTTTCTGCCAACAACCATGCCCGCAGATCTCAGCTGCGTCAGGAGTATACTAAGCTGGCAATCAAGAAGGGAGAGGCCCTACCGGTGTACCTTTCAAGAGTGCGGGAGTTACATACAGATCTGCTGAAGGTGGGCCAAGCCATCAGTGAACAGGACATGGCGTACCGATGCTGACGGGTCTACCTCAAAAGTACGAGGTGATGGTGTCTGTGTTAACGACACAGTCTGGTGAGCTTACGCTGTCTAGCGTTACCGTGCAACTGCTGGCATTCGAAGCTAGGGTAGGGAGCGGGCATGATGCCTCTACCAGCTCGTCTGCCTTTGTCAGTGCGGGTAGGGGAAGCTCAACCACAGGAAGTGCGCCCCGACGTGGAGGAAGCCACGTCTGCGGCGGATCACGGGAGCCACCGCAGTGCTGGAACTGCGGACAGCCCGGGCATCTGGAGAGGGGGTGCCTTGCACCCAGGATGGCCCAGAGGACTGGCTCACCGGACTCGGCGCCTATAGGACCTAGATATGAGTCGGGCGGCCTGGAGCGTGCAAGAATGGGCGGCCATGGAGAGGCCACGGGTGGGTCCAGCTCAGGGAGCGACCGCCAAGGTTATGGCCGGCACAACCATGTGGAAGGTGCCGGCGCCAGGAGCAATGCTAGCCCGAAGAACTTTGCTTTTGTGGCATCAGAGTCTGACCGTATGAAAGGTTGGTACCTGGATTCTGGTGCATCCCATCATCTGACATATGATGCAGAACAGCTAATTGATATCCGCGAGCTGGCAGAGTCAGAGAAATTTGAGATTCTGAGCGTAAACGGGGGGATAATCAGGCCTACAGCAGTAGGGACCCTGAGGCTTGTCTCCATGGTTACCATGGCCGCGTTGACGGTGCATGAGGTGTATCTTGTTCCTGACAGCTTTGCGAATGTGCTGTCAGTTGCTGCCCTGGACCAGAAGGGCGGGTCAGTCTGCTTTGAGAATGGTGAAGTCACTTTGCTCAAGGATGGTGAGAAAATCTTGACGGGCAAGCGCTGTGAAAATTTGTATGCCCTAGCATGTATTTTGATTCCCAGGTCTGCTTTCAGGTCAATGGCCGAACAGCCTTTTGGTGGAGTTGCTCACAGGAAGTCTGCATCAGAGTCAATGGACCTGTGGCACCGCCGGTATGGACACCTTGGCCTGGGTAATCTTGAGAGGTTGGTGGGTGAAGGCATGGCGGCAGGGGTGCGTTTTGCCCCAGAGCCGGTGAACGGTGCAGAAGATGCAGGGTTGTGCGAGCCGTGTGTGATGTCGAGGCAGCGCCGAGGGCCCTTCCCGTCCACTGGGCATAAGGCTGCCCAACCACTTGCTCTTATTCATCTTGATGTTTGTGGCCCAATGCCTGCGCCAACACCAAATGGTTCTCTCGCTACCTAACTGTTCTGCTGGATGACTGCACTGTTTTTTCGGCTGTAGCCTTCACACTTACCAAAGAGGCGGTGAAGGACAAGGTGGTAACTATGGTGAATCAACTGGAGACATACAGTGGCTTTCGGGTCAAGGAGGTGCGATCTGATCGAGGGGGTGAGTTTATCAACAGTCCCCTGCAGGAGTTTTTCCGTACGAAAGGGATTAGGCATGGTCCTACGGTGGGGTATGCACCTGAGCAGAATGGGGCTGCTGAACTCTTGAATAGGACTTTGTTAGAGAAGATGCGTGCTCTGTTGGCCGAGTCTCAACTGCCTCAATGCATGTGGGCTGAGGCTGTGTCTACGGTGAATTATCTCCGGAATGTTTCACCAGTCTCCGGCTTGCCGTGCACCCCCTATGAAGCTTTCTTAGGGGAGCAGCCCGATGTGAGTCACCTGCGTGTGTTTGGCTGTACGGCATATGTTCATATTCCCAAGGAGAAGCGTAACAAGTTAGATCCAGTGAGCCGCAAGGGTGTCCTGGTTGGGTATGGCGATGCAGGCCAGTACCGCGTCATGTTTCCTAACCATGTAGTGTCTGTGCACACTGATGTCACCTTTGATGAGCGGAATGTTGGCCTGCAATCTCCTAGGCAAGCTGGTCGTGTGCAGAAAACGGTAAGATGGCAGAATCCAGTTGCGGGTAATTGGGATTCTGACAGTGATGACGAGGATGACTGTGAACCGGCCCCCCAAACCCAGGGTGGCGCATCACCGTCCCCCGGTGCTGGGGGCTCCGGGGATAACAGTAACGGCCCAGCCGGGGGTGCTAATACTTCGGGTGCAGGCCCCTCAGTGAGCTCACCTGGTGCTGGCCCATCTGTGGGTGCTGCTGATGCCAGGGAAGGTTTTGCATCTAGGTATCCTGTGCGTGATCGCAAACGGCCTTCTGAGTGGTGGCGCAATGAGGAACCTAGGTCAGTTACAGGCTGGGTCCATGTGGCGGCAGCCACCGGGGAGTCTGAGCCCAAGACCTATGCTGAAGCGATGTCTGGGGCACAGGCCAGTGAGTGGAAGACTATGGATGACGAGATTAGCTCTCAGTTGGCTAATGGGACCTGGACCTTGGAAAAAAACCCCACTTGGCACCAAGCTGATTCCGTGTCGCTGGGTTTTTAAGGTTAAGCGCAACCAGGATGGTAGTGTTGAGTGGTTCAAGGCGCGCTTAGTAGCAAAAGGCTTCGTACAGCCCGAGGGGGTGGATTATGGTGAGCTTTTTGCACCGACATCCCGTGGCTCATCTTTTCGAGCCCTCCTAGTGGTTGCGGCGGCTAGGAAGATGCCCATCCACCAACTAGATGTGACAACTGCGTTTTTGAATGGGGAATTGAAGGAGGATCTTTGGATGGAGCAGCCACCGGGGTATGAGTCGGAGACCCCAAATCTAGCGTGTCACCTGCATAAGTCCATATATGGCCTGAAGCAGGCACCACGGTGCTGGTATGACAAGCTGTGTGAGAAGTTTGCAGCGCCTATAGGACCTAGATATGAGTCGGGCGGCCTGGAGCGTGCAAGAATGGGCGGCCATGGAGAGGCCGCGGGTGGGTCCAGCTCAGGGAGCGACCGCCAAGGTTATGGCCGGCACAACCATGTGGAAGGTGCCGGCGCCAGGAGCAATGCTAGCCCGAAGAACTTTGCTTTTGTGGCATCAGAGTCTGACCGTATGAAAGGTTGGTACCTGGATTCTGGTGCATCCCATCATCTGACATATGATGCAGAACAGCTAATTGATATCCGCGAGCTGGCAGAGTCAGAGAAATTTGAGATTCTGAGCGTAAACGGGGGGATAATCAGGCCTACAGCAGTAGGGACCCTGAGGCTTGTCTCCATGGTTACCATGGCCGCGTTGACGGTGCATGAGGTGTATCTTGTTCCTGACAGCTTTGCGAATGTGCTGTCAGTTGCTGCCCTGGACCAGAAGGGCGGGTCAGTCTGCTTTGAGAATGGTGAAGTCACTTTGCTCAAGGATGGTGAGAAAATCTTGACGGGCAAGCGCTGTGAAAATTTGTATGCCCTAGCATGTATTTTGATTCCCAGGTCTGCTTTCAGGTCAATGGCCGAACAGCCTTTTGGTGGAGTTGCTCACAGGAAGTCTGCATCAGAGTCAATGGACCTGTGGCACCACCGGTATGGACACCTTGGCCTGGGTAATCTTGAGAGGTTGGTGGGTGAAGGCATGGCGGCAGGGGTGCGTTTTGCCCCAGAGCCGGTGAACGGTGCAGAAGATGCAGGGTTGTGCGAGCCGTGTGTGATGTCGAGGCAGCGCCGAGGGCCCTTCCCGTCCACTGGGCATAAGGCTGCCCAACCACTTGCTCTTATTCATCTTGATGTTTGTGGCCCAATGCCTGCGCCAACACCAAATGGTTCTCTCGCTACCTAACTGTTCTGCTGGATGACTGCACTGTTTTTTCGGCTGTAGCCTTCACACTTACCAAAGAGGCGGTGAAGGACAAGGTGGTAACTATGGTGAATCAACTGGAGACATACAGTGGCTTTCGGGTCAAGGAGGTGCGATCTGATCGAGGGGGTGAGTTTATCAACAGTCCCCTGCAGGAGTTTTTCCGTACGAAAGGGATTAGGCATGGTCCTACGGTGGCGTATGCACCTGAGCAGAATGGGGCTGCTGAACTCTTGAATAGGACTTTGTTAGAGAAGATGCGTGCTCTGTTGGCCGAGTCTCAACTGCCTCAATGCATGTGGGCTGAGGCTGTGTCTACGGTGAATTATCTCCGGAATGTTTCACCAGTCTCCGGCTTGCCGTGCACCCCCTATGAAGCTTTCTTAGGGGAGCAGCCCGATGTGAGTCACCTGCGTGTGTTTGGCTGTACGGCATATGTTCATATTCCCAAGGAGAAGCGTAACAAGTTAGATCCAGTGAGCCGCAAGGGTGTCCTGGTTGGGTATGGCGATGCAGGCCAGTACCGCGTCATGTTTCCTAACCATGTAGTGTCTGTGCACACTGATGTCACCTTTGATGAGCGGAATGTTGGCCTGCAATCTCCTAGGCAAGCTGGTCGTGTGCAGAAAACGGTAAGATGGCAGAATCCAGTTGCGGGTAATTGGGATTCTGACAGTGATGACGAGGATGACTGTGAACCGGCCCCCCAAACCCAGGGTGGCGCATCACCGTCCCCCGGTGCTGGGGGCTCCGGGGATAACAGTAACGGCCCAGCCGGGGGTGCTAATACTTCGGGTGCAGGCCCCTCAGTGAGCTCACCTGGTGCTGGCCCATCTGTGGGTGCTGCTGATGCCAGGGAAGGTTTTGCATCTAGGTATCCTGTGCGTGATCGCAAACGGCCTTCTGAGTGGTGGCGCAATGAGGAACCTAGGTCAGTTACAGGCTGGGTCCATGTGGCGGCAGCCACCGGGGAGTCTGAGCCCAAGACCTATGCTGAAGCGATGTCTGGGGCACAGGCCAGTGAGTGGAAGACTATGGATGACGAGATTAGCTCTCAGTTGGCTAATGGGACCTGGACCTTGGAAAAAAACCCCACTTGGCACCAAGCCGATTCCGTGTCGCTGGGTTTTTAAGGTTAAGCGCAACCAGGATGGTAGTGTTGAGTGGTTCAAGGCGCGCTTAGTAGCAAAAGGCTTCGTACAGCCCGAGGGGGTGGATTATGGTGAGCTTTTTGCACCGACATCCCGTGGCTCATCTTTTCGAGCCCTCCTAGTGGTTGCGGCGGCTAGGAAGATGCCCATCCACCAACTAGATGTGACAACTGCGTTTTTGAATGGGGAATTGAAGGAGGATCTTTGGATGGAGCAGCCACCGGGGTATGAGTCGGAGACCCCAAATCTAGCGTGTCACCTGCATAAGTCCATATATGGCCTGAAGCAGGCACCACGGTGCTGGTATGACAAGCTGTGTGAGAAGTTTGCAGAGATTGGGCTGCTCCCATCTAAGTCAGATCCGGCTATGTTTCTGAAGGTTGATGAGAGGGGAGTAGTGATTGCACTGGTTCATGTGGATGATACATGTGTGGCGTCAGATGACTTAGAACTGGCGCGGGAAGTGAAAAAAGCAATTGGCCAGTGCTTCAAGATTCGAGACCTTGGGGAGGCCCGGGTATTTCTGGGCATGGATATTCATCATGAGAAAAATGGTGATATTTTATTGAGTCAGTCTCGGTATATTGAGCAGCTCTTGGAACGGCACAACATGCTGGACGCCAAAGATCGGGCTACTCCTCTGGCAATGGGTACAAGGGCTACTCCAGTGACTGATGAAAGCGAACTGCTGGAGGACCCAACACCTTACCGAGCTCTCGTGGGAGAACTCAACTACCTTGCAGTAAGCACGCGCCCCGACCTGGCTTATGCCCTGAGTGTGCTTTCCCGGTCCATGTCTAAGCCTACCCGCGCTGCAATGAGTGCGGCAAAGGGGGTGCTGAGGTACCTGGCGGGTATTCAAGAGATGGGTCTTCGGTTTCCTGGAGGACAAGGGCTACAGCTGGATGGCTACAGTGACTCAGATTGGGCAGGAGACACAGCTACCCGCAAATCAACTACCGGTTATGTTTTCCGAGTGAACGGTACTGCGATAAGTTGGAGCAGTCAACTGCAGCGTACCGTGGCAGTATCGTCAGTGGAGGCAGAGTATCAAGCTCTTTCAAGTGCGGTGCGAGAAGCTCTTTGGCTGTCAAAACTGGCTGATGATCTGAAGCTCGGTGGTACTTCTCCAGTGATTATCAAGGTTGATTCCCAGGGGGCGATGAATATCAGCAACACCCCTATGACGTCCCAACGGTCAAAACACATTGATGCGGTGCATCATTTCGTCAGAGAGCGGGTTACTAGTGGGGAGGTTGAGCTAAGGTACTGTCCCACGGAGAAGATGGTGGCTGATGTGATGACAAAGGCTTTAGGTGAAGCTAGGTTTGAGTGGTGCCGTGCCTCTATGGGTGTAGCCTAGTGGAGGTTTGCACCGAGGGGGCGTGTTAAGTTGTGGACGGTGCAAACCGTCACAGTTACCTATCTAGCAGTTGCAGGGCGGCAGTTGTGACAGGCAGTTGTGCAAGGTGATAGGTGCTGAGCAGCCGCCAAGTGGTAGGAAGATTCTGGTGGTAGGTGTAGGTAAACCCACTTCCACCAAGTCCGTATATAGATTGCGGACGCGAGCCAGATATAAGATTAGGGCTTCATTTTGTGCCATTTTAAGGGCTGACAGTTCAGCAACAAGCTGAGATTTTCTTGCGTCGCTGCTTGCCGCAAAAACAGCCGCGAGCCTCTCCCATGCTCCCTTGGCGTTGGGCGCTGCTCTGATAATTGCCAAGTGATGATCTTGGACATTTTTGACAAGGATGTTTCTGACCTTGTTTGACGCGGTGATGTCCTCGTCGGTCATTGGTTCGTCTCTCAGCCATCTATCCAGGTTGTTCTCTTGCATCATAGATTGGAATCTGAACGACCACGTAGCATAATTGCTCAGACCTAATGGGTCTGATAACCTATCCTTGCCCATTGTTGCCCGATGTAGGCAGGCGATATGGTCGTTGTTGACCAGAGGCGGCGGTCGCTGTGCTCCGTATTTTGTGGACCAGTATTCGCGTCACGAGTGATTCCTCAATTCTCGCACCACGAGCAGTCGCTGATTCCGGCACTCAGAACTTTTGGCGACTTCAGTTGTAGAGTCAAAGTTGCTAGACTTGTATTTGCCACCACCAATTGAAAGCGCTTGGCCAAAAGGTTGATGCCTATGCCTTGACGAGATAATTACGGCTCAGAAGAGCCGGGGCTCATAACCTCTTGCGAAGATAGGAGCAACCGATGCGAAACGTGGATAGATTACAGGATTATGTATTGACGCAGGAACCGTGTATATTTGGCATAAATAATTATAGTATCAACGTTAGTAACGCGCAAGACTAACTAGAGCAGAGTGCGCATAAACAATATACTCGCGATAATAACTGTACGGCACTCGTCGCGATATCTAACTTACATCGCAGTTACTCGCACCTAAGTAAGAGCTATTACACAACCGTTGCCAAACTGTATTACGATGACGTGAAATCCCGCATAATCGCAACAAGAGAGATAAGTTTGACATTATGAGCATGAACGGAGGAATCATGCGACCCACGGCCAATGGCACGTTAAAATTGGCACCGTCTTGCTGTCCAAACGCCACAGTCACGATCAAAAATGTTAACGTGGCATCTAGCAGCTATGTAAAGGTGATATCTGTTGCATCATTGAGCGAAAAAGGAGGAAAAATTAGGTTTGAGGACCAATCTGTGTACGTGTACATATGCAAGCCATCAGAGCACCGAGAGGACGGCATGTGCAAGCGGGGATGCGAAATTGTCTCGCAAGATGACATGAGAAGAGGGTTTATGGGTGTGGCTCAAAAAGGCCACACACAACAAACGAAGGAGGAATGGAACAGGAGATATGGAAAGGTCGAAGTAGGAAGATTGGATCCTCGTCTGCTGAGTGCAGCAATTGCACCATATCAAGGCAAAGCCGTGAGGAGCATGCATCCGGTCACGAAGATGGATTGGTAGAGCGGATCAGAGGAGGTATGGGTGGAGTTAGGCCGAAGAAGACTCCGAAGGATGTACAGCATGCTGATTCCCAGAGGATCGGTGTGTGTAGGCACAAACCATGTCAAGTTGGACGGATTGGCAGGAGGCTGGCGATGCCCGTGCAGAGGCTGAAGAACATACGGCACAAACCAACGGATCGTAGATCATGACACCCACAAGCAAGAAGATGGACGAGCTGGGTCAAGCAACAGAGCGGATCCGTCAGGGAGAAGACCCGAGCGAGATTGGGTGATACTGGTGCTGATGATGATGTTGATGATGATGGCGAGCACGACGGAAACTATGACGGCAAAAAGGAACTTCGAGGAGTGAAGATGGATATCACGACTACAATGCCGCAGGGCACCAGGACATGTGTCACAGTCAGGTGACGTCAATTTGTGGAGGATGATGGTGTTCATCCCGAGGGGGTGGAGGAGATGGACGGGACGAAACACCATGCTACAGAATATTGGGTACGGGAGAGTGGCACATGAAGCACAATCTGCCTCCTGCTATTGAACATGAGTATCACTCCATGCTGAGCGCATGTTGACACAGGAATAGTAAGGGCAGAGATACCTGTGAACCGATACCGATACCGATACTGATACCTGTGAACCGATAGCACCAGAGACAACCGTGTATGAAAGGTACTGGAGGTACTAGTACGGGAAGTAGCCGCATGGGAGCTACGGGAAGTAGTACGGGAAGTAGCCGCATATGGTTCGAGAGATACAGGAAATACTTAATGAACTGGATATAGTGATGGGCATTGGTACAAGTTGTTGGGTAATCTAGGATGTTCCCTTCTTATGGTTTTACATATACTTTGTTTCCTTAATTGTTTGTTATTCCATTCAAGCAACTATACACTGCTAGTGCCTTCCTTTGTTGTAACATTTTTTCAATTCATCCGCGTCGTATCTGTTACCCTATTCAAAAGAGCAAGTAAGGGCCAGTAAAATTTCGTTTCAACACAAGAAAGTGCCCATCATACTGAGAAAATTTCCAGTAAAACACCACAAAAAGTTGCAAGCAGTTCAAAATGAAATTAAAAACGATGAAAAGCTATATTGGTACAGCCATATCAAAAGCACATTTTACATTTCACAGCCGGCACCATGATGAATGGTTCTGACGATTTGCTTTTCCTGTTACATAAGCAGTCTTACTTTTCGAAGCCATTTTGATTTTTGTTATGAAAATATTCAACTGTACAGTACAAATGAGGGCAGTTTTATTTCGTTGATACAAAAGTAAAGTCCTCACTTTGAGTATAAAGAACTGACATGCAATTTATACAAATATATGCACGCACAATATACTGGCTAGTATAAAACTATTTCAAAACGGTGAAAAACGTGACTATACAAGCAGTTTAGCATTTTACAGCCGGCACAATTATGATTTATGGTTTTGACGGACATTGAAATATTCAGTTGTACAGGAACTATATGGGCAAGTTAAAGTTCATTTTACCACGAGAAAGTCCCCACATTTAAAATAAGCAACTGAAATACACAAACTAGATGCAAGTTGTTCAAACACCAGAAGAAGGTGAAAAACTAAAACTAAATTGCTTACACAATTACAGCATTTTACATAATTACACATTTATATTTTTTGCAGTTTAGTTTTATCGGTTTTCAGCATGCTTGTCCACGGCGTCAACCCTGCTCTCGTCGTGGTTGTCCTCCATCTTCATCGTATAAATGCTGTACGTGCTTATCATTGCCGTGCTGGATTCCGTTGTGCTCGCCATCATCACAGTAAGCAGCAGCAGTTGTAGCATCCAATCTTGCTCTGGTTCATTCCTACCGGCAGGCGAGATCGGTTTCGGCCTACTACTTATCCCCAAAACGGTCGCTATTTTCCAAAACGTCCAGCTCTACACGGTTCGTTCCTACATCACATTGCTTCTCAACATGCCATGTCGCGTCACAACATGCGACCCATCCACGTTCTGTTTCTTGTATCTTGTCTCTTCACGTTCTCGCAATTTTGCAATGGAGGGCTTGGAAAGGTTTGTTGAGAATGGATTAGTGAAGGGGATTGACATGAAGTCGAGAAAGGCATCCATTTCCGTGAAGTGCAGCGAATGCACCATGTCAAGGCGAAACCGTGTGGTGCATGCATCTGGTCACGAATCTGAGAAGCCAGTAGAGCGGATACATGATGTGCGTGGAACTATGCCGAAGAAGACCGCGAAGGATGTGCGGCATGCACACGAAACTATACGACCAAGCAGCGTAGCTATTAAGCCCTAAAGGCTCGGCCAACCTGTATTTTCCCACATTGCAAATGTCGGCGGCTTGTCGTCACGTCCGTCATGATGCACATGCAACATGCACATGCATCTAGTCACGTACCGAGAAGCCAGTAGAGCGGATACGAGTGGATACGAGATATGTGTGGAACTTGTTGAGAATGAGCAACACTCATAAAGTTAAGAATGTCAGATCAAGTAATACAGCCCAGGGAGGGGCCGGGCGCTTTGCTGACTATAACAGGTTATGAGCCCCGCCTGGGCGCTCTGAGATAAGCACGAACATCATGGGCAAGGACAAGTCGGCAGAACCCCTCGATCTCAACAACTACTCTACATGGGCCTATCGGTTTGAGAACCTGTGTGCTGAGCACAACTTGAAGAGGGCTCTATTGACAGAGCCAGTTACAGATGTGGAGGTCACAGCATCAGAGCGAGTGAAGACACTGTTGGTGAAGAATGTGAAGGACTGTCATCTACCAGTCATCAAGGCATCGCCGAACGCCAAGATGGCGTGGGATGGCCTTGCTGCGATTTTTTCTGCCAACAACCATGCCCGCAGATCTCAGCTGCGTCAGGAGTATACTAAGCTGGCAATCAAGAAGGGAGAGGCCCTACCGGTGTACCTTTCAAGAGTGCGGGAGTTACATACAGATCTGCTGAAGGTGGGCCAAGCCATCAGTGAACAGGACATGGCGTACCGATGCTGACGGGTCTACCTCAAAAGTACGAGGTGATGGTGTCTGTGTTAACGACACAGTCTGGTGAGCTTACGCTGTCTAGCGTTACCGTGCAACTGCTGGCATTCGAAGCTAGGGTAGGGAGCGGGCATGATGCCTCTACCAGCTCGTCTGCCTTTGTCAGTGCGGGTAGGGGAAGCTCAACCACAGGAAGTGCGCCCCGACGTGGAGGAAGCCACGTCTGCGGCGGATCACGGGAGCCACCGCAGTGCTGGAACTGCGGACAGCCCGGGCATCTGGAGAGGGGGTGCCTTGCACCCAGGATGGCCCAGAGGACTGGCTCACCGGACTCGGCGCCTATAGGACCTAGATATGAGTCGGGCGGCCTGGAGCGTGCAAGAATGGGCGGCCATGGAGAGGCCACGGGTGGGTCCAGCTCAGGGAGCGACCGCCAAGGTTATGGCCGGCACAACCATGTGGAAGGTGCCGGCGCCAGGAGCAATGCTAGCCCGAAGAACTTTGCTTTTGTGGCATCAGAGTCTGACCGTATGAAAGGTTGGTACCTGGATTCTGGTGCATCCCATCATCTGACATATGATGCAGAACAGCTAATTGATATCCGCGAGCTGGCAGAGTCAGAGAAATTTGAGATTCTGAGCGTAAACGGGGGGATAATCAGGCCTACAGCAGTAGGGACCCTGAGGCTTGTCTCCATGGTTACCATGGCCGCGTTGACGGTGCATGAGGTGTATCTTGTTCCTGACAGCTTTGCGAATGTGCTGTCAGTTGCTGCCCTGGACCAGAAGGGCGGGTCAGTCTGCTTTGAGAATGGTGAAGTCACTTTGCTCAAGGATGGTGAGAAAATCTTGACGGGCAAGCGCTGTGAAAATTTGTATGCCCTAGCATGTATTTTGATTCCCAGGTCTGCTTTCAGGTCAATGGCCGAACAGCCTTTTGGTGGAGTTGCTCACAGGAAGTCTGCATCAGAGTCAATGGACCTGTGGCACCGCCGGTATGGACACCTTGGCCTGGGTAATCTTGAGAGGTTGGTGGGTGAAGGCATGGCGGCAGGGGTGCGTTTTGCCCCAGAGCCGGTGAACGGTGCAGAAGATGCAGGGTTGTGCGAGCCGTGTGTGATGTCGAGGCAGCGCCGAGGGCCCTTCCCGTCCACTGGGCATAAGGCTGCCCAACCACTTGCTCTTATTCATCTTGATGTTTGTGGCCCAATGCCTGCGCCAACACCAAATGGTTCTCTCGCTACCTAACTGTTCTGCTGGATGACTGCACTGTTTTTTCGGCTGTAGCCTTCACACTTACCAAAGAGGCGGTGAAGGACAAGGTGGTAACTATGGTGAATCAACTGGAGACATACAGTGGCTTTCGGGTCAAGGAGGTGCGATCTGATCGAGGGGGTGAGTTTATCAACAGTCCCCTGCAGGAGTTTTTCCGTACGAAAGGGATTAGGCATGGTCCTACGGTGGGGTATGCACCTGAGCAGAATGGGGCTGCTGAACTCTTGAATAGGACTTTGTTAGAGAAGATGCGTGCTCTGTTGGCCGAGTCTCAACTGCCTCAATGCATGTGGGCTGAGGCTGTGTCTACGGTGAATTATCTCCGGAATGTTTCACCAGTCTCCGGCTTGCCGTGCACCCCCTATGAAGCTTTCTTAGGGGAGCAGCCCGATGTGAGTCACCTGCGTGTGTTTGGCTGTACGGCATATGTTCATATTCCCAAGGAGAAGCGTAACAAGTTAGATCCAGTGAGCCGCAAGGGTGTCCTGGTTGGGTATGGCGATGCAGGCCAGTACCGCGTCATGTTTCCTAACCATGTAGTGTCTGTGCACACTGATGTCACCTTTGATGAGCGGAATGTTGGCCTGCAATCTCCTAGGCAAGCTGGTCGTGTGCAGAAAACGGTAAGATGGCAGAATCCAGTTGCGGGTAATTGGGATTCTGACAGTGATGACGAGGATGACTGTGAACCGGCCCCCCAAACCCAGGGTGGCGCATCACCGTCCCCCGGTGCTGGGGGCTCCGGGGATAACAGTAACGGCCCAGCCGGGGGTGCTAATACTTCGGGTGCAGGCCCCTCAGTGAGCTCACCTGGTGCTGGCCCATCTGTGGGTGCTGCTGATGCCAGGGAAGGTTTTGCATCTAGGTATCCTGTGCGTGATCGCAAACGGCCTTCTGAGTGGTGGCGCAATGAGGAACCTAGGTCAGTTACAGGCTGGGTCCATGTGGCGGCAGCCACCGGGGAGTCTGAGCCCAAGACCTATGCTGAAGCGATGTCTGGGGCACAGGCCAGTGAGTGGAAGACTATGGATGACGAGATTAGCTCTCAGTTGGCTAATGGGACCTGGACCTTGGAAAAAAACCCCACTTGGCACCAAGCTGATTCCGTGTCGCTGGGTTTTTAAGGTTAAGCGCAACCAGGATGGTAGTGTTGAGTGGTTCAAGGCGCGCTTAGTAGCAAAAGGCTTCGTACAGCCCGAGGGGGTGGATTATGGTGAGCTTTTTGCACCGACATCCCGTGGCTCATCTTTTCGAGCCCTCCTAGTGGTTGCGGCGGCTAGGAAGATGCCCATCCACCAACTAGATGTGACAACTGCGTTTTTGAATGGGGAATTGAAGGAGGATCTTTGGATGGAGCAGCCACCGGGGTATGAGTCGGAGACCCCAAATCTAGCGTGTCACCTGCATAAGTCCATATATGGCCTGAAGCAGGCACCACGGTGCTGGTATGACAAGCTGTGTGAGAAGTTTGCAGCGCCTATAGGACCTAGATATGAGTCGGGCGGCCTGGAGCGTGCAAGAATGGGCGGCCATGGAGAGGCCGCGGGTGGGTCCAGCTCAGGGAGCGACCGCCAAGGTTATGGCCGGCACAACCATGTGGAAGGTGCCGGCGCCAGGAGCAATGCTAGCCCGAAGAACTTTGCTTTTGTGGCATCAGAGTCTGACCGTATGAAAGGTTGGTACCTGGATTCTGGTGCATCCCATCATCTGACATATGATGCAGAACAGCTAATTGATATCCGCGAGCTGGCAGAGTCAGAGAAATTTGAGATTCTGAGCGTAAACGGGGGGATAATCAGGCCTACAGCAGTAGGGACCCTGAGGCTTGTCTCCATGGTTACCATGGCCGCGTTGACGGTGCATGAGGTGTATCTTGTTCCTGACAGCTTTGCGAATGTGCTGTCAGTTGCTGCCCTGGACCAGAAGGGCGGGTCAGTCTGCTTTGAGAATGGTGAAGTCACTTTGCTCAAGGATGGTGAGAAAATCTTGACGGGCAAGCGCTGTGAAAATTTGTATGCCCTAGCATGTATTTTGATTCCCAGGTCTGCTTTCAGGTCAATGGCCGAACAGCCTTTTGGTGGAGTTGCTCACAGGAAGTCTGCATCAGAGTCAATGGACCTGTGGCACCACCGGTATGGACACCTTGGCCTGGGTAATCTTGAGAGGTTGGTGGGTGAAGGCATGGCGGCAGGGGTGCGTTTTGCCCCAGAGCCGGTGAACGGTGCAGAAGATGCAGGGTTGTGCGAGCCGTGTGTGATGTCGAGGCAGCGCCGAGGGCCCTTCCCGTCCACTGGGCATAAGGCTGCCCAACCACTTGCTCTTATTCATCTTGATGTTTGTGGCCCAATGCCTGCGCCAACACCAAATGGTTCTCTCGCTACCTAACTGTTCTGCTGGATGACTGCACTGTTTTTTCGGCTGTAGCCTTCACACTTACCAAAGAGGCGGTGAAGGACAAGGTGGTAACTATGGTGAATCAACTGGAGACATACAGTGGCTTTCGGGTCAAGGAGGTGCGATCTGATCGAGGGGGTGAGTTTATCAACAGTCCCCTGCAGGAGTTTTTCCGTACGAAAGGGATTAGGCATGGTCCTACGGTGGCGTATGCACCTGAGCAGAATGGGGCTGCTGAACTCTTGAATAGGACTTTGTTAGAGAAGATGCGTGCTCTGTTGGCCGAGTCTCAACTGCCTCAATGCATGTGGGCTGAGGCTGTGTCTACGGTGAATTATCTCCGGAATGTTTCACCAGTCTCCGGCTTGCCGTGCACCCCCTATGAAGCTTTCTTAGGGGAGCAGCCCGATGTGAGTCACCTGCGTGTGTTTGGCTGTACGGCATATGTTCATATTCCCAAGGAGAAGCGTAACAAGTTAGATCCAGTGAGCCGCAAGGGTGTCCTGGTTGGGTATGGCGATGCAGGCCAGTACCGCGTCATGTTTCCTAACCATGTAGTGTCTGTGCACACTGATGTCACCTTTGATGAGCGGAATGTTGGCCTGCAATCTCCTAGGCAAGCTGGTCGTGTGCAGAAAACGGTAAGATGGCAGAATCCAGTTGCGGGTAATTGGGATTCTGACAGTGATGACGAGGATGACTGTGAACCGGCCCCCCAAACCCAGGGTGGCGCATCACCGTCCCCCGGTGCTGGGGGCTCCGGGGATAACAGTAACGGCCCAGCCGGGGGTGCTAATACTTCGGGTGCAGGCCCCTCAGTGAGCTCACCTGGTGCTGGCCCATCTGTGGGTGCTGCTGATGCCAGGGAAGGTTTTGCATCTAGGTATCCTGTGCGTGATCGCAAACGGCCTTCTGAGTGGTGGCGCAATGAGGAACCTAGGTCAGTTACAGGCTGGGTCCATGTGGCGGCAGCCACCGGGGAGTCTGAGCCCAAGACCTATGCTGAAGCGATGTCTGGGGCACAGGCCAGTGAGTGGAAGACTATGGATGACGAGATTAGCTCTCAGTTGGCTAATGGGACCTGGACCTTGGAAAAAAACCCCACTTGGCACCAAGCCGATTCCGTGTCGCTGGGTTTTTAAGGTTAAGCGCAACCAGGATGGTAGTGTTGAGTGGTTCAAGGCGCGCTTAGTAGCAAAAGGCTTCGTACAGCCCGAGGGGGTGGATTATGGTGAGCTTTTTGC
Organism: Volvox africanus; assembly: GCA_030268105.1. Taxonomy (NCBI): domain Eukaryota; kingdom Viridiplantae; phylum Chlorophyta; class Chlorophyceae; order Chlamydomonadales; family Volvocaceae; genus Volvox; species Volvox africanus. The sequence continues at coordinate 563,635 of BSDZ01000017.1, read as the reverse complement.
ACCGACATCCCGTGGCTCATCTTTTCGAGCCCTCCTAGTGGTTGCGGCGGCTAGGAAGATGCCCATCCACCAACTAGATGTGACAACTGCGTTTTTGAATGGGGAATTGAAGGAGGATCTTTGGATGGAGCAGCCACCGGGGTATGAGTCGGAGACCCCAAATCTAGCGTGTCACCTGCATAAGTCCATATATGGCCTGAAGCAGGCACCACGGTGCTGGTATGACAAGCTGTGTGAGAAGTTTGCAGAGATTGGGCTGCTCCCATCTAAGTCAGATCCGGCTATGTTTCTGAAGGTTGATGAGAGGGGAGTAGTGATTGCACTGGTTCATGTGGATGATACATGTGTGGCGTCAGATGACTTAGAACTGGCGCGGGAAGTGAAAAAAGCAATTGGCCAGTGCTTCAAGATTCGAGACCTTGGGGAGGCCCGGGTATTTCTGGGCATGGATATTCATCATGAGAAAAATGGTGATATTTTATTGAGTCAGTCTCGGTATATTGAGCAGCTCTTGGAACGGCACAACATGCTGGACGCCAAAGATCGGGCTACTCCTCTGGCAATGGGTACAAGGGCTACTCCAGTGACTGATGAAAGCGAACTGCTGGAGGACCCAACACCTTACCGAGCTCTCGTGGGAGAACTCAACTACCTTGCAGTAAGCACGCGCCCCGACCTGGCTTATGCCCTGAGTGTGCTTTCCCGGTCCATGTCTAAGCCTACCCGCGCTGCAATGAGTGCGGCAAAGGGGGTGCTGAGGTACCTGGCGGGTATTCAAGAGATGGGTCTTCGGTTTCCTGGAGGACAAGGGCTACAGCTGGATGGCTACAGTGACTCAGATTGGGCAGGAGACACAGCTACCCGCAAATCAACTACCGGTTATGTTTTCCGAGTGAACGGTACTGCGATAAGTTGGAGCAGTCAACTGCAGCGTACCGTGGCAGTATCGTCAGTGGAGGCAGAGTATCAAGCTCTTTCAAGTGCGGTGCGAGAAGCTCTTTGGCTGTCAAAACTGGCTGATGATCTGAAGCTCGGTGGTACTTCTCCAATGATTATCAAGGTTGATTCCCAGGGGGCGATGAATATCAGCAACACCCCTATGACGTCCCAACGGTCAAAACACATTGATGCGGTGCATCATTTCGTCAGAGAGCGGGTTACTAGTGGGGAGGTTGAGCTAAGGTACTGTCCCACGGAGAAGATGGTGGCTGATGTGATGACAAAGGCTTTAGGTGAAGCTAAGTTTGAGTGGTGCCGTGCCTCTATGGGCGTAGCCTAGTGGAGGTTTGCACCGAGGGGGCGTGTTAAGTTGTGGACGGTGCAAACCGTCACAGTTACCTATCTAGCAGTTGCAGGGCGGCAGTTGTGACAGGCAGTTGTGCAAGGTGATAGGTGCTGAGCAGCCGCCAAGTGGTAGGAAGTTTCTGGTGGTAGGTGTAGGTAAACCCACTTCCACCAAGTCCGTATATAGATTGCGGACGCGAGCCAGATATAAGATTAGGGCTTCATTTTGTGCCATTTTAAGGGCTGACAGTTCAGCAACAAGCTGAGATTTTCTTGCGTCGCTGCTTGCCGCAAAAACAGCCGCGAGCCTCTCCCATGCTCCCTTGGCGTTGGGCGCTGCTCTGATAATTGCCAAGTGATGATCTTGGACATTTTTGACAAGGATGTTTCTGACCTTGTTTGATGCGGCGATGTCCTCGTCGGTCATTGGTTCGTCTCTCAGCCATCTATCCAGGTTGTTCTCTTGCATCATAGATTGGAATCTGAACGACCACGTAGCATAATTGCTCAGACCTAATGGGTCTGATAACCTATCCTTTCCCATTGTTGCCCGATGTAGGCAGGCGATATGGTCGTTGTTGACCAGAGGCGGCGGTCGCTGTGCTCCGTATTTTGTGGACCAGTATTCGCGTCACGAGTGATTCCTCAATTCTCGCACCACGAGCAGTTGCTGATTCCGGCACTCAGAACTTTTGGCGACTTCAGTTGTAGAGTCAAAGTTGCTAGACTTGTATTTGCCACCACCAATTGAAAGCGCTTGGCCAAAAGGTTGATGCCTATGCCTTGACGAGATAATTACGGCTCAGAAGAGCCGGGGCTCATAACCTCTTGCGAAGATAGGAGCAACCGATGCGAAACGTGGATAGATTACAGGATTATGTATTGACGCAGGAACCGTGTATATTTGGCATAAATAATTATAGTATCAACGTTAGTAACGCGCAAGACTAACTAGAGCAGAGTGCGCATAAACAATATACTCGCGATAATAACTGTACGGCACTCGTCGCGATATCTAACTTACATCGCAGTTACTCGCACCTAAGTAAGAGCTATTACACAACCGTTGCCAAACTGTATTACGATGACGTGAAATCCCGCATAATCGCAACAAGAGAGATAAGTTTGACATTATGAGCATGAACGGAGGAATCATGCGACCCACGGCCAATGGCACGTTAAAATTGGCACCGTTTTGCTGTCCAAACGCCACAGTCACGATCAACAATGTTAACGTGGCATCTAGCAGCTATGTAAAGGTGATATCTGTTGCATCATTGAGCGAAAAAGGAGGAAAAATTAGGTTTGAGGACCAATCTGTGTACGTGTACATATGCAAGCCATCAGAGCACCGAGAGGACGGCATGTGCAAGCGGGGATGCGAAATTGTCTCGCAAGATGACATGAGAAGAGGGTTTATGGGTGTGGCTCAAAAAGGCCACACACAACAAACGAAGGAGGAATGGAACAGGAGATATGGAAAGGTCGAAGTAGGAAGATTGGATCCTCGTCTGCTGAGTGCAGCAATTGCACCATATCAAGGCAAAGCCGTGAGGAGCATGCATCCGGTCACGAAGATGGATTGGTAGAGCGGATCAGAGGAGGTATGGGTGGAGTTAGGCCGAAGAAGACTCCGAAGGATGTACAGCATGCTGATTCCCAGAGGATCGGTGTGTGTAGGCACAAACCATGTCAAGTTGGACGGATTGGCAGGAGGCTGGCGATGCCCGTGCAGAGGCTGAAGAACATACGGCACAAACCAACGGATCGTAGATCATGACACCCACAAGCAAGAAGATGGACGAGCTGGGTCAAGCAACAGAGCGGATCCGTCAGGGAGGAGAAGACCCGAGCGAGATTGGGTGATACTGGTGCTGATGATGATGTTGATGATGATGGCGAGCACAACGGAAACTATGACGGCAAAAAGGAACTTCGAGGAGTGAAGATGGATATCACGACTACAATGCCGCAGGGCACCAGGACATGTGTCACAGTCAGGTGACGTCAATTTGTGGAGGATGATGGTGTTCATCCCGAGGGGGTGGAGGAGATGGACGGGACGAAACACCATGCTACAGAATATTGGGTACGGGAGAGTGGCACATGAAGCACAATCTGCCTCCTGCTATTGAACATGAGTATCACTCCATGCTGAGCGCATGCTGAGCGCATGCTGAACACCTTCCTGAGCTCTCGTGGGAGAACTCAACTACCTTGCAGTAAGCACGCGCCCCGACCTGGCTTATGCCCTGAGTGTGCTTTCCCGGTCCATGTCTAAGCCTACCCGCGCTGCAATGAGTGCGGCAAAGGGGGTGCTGAGGTACCTGGCGGGTATTCAAGAGATGGGTCTTCGGTTTCCTGGAGGACAAGGGCTACAGCTGGATGGCTACAGTGACTCAGATTGGGCAGGAGACACAGCTACCCGCAAATCAACTACCGGTTATGTTTTCTGAGTGAACGGTACTGCGATAAGTTGGAGCAGTCAACTGCAGCGTACCGTGGCAGTTTCGTCAGTGGAGGCAGAGTATCAAGCTCTTTCAAGTGCGGTGCGAGAAGCTCTTTGGCTGTCAAAACTGGCTGATGATCTGAAGCTCGGTGGTACTTCTCCAATGATTATCAAGGTTGATTCCCAGGGGGCGATGAATATCAGCAACACCCCTATGACGTCCCAACGGTCAAAACACATTGATGCGGTGCATCATTTCGTCAGAGAGCGGGTTACTAGTGGGGAGGTTGAGCTAAGGTACTGTCCCACGGAGAAGATGGTGGCTGATGTGATGACAAAGGCTTTAGGTGAAGCTAAGTTTGAGTGGTGCCGTGCCTCTATGGGCGTAGCCTAGTGGAGGTTTGCACCGAGGGGGCGTGTTAAGTTGTGGACGGTGCAAACCGTCACAGTTACCTATCTAGCAGTTGCAGGGCGGCAGTTGTGACAGGCAGTTGTGCAAGGTGATAGGTGCTGAGCAGCCGCCAAGTGGTAGGAAGTTTCTGGTGGTAGGTGTAGGTAAACCCACTTCCACCAAGTCCGTATATAGATTGCGGACGCGAGCCAGATATAAGATTAGGGCTTCATTTTGTGCCATTTTAAGGGCTGACAGTTCAGCAACAAGCTGAAATTTTCTTGCGTCGCTGCTTGCCGCAAAAACAGCCGCGAGCCTCTCCCATGCTCCCTTGGCGTTGGGCGCTGCTCTGATAATTGCCAAGTGATGATCTTGGACATTTTTGACAAGGATGTTTCTGACCTTGTTTGATGCGGCGATGTCCTCGTCGGTCATTGGTTCGTCTCTCAGCCATCTATCCAGGTTGTTCTCTTGCATCATAGATTGGAATCTGAACGACCACGTAGCATAATTGCTCAGACCTAATGGGTCTGATAACCTATCCTTTCCCATTGTTGCCCGATGTAGGCAGGCGATATGGTCGTTGTTGACCAGAGGCGGCGGTCGCTGTGCTCCGTATTTTGTGGACCAGTATTCGCGTCACGAGTGATTCCTCAATTCTCGCACCACGAGCAGTTGCTGATTCCGGCACTCAGAACTTTTGGCGACTTCAGTTGTAGAGTCAAAGTTGCTAGACTTGTATTTGCCACCACCAATTGAAAGCGCTTGGCCAAAAGGTTGATGCCTATGCCTTGACGAGATAATTACGGCTCAGAAGAGCCGGGGCTCATAACCTCTTGCGAAGATAGGAGCAACCGATGCGAAACGTGGATAGATTACAGGATTATGTATTGACGCAGGAACCGTGTATATTTGGCATAAATAATTATAGTATCAACGTTAGTAACGCGCAAGACTAACTAGAGCAGAGTGCGCATAAACAATATACTCGCGATAATAACTGTACGGCACTCGTCGCGATATCTAACTTACATCGCAGTTACTCGCACCTAAGTAAGAGCTATTACACAACCGTTGCCAAACTGTATTACGATGACGTGAAATCCCGCATAATCGCAACAAGAGAGATAAGTTTGACATTATGAGCATGAACGGAGGAATCATGCGACCCACGGCCAATGGCACGTTAAAATTGGCACCGTCTTGCTGTCCAAACGCCACAGTCACGATCAACAATGTTAACGTGGCATCTAGCAGCTATGTAAAGGTGATATCTGTTGCATCATTGAGCGAAAAAGGAGGAAAAATTAGGTTTGAGGACCAATCTGTGTACGTGTACATATGCAAGCCATCAGAGCACCGAGAGGACGGCATGTGCAAGCGGGGATGCGAAATTGTCTCGCAAGATGACATGAGAAGAGGGTTTATGGGTGTGGCTCAAAAAGGCCACACACAACAAACGAAGGAGGAATGGAACAGGAGATATGGAAAGGTCGAAGTAGGAAGATTGGATCCTCGTCTGCTGAGTGCAGCAATTGCACCATATCAAGGCAAAGCCGTGAGGAGCATGCATCCGGTCACGAAGATGGATTGGTAGAGCGGATCAGAGGAGGTATGGGTGGAGTTAGGCCGAAGAAGACTCCGAAGGATGTACAGCATGCTGATTCCCAGAGGATCGGTGTGTGTAGGCACAAACCATGTCAAGTTGGACGGATTGGCAGGAGGCTGGCGATGCCCGTGCAGAGGCTGAAGAACATACGGCACAAACCAACGGATCGTAGATCATGACACCCACAAGCAAGAAGATGGACGAGCTGGGTCAAGCAACAGAGCGGATCCGTCAGGGAGGAGAAGACCCGAGCAAGATTGGGTGATACTGGTGCTGATGATGATGTTGATGATGATGGCGAGCACGACGGAAACTATGACGGCAAAAAGGAACTTCGAGGAGTGAAGATGGATATCACGACTACAATGCCGCAGGGCACCATGACATGTGTCACAGTCAGGTGACGTCAATTTGTGGAGGATGATGGTGTTCATCCCGAGGGGGTGGAGGAGATGGACGGGACGAAACACCATGCTACAGAATATTGGGTACGGGAGAGTGGCACATGAAGCACAATCTGCCTCCTGCTATTGAACATGAGTATCACTCCATGCTGAGCGCATGCTGAGCGCATGCTGAACACCTTACCGAGCTCTCGTGGGAGAACTCAACTACCTTGCAGTAAGCACGCGCCCCGACCTGGCTTATGCCCTGAGTGTGCTTTCCCGGTCCATGTCTAAGCCTACCCGCGCTGCAATGAGTGCGGCAAAGGGGGTGCTGAGGTACCTGGCGGGTATTCAAGAGATGGGTCTTCGGTTTCCTGGAGGACAAGGGCTACAGCTGGATGGCTACAGTGACTCAGATTGGGCAGGAGACACAGCTACCCGCAAATCAACTACCGGTTATGTTTTCCGAGTGAACGGTACTGCGATAAGTTGGAGCAGTCAACTGCAGCGTACCGTGGCAGTATCGTCAGTGGAGGCAGAGTATCAAGCTCTTTCAAGTGCGGTGCGAGAAGCTCTTTGGCTGTCAAAACTGGCTGATGATCTGAAGCTCGGTGGTACTTCTCCAATGATTATCAAGGTTGATTCCCAGGGGGCGATGAATATCAGCAACACCCCTATGACGTCCCAACGGTCAAAACACATTGATGCGGTGCATCATTTCGTCAGAGAGCGGGTTACTAGTGGGGAGGTTGAGCTAAGGTACTGTCCCACGGAGAAGATGGTGGCTGATGTGATGACAAAGGCTTTAGGTGAAGCTAAGTTTGAGTGGTGCCGTGCCTCTATGGGCGTAGCCTAGTGGAGGTTTGCACCGAGGGGGCGTGTTAAGTTGTGGACGGTGCAAACCGTCACAGTTACCTATCTAGCAGTTGCAGGGCGGCAGTTGTGACAGGCAGTTGTGCAAGGTGATAGGTGCTGAGCAGCCGCCAAGTGGTAGGAAGTTTCTGGTGGTAGGTGTAGGTAAACCCACTTCCACCAAGTCCGTATATAGATTGCGGACGCGAGCCAGATATAAGATTAGGGCTTCATTTTGTGCCATTTTAAGGGCTGACAGTTCAGCAACAAGCTGAAATTTTCTTGCGTCGCTGCTTGCCGCAAAAACAGCCGCGAGCCTCTCCCATGCTCCCTTGGCGTTGGGCGCTGCTCTGATAATTGCCAAGTGATGATCTTGGACATTTTTGACAAGGATGTTTCTGACCTTGTTTGATGCGGCGATGTCCTCGTCGGTCATTGGTTCGTCTCTCAGCCATCTATCCAGGTTGTTCTCTTGCATCATAGATTGGAATCTGAACGACCACGTAGCATAATTGCTCAGACCTAATGGGTCTGATAACCTATCCTTTCCCATTGTTGCCCGATGTAGGCAGGCGATATGGTCGTTGTTGACCAGAGGCGGCGGTCGCTGTGCTCCGTATTTTGTGGACCAGTATTCGCGTCACGAGTGATTCCTCAATTCTCGCACCACGAGCAGTTGCTGATTCCGGCACTCAGAACTTTTGGCGACTTCAGTTGTAGAGTCAAAGTTGCTAGACTTGTATTTGCCACCACCAATTGAAAGCGCTTGGCCAAAAGGTTGATGCCTATGCCTTGACGAGATAATTACGGCTCAGAAGAGCCGGGGCTCATAACCTCTTGCGAAGATAGGAGCAACCGATGCGAAACGTGGATAGATTACAGGATTATGTATTGACGCAGGAACCGTGTATATTTGGCATAAATAATTATAGTATCAACGTTAGTAACGCGCAAGACTAACTAGAGCAGAGTGCGCATAAACAATATACTCGCGATAATAACTGTACGGCACTCGTCGCGATATCTAACTTACATCGCAGTTACTCGCACCTAAGTAAGAGCTATTACACAACCGTTGCCAAACTGTATTACGATGACGTGAAATCCCGCATAATCGCAACAAGAGAGATAAGTTTGACATTATGAGCATGAACGGAGGAATCATGCGACCCACGGCCAATGGCACGTTAAAATTGGCACCGTCTTGCTGTCCAAACGCCACAGTCACGATCAACAATGTTAACGTGGCATCTAGCAGCTATGTAAAGGTGATATCTGTTGCATCATTGAGCGAAAAAGGAGGAAAAATTAGGTTTGAGGACCAATCTGTGTACGTGTACATATGCGATAGAGTGGTGCTGTCGGGGTGCCGGAAGGGCAGTTTGTACAAGTTGGAATGCGAAGTGGTATCCGCCATCAAGCAAGAATGCGGATTTGTCGGCATGGCTCACGCCAGGCCAGTGGATGAAGCAAACAAAATCATTATGGCATCAAAATGTTGAACATGATAGGCAAGGCGAATCACAGAAGGCAGTTCGGCAGGGGGTGGTATCGGGCATTGACCCCAAGACCCGAGTACTGCAATCACACACACAAACAGAACAAATGTGGTGCCAAGAAACAGGCATGAACCATGCAAGCCATCAGAGCACCGAGAGGACGGCATGTGCAAGCGGGGATGCGAAATTGTCTCGCAAGATGACATGAGAAGAGGGTTTATGGGTGTGGCTCAAAAAGGCCACACACAACAAACGAAGGAGGAATGGAACAGGAGATATGGAAAGGTCGAAGTAGGAAGATTGGATCCTCGTCTGCTGAGTGCAGCAATTGCACCATATCAAGGCAAAGCCGTGAGGAGCATGCATCCGGTCACGAAGATGGATTGGTAGAGCGGATCAGAGGAGGTATGGGTGGAGTTAGGCCGAAGAAGACTCCGAAGGATGTACAGCATGCTGATTCCCAGAGGATCGGTGTGTGTAGGCACAAACCATGTCAAGTTGGACGGATTGGCAGGAGGCTGGCGATGCCCGTGCAGAGGCTGAAGAACATACGGCACAAACCAACGGATCGTAGATCATGACACCCACAAGCAAGAAGATGGACGAGCTGGGTCAAGCAACAGAGCGGATCCGTCAGGGAGGAGAAGACCCGAGCAAGATTGGGTGATACTGGTGCTGATGATGATGTTGATGATGATGGCGAGCACGACGGAAACTATGACGGCAAAAAGGAACTTCGAGGAGTGAAGATGGATATCACGACTACAATGCCGCAGGGCACCATGACATGTGTCACAGTCAGGTGACGTCAATTTGTGGAGGATGATGGTGTTCATCCCGAGGGGGTGGAGGAGATGGACGGGACGAAACACCATGCTACAGAATATTGGGTACGGGAGAGTGGCACATGAAGCACAATCTGCCTCCTGCTATTGAACATGAGTATCACTCCATGCTGAGCGCATGCTGAGCGCATGCTGAACACCTTACCGAGCTCTCGTGGGAGAACTCAACTACCTTGCAGTAAGCACGCGCCCCGACCTGGCTTATGCCCTGAGTGTGCTTTCCCGGTCCATGTCTAAGCCTACCCGCGCTGCAATGAGTGCGGCAAAGGGGGTGCTGAGGTACCTGGCGGGTATTCAAGAGATGGGTCTTCGGTTTCCTGGAGGACAAGGGCTACAGCTGGATGGCTACAGTGACTCAGATTGGGCAGGAGACACAGCTACCCGCAAATCAACTACCGGTTATGTTTTCCGAGTGAACGGTACTGCGATAAGTTGGAGCAGTCAACTGCAGCGTACCGTGGCAGTATCGTCAGTGGAGGCAGAGTATCAAGCTCTTTCAAGTGCGGTGCGAGAAGCTCTTTGGCTGTCAAAACTGGCTGATGATCTGAAGCTCGGTGGTACTTCTCCAATGATTATCAAGGTTGATTCCCAGGGGGCGATGAATATCAGCAACACCCCTATGACGTCCCAACGGTCAAAACACATTGATGCGGTGCATCATTTCGTCAGAGAGCGGGTTACTAGTGGGGAGGTTGAGCTAAGGTACTGTCCCACGGAGAAGATGGTGGCTGATGTGATGACAAAGGCTTTAGGTGAAGCTAAGTTTGAGTGGTGCCGTGCCTCTATGGGCGTAGCCTAGTGGAGGTTTGCACCGAGGGGGCGTGTTAAGTTGTGGACGGTGCAAACCGTCACAGTTACCTATCTAGCAGTTGCAGGGCGGCAGTTGTGACAGGCAGTTGTGCAAGGTGATAGGTGCTGAGCAGCCGCCAAGTGGTAGGAAGTTTCTGGTGGTAGGTGTAGGTAAACCCACTTCCACCAAGTCCGTATATAGATTGCGGACGCGAGCCAGATATAAGATTAGGGCTTCATTTTGTGCCATTTTAAGGGCTGACAGTTCAGCAACAAGCTGAAATTTTCTTGCGTCGCTGCTCGCCGCAAAAACAGCCGCGAGCCTCTCCCATGCTCCCTTGGCGTTGGGCGCTGCTCTGATAATTGCCAAGTGATGATCTTGGACATTTTTGACAAGGATGTTTCTGACCTTGTTTGATGCGGCGATGTCCTCGTCGGTCATTGGTTCGTCTCTCAGCCATCTATCCAGGTTGTTCTCTTGCATCATAGATTGGAATCTGAACGACCACGTAGCATAATTGCTCAGACCTAATGGGTCTGATAACCTATCCTTTCCCATTGTTGCCCGATGTAGGCAGGCGATATGGTCGTTGTTGACCAGAGGCGGCGGTCGCTGTGCTCCGTATTTTGTGGACCAGTATTCGCGTCACGAGTGATTCCTCAATTCTCGCACCACGAGCAGTTGCTGATTCCGGCACTCAGAACTTTTGGCGACTTCAGTTGTAGAGTCAAAGTTGCTAGACTTGTATTTGCCACCACCAATTGAAAGCGCTTGGCCAAAAGGTTGATGCCTATGCCTTGACGAGATAATTACGGCTCAGAAGAGCCGGGGCTCATAACCTCTTGCGAAGATAGGAGCAACCGATGCGAAACGTGGATAGATTACAGGATTATGTATTGACGCAGGAACCGTGTATATTTGGCATAAATAATTATAGTATCAACGTTAGTAACGCGCAAGACTAACTAGAGCAGAGTGCGCATAAACAATATACTCGCGATAATAACTGTACGGCACTCGTCGCGATATCTAACTTACATCGCAGTTACTCGCACCTAAGTAAGAGCTATTACACAACCGTTGCCAAACTGTATTACGATGACGTGAAATCCCGCATAATCGCAACAAGAGAGATAAGTTTGACATTATGAGCATGAACGGAGGAATCATGCGACCCACGGCCAATGGCACGTTAAAATTGGCACCGTCTTGCTGTCCAAACGCCACAGTCACGATCAACAATGTTAACGTGGCATCTAGCAGCTATGTAAAGGTGATATCTGTTGCATCATTGAGCGAAAAAGGAGGAAAAATTAGGTTTGAGGACCAATCTGTGTACGTGTACATATGCGATAGAGTGGTGCTGTCGGGGTGCCGGAAGGGCAGTTTGTACAAGTTGGAATGCGAAGTGGTATCCGCCATCAAGCAAGAATGCGGATTTGTCGGCATGGCTCACGCCAGGCCAGTGGATGAAGCAAACAAAATCATTATGGCATCAAAATGTTGAACATGATAGGCAAGGCGAATCACAGAAGGCAGTTCGGCAGGGGGTGGTATCGGGCATTGACCCCAAGACCCGAGTACTGCAATCACACACACAAACAGAACAAATGTGGTGCCAAGAAACAGGCATGAACCATGCAAGCCATCAGAGCACCGAGAGGACGGCATGTGCAAGCGGGGATGCGAAATTGTCTCGCAAGATGACATGAGAAGAGGGTTTATGGGTGTGGCTCAAAAAGGCCACACACAACAAACGAAGGAGGAATGGAACAGGAGATATGGAAAGGTCGAAGTAGGAAGATTGGATCCTCGTCTGCTGAGTGCAGCAATTGCACCATATCAAGGCAAAGCCGTGAGGAGCATGCATCCGGTCACGAAGATGGATTGGTAGAGCGGATCAGAGGAGGTATGGGTGGAGTTAGGCCGAAGAAGACTCCGAAGGATGTACAGCATGCTGATTCCCAGAGGATCGGTGTGTGTAGGCACAAACCATGTCAAGTTGGACGGATTGGCAGGAGGCTGGCGATGCCCGTGCAGAGGCTGAAGAACATACGGCACAAACCAACGGATCGTAGATCATGACACCCACAAGCAAGAAGATGGACGAGCTGGGTCAAGCAACAGAGCGGATCCGTCAGGGAGGAGAAGACCCGAGCAAGATTGGGTGATACTGGTGCTGATGATGATGTTGATGATGATGGCGAGCACGACGGAAACTATGACGGCAAAAAGGAACTTCGAGGAGTGAAGATGGATATCACGACTACAATGCCGCAGGGCACCATGACATGTGTCACAGTCAGGTGACGTCAATTTGTGGAGGATGATGGTGTTCATCCCGAGGGGGTGGAGGAGATGGACGGGACGAAACACCATGCTACAGAATATTGGGTACGGGAGAGTGGCACATGAAGCACAATCTGCCTCCTGCTATTGAACATGAGTATCACTCCATGCTGAGCGCATGCTGAGCGCATGCTGAACACCTTACCGAGCTCTCGTGGGAGAACTCAACTACCTTGCAGTAAGCACGCGCCCCGACCTGGCTTATGCCCTGAGTGTGCTTTCCCGGTCCATGTCTAAGCCTACCCGCGCTGCAATGAGTGCGGCAAAGGGGGTGCTGAGGTACCTGGCGGGTATTCAAGAGATGGGTCTTCGGTTTCCTGGAGGACAAGGGCTACAGCTGGATGGCTACAGTGACTCAGATTGGGCAGGAGACACAGCTACCCGCAAATCAACTACCGGTTATGTTTTCCGAGTGAACGGTACTGCGATAAGTTGGAGCAGTCAACTGCAGCGTACCGTGGCAGTATCGTCAGTGGAGGCAGAGTATCAAGCTCTTTCAAGTGCGGTGCGAGAAGCTCTTTGGCTGTCAAAACTGGCTGATGATCTGAAGCTCGGTGGTACTTCTCCAATGATTATCAAGGTTGATTCCCAGGGGGCGATGAATATCAGCAACACCCCTATGACGTCCCAACGGTCAAAACACATTGATGCGGTGCATCATTTCGTCAGAGAGCGGGTTACTAGTGGGGAGGTTGAGCTAAGGTACTGTCCCACGGAGAAGATGGTGGCTGATGTGATGACAAAGGCTTTAGGTGAAGCTAAGTTTGAGTGGTGCCGTGCCTCTATGGGCGTAGCCTAGTGGAGGTTTGCACCGAGGGGGCGTGTTAAGTTGTGGACGGTGCAAACCGTCACAGTTACCTATCTAGCAGTTGCAGGGCGGCAGTTGTGACAGGCAGTTGTGCAAGGTGATAGGTGCTGAGCAGCCGCCAAGTGGTAGGAAGTTTCTGGTGGTAGGTGTAGGTAAACCCACTTCCACCAAGTCCGTATATAGATTGCGGACGCGAGCCAGATATAAGATTAGGGCTTCATTTTGTGCCATTTTAAGGGCTGACAGTTCAGCAACAAGCTGAAATTTTCTTGCGTCGCTGCTTGCCGCAAAAACAGCCGCGAGCCTCTCCCATGCTCCCTTGGCGTTGGGCGCTGCTCTGATAATTGCCAAGTGATGATCTTGGACATTTTTGACAAGGATGTTTCTGACCTTGTTTGATGCGGCGATGTCCTCGTCGGTCATTGGTTCGTCTCTCAGCCATCTATCCAGGTTGTTCTCTTGCATCATAGATTGGAATCTGAACGACCACGTAGCATAATTGCTCAGACCTAATGGGTCTGATAACCTATCCTTTCCCATTGTTGCCCGATGTAGGCAGGCGATATGGTCGTTGTTGACCAGAGGCGGCGGTCGCTGTGCTCCGTATTTTGTGGACCAGTATTCGCGTCACGAGTGATTCCTCAATTCTCGCACCACGAGCAGTCGCTGATTCCGGCACTCAGAACTTTTGGCGACTTCAGTTGTAGAGTCAAAGTTGCTAGGCTTGTATTTGCCACCACCAATTGAAAGCGCTTGGCCAAAAGGTTGATGCCTATGCCTTGACGAGATAATTACGGCTCAGAAGAGCCGGGGCTCATAACCTCTTGCGAAGATAGGAGCAACCGATGCGAAACGTGGATAGATTACAGGATTATGTATTGACGCAGGAACCGTGTATATTTGGCATAAATAATTATAGTATCAACGTTAGTAACGCGCAAGACTAACTAGAGCAGAGTGCGCATAAACAATATACTCGCGATAATAACTGTACGGCACTCGTCGCGATATCTAACTTACATCGCAGTTACTCGCACCTAAGTAAGAGCTATTACACAACCGTTGCCAAACTGTATTACGATGACGTGAAATCCCGCATAATCGCAACAAGAGAGATAAGTTTGACATTATGAGCATGAACGGAGGAATCATGCGACCCACGGCCAATGGCACGTTAAAATTGGCACCGTCTTGCTGTCCAAACGCCACAGTCACGATCAACAATGTTAACGTGGCATCTAGCAGCTATGTAAAGGTGATATCTGTTGCATCATTGAGCGAAAAAGGAGGAAAAATTAGGTTTGAGGACCAATCTGTGTACGTGTACATATGCGATAGAGTGGTGCTGTCGGGGTGCCGGAAGGGCAGTTTGTACAAGTTGGAATGCGAAGTGGTATCCGCCATCAAGCAAGAATGCGGATTTGTCGGCATGGCTCACGCCAGGCCAGTGGATGAAGCAAACAAAATCATTATGGCATCAAAATGTTGAACATGATAGGCAAGGCGAATCACAGAAGGCAGTTCGGCAGGGGGTGGTATCGGGCATTGACCCCAAGACCCGAGTACTGCAATCACACACACAAACAGAACAAATGTGGTGCCAAGAAACAGGCATGAACCATGCAAGCCATCAGAGCACCGAGAGGACGGCATGTGCAAGCGGGGATGCGAAATTGTCTCGCAAGATGACATGAGAAGAGGGTTTATGGGTGTGGCTCAAAAAGGCCACACACAACAAACGAAGGAGGAATGGAACAGGAGATATGGAAAGGTCGAAGTAGGAAGATTGGATCCTCGTCTGCTGAGTGCAGCAATTGCACCATATCAAGGCAAAGCCGTGAGGAGCATGCATCCGGTCACGAAGATGGATTGGTAGAGCGGATCAGAGGAGGTATGGGTGGAGTTAGGCCGAAGAAGACTCCGAAGGATGTACAGCATGCTGATTCCCAGAGGATCGGTGTGTGTAGGCACAAACCATGTCAAGTTGGACGGATTGGCAGGAGGCTGGTGATGCCCGTGCAGAGGCTGAAGAACATACGGCACAAACCAACGGATCGTAGATCATGACACCCACAAGCAAGAAGATGGACGAGCTGGGTCAAGCAACAGAGCGGATCCGTCAGGGAGGAGAAGACCCGAGCAAGATTGGGTGATACTGGTGCTGATGATGATGTTGATGATGATGGCGAGCACGACGGAAACTATGACGGCAAAAAGGAACTTCGAGGAGTGAAGATGGATATCACGACTACAATGCCGCAGGGCACCATGACATGTGTCACAGTCAGGTGACGTCAATTTGTGGAGGATGATGGTGTTCATCCCGAGGGGGTGGAGGAGATGGACGGGACGAAACACCATGCTACAGAATATTGGGTACGGGAGAGTGGCACATGAAGCACAATCTGCCTCCTGCTATTGAACATGAGTATCACTCCATGCTGAGCGCATGCTGAGCGCATGCTGAACACCTTACCGAGCTCTCGTGGGAGAACTCAACTACCTTGCAGTAAGCACGCGCCCCGACCTGGCTTATGCCCTGAGTGTGCTTTCCCGGTCCATGTCTAAGCCTACCCGCGCTGCAATGAGTGCGGCAAAGGGGGTGCTGAGGTACCTGGCGGGTATTCAAGAGATGGGTCTTCGGTTTCCTGGAGGACAAGGGCTACAGCTGGATGGCTACAGTGACTCAGATTGGGCAGGAGACACAGCTACCCGCAAATCAACTACCGGTTATGTTTTCCGAGTGAACGGTACTGCGATAAGTTGGAGCAGTCAACTGCAGCGTACCGTGGCAGTATCGTCAGTGGAGGCAGAGTATCAAGCTCTTTCAAGTGCGGTGCGAGAAGCTCTTTGGCTGTCAAAACTGGCTGATGATCTGAAGCTCGGTGGTACTTCTCCAATGATTATCAAGGTTGATTCCCAGGGGGCGATGAATATCAGCAACACCCCTATGACGTCCCAACGGTCAAAACACATTGATGCGGTGCATCATTTCGTCAGAGAGCGGGTTACTAGTGGGGAGGTTGAGCTAAGGTACTGTCCCACGGAGAAGATGGTGGCTGATGTGATGACAAAGGCTTTAGGTGAAGCTAAGTTTGAGTGGTGCCGTGCCTCTATGGGCGTAGCCTAGTGGAGGTTTGCACCGAGGGGGCGTGTTAAGTTGTGGACGGTGCAAACCGTCACAGTTACCTATCTAGCAGTTGCAGGGCGGCAGTTGTGACAGGCAGTTGTGCAAGGTGATAGGTGCTGAGCAGCCGCCAAGTGGTAGGAAGTTTCTGGTGGTAGGTGTAGGTAAACCCACTTCCACCAAGTCCGTATATAGATTGCGGACGCGAGCCAGATATAAGATTAGGGCTTCATTTTGTGCCATTTTAAGGGCTGACAGTTCAGCAACAAGCTGAAATTTTCTTGCGTCGCTGCTCGCCGCAAAAACAGCCGCGAGCCTCTCCCATGCTCCCTTGGCGTTGGGCGCTGCTCTGATAATTGCCAAGTGATGATCTTGGACATTTTTGACAAGGATGTTTCTGACCTTGTTTGATGCGGCGATGTCCTCGTCGGTCATTGGTTCGTCTCTCAGCCATCTATCCAGGTTGTTCTCTTGCATCATAGATTGGAATCTGAACGACCACGTAGCATAATTGCTCAGACCTAATGGGTCTGATAACCTATCCTTTCCCATTGTTGCCCGATGTAGGCAGGCGATATGGTCGTTGTTGACCAGAGGCGGCGGTCGCTGTGCTCCGTATTTTGTGGACCAGTATTCGCGTCACGAGTGATTCCTCAATTCTCGCACCACGAGCAGTTGCTGATTCCGGCACTCAGAACTTTTGGCGACTTCAGTTGTAGAGTCAAAGTTGCTAGACTTGTATTTGCCACCACCAATTGAAAGCGCTTGGCCAAAAGGTTGATGCCTATGCCTTGACGAGATAATTACGGCTCAGAAGAGCCGGGGCTCATAACCTCTTGCGAAGATAGGAGCAACCGATGCGAAACGTGGATAGATTACAGGATTATGTATTGACGCAGGAACCGTGTATATTTGGCATAAATAATTATAGTATCAACGTTAGTAACGCGCAAGACTAACTAGAGCAGAGTGCGCATAAACAATATACTCGCGATAATAACTGTACGGCACTCGTCGCGATATCTAACTTACATCGCAGTTACTCGCACCTAAGTAAGAGCTATTACACAACCGTTGCCAAACTGTATTACGATGACGTGAAATCCCGCATAATCGCAACAAGAGAGATAAGTTTGACATTATGAGCATGAACGGAGGAATCATGCGACCCACGGCCAATGGCACGTTAAAATTGGCACCGTCTTGCTGTCCAAACGCCACAGTCACGATCAACAATGTTAACGTGGCATCTAGCAGCTATGTAAAGGTGATATCTGTTGCATCATTGAGCGAAAAAGGAGGAAAAATTAGGTTTGAGGACCAATCTGTGTACGTGTACATATGCGATAGAGTGGTGCTGTCGGGGTGCCGGAAGGGCAGTTTGTACAAGTTGGAATGCGAAGTGGTATCCGCCATCAAGCAAGAATGCGGATTTGTCGGCATGGCTCACGCCAGGCCAGTGGATGAAGCAAACAAAATCATTATGGCATCAAAATGTTGAACATGATAGGCAAGGCGAATCACAGAAGGCAGTTCGGCAGGGGGTGGTATCGGGCATTGACCCCAAGACCCGAGTACTGCAATCACACACACAAACAGAACAAATGTGGTGCCAAGAAACAGGCATGAACCATGCAAGCCATCAGAGCACCGAGAGGACGGCATGTGCAAGCGGGGATGCGAAATGGTCTCGCAAGATGACATGAGAAGAGGGTTTATGGGTGTGGCTCAAAAAGGCCACACACAACAAACGAAGGAGGAATGGAACAGGAGATATGGAAAGGTCGAAGTAGGAAGATTGGATCCTCGTCTGCTGAGTGCAGCAATTGCACCATATCAAGGCAAAGCCGTGAGGAGCATGCATCCGGTCACGAAGATGGATTGGTAGAGCGGATCAGAGGAGGTATGGGTGGAGTTAGGCCGAAGAAGACTCCGAAGGATGTACAGCATGCTGATTCCCAGAGGATCGGTGTGTGTAGGCACAAACCATGTCAAGTTGGACGGATTGGCAGGAGGCTGGCGATGCCCGTGCAGAGGCTGAAGAACATACGGCACAAACCAACGGATCGTAGATCATGACACCCACAAGCAAGAAGATGGACGAGCTGGGTCAAGCAACAGAGCGGATCCGTCAGGGAGGAGAAGACCCGAGCAAGATTGGGTGATACTGGTGCTGATGATGATGTTGATGATGATGGCGAGCACGACGGAAACTATGACGGCAAAAAGGAACTTCGAGGAGTGAAGATGGATATCACGACTACAATGCCGCAGGGCACCATGACATGTGTCACAGTCAGGTGACGTCAATTTGTGGAGGATGATGGTGTTCATCCCGAGGGGGTGGAGGAGATGGACGGGACGAAACACCATGCTACAGAATATTGGGTACGGGAGAGTGGCACATGAAGCACAATCTGCCTCCTGCTATTGAACATGAGTATCACTCCATGCTGAGCGCATGCTGAGCGCATGCTGAACACCTTACCGAGCTCTCGTGGGAGAACTCAACTACCTTGCAGTAAGCACGCGCCCCGACCTGGCTTATGCCCTGAGTGTGCTTTCCCGGTCCATGTCTAAGCCTACCCGCGCTGCAATGAGTGCGGCAAAGGGGGTGCTGAGGTACCTGGCGGGTATTCAAGAGATGGGTCTTCGGTTTCCTGGAGGACAAGGGCTACAGCTGGATGGCTACAGTGACTCAGATTGGGCAGGAGACACAGCTACCCGCAAATCAACTACCGGTTATGTTTTCCGAGTGAACGGTACTGCGATAAGTTGGAGCAGTCAACTGCAGCGTACCGTGGCAGTATCGTCAGTGGAGGCAGAGTATCAAGCTCTTTCAAGTGCGGTGCGAGAAGCTCTTTGGCTGTCAAAACTGGCTGATGATCTGAAGCTCGGTGGTACTTCTCCAATGATTATCAAGGTTGATTCCCAGGGGGCGATGAATATCAGCAACACCCCTATGACGTCCCAACGGTCAAAACACATTGATGCGGTGCATCATTTCGTCAGAGAGCGGGTTACTAGTGGGGAGGTTGAGCTAAGGTACTGTCCCACGGAGAAGATGGTGGCTGATGTGATGACAAAGGCTTTAGGTGAAGCTAAGTTTGAGTGGTGCCGTGCCTCTATGGGCGTAGCCTAGTGGAGGTTTGCACCGAGGGGGCGTGTTAAGTTGTGGACGGTGCAAACCGTCACAGTTACCTATCTAGCAGTTGCAGGGCGGCAGTTGTGACAGGCAGTTGTGCAAGGTGATAGGTGCTGAGCAGCCGCCAAGTGGTAGGAAGTTTCTGGTGGTAGGTGTAGGTAAACCCACTTCCACCAAGTCCGTATATAGATTGCGGACGCGAGCCAGATATAAGATTAGGGCTTCATTTTGTGCCATTTTAAGGGCTGACAGTTCAGCAACAAGCTGAAATTTTCTTGCGTCGCTGCTTGCCGCAAAAACAGCCGCGAGCCTCTCCCATGCTCCCTTGGCGTTGGGCGCTGCTCTGATAATTGCCAAGTGATGATCTTGGACATTTTTGACAAGGATGTTTCTGACCTTGTTTGATGCGGCGATGTCCTCGTCGGTCATTGGTTCGTCTCTCAGCCATCTATCCAGGTTGTTCTCTTGCATCATAGATTGGAATCTGAACGACCACGTAGCATAATTGCTCAGACCTAATGGGTCTGATAACCTATCCTTTCCCATTGTTGCCCGATGTAGGCAGGCGATATGGTCGTTGTTGACCAGAGGCGGCGGTCGCTGTGCTCCGTATTTTGTGGACCAGTATTCGCGTCACGAGTGATTCCTCAATTCTCGCACCACGAGCAGTCGCTGATTCCGGCACTCAGAACTTTTGGCGACTTCAGTTGTAGAGTCAAAGTTGCTAGGCTTGTATTTGCCACCACCAATTGAAAGCGCTTGGCCAAAAGGTTGATGCCTATGCCTTGACGAGATAATTACGGCTCAGAAGAGCCGGGGCTCATAACCTCTTGCGAAGATAGGAGCAACCGATGCGAAACGTGGATAGATTACAGGATTATGTATTGACGCAGGAACCGTGTATATTTGGCATAAATAATTATAGTATCAACGTTAGTAACGCGCAAGACTAACTAGAGCAGAGTGCGCATAAACAATATACTCGCGATAATAACTGTACGGCACTCGTCGCGATATCTAACTTACATCGCAGTTACTCGCACCTAAGTAAGAGCTATTACACAACCGTTGCCAAACTGTATTACGATGACGTGAAATCCCGCATAATCGCAACAAGAGAGATAAGTTTGACATTATGAGCATGAACGGAGGAATCATGCGACCCACGGCCAATGGCACGTTAAAATTGGCACCGTCTTGCTGTCCAAACGCCACAGTCACGATCAACAATGTTAACGTGGCATCTAGCAGCTATGTAAAGGTGATATCTGTTGCATCATTGAGCGAAAAAGGAGGAAAAATTAGGTTTGAGGACCAATCTGTGTACGTGTACATATGCGATAGAGTGGTGCTGTCGGGGTGCCGGAAGGGCAGTTTGTACAAGTTGGAATGCGAAGTGGTATCCGCCATCAAGCAAGAATGCGGATTTGTCGGCATGGCTCACGCCAGGCCAGTGGATGAAGCAAACAAAATCATTATGGCATCAAAATGTTGAACATGATAGGCAAGGCGAATCACAGAAGGCAGTTCGGCAGGGGGTGGTATCGGGCATTGACCCCAAGACCCGAGTACTGCAATCACACACACAAACAGAACAAATGTGGTGCCAAGAAACAGGCATGAACCATGCAAGCCATCAGAGCACCGAGAGGACGGCATGTGCAAGCGGGGATGCGAAATTGTCTCGCAAGATGACATGAGAAGAGGGTTTATGGGTGTGGCTCAAAAAGGCCACACACAACAAACGAAGGAGGAATGGAACAGGAGATATGGAAAGGTCGAAGTAGGAAGATTGGATCCTCGTCTGCTGAGTGCAGCAATTGCACCATATCAAGGCAAAGCCGTGAGGAGCATGCATCCGGTCACGAAGATGGATTGGTAGAGCGGATCAGAGGAGGTATGGGTGGAGTTAGGCCGAAGAAGACTCCGAAGGATGTACAGCATGCTGATTCCCAGAGGATCGGTGTGTGTAGGCACAAACCATGTCAAGTTGGACGGATTGGCAGGAGGCTGGTGATGCCCGTGCAGAGGCTGAAGAACATACGGCACAAACCAACGGATCGTAGATCATGACACCCACAAGCAAGAAGATGGACGAGCTGGGTCAAGCAACAGAGCGGATCCGTCAGGGAGGAGAAGACCCGAGCAAGATTGGGTGATACTGGTGCTGATGATGATGTTGATGATGATGGCGAGCACGACGGAAACTATGACGGCAAAAAGGAACTTCGAGGAGTGAAGATGGATATCACGACTACAATGCCGCAGGGCACCATGACATGTGTCACAGTCAGGTGACGTCAATTTGTGGAGGATGATGGTGTTCATCCCGAGGGGGTGGAGGAGATGGACGGGACGAAACACCATGCTACAGAATATTGGGTACGGGAGAGTGGCACATGAAGCACAATCTGCCTCCTGCTATTGAACATGAGTATCACTCCATGCTGAGCGCATGCTGAGCGCATGCTGAACACCTTACCGAGCTCTCGTGGGAGAACTCAACTACCTTGCAGTAAGCACGCGCCCCGACCTGGCTTATGCCCTGAGTGTGCTTTCCCGGTCCATGTCTAAGCCTACCCGCGCTGCAATGAGTGCGGCAAAGGGGGTGCTGAGGTACCTGGCGGGTATTCAAGAGATGGGTCTTCGGTTTCCTGGAGGACAAGGGCTACAGCTGGATGGCTACAGTGACTCAGATTGGGCAGGAGACACAGCTACCCGCAAATCAACTACCGGTTATGTTTTCCGAGTGAACGGTACTGCGATAAGTTGGAGCAGTCAACTGCAGCGTACCGTGGCAGTATCGTCAGTGGAGGCAGAGTATCAAGCTCTTTCAAGTGCGGTGCGAGAAGCTCTTTGGCTGTCAAAACTGGCTGATGATCTGAAGCTCGGTGGTACTTCTCCAATGATTATCAAGGTTGATTCCCAGGGGGCGATGAATATCAGCAACACCCCTATGACGTCCCAACGGTCAAAACACATTGATGCGGTGCATCATTTCGTCAGAGAGCGGGTTACTAGTGGGGAGGTTGAGCTAAGGTACTGTCCCACGGAGAAGATGGTGGCTGATGTGATGACAAAGGCTTTAGGTGAAGCTAAGTTTGAGTGGTGCCGTGCCTCTATGGGCGTAGCCTAGTGGAGGTTTGCACCGAGGGGGCGTGTTAAGTTGTGGACGGTGCAAACCGTCACAGTTACCTATCTAGCAGTTGCAGGGCGGCAGTTGTGACAGGCAGTTGTGCAAGGTGATAGGTGCTGAGCAGCCGCCAAGTGGTAGGAAGTTTCTGGTGGTAGGTGTAGGTAAACCCACTTCCACCAAGTCCGTATATAGATTGCGGACGCGAGCCAGATATAAGATTAGGGCTTCATTTTGTGCCATTTTAAGGGCTGACAGTTCAGCAACAAGCTGAAATTTTCTTGCGTCGCTGCTTGCCGCAAAAACAGCCGCGAGCCTCTCCCATGCTCCCTTGGCGTTGGGCGCTGCTCTGATAATTGCCAAGTGATGATCTTGGACATTTTTGACAAGGATGTTTCTGACCTTGTTTGATGCGGCGATGTCCTCGTCGGTCATTGGTTCGTCTCTCAGCCATCTATCCAGGTTGTTCTCTTGCATCATAGATTGGAATCTGAACGACCACGTAGCATAATTGCTCAGACCTAATGGGTCTGATAACCTATCCTTTCCCATTGTTGCCCGATGTAGGCAGGCGATATGGTCGTTGTTGACCAGAGGCGGCGGTCGCTGTGCTCCGTATTTTGTGGACCAGTATTCGCGTCACGAGTGATTCCTCAATTCTCGCACCACGAGCAGTCGCTGATTCCGGCACTCAGAACTTTTGGCGACTTCAGTTGTAGAGTCAAAGTTGCTAGGCTTGTATTTGCCACCACCAATTGAAAGCGCTTGGCCAAAAGGTTGATGCCTATGCCTTGACGAGATAATTACGGCTCAGAAGAGCCGGGGCTCATAACCTCTTGCGAAGATAGGAGCAACCGATGCGAAACGTGGATAGATTACAGGATTATGTATTGACGCAGGAACCGTGTATATTTGGCATAAATAATTATAGTATCAACGTTAGTAACGCGCAAGACTAACTAGAGCAGAGTGCGCATAAACAATATACTCGCGATAATAACTGTACGGCACTCGTCGCGATATCTAACTTACATCGCAGTTACTCGCACCTAAGTAAGAGCTATTACACAACCGTTGCCAAACTGTATTACGATGACGTGAAATCCCGCATAATCGCAACAAGAGAGATAAGTTTGACATTATGAGCATGAACGGAGGAATCATGCGACCCACGGCCAATGGCACGTTAAAATTGGCACCGTCTTGCTGTCCAAACGCCACAGTCACGATCAACAATGTTAACGTGGCATCTAGCAGCTATGTAAAGGTGATATCTGTTGCATCATTGAGCGAAAAAGGAGGAAAAATTAGGTTTGAGGACCAATCTGTGTACGTGTACATATGCGATAGAGTGGTGCTGTCGGGGTGCCGGAAGGGCAGTTTGTACAAGTTGGAATGCGAAGTGGTATCCGCCATCAAGCAAGAATGCGGATTTGTCGGCATGGCTCACGCCAGGCCAGTGGATGAAGCAAACAAAATCATTATGGCATCAAAATGTTGAACATGATAGGCAAGGCGAATCACAGAAGGCAGTTCGGCAGGGGGTGGTATCGGGCATTGACCCCAAGACCCGAGTACTGCAATCACACACACAAACAGAACAAATGTGGTGCCAAGAAACAGGCATGAACCATGCAAGCCATCAGAGCACCGAGAGGACGGCATGTGCAAGCGGGGATGCGAAATTGTCTCGCAAGATGACATGAGAAGAGGGTTTATGGGTGTGGCTCAAAAAGGCCACACACAACAAACGAAGGAGGAATGGAACAGGAGATATGGAAAGGTCGAAGTAGGAAGATTGGATCCTCGTCTGCTGAGTGCAGCAATTGCACCATATCAAGGCAAAGCCGTGAGGAGCATGCATCCGGTCACGAAGATGGATTGGTAGAGCGGATCAGAGGAGGTATGGGTGGAGTTAGGCCGAAGAAGACTCCGAAGGATGTACAGCATGCTGATTCCCAGAGGATCGGTGTGTGTAGGCACAAACCATGTCAAGTTGGACGGATTGGCAGGAGGCTGGTGATGCCCGTGCAGAGGCTGAAGAACATACGGCACAAACCAACGGATCGTAGATCATGACACCCACAAGCAAGAAGATGGACGAGCTGGGTCAAGCAACAGAGCGGATCCGTCAGGGAGGAGAAGACCCGAGCAAGATTGGGTGATACTGGTGCTGATGATGATGTTGATGATGATGGCGAGCACGACGGAAACTATGACGGCAAAAAGGAACTTCGAGGAGTGAAGATGGATATCACGACTACAATGCCGCAGGGCACCATGACATGTGTCACAGTCAGGTGACGTCAATTTGTGGAGGATGATGGTGTTCATCCCGAGGGGGTGGAGGAGATGGACGGGACGAAACACCATGCTACAGAATATTGGGTACGGGAGAGTGGCACATGAAGCACAATCTGCCTCCTGCTATTGAACATGAGTATCACTCCATGCTGAGCGCATGCTGAGCGCATGCTGAACACCTTACCGAGCTCTCGTGGGAGAACTCAACTACCTTGCAGTAAGCACGCGCCCCGACCTGGCTTATGCCCTGAGTGTGCTTTCCCGGTCCATGTCTAAGCCTACCCGCGCTGCAATGAGTGCGGCAAAGGGGGTGCTGAGGTACCTGGCGGGTATTCAAGAGATGGGTCTTCGGTTTCCTGGAGGACAAGGGCTACAGCTGGATGGCTACAGTGACTCAGATTGGGCAGGAGACACAGCTACCCGCAAATCAACTACCGGTTATGTTTTCCGAGTGAACGGTACTGCGATAAGTTGGAGCAGTCAACTGCAGCGTACCGTGGCAGTATCGTCAGTGGAGGCAGAGTATCAAGCTCTTTCAAGTGCGGTGCGAGAAGCTCTTTGGCTGTCAAAACTGGCTGATGATCTGAAGCTCGGTGGTACTTCTCCAATGATTATCAAGGTTGATTCCCAGGGGGCGATGAATATCAGCAACACCCCTATGACGTCCCAACGGTCAAAACACATTGATGCGGTGCATCATTTCGTCAGAGAGCGGGTTACTAGTGGGGAGGTTGAGCTAAGGTACTGTCCCACGGAGAAGATGGTGGCTGATGTGATGACAAAGGCTTTAGGTGAAGCTAAGTTTGAGTGGTGCCGTGCCTCTATGGGCGTAGCCTAGTGGAGGTTTGCACCGAGGGGGCGTGTTAAGTTGTGGACGGTGCAAACCGTCACAGTTACCTATCTAGCAGTTGCAGGGCGGCAGTTGTGACAGGCAGTTGTGCAAGGTGATAGGTGCTGAGCAGCCGCCAAGTGGTAGGAAGTTTCTGGTGGTAGGTGTAGGTAAACCCACTTCCACCAAGTCCGTATATAGATTGCGGACGCGAGCCAGATATAAGATTAGGGCTTCATTTTGTGCCATTTTAAGGGCTGACAGTTCAGCAACAAGCTGAAATTTTCTTGCGTCGCTGCTCGCCGCAAAAACAGCCGCGAGCCTCTCCCATGCTCCCTTGGCGTTGGGCGCTGCTCTGATAATTGCCAAGTGATGATCTTGGACATTTTTGACAAGGATGTTTCTGACCTTGTTTGATGCGGCGATGTCCTCGTCGGTCATTGGTTCGTCTCTCAGCCATCTATCCAGGTTGTTCTCTTGCATCATAGATTGGAATCTGAACGACCACGTAGCATAATTGCTCAGACCTAATGGGTCTGATAACCTATCCTTTCCCATTGTTGCCCGATGTAGGCAGGCGATATGGTCGTTGTTGACCAGAGGCGGCGGTCGCTGTGCTCCGTATTTTGTGGACCAGTATTCGCGTCACGAGTGATTCCTCAATTCTCGCACCACGAGCAGTCGCTGATTCCGGCACTCAGAACTTTTGGCGACTTCAGTTGTAGAGTCAAAGTTGCTAGACTTGTATTTGCCACCACCAATTGAAAGCGCTTGGCCAAAAGGTTGATGCCTATGCCTTGACGAGATAATTACGGCTCAGAAGAGCCGGGGCTCATAACCTCTTGCGAAGATAGGAGCAACCGATGCGAAACGTGGATAGATTACAGGATTATGTATTGACGCAGGAACCGTGTATATTTGGCATAAATAATTATAGTATCAACGTTAGTAACGCGCAAGACTAACTAGAGCAGAGTGCGCATAAACAATATACTCGCGATAATAACTGTACGGCACTCGTCGCGATATCTAACTTACATCGCAGTTACTCGCACCTAAGTAAGAGCTATTACACAACCGTTGCCAAACTGTATTACGATGACGTGAAATCCCGCATAATCGCAACAAGAGAGATAAGTTTGACATTATGAGCATGAACGGAGGAATCATGCGACCCACGGCCAATGGCACGTTAAAATTGGCACCGTCTTGCTGTCCAAACGCCACAGTCACGATCAACAATGTTAACGTGGCATCTAGCAGCTATGTAAAGGTGATATCTGTTGCATCATTGAGCGAAAAAGGAGGAAAAATTAGGTTTGAGGACCAATCTGTGTACGTGTACATATGCGATAGAGTGGTGCTGTCGGGGTGCCGGAAGGGCAGTTTGTACAAGTTGGAATGCGAAGTGGTATCCGCCATCAAGCAAGAATGCGGATTTGTCGGCATGGCTCACGCCAGGCCAGTGGATGAAGCAAACAAAATCATTATGGCATCAAAATGTTGAACATGATAGGCAAGGCGAATCACAGAAGGCAGTTCGGCAGGGGGTGGTATCGGGCATTGACCCCAAGACCCGAGTACTGCAATCACACACACAAACAGAACAAATGTGGTGCCAAGAAACAGGCATGAACCATGCAAGCCATCAGAGCACCGAGAGGACGGCATGTGCAAGCGGGGATGCGAAATTGTCTCGCAAGATGACATGAGAAGAGGGTTTATGGGTGTGGCTCAAAAAGGCCACACACAACAAACGAAGGAGGAATGGAACAGGAGATATGGAAAGGTCGAAGTAGGAAGATTGGATCCTCGTCTGCTGAGTGCAGCAATTGCACCATATCAAGGCAAAGCCGTGAGGAGCATGCATCCGGTCACGAAGATGGATTGGTAGAGCGGATCAGAGGAGGTATGGGTGGAGTTAGGCCGAAGAAGACTCCGAAGGATGTACAGCATGCTGATTCCCAGAGGATCGGTGTGTGTAGGCACAAACCATGTCAAGTTGGACGGATTGGCAGGAGGCTGGCGATGCCCGTGCAGAGGCTGAAGAACATACGGCACAAACCAACGGATCGTAGATCATGACACCCACAAGCAAGAAGATGGACGAGCTGGGTCAAGCAACAGAGCGGATCCGTCAGGGAGGAGAAGACCCGAGCAAGATTGGGTGATACTGGTGCTGATGATGATGTTGATGATGATGGCGAGCACGACGGAAACTATGACGGCAAAAAGGAACTTCGAGGAGTGAAGATGGATATCACGACTACAATGCCGCAGGGCACCATGACATGTGTCACAGTCAGGTGACGTCAATTTGTGGAGGATGATGGTGTTCATCCCGAGGGGGTGGAGGAGATGGACGGGACGAAACACCATGCTACAGAATATTGGGTACGGGAGAGTGGCACATGAAGCACAATCTGCCTCCTGCTATTGAACATGAGTATCACTCCATGCTGAGCGCATGCTGAGCGCATGCTGAACACCTTACCGAGCTCTCGTGGGAGAACTCAACTACCTTGCAGTAAGCACGCGCCCCGACCTGGCTTATGCCCTGAGTGTGCTTTCCCGGTCCATGTCTAAGCCTACCCGCGCTGCAATGAGTGCGGCAAAGGGGGTGCTGAGGTACCTGGCGGGTATTCAAGAGATGGGTCTTCGGTTTCCTGGAGGACAAGGGCTACAGCTGGATGGCTACAGTGACTCAGATTGGGCAGGAGACACAGCTACCCGCAAATCAACTACCGGTTATGTTTTCCGAGTGAACGGTACTGCGATAAGTTGGAGCAGTCAACTGCAGCGTACCGTGGCAGTATCGTCAGTGGAGGCAGAGTATCAAGCTCTTTCAAGTGCGGTGCGAGAAGCTCTTTGGCTGTCAAAACTGGCTGATGATCTGAAGCTCGGTGGTACTTCTCCAATGATTATCAAGGTTGATTCCCAGGGGGCGATGAATATCAGCAACACCCCTATGACGTCCCAACGGTCAAAACACATTGATGCGGTGCATCATTTCGTCAGAGAGCGGGTTACTAGTGGGGAGGTTGAGCTAAGGTACTGTCCCACGGAGAAGATGGTGGCTGATGTGATGACAAAGGCTTTAGGTGAAGCTAAGTTTGAGTGGTGCCGTGCCTCTATGGGCGTAGCCTAGTGGAGGTTTGCACCGAGGGGGCGTGTTAAGTTGTGGACGGTGCAAACCGTCACAGTTACCTATCTAGCAGTTGCAGGGCGGCAGTTGTGACAGGCAGTTGTGCAAGGTGATAGGTGCTGAGCAGCCGCCAAGTGGTAGGAAGTTTCTGGTGGTAGGTGTAGGTAAACCCACTTCCACCAAGTCCGTATATAGATTGCGGACGCGAGCCAGATATAAGATTAGGGCTTCATTTTGTGCCATTTTAAGGGCTGACAGTTCAGCAACAAGCTGAAATTTTCTTGCGTCGCTGCTTGCCGCAAAAACAGCCGCGAGCCTCTCCCATGCTCCCTTGGCGTTGGGCGCTGCTCTGATAATTGCCAAGTGATGATCTTGGACATTTTTGACAAGGATGTTTCTGACCTTGTTTGATGCGGCGATGTCCTCGTCGGTCATTGGTTCGTCTCTCAGCCATCTATCCAGGTTGTTCTCTTGCATCATAGATTGGAATCTGAACGACCACGTAGCATAATTGCTCAGACCTAATGGGTCTGATAACCTATCCTTTCCCATTGTTGCCCGATGTAGGCAGGCGATATGGTCGTTGTTGACCAGAGGCGGCGGTCGCTGTGCTCCGTATTTTGTGGACCAGTATTCGCGTCACGAGTGATTCCTCAATTCTCGCACCACGAGCAGTCGCTGATTCCGGCACTCAGAACTTTTGGCGACTTCAGTTGTAGAGTCAAAGTTGCTAGACTTGTATTTGCCACCACCAATTGAAAGCGCTTGGCCAAAAGGTTGATGCCTATGCCTTGACGAGATAATTACGGCTCAGAAGAGCCGGGGCTCATAACCTCTTGCGAAGATAGGAGCAACCGATGCGAAACGTGGATAGATTACAGGATTATGTATTGACGCAGGAACCGTGTATATTTGGCATAAATAATTATAGTATCAACGTTAGTAACGCGCAAGACTAACTAGAGCAGAGTGCGCATAAACAATATACTCGCGATAATAACTGTACGGCACTCGTCGCGATATCTAACTTACATCGCAGTTACTCGCACCTAAGTAAGAGCTATTACACAACCGTTGCCAAACTGTATTACGATGACGTGAAATCCCGCATAATCGCAACAAGAGAGATAAGTTTGACATTATGAGCATGAACGGAGGAATCATGCGACCCACGGCCAATGGCACGTTAAAATTGGCACCGTCTTGCTGTCCAAACGCCACAGTCACGATCAACAATGTTAACGTGGCATCTAGCAGCTATGTAAAGGTGATATCTGTTGCATCATTGAGCGAAAAAGGAGGAAAAATTAGGTTTGAGGACCAATCTGTGTACGTGTACATATGCGATAGAGTGGTGCTGTCGGGGTGCCGGAAGGGCAGTTTGTACAAGTTGGAATGCGAAGTGGTATCCGCCATCAAGCAAGAATGCGGATTTGTCGGCATGGCTCACGCCAGGCCAGTGGATGAAGCAAACAAAATCATTATGGCATCAAAATGTTGAACATGATAGGCAAGGCGAATCACAGAAGGCAGTTCGGCAGGGGGTGGTATCGGGCATTGACCCCAAGACCCGAGTACTGCAATCACACACACAAACAGAACAAATGTGGTGCCAAGAAACAGGCATGAACCATGCAAGCCATCAGAGCACCGAGAGGACGGCATGTGCAAGCGGGGATGCGAAATTGTCTCGCAAGATGACATGAGAAGAGGGTTTATGGGTGTGGCTCAAAAAGGCCACACACAACAAACGAAGGAGGAATGGAACAGGAGATATGGAAAGGTCGAAGTAGGAAGATTGGATCCTCGTCTGCTGAGTGCAGCAATTGCACCATATCAAGGCAAAGCCGTGAGGAGCATGCATCCGGTCACGAAGATGGATTGGTAGAGCGGATCAGAGGAGGTATGGGTGGAGTTAGGCCGAAGAAGACTCCGAAGGATGTACAGCATGCTGATTCCCAGAGGATCGGTGTGTGTAGGCACAAACCATGTCAAGTTGGACGGATTGGCAGGAGGCTGGCGATGCCCGTGCAGAGGCTGAAGAACATACGGCACAAACCAACGGATCGTAGATCATGACACCCACAAGCAAGAAGATGGACGAGCTGGGTCAAGCAACAGAGCGGATCCGTCAGGGAGGAGAAGACCCGAGCAAGATTGGGTGATACTGGTGCTGATGATGATGTTGATGATGATGGCGAGCACGACGGAAACTATGACGGCAAAAAGGAACTTCGAGGAGTGAAGATGGATATCACGACTACAATGCCGCAGGGCACCATGACATGTGTCACAGTCAGGTGACGTCAATTTGTGGAGGATGATGGTGTTCATCCCGAGGGGGTGGAGGAGATGGACGGGACGAAACACCATGCTACAGAATATTGGGTACGGGAGAGTGGCACATGAAGCACAATCTGCCTCCTGCTATTGAACATGAGTATCACTCCATGCTGAGCGCATGCTGAGCGCATGCTGAACACCTTACCGAGCTCTCGTGGGAGAACTCAACTACCTTGCAGTAAGCACGCGCCCCGACCTGGCTTATGCCCTGAGTGTGCTTTCCCGGTCCATGTCTAAGCCTACCCGCGCTGCAATGAGTGCGGCAAAGGGGGTGCTGAGGTACCTGGCGGGTATTCAAGAGATGGGTCTTCGGTTTCCTGGAGGACAAGGGCTACAGCTGGATGGCTACAGTGACTCAGATTGGGCAGGAGACACAGCTACCCGCAAATCAACTACCGGTTATGTTTTCCGAGTGAACGGTACTGCGATAAGTTGGAGCAGTCAACTGCAGCGTACCGTGGCAGTATCGTCAGTGGAGGCAGAGTATCAAGCTCTTTCAAGTGCGGTGCGAGAAGCTCTTTGGCTGTCAAAACTGGCTGATGATCTGAAGCTCGGTGGTACTTCTCCAATGATTATCAAGGTTGATTCCCAGGGGGCGATGAATATCAGCAACACCCCTATGACGTCCCAACGGTCAAAACACATTGATGCGGTGCATCATTTCGTCAGAGAGCGGGTTACTAGTGGGGAGGTTGAGCTAAGGTACTGTCCCACGGAGAAGATGGTGGCTGATGTGATGACAAAGGCTTTAGGTGAAGCTAAGTTTGAGTGGTGCCGTGCCTCTATGGGCGTAGCCTAGTGGAGGTTTGCACCGAGGGGGCGTGTTAAGTTGTGGACGGTGCAAACCGTCACAGTTACCTATCTAGCAGTTGCAGGGCGGCAGTTGTGACAGGCAGTTGTGCAAGGTGATAGGTGCTGAGCAGCCGCCAAGTGGTAGGAAGTTTCTGGTGGTAGGTGTAGGTAAACCCACTTCCACCAAGTCCGTATATAGATTGCGGACGCGAGCCAGATATAAGATTAGGGCTTCATTTTGTGCCATTTTAAGGGCTGACAGTTCAGCAACAAGCTGAAATTTTCTTGCGTCGCTGCTCGCCGCAAAAACAGCCGCGAGCCTCTCCCATGCTCCCTTGGCGTTGGGCGCTGCTCTGATAATTGCCAAGTGATGATCTTGGACATTTTTGACAAGGATGTTTCTGACCTTGTTTGATGCGGCGATGTCCTCGTCGGTCATTGGTTCGTCTCTCAGCCATCTATCCAGGTTGTTCTCTTGCATCATAGATTGGAATCTGAACGACCACGTAGCATAATTGCTCAGACCTAATGGGTCTGATAACCTATCCTTTCCCATTGTTGCCCGATGTAGGCAGGCGATATGGTCGTTGTTGACCAGAGGCGGCGGTCGCTGTGCTCCGTATTTTGTGGACCAGTATTCGCGTCACGAGTGATTCCTCAATTCTTGCACCACGAGCAGTCGCTGATTCCGGCACTCAGAACTTTTGGCGACTTCAGTTGTAGAGTCAAAGTTGCTAGACTTGTATTTGCCACCACCAATTGAAAGCGCTTGGCCAAAAGGTTGATGCCTATGCCTTGACGAGATAATTACGGCTCAGAAGAGCCGGGGCTCATAACCTCTTGCGAAGATAGGAGCAACCGATGCGAAACGTGGATAGATTACAGGATTATGTATTGACGCAGGAACCGTGTATATTTGGCATAAATAATTATAGTATCAACGTTAGTAACGCGCAAGACTAACTAGAGCAGAGTGCGCATAAACAATATACTCGCGATAATAACTGTACGGCACTCGTCGCGATATCTAACTTACATCGCAGTTACTCGCACCTAAGTAAGAGCTATTACACAACCGTTGCCAAACTGTATTACGATGACGTGAAATCCCGCATAATCGCAACAAGAGAGATAAGTTTGACATTATGAGCATGAACGGAGGAATCATGCGACCCACGGCCAATGGCACGTTAAAATTGGCACCGTCTTGCTGTCCAAACGCCACAGTCACGATCAACAATGTTAACGTGGCATCTAGCAGCTATGTAAAGGTGATATCTGTTGCATCATTGAGCGAAAAAGGAGGAAAAATTAGGTTTGAGGACCAATCTGTGTACGTGTACATATGCGATAGAGTGGTGCTGTCGGGGTGCCGGAAGGGCAGTTTGTACAAGTTGGAATGCGAAGTGGTATCCGCCATCAAGCAAGAATGCGGATTTGTCGGCATGGCTCACGCCAGGCCAGTGGATGAAGCAAACAAAATCATTATGGCATCAAAATGTTGAACATGATAGGCAAGGCGAATCACAGAAGGCAGTTCGGCAGGGGGTGGTATCGGGCATTGACCCCAAGACCCGAGTACTGCAATCACACACACAAACAGAACAAATGTGGTGCCAAGAAACAGGCATGAACCATGCAAGCCATCAGAGCACCGAGAGGACGGCATGTGCAAGCGGGGATGCGAAATTGTCTCGCAAGATGACATGAGAAGAGGGTTTATGGGTGTGGCTCAAAAAGGCCACACACAACAAACGAAGGAGGAATGGAACAGGAGATATGGAAAGGTCGAAGTAGGAAGATTGGATCCTCGTCTGCTGAGTGCAGCAATTGCACCATATCAAGGCAAAGCCGTGAGGAGCATGCATCCGGTCACGAAGATGGATTGGTAGAGCGGATCAGAGGAGGTATGGGTGGAGTTAGGCCGAAGAAGACTCCGAAGGATGTACAGCATGCTGATTCCCAGAGGATCGGTGTGTGTAGGCACAAACCATGTCAAGTTGGACGGATTGGCAGGAGGCTGGCGATGCCCGTGCAGAGGCTGAAGAACATACGGCACAAACCAACGGATCGTAGATCATGACACCCACAAGCAAGAAGATGGACGAGCTGGGTCAAGCAACAGAGCGGATCCGTCAGGGAGGAGAAGACCCGAGCAAGATTGGGTGATACTGGTGCTGATGATGATGTTGATGATGATGGCGAGCACGACAGAAACTATGACGGCAAAAAGGAACTTCGAGGAGTGAAGATGGATATCACGACTACAATGCCGCAGGGCACCATGACATGTGTCACAGTCAGGTGACGTCAATTTGTGGAGGATGATGGTGTTCATCCCGAGGGGGTGGAGGAGATGGACGGGACGAAACACCATGCTACAGAATATTGGGTACGGGAGAGTGGCACATGAAGCACAATCTGCCTCCTGCTATTGAACATGAGTATCACTCCATGCTGAGCGCATGCTGAGCGCATGCTGAACACCTTACCGAGCTCTCGTGGGAGAACTCAACTACCTTGCAGTAAGCACGCGCCCCGACCTGGCTTATGCCCTGAGTGTGCTTTCCCGGTCCATGTCTAAGCCTACCCGCGCTGCAATGAGTGCGGCAAAGGGGGTGCTGAGGTACCTGGCGGGTATTCAAGAGATGGGTCTTCGGTTTCCTGGAGGACAAGGGCTACAGCTGGATGGCTACAGTGACTCAGATTGGGCAGGAGACACAGCTACCCGCAAATCAACTACCGGTTATGTTTTCCGAGTGAACGGTACTGCGATAAGTTGGAGCAGTCAACTGCAGCGTACCGTGGCAGTATCGTCAGTGGAGGCAGAGTATCAAGCTCTTTCAAGTGCGGTGCGAGAAGCTCTTTGGCTGTCAAAACTGGCTGATGATCTGAAGCTCGGTGGTACTTCTCCAATGATTATCAAGGTTGATTCCCAGGGGGCGATGAATATCAGCAACACCCCTATGACGTCCCAACGGTCAAAACACATTGATGCGGTGCATCATTTCGTCAGAGAGCGGGTTACTAGTGGGGAGGTTGAGCTAAGGTACTGTCCCACGGAGAAGATGGTGGCTGATGTGATGACAAAGGCTTTAGGTGAAGCTAAGTTTGAGTGGTGCCGTGCCTCTATGGGCGTAGCCTAGTGGAGGTTTGCACCGAGGGGGCGTGTTAAGTTGTGGACGGTGCAAACCGTCACAGTTACCTATCTAGCAGTTGCAGGGCGGCAGTTGTGACAGGCAGTTGTGCAAGGTGATAGGTGCTGAGCAGCCGCCAAGTGGTAGGAAGTTTCTGGTGGTAGGTGTAGGTAAACCCACTTCCACCAAGTCCGTATATAGATTGCGGACGCGAGCCAGATATAAGATTAGGGCTTCATTTTGTGCCATTTTAAGGGCTGACAGTTCAGCAACAAGCTGAAATTTTCTTGCGTCGCTGCTTGCCGCAAAAACAGCCGCGAGCCTCTCCCATGCTCCCTTGGCGTTGGGCGCTGCTCTGATAATTGCCAAGTGATGATCTTGGACATTTTTGACAAGGATGTTTCTGACCTTGTTTGATGCGGCGATGTCCTCGTCGGTCATTGGTTCGTCTCTCAGCCATCTATCCAGGTTGTTCTCTTGCATCATAGATTGGAATCTGAACGACCACGTAGCATAATTGCTCAGACCTAATGGGTCTGATAACCTATCCTTTCCCATTGTTGCCCGATGTAGGCAGGCGATATGGTCGTTGTTGACCAGAGGCGGCGGTCGCTGTGCTCCGTATTTTGTGGACCAGTATTCGCGTCACGAGTGATTCCTCAATTCTCGCACCACGAGCAGTCGCTGATTCCGGCACTCAGAACTTTTGGCGACTTCAGTTGTAGAGTCAAAGTTGCTAGACTTGTATTTGCCACCACCAATTGAAAGCGCTTGGCCAAAAGGTTGATGCCTATGCCTTGACGAGATAATTACGGCTCAGAAGAGCCGGGGCTCATAACCTCTTGCGAAGATAGGAGCAACCGATGCGAAACGTGGATAGATTACAGGATTATGTATTGACGCAGGAACCGTGTATATTTGGCATAAATAATTATAGTATCAACGTTAGTAACGCGCAAGACTAACTAGAGCAGAGTGCGCATAAACAATATACTCGCGATAATAACTGTACGGCACTCGTCGCGATATCTAACTTACATCGCAGTTACTCGCACCTAAGTAAGAGCTATTACACAACCGTTGCCAAACTGTATTACGATGACGTGAAATCCCGCATAATCGCAACAAGAGAGATAAGTTTGACATTATGAGCATGAACGGAGGAATCATGCGACCCACGGCCAATGGCACGTTAAAATTGGCACCGTCTTGCTGTCCAAACGCCACAGTCACGATCAACAATGTTAACGTGGCATCTAGCAGCTATGTAAAGGTGATATCTGTTGCATCATTGAGCGAAAAAGGAGGAAAAATTAGGTTTGAGGACCAATCTGTGTACGTGTACATATGCGATAGAGTGGTGCTGTCGGGGTGCCGGAAGGGCAGTTTGTACAAGTTGGAATGCGAA
This sequence comes from Volvox africanus, assembly GCA_030268105.1. Lineage (NCBI taxonomy): Eukaryota > Viridiplantae > Chlorophyta > Chlorophyceae > Chlamydomonadales > Volvocaceae > Volvox > Volvox africanus. The sequence goes on along the minus strand of BSDZ01000017.1, from coordinate 527,010 downwards.
GTGGTATCCGCCATCAAGCAAGAATGCGGATTTGTCGGCATGGCTCACGCCAGGCCAGTGGATGAAGCAAACAAAATCATTATGGCATCAAAATGTTGAACATGATAGGCAAGGCGAATCACAGAAGGCAGTTCGGCAGGGGGTGGTATCGGGCATTGACCCCAAGACCCGAGTACTGCAATCACACACACAAACAGAACAAATGTGGTGCCAAGAAACAGGCATGAACCATGCAAGCCATCAGAGCACCGAGAGGACGGCATGTGCAAGCGGGGATGCGAAATGGTCTCGCAAGATGACATGAGAAGAGGGTTTATGGGTGTGGCTCAAAAAGGCCACACACAACAAACGAAGGAGGAATGGAACAGGAGATATGGAAAGGTCGAAGTAGGAAGATTGGATCCTCGTCTGCTGAGTGCAGCAATTGCACCATATCAAGGCAAAGCCGTGAGGAGCATGCATCCGGTCACGAAGATGGATTGGTAGAGCGGATCAGAGGAGGTATGGGTGGAGTTAGGCCGAAGAAGACTCCGAAGGATGTACAGCATGCTGATTCCCAGAGGATCGGTGTGTGTAGGCACAAACCATGTCAAGTTGGACGGATTGGCAGGAGGCTGGCGATGCCCGTGCAGAGGCTGAAGAACATACGGCACAAACCAACGGATCGTAGATCATGACACCCACAAGCAAGAAGATGGACGAGCTGGGTCAAGCAACAGAGCGGATCCGTCAGGGAGGAGAAGACCCGAGCAAGATTGGGTGATACTGGTGCTGATGATGATGTTGATGATGATGGCGAGCACGACGGAAACTATGACGGCAAAAAGGAACTTCGAGGAGTGAAGATGGATATCACGACTACAATGCCGCAGGGCACCATGACATGTGTCACAGTCAGGTGACGTCAATTTGTGGAGGATGATGGTGTTCATCCCGAGGGGGTGGAGGAGATGGACGGGACGAAACACCATGCTACAGAATATTGGGTACGGGAGAGTGGCACATGAAGCACAATCTGCCTCCTGCTATTGAACATGAGTATCACTCCATGCTGAGCGCATGCTGAGCGCATGCTGAACACCTTACCGAGCTCTCGTGGGAGAACTCAACTACCTTGCAGTAAGCACGCGCCCCGACCTGGCTTATGCCCTGAGTGTGCTTTCCCGGTCCATGTCTAAGCCTACCCGCGCTGCAATGAGTGCGGCAAAGGGGGTGCTGAGGTACCTGGCGGGTATTCAAGAGATGGGTCTTCGGTTTCCTGGAGGACAAGGGCTACAGCTGGATGGCTACAGTGACTCAGATTGGGCAGGAGACACAGCTACCCGCAAATCAACTACCGGTTATGTTTTCCGAGTGAACGGTACTGCGATAAGTTGGAGCAGTCAACTGCAGCGTACCGTGGCAGTATCGTCAGTGGAGGCAGAGTATCAAGCTCTTTCAAGTGCGGTGCGAGAAGCTCTTTGGCTGTCAAAACTGGCTGATGATCTGAAGCTCGGTGGTACTTCTCCAATGATTATCAAGGTTGATTCCCAGGGGGCGATGAATATCAGCAACACCCCTATGACGTCCCAACGGTCAAAACACATTGATGCGGTGCATCATTTCGTCAGAGAGCGGGTTACTAGTGGGGAGGTTGAGCTAAGGTACTGTCCCACGGAGAAGATGGTGGCTGATGTGATGACAAAGGCTTTAGGTGAAGCTAAGTTTGAGTGGTGCCGTGCCTCTATGGGCGTAGCCTAGTGGAGGTTTGCACCGAGGGGGCGTGTTAAGTTGTGGACGGTGCAAACCGTCACAGTTACCTATCTAGCAGTTGCAGGGCGGCAGTTGTGACAGGCAGTTGTGCAAGGTGATAGGTGCTGAGCAGCCGCCAAGTGGTAGGAAGTTTCTGGTGGTAGGTGTAGGTAAACCCACTTCCACCAAGTCCGTATATAGATTGCGGACGCGAGCCAGATATAAGATTAGGGCTTCATTTTGTGCCATTTTAAGGGCTGACAGTTCAGCAACAAGCTGAAATTTTCTTGCGTCGCTGCTTGCCGCAAAAACAGCCGCGAGCCTCTCCCATGCTCCCTTGGCGTTGGGCGCTGCTCTGATAATTGCCAAGTGATGATCTTGGACATTTTTGACAAGGATGTTTCTGACCTTGTTTGATGCGGCGATGTCCTCGTCGGTCATTGGTTCGTCTCTCAGCCATCTATCCAGGTTGTTCTCTTGCATCATAGATTGGAATCTGAACGACCACGTAGCATAATTGCTCAGACCTAATGGGTCTGATAACCTATCCTTTCCCATTGTTGCCCGATGTAGGCAGGCGATATGGTCGTTGTTGACCAGAGGCGGCGGTCGCTGTGCTCCGTATTTTGTGGACCAGTATTCGCGTCACGAGTGATTCCTCAATTCTCGCACCACGAGCAGTCGCTGATTCCGGCACTCAGAACTTTTGGCGACTTCAGTTGTAGAGTCAAAGTTGCTAGACTTGTATTTGCCACCACCAATTGAAAGCGCTTGGCCAAAAGGTTGATGCCTATGCCTTGACGAGATAATTACGGCTCAGAAGAGCCGGGGCTCATAACCTCTTGCGAAGATAGGAGCAACCGATGCGAAACGTGGATAGATTACAGGATTATGTATTGACGCAGGAACCGTGTATATTTGGCATAAATAATTATAGTATCAACGTTAGTAACGCGCAAGACTAACTAGAGCAGAGTGCGCATAAACAATATACTCGCGATAATAACTGTACGGCACTCGTCGCGATATCTAACTTACATCGCAGTTACTCGCACCTAAGTAAGAGCTATTACACAACCGTTGCCAAACTGTATTATGATGACGTGAAATCCCGCATAATCGCAACAAGAGAGATAAGTTTGACATTATGAGCATGAACGGAGGAATCATGCGACCCACGGCCAATGGCACGTTAAAATTGGCACCGTCTTGCTGTCCAAACGCCACAGTCACGATCAACAATGTTAACGTGGCATCTAGCAGCTATGTAAAGGTGATATCTGTTGCATCATTGAGCGAAAAAGGAGGAAAAATTAGGTTTGAGGACCAATCTGTGTACGTGTACATATGCGATAGAGTGGTGCTGTCGGGGTGCCGGAAGGGCAGTTTGTACAAGTTGGAATGCGAAGTGGTATCCGCCATCAAGCAAGAATGCGGATTTGTCGGCATGGCTCACGCCAGGCCAGTGGATGAAGCAAACAAAATCATTATGGCATCAAAATGTTGAACATGATAGGCAAGGCGAATCACAGAAGGCAGTTCGGCAGGGGTTGGTATCGGGCATTGACCCCAAGACCCGAGTACTGCAATCACACACACAAACAGAACAAATGTGGTGCCAAGAAACAGGCATGAACCATGCAAGCCATCAGAGCACCGAGAGGACGGCATGTGCAAGCGGGGATGCGAAATTGTCTCGCAAGATGACATGAGAAGAGGGTTTATGGGTGTGGCTCAAAAAGGCCACACACAACAAACGAAGGAGGAATGGAACAGGAGATATGGAAAGGTCGAAGTAGGAAGATTGGATCCTCGTCTGCTGAGTGCAGCAATTGCACCATATCAAGGCAAAGCCGTGAGGAGCATGCATCCGGTCACGAAGATGGATTGGTAGAGCGGATCAGAGGAGGTATGGGTGGAGTTAGGCCGAAGAAGACTCCGAAGGATGTACAGCATGCTGATTCCCAGAGGATCGGTGTGTGTAGGCACAAACCATGTCAAGTTGGACGGATTGGCAGGAGGCTGGCGATGCCCGTGCAGAGGCTGAAGAACATACGGCACAAACCAACGGATCGTAGATCATGACACCCACAAGCAAGAAGATGGACGAGCTGGGTCAAGCAACAGAGCGGATCCGTCAGGGAGGAGAAGACCCGAGCAAGATTGGGTGATACTGGTGCTGATGATGATGTTGATGATGATGGCGAGCACGACGGAAACTATGACGGCAAAAAGGAACTTCGAGGAGTGAAGATGGATATCACGACTACAATGCCGCAGGGCACCATGACATGTGTCACAGTCAGGTGACGTCAATTTGTGGAGGATGATGGTGTTCATCCCGAGGGGGTGGAGGAGATGGACGGGACGAAACACCATGCTACAGAATATTGGGTACGGGAGAGTGGCACATGAAGCACAATCTGCCTCCTGCTATTGAACATGAGTATCACTCCATGCTGAGCGCATGCTGAGCGCATGCTGAACACCTTACCGAGCTCTCGTGGGAGAACTCAACTACCTTGCAGTAAGCACGCGCCCCGACCTGGCTTATGCCCTGAGTGTGCTTTCCCGGTCCATGTCTAAGCCTACCCGCGCTGCAATGAGTGCGGCAAAGGGGGTGCTGAGGTACCTGGCGGGTATTCAAGAGATGGGTCTTCGGTTTCCTGGAGGACAAGGGCTACAGCTGGATGGCTACAGTGACTCAGATTGGGCAGGAGACACAGCTACCCGCAAATCAACTACCGGTTATGTTTTCCGAGTGAACGGTACTGCGATAAGTTGGAGCAGTCAACTGCAGCGTACCGTGGCAGTATCGTCAGTGGAGGCAGAGTATCAAGCTCTTTCAAGTGCGGTGCGAGAAGCTCTTTGGCTGTCAAAACTGGCTGATGATCTGAAGCTCGGTGGTACTTCTCCAATGATTATCAAGGTTGATTCCCAGGGGGCGATGAATATCAGCAACACCCCTATGACGTCCCAACGGTCAAAACACATTGATGCGGTGCATCATTTCGTCAGAGAGCGGGTTACTAGTGGGGAGGTTGAGCTAAGGTACTGTCCCACGGAGAAGATGGTGGCTGATGTGATGACAAAGGCTTTAGGTGAAGCTAAGTTTGAGTGGTGCCGTGCCTCTATGGGCGTAGCCTAGTGGAGGTTTGCACCGAGGGGGCGTGTTAAGTTGTGGACGGTGCAAACCGTCACAGTTACCTATCTAGCAGTTGCAGGGCGGCAGTTGTGACAGGCAGTTGTGCAAGGTGATAGGTGCTGAGCAGCCGCCAAGTGGTAGGAAGTTTCTGGTGGTAGGTGTAGGTAAACCCACTTCCACCAAGTCCGTATATAGATTGCGGACGCGAGCCAGATATAAGATTAGGGCTTCATTTTGTGCCATTTTAAGGGCTGACAGTTCAGCAACAAGCTGAAATTTTCTTGCGTCGCTGCTCACCGCAAAAACAGCCGCGAGCCTCTCCCATGCTCCCTTGGCGTTGGGCGCTGCTCTGATAATTGCCAAGTGATGATCTTGGACATTTTTGACAAGGATGTTTCTGACCTTGTTTGATGCGGCGATGTCCTCGTCGGTCATTGGTTCGTCTCTCAGCCATCTATCCAGGTTGTTCTCTTGCATCATAGATTGGAATCTGAACGACCACGTAGCATAATTGCTCAGACCTAATGGGTCTGATAACCTATCCTTTCCCATTGTTGCCCGATGTAGGCAGGCGATATGGTCGTTGTTGACCAGAGGCGGCGGTCGCTGTGCTCCGTATTTTGTGGACCAGTATTCGCGTCACGAGTGATTCCTCAATTCTCGCACCACGAGCAGTCGCTGATTCCGGCACTCAGAACTTTTGGCGACTTCAGTTGTAGAGTCAAAGTTGCTAGACTTGTATTTGCCACCACCAATTGAAAGCGCTTGGCCAAAAGGTTGATGCCTATGCCTTGACGAGATAATTACGGCTCAGAAGAGCCGGGGCTCATAACCTCTTGCGAAGATAGGAGCAACCGATGCGAAACGTGGATAGATTACAGGATTATGTATTGACGCAGGAACCGTGTATATTTGGCATAAATAATTATAGTATCAACGTTAGTAACGCGCAAGACTAACTAGAGCAGAGTGCGCATAAACAATATACTCGCGATAATAACTGTACGGCACTCGTCGCGATATCTAACTTACATCGCAGTTACTCGCACCTAAGTAAGAGCTATTACACAACCGTTGCCAAACTGTATTACGATGACGTGAAATCCCGCATAATCGCAACAAGAGAGATAAGTTTGACATTATGAGCATGAACGGAGGAATCATGCGACCCACGGCCAATGGCACGTTAAAATTGGCACCGTCTTGCTGTCCAAACGCCACAGTCACGATCAACAATGTTAACGTGGCATCTAGCAGCTATGTAAAGGTGATATCTGTTGCATCATTGAGCGAAAAAGGAGGAAAAATTAGGTTTGAGGACCAATCTGTGTACGTGTACATATGCGATAGAGTGGTGCTGTCGGGGTGCCGGAAGGGCAGTTTGTACAAGTTGGAATGCGAAGTGGTATCCGCCATCAAGCAAGAATGCGGATTTGTCGGCATGGCTCACGCCAGGCCAGTGGATGAAGCAAACAAAATCATTATGGCATCAAAATGTTGAACATGATAGGCAAGGCGAATCACAGAAGGCAGTTCGGCAGGGGGTGGTATCGGGCATTGACCCCAAGACCCGAGTACTGCAATCACACACACAAACAGAACAAATGTGGTGCCAAGAAACAGGCATGAACCATGCAAGCCATCAGAGCACCGAGAGGACGGCATGTGCAAGCGGGGATGCGAAATGGTCTCGCAAGATGACATGAGAAGAGGGTTTATGGGTGTGGCTCAAAAAGGCCACACACAACAAACGAAGGAGGAATGGAACAGGAGATATGGAAAGGTCGAAGTAGGAAGATTGGATCCTCGTCTGCTGAGTGCAGCAATTGCACCATATCAAGGCAAAGCCGTGAGGAGCATGCATCCGGTCACGAAGATGGATTGGTAGAGCGGATCAGAGGAGGTATGGGTGGAGTTAGGCCGAAGAAGACTCCGAAGGATGTACAGCATGCTGATTCCCAGAGGATCGGTGTGTGTAGGCACAAACCATGTCAAGTTGGACGGATTGGCAGGAGGCTGGCGATGCCCGTGCAGAGGCTGAAGAACATACGGCACAAACCAACGGATCGTAGATCATGACACCCACAAGCAAGAAGATGGACGAGCTGGGTCAAGCAACAGAGCGGATCCGTCAGGGAGGAGAAGACCCGAGCAAGATTGGGTGATACTGGTGCTGATGATGATGTTGATGATGATGGCGAGCACGACGGAAACTATGACGGCAAAAAGGAACTTCGAGGAGTGAAGATGGATATCACGACTACAATGCCGCAGGGCACCATGACATGTGTCACAGTCAGGTGACGTCAATTTGTGGAGGATGATGGTGTTCATCCCGAGGGGGTGGAGGAGATGGACGGGACGAAACACCATGCTACAGAATATTGGGTACGGGAGAGTGGCACATGAAGCACAATCTGCCTCCTGCTATTGAACATGAGTATCACTCCATGCTGAGCGCATGCTGAGCGCATGCTGAACACCTTACCGAGCTCTCGTGGGAGAACTCAACTACCTTGCAGTAAGCACGCGCCCCGACCTGGCTTATGCCCTGAGTGTGCTTTCCCGGTCCATGTCTAAGCCTACCCGCGCTGCAATGAGTGCGGCAAAGGGGGTGCTGAGGTACCTGGCGGGTATTCAAGAGATGGGTCTTCGGTTTCCTGGAGGACAAGGGCTACAGCTGGATGGCTACAGTGACTCAGATTGGGCAGGAGACACAGCTACCCGCAAATCAACTACCGGTTATGTTTTCCGAGTGAACGGTACTGCGATAAGTTGGAGCAGTCAACTGCAGCGTACCGTGGCAGTATCGTCAGTGGAGGCAGAGTATCAAGCTCTTTCAAGTGCGGTGCGAGAAGCTCTTTGGCTGTCAAAACTGGCTGATGATCTGAAGCTCGGTGGTACTTCTCCAATGATTATCAAGGTTGATTCCCAGGGGGCGATGAATATCAGCAACACCCCTATGACGTCCCAACGGTCAAAACACATTGATGCGGTGCATCATTTCGTCAGAGAGCGGGTTACTAGTGGGGAGGTTGAGCTAAGGTACTGTCCCACGGAGAAGATGGTGGCTGATGTGATGACAAAGGCTTTAGGTGAAGCTAAGTTTGAGTGGTGCCGTGCCTCTATGGGCGTAGCCTAGTGGAGGTTTGCACCGAGGGGGCGTGTTAAGTTGTGGACGGTGCAAACCGTCACAGTTACCTATCTAGCAGTTGCAGGGCGGCAGTTGTGACAGGCAGTTGTGCAAGGTGATAGGTGCTGAGCAGCCGCCAAGTGGTAGGAAGTTTCTGGTGGTAGGTGTAGGTAAACCCACTTCCACCAAGTCCGTATATAGATTGCGGACGCGAGCCAGATATAAGATTAGGGCTTCATTTTGTGCCATTTTAAGGGCTGACAGTTCAGCAACAAGCTGAAATTTTCTTGCGTCGCTGCTTGCCGCAAAAACAGCCGCGAGCCTCTCCCATGCTCCCTTGGCGTTGGGCGCTGCTCTGATAATTGCCAAGTGATGATCTTGGACATTTTTGACAAGGATGTTTCTGACCTTGTTTGATGCGGCGATGTCCTCGTCGGTCATTGGTTCGTCTCTCAGCCATCTATCCAGGTTGTTCTCTTGCATCATAGATTGGAATCTGAACGACCACGTAGCATAATTGCTCAGACCTAATGGGTCTGATAACCTATCCTTTCCCATTGTTGCCCGATGTAGGCAGGCGATATGGTCGTTGTTGACCAGAGGCGGCGGTCGCTGTGCTCCGTATTTTGTGGACCAGTATTCGCGTCACGAGTGATTCCTCAATTCTCGCACCACGAGCAGTCGCTGATTCCGGCACTCAGAACTTTTGGCGACTTCAGTTGTAGAGTCAAAGTTGCTAGACTTGTATTTGCCACCACCAATTGAAAGCGCTTGGCCAAAAGGTTGATGCCTATGCCTTGACGAGATAATTACGGCTCAGAAGAGCCGGGGCTCATAACCTCTTGCGAAGATAGGAGCAACCGATGCGAAACGTGGATAGATTACAGGATTATGTATTGACGCAGGAACCGTGTATATTTGGCATAAATAATTATAGTATCAACGTTAGTAACGCGCAAGACTAACTAGAGCAGAGTGCGCATAAACAATATACTCGCGATAATAACTGTACGGCACTCGTCGCGATATCTAACTTACATCGCAGTTACTCGCACCTAAGTAAGAGCTATTACACAACCGTTGCCAAACTGTATTACGATGACGTGAAATCCCGCATAATCGCAACAAGAGAGATAAGTTTGACATTATGAGCATGAACGGAGGAATCATGCGACCCACGGCCAATGGCACGTTAAAATTGGCACCGTCTTGCTGTCCAAACGCCACAGTCACGATCAACAATGTTAACGTGGCATCTAGCAGCTATGTAAAGGTGATATCTGTTGCATCATTGAGCGAAAAAGGAGGAAAAATTAGGTTTGAGGACCAATCTGTGTACGTGTACATATGCGATAGAGTGGTGCTGTCGGGGTGCCGGAAGGGCAGTTTGTACAAGTTGGAATGCGAAGTGGTATCCGCCATCAAGCAAGAATGCGGATTTGTCGGCATGGCTCACGCCAGGCCAGTGGATGAAGCAAACAAAATCATTATGGCATCAAAATGTTGAACATGATAGGCAAGGCGAATCACAGAAGGCAGTTCGGCAGGGGGTGGTATCGGGCATTGACCCCAAGACCCGAGTACTGCAATCACACACACAAACAGAACAAATGTGGTGCCAAGAAACAGGCATGAACCATGCAAGCCATCAGAGCACCGAGAGGACGGCATGTGCAAGCGGGGATGCGAAATTGTCTCGCAAGATGACATGAGAAGAGGGTTTATGGGTGTGGCTCAAAAAGGCCACACACAACAAACGAAGGAGGAATGGAACAGGAGATATGGAAAGGTCGAAGTAGGAAGATTGGATCCTCGTCTGCTGAGTGCAGCAATTGCACCATATCAAGGCAAAGCCGTGAGGAGCATGCATCCGGTCACGAAGATGGATTGGTAGAGCGGATCAGAGGAGGTATGGGTGGAGTTAGGCCGAAGAAGACTCCGAAGGATGTACAGCATGCTGATTCCCAGAGGATCGGTGTGTGTAGGCACAAACCATGTCAAGTTGGACGGATTGGCAGGAGGCTGGCGATGCCCGTGCAGAGGCTGAAGAACATACGGCACAAACCAACGGATCGTAGATCATGACACCCACAAGCAAGAAGATGGACGAGCTGGGTCAAGCAACAGAGCGGATCCGTCAGGGAGGAGAAGACCCGAGCAAGATTGGGTGATACTGGTGCTGATGATGATGTTGATGATGATGGCGAGCACGACGGAAACTATGACGGCAAAAAGGAACTTCGAGGAGTGAAGATGGATATCACGACTACAATGCCGCAGGGCACCATGACATGTGTCACAGTCAGGTGACGTCAATTTGTGGAGGATGATGGTGTTCATCCCGAGGGGGTGGAGGAGATGGACGGGACGAAACACCATGCTACAGAATATTGGGTACGGGAGAGTGGCACATGAAGCACAATCTGCCTCCTGCTATTGAACATGAGTATCACTCCATGCTGAGCGCATGCTGAGCGCATGCTGAACACCTTACCGAGCTCTCGTGGGAGAACTCAACTACCTTGCAGTAAGCACGCGCCCCGACCTGGCTTATGCCCTGAGTGTGCTTTCCCGGTCCATGTCTAAGCCTACCCGCGCTGCAATGAGTGCGGCAAAGGGGGTGCTGAGGTACCTGGCGGGTATTCAAGAGATGGGTCTTCGGTTTCCTGGAGGACAAGGGCTACAGCTGGATGGCTACAGTGACTCAGATTGGGCAGGAGACACAGCTACCCGCAAATCAACTACCGGTTATGTTTTCCGAGTGAACGGTACTGCGATAAGTTGGAGCAGTCAACTGCAGCGTACCGTGGCAGTATCGTCAGTGGAGGCAGAGTATCAAGCTCTTTCAAGTGCGGTGCGAGAAGCTCTTTGGCTGTCAAAACTGGCTGATGATCTGAAGCTCGGTGGTACTTCTCCAATGATTATCAAGGTTGATTCCCAGGGGGCGATGAATATCAGCAACACCCCTATGACGTCCCAACGGTCAAAACACATTGATGCGGTGCATCATTTCGTCAGAGAGCGGGTTACTAGTGGGGAGGTTGAGCTAAGGTACTGTCCCACGGAGAAGATGGTGGCTGATGTGATGACAAAGGCTTTAGGTGAAGCTAAGTTTGAGTGGTGCCGTGCCTCTATGGGCGTAGCCTAGTGGAGGTTTGCACCGAGGGGGCGTGTTAAGTTGTGGACGGTGCAAACCGTCACAGTTACCTATCTAGCAGTTGCAGGGCGGCAGTTGTGACAGGCAGTTGTGCAAGGTGATAGGTGCTGAGCAGCCGCCAAGTGGTAGGAAGTTTCTGGTGGTAGGTGTAGGTAAACCCACTTCCACCAAGTCCGTATATAGATTGCGGACGCGAGCCAGATATAAGATTAGGGCTTCATTTTGTGCCATTTTAAGGGCTGACAGTTCAGCAACAAGCTGAAATTTTCTTGCGTCGCTGCTCACCGCAAAAACAGCCGCGAGCCTCTCCCATGCTCCCTTGGCGTTGGGCGCTGCTCTGATAATTGCCAAGTGATGATCTTGGACATTTTTGACAAGGATGTTTCTGACCTTGTTTGATGCGGCGATGTCCTCGTCGGTCATTGGTTCGTCTCTCAGCCATCTATCCAGGTTGTTCTCTTGCATCATAGATTGGAATCTGAACGACCACGTAGCATAATTGCTCAGACCTAATGGGTCTGATAACCTATCCTTTCCCATTGTTGCCCGATGTAGGCAGGCGATATGGTCGTTGTTGACCAGAGGCGGCGGTCGCTGTGCTCCGTATTTTGTGGACCAGTATTCGCGTCACGAGTGATTCCTCAATTCTCGCACCACGAGCAGTCGCTGATTCCGGCACTCAGAACTTTTGGCGACTTCAGTTGTAGAGTCAAAGTTGCTAGACTTGTATTTGCCACCACCAATTGAAAGCGCTTGGCCAAAAGGTTGATGCCTATGCCTTGACGAGATAATTACGGCTCAGAAGAGCCGGGGCTCATAACCTCTTGCGAAGATAGGAGCAACCGATGCGAAACGTGGATAGATTACAGGATTATGTATTGACGCAGGAACCGTGTATATTTGGCATAAATAATTATAGTATCAACGTTAGTAACGCGCAAGACTAACTAGAGCAGAGTGCGCATAAACAATATACTCGCGATAATAACTGTACGGCACTCGTCGCGATATCTAACTTACATCGCAGTTACTCGCACCTAAGTAAGAGCTATTACACAACCGTTGCCAAACTGTATTACGATGACGTGAAATCCCGCATAATCGCAACAAGAGAGATAAGTTTGACATTATGAGCATGAACGGAGGAATCATGCGACCCACGGCCAATGGCACGTTAAAATTGGCACCGTCTTGCTGTCCAAACGCCACAGTCACGATCAACAATGTTAACGTGGCATCTAGCAGCTATGTAAAGGTGATATCTGTTGCATCATTGAGCGAAAAAGGAGGAAAAATTAGGTTTGAGGACCAATCTGTGTACGTGTACATATGCGATAGAGTGGTGCTGTCGGGGTGCCGGAAGGGCAGTTTGTACAAGTTGGAATGCGAAGTGGTATCCGCCATCAAGCAAGAATGCGGATTTGTCGGCATGGCTCACGCCAGGCCAGTGGATGAAGCAAACAAAATCATTATGGCATCAAAATGTTGAACATGATAGGCAAGGCGAATCACAGAAGGCAGTTCGGCAGGGGGTGGTATCGGGCATTGACCCCAAGACCCGAGTACTGCAATCACACACACAAACAGAACAAATGTGGTGCCAAGAAACAGGCATGAACCATGCAAGCCATCAGAGCACCGAGAGGACGGCATGTGCAAGCGGGGATGCGAAATGGTCTCGCAAGATGACATGAGAAGAGGGTTTATGGGTGTGGCTCAAAAAGGCCACACACAACAAACGAAGGAGGAATGGAACAGGAGATATGGAAAGGTCGAAGTAGGAAGATTGGATCCTCGTCTGCTGAGTGCAGCAATTGCACCATATCAAGGCAAAGCCGTGAGGAGCATGCATCCGGTCACGAAGATGGATTGGTAGAGCGGATCAGAGGAGGTATGGGTGGAGTTAGGCCGAAGAAGACTCCGAAGGATGTACAGCATGCTGATTCCCAGAGGATCGGTGTGTGTAGGCACAAACCATGTCAAGTTGGACGGATTGGCAGGAGGCTGGCGATGCCCGTGCAGAGGCTGAAGAACATACGGCACAAACCAACGGATCGTAGATCATGACACCCACAAGCAAGAAGATGGACGAGCTGGGTCAAGCAACAGAGCGGATCCGTCAGGGAGGAGAAGACCCGAGCAAGATTGGGTGATACTGGTGCTGATGATGATGTTGATGATGATGGCGAGCACGACGGAAACTATGACGGCAAAAAGGAACTTCGAGGAGTGAAGATGGATATCACGACTACAATGCCGCAGGGCACCATGACATGTGTCACAGTCAGGTGACGTCAATTTGTGGAGGATGATGGTGTTCATCCCGAGGGGGTGGAGGAGATGGACGGGACGAAACACCATGCTACAGAATATTGGGTACGGGAGAGTGGCACATGAAGCACAATCTGCCTCCTGCTATTGAACATGAGTATCACTCCATGCTGAGCGCATGCTGAGCGCATGCTGAACACCTTACCGAGCTCTCGTGGGAGAACTCAACTACCTTGCAGTAAGCACGCGCCCCGACCTGGCTTATGCCCTGAGTGTGCTTTCCCGGTCCATGTCTAAGCCTACCCGCGCTGCAATGAGTGCGGCAAAGGGGGTGCTGAGGTACCTGGCGGGTATTCAAGAGATGGGTCTTCGGTTTCCTGGAGGACAAGGGCTACAGCTGGATGGCTACAGTGACTCAGATTGGGCAGGAGACACAGCTACCCGCAAATCAACTACCGGTTATGTTTTCCGAGTGAACGGTACTGCGATAAGTTGGAGCAGTCAACTGCAGCGTACCGTGGCAGTATCGTCAGTGGAGGCAGAGTATCAAGCTCTTTCAAGTGCGGTGCGAGAAGCTCTTTGGCTGTCAAAACTGGCTGATGATCTGAAGCTCGGTGGTACTTCTCCAATGATTATCAAGGTTGATTCCCAGGGGGCGATGAATATCAGCAACACCCCTATGACGTCCCAACGGTCAAAACACATTGATGCGGTGCATCATTTCGTCAGAGAGCGGGTTACTAGTGGGGAGGTTGAGCTACGGTACTGTCCCACGGAGAAGATGGTGGCTGATGTGATGACAAAGGCTTTAGGTGAAGCTAAGTTTGAGTGGTGCCGTGCCTCTATGGGCGTAGCCTAGTGGAGGTTTGCACCGAGGGGGCGTGTTAAGTTGTGGACGGTGCAAACCGTCACAGTTACCTATCTAGCAGTTGCAGGGCGGCAGTTGTGACAGGCAGTTGTGCAAGGTGATAGGTGCTGAGCAGCCGCCAAGTGGTAGGAAGTTTCTGGTGGTAGGTGTAGGTAAACCCACTTCCACCAAGTCCGTATATAGATTGCGGACGCGAGCCAGATATAAGATTAGGGCTTCATTTTGTGCCATTTTAAGGGCTGACAGTTCAGCAACAAGCTGAAATTTTCTTGCGTCGCTGCTCGCCGCAAAAACAGCCGCGAGCCTCTCCCATGCTCCCTTGGCGTTGGGCGCTGCTCTGATAATTGCCAAGTGATGATCTTGGACATTTTTGACAAGGATGTTTCTGACCTTGTTTGATGCGGCGATGTCCTCGTCGGTCATTGGTTCGTCTCTCAGCCATCTATCCAGGTTGTTCTCTTGCATCATAGATTGGAATCTGAACGACCACGTAGCATAATTGCTCAGACCTAATGGGTCTGATAACCTATCCTTTCCCATTGTTGCCCGATGTAGGCAGGCGATATGGTCGTTGTTGACCAGAGGCGGCGGTCGCTGTGCTCCGTATTTTGTGGACCAGTATTCGCGTCACGAGTGATTCCTCAATTCTCGCACCACGAGCAGTCGCTGATTCCGGCACTCAGAACTTTTGGCGACTTCAGTTGTAGAGTCAAAGTTGCTAGACTTGTATTTGCCACCACCAATTGAAAGCGCTTGGCCAAAAGGTTGATGCCTATGCCTTGACGAGATAATTACGGCTCAGAAGAGCCGGGGCTCATAACCTCTTGCGAAGATAGGAGCAACCGATGCGAAACGTGGATAGATTACAGGATTATGTATTGACGCAGGAACCGTGTATATTTGGCATAAATAATTATAGTATCAACGTTAGTAACGCGCAAGACTAACTAGAGCAGAGTGCGCATAAACAATATACTCGCGATAATAACTGTACGGCACTCGTCGCGATATCTAACTTACATCGCAGTTACTCGCACCTAAGTAAGAGCTATTACACAACCGTTGCCAAACTGTATTACGATGACGTGAAATCCCGCATAATCGCAACAAGAGAGATAAGTTTGACATTATGAGCATGAACGGAGGAATCATGCGACCCACGGCCAATGGCACGTTAAAATTGGCACCGTCTTGCTGTCCAAACGCCACAGTCACGATCAACAATGTTAACGTGGCATCTAGCAGCTATGTAAAGGTGATATCTGTTGCATCATTGAGCGAAAAAGGAGGAAAAATTAGGTTTGAGGACCAATCTGTGTACGTGTACATATGCGATAGAGTGGTGCTGTCGGGGTGCCGGAAGGGCAGTTTGTACAAGTTGGAATGCGAAGTGGTATCCGCCATCAAGCAAGAATGCGGATTTGTCGGCATGGCTCACGCCAGGCCAGTGGATGAAGCAAACAAAATCATTATGGCATCAAAATGTTGAACATGATAGGCAAGGCGAATCACAGAAGGCAGTTCGGCAGGGGGTGGTATCGGGCATTGACCCCAAGACCCGAGTACTGCAATCACACACACAAACAGAACAAATGTGGTGCCAAGAAACAGGCATGAACCATGCAAGCCATCAGAGCACCGAGAGGACGGCATGTGCAAGCGGGGATGCGAAATGGTCTCGCAAGATGACATGAGAAGAGGGTTTATGGGTGTGGCTCAAAAAGGCCACACACAACAAACGAAGGAGGAATGGAACAGGAGATATGGAAAGGTCGAAGTAGGAAGATTGGATCCTCGTCTGCTGAGTGCAGCAATTGCACCATATCAAGGCAAAGCCGTGAGGAGCATGCATCCGGTCACGAAGATGGATTGGTAGAGCGGATCAGAGGAGGTATGGGTGGAGTTAGGCCGAAGAAGACTCCGAAGGA
Source organism: Volvox africanus (assembly GCA_030268105.1). Taxonomy (NCBI): domain Eukaryota; kingdom Viridiplantae; phylum Chlorophyta; class Chlorophyceae; order Chlamydomonadales; family Volvocaceae; genus Volvox; species Volvox africanus. Next base: position 510,777 of record BSDZ01000017.1, on the reverse strand, counting down.
TGTACAGCATGCTGATTCCCAGAGGATCGGTGTGTGTAGGCACAAACCATGTCAAGTTGGACGGATTGGCAGGAGGCTGGCGATGCCCGTGCAGAGGCTGAAGAACATACGGCACAAACCAACGGATCGTAGATCATGACACCCACAAGCAAGAAGATGGACGAGCTGGGTCAAGCAACAGAGCGGATCCGTCAGGGAGGAGAAGACCCGAGCAAGATTGGGTGATACTGGTGCTGATGATGATGTTGATGATGATGGCGAGCACGACGGAAACTATGACGGCAAAAAGGAACTTCGAGGAGTGAAGATGGATATCACGACTACAATGCCGCAGGGCACCATGACATGTGTCACAGTCAGGTGACGTCAATTTGTGGAGGATGATGGTGTTCATCCCGAGGGGGTGGAGGAGATGGACGGGACGAAACACCATGCTACAGAATATTGGGTACGGGAGAGTGGCACATGAAGCACAATCTGCCTCCTGCTATTGAACATGAGTATCACTCCATGCTGAGCGCATGCTGAGCGCATGCTGAACACCTTACCGAGCTCTCGTGGGAGAACTCAACTACCTTGCAGTAAGCACGCGCCCCGACCTGGCTTATGCCCTGAGTGTGCTTTCCCGGTCCATGTCTAAGCCTACCCGCGCTGCAATGAGTGCGGCAAAGGGGGTGCTGAGGTACCTGGCGGGTATTCAAGAGATGGGTCTTCGGTTTCCTGGAGGACAAGGGCTACAGCTGGATGGCTACAGTGACTCAGATTGGGCAGGAGACACAGCTACCCGCAAATCAACTACCGGTTATGTTTTCCGAGTGAACGGTACTGCGATAAGTTGGAGCAGTCAACTGCAGCGTACCGTGGCAGTATCGTCAGTGGAGGCAGAGTATCAAGCTCTTTCAAGTGCGGTGCGAGAAGCTCTTTGGCTGTCAAAACTGGCTGATGATCTGAAGCTCGGTGGTACTTCTCCAATGATTATCAAGGTTGATTCCCAGGGGGCGATGAATATCAGCAACACCCCTATGACGTCCCAACGGTCAAAACACATTGATGCGGTGCATCATTTCGTCAGAGAGCGGGTTACTAGTGGGGAGGTTGAGCTACGGTACTGTCCCACGGAGAAGATGGTGGCTGATGTGATGACAAAGGCTTTAGGTGAAGCTAAGTTTGAGTGGTGCCGTGCCTCTATGGGCGTAGCCTAGTGGAGGTTTGCACCGAGGGGGCGTGTTAAGTTGTGGACGGTGCAAACCGTCACAGTTACCTATCTAGCAGTTGCAGGGCGGCAGTTGTGACAGGCAGTTGTGCAAGGTGATAGGTGCTGAGCAGCCGCCAAGTGGTAGGAAGTTTCTGGTGGTAGGTGTAGGTAAACCCACTTCCACCAAGTCCGTATATAGATTGCGGACGCGAGCCAGATATAAGATTAGGGCTTCATTTTGTGCCATTTTAAGGGCTGACAGTTCAGCAACAAGCTGAAATTTTCTTGCGTCGCTGCTCGCCGCAAAAACAGCCGCGAGCCTCTCCCATGCTCCCTTGGCGTTGGGCGCTGCTCTGATAATTGCCAAGTGATGATCTTGGACATTTTTGACAAGGATGTTTCTGACCTTGTTTGATGCGGCGATGTCCTCGTCGGTCATTGGTTCGTCTCTCAGCCATCTATCCAGGTTGTTCTCTTGCATCATAGATTGGAATCTGAACGACCACGTAGCATAATTGCTCAGACCTAATGGGTCTGATAACCTATCCTTTCCCATTGTTGCCCGATGTAGGCAGGCGATATGGTCGTTGTTGACCAGAGGCGGCGGTCGCTGTGCTCCGTATTTTGTGGACCAGTATTCGCGTCACGAGTGATTCCTCAATTCTTGCACCACGAGCAGTCGCTGATTCCGGCACTCAGAACTTTTGGCGACTTCAGTTGTAGAGTCAAAGTTGCTAGACTTGTATTTGCCACCACCAATTGAAAGCGCTTGGCCAAAAGGTTGATGCCTATGCCTTGACGAGATAATTACGGCTCAGAAGAGCCGGGGCTCATAACCTCTTGCGAAGATAGGAGCAACCGATGCGAAACGTGGATAGATTACAGGATTATGTATTGACGCAGGAACCGTGTATATTTGGCATAAATAATTATAGTATCAACGTTAGTAACGCGCAAGACTAACTAGAGCAGAGTGCGCATAAACAATATACTCGCGATAATAACTGTACGGCACTCGTCGCGATATCTAACTTACATCGCAGTTACTCGCACCTAAGTAAGAGCTATTACACAACCGTTGCCAAACTGTATTACGATGACGTGAAATCCCGCATAATCGCAACAAGAGAGATAAGTTTGACATTATGAGCATGAACGGAGGAATCATGCGACCCACGGCCAATGGCACGTTAAAATTGGCACCGTCTTGCTGTCCAAACGCCACAGTCACGATCAACAATGTTAACGTGGCATCTAGCAGCTATGTAAAGGTGATATCTGTTGCATCATTGAGCGAAAAAGGAGGAAAAATTAGGTTTGAGGACCAATCTGTGTACGTGTACATATGCGATAGAGTGGTGCTGTCGGGGTGCCGGAAGGGCAGTTTGTACAAGTTGGAATGCGAAGTGGTATCCGCCATCAAGCAAGAATGCGGATTTGTCGGCATGGCTCACGCCAGGCCAGTGGATGAAGCAAACAAAATCATTATGGCATCAAAATGTTGAACATGATAGGCAAGGCGAATCACAGAAGGCAGTTCGGCAGGGGGTGGTATCGGGCATTGACCCCAAGACCCGAGTACTGCAATCACACACACAAACAGAACAAATGTGGTGCCAAGAAACAGGCATGAACCATGCAAGCCATCAGAGCACCGAGAGGACGGCATGTGCAAGCGGGGATGCGAAATGGTCTCGCAAGATGACATGAGAAGAGGGTTTATGGGTGTGGCTCAAAAAGGCCACACACAACAAACGAAGGAGGAATGGAACAGGAGATATGGAAAGGTCGAAGTAGGAAGATTGGATCCTCGTCTGCTGAGTGCAGCAATTGCACCATATCAAGGCAAAGCCGTGAGGAGCATGCATCCGGTCACGAAGATGGATTGGTAGAGCGGATCAGAGGAGGTATGGGTGGAGTTAGGCCGAAGAAGACTCCGAAGGATGTACAGCATGCTGATTCCCAGAGGATCGGTGTGTGTAGGCACAAACCATGTCAAGTTGGACGGATTGGCAGGAGGCTGGCGATGCCCGTGCAGAGGCTGAAGAACATACGGCACAAACCAACGGATCGTAGATCATGACACCCACAAGCAAGAAGATGGACGAGCTGGGTCAAGCAACAGAGCGGATCCGTCAGGGAGGAGAAGACCCGAGCAAGATTGGGTGATACTGGTGCTGATGATGATGTTGATGATGATGGCGAGCACGACGGAAACTATGACGGCAAAAAGGAACTTCGAGGAGTGAAGATGGATATCACGACTACAATGCCGCAGGGCACCATGACATGTGTCACAGTCAGGTGACGTCAATTTGTGGAGGATGATGGTGTTCATCCCGAGGGGGTGGAGGAGATGGACGGGACGAAACACCATGCTACAGAATATTGGGTACGGGAGAGTGGCACATGAAGCACAATCTGCCTCCTGCTATTGAACATGAGTATCACTCCATGCTGAGCGCATGCTGAGCGCATGCTGAACACCTTACCGAGCTCTCGTGGGAGAACTCAACTACCTTGCAGTAAGCACGCGCCCCGACCTGGCTTATGCCCTGAGTGTGCTTTCCCGGTCCATGTCTAAGCCTACCCGCGCTGCAATGAGTGCGGCAAAGGGGGTGCTGAGGTACCTGGCGGGTATTCAAGAGATGGGTCTTCGGTTTCCTGGAGGACAAGGGCTACAGCTGGATGGCTACAGTGACTCAGATTGGGCAGGAGACACAGCTACCCGCAAATCAACTACCGGTTATGTTTTCCGAGTGAACGGTACTGCGATAAGTTGGAGCAGTCAACTGCAGCGTACCGTGGCAGTATCGTCAGTGGAGGCAGAGTATCAAGCTCTTTCAAGTGCGGTGCGAGAAGCTCTTTGGCTGTCAAAACTGGCTGATGATCTGAAGCTCGGTGGTACTTCTCCAATGATTATCAAGGTTGATTCCCAGGGGGCGATGAATATCAGCAACACCCCTATGACGTCCCAACGGTCAAAACACATTGATGCGGTGCATCATTTCGTCAGAGAGCGGGTTACTAGTGGGGAGGTTGAGCTAAGGTACTGTCCCACGGAGAAGATGGTGGCTGATGTGATGACAAAGGCTTTAGGTGAAGCTAAGTTTGAGTGGTGCCGTGCCTCTATGGGCGTAGCCTAGTGGAGGTTTGCACCGAGGGGGCGTGTTAAGTTGTGGACGGTGCAAACCGTCACAGTTACCTATCTAGCAGTTGCAGGGCGGCAGTTGTGACAGGCAGTTGTGCAAGGTGATAGGTGCTGAGCAGCCGCCAAGTGGTAGGAAGTTTCTGGTGGTAGGTGCTGGGCAACTACCCAATGGTAGAGAGCTGCATACTGCAGTGCTCCAGGGAGTGGTTGATCAGAAGCCATCAGAACTAGTATTTAAGGGTACCTGAGCTCTGCAATAGTCACCCAACAGCTAGCAATCGTCTAGTGTCTTATACTTCTAACCTCTTCTGACTACTGAAATACATCATTGCAGCAGTATACTTCCTCTATGTCCTTACCAGGTTATGAGCCCCAAAGAAGACCTCGAAGGATGTGCGGCATGCACGTGAAACTATACGACCACGCAGCGTAGCTATTTAGCCCTAAAGGCTCGGCCAACCTGTCTTTTCCCACATTGCAAATGTCGGCGGCTTGTCGTCACGTCCGTCATCACGCTTCACGTTGCTGTGCTTCACGTTGCCGCGCTTCACGTTGTGCTTCTTGTATCTTGTCTCTTCACGTTCTCGAAATGTTGCAATGGAGGGCTTGGAAAGGTTTGTTGAGAATGATTTGGTGAAGGGGATCGACATGAAGACGAGTAAGGCATCCACGTCCGTGAAGTGCGGCGAGTGCACCATGTCAAGGCGAAACCGTGGGGTGCATGCATCTGGTCACGAATCTGAGAAGCCAGTAGAGCGGATACGAGTGGATACAATGTACAATATGTGCGTGGAACTATGCCGAAGAAGACCTCGAAGGATGTGCGGCATGCACGCGAAACTATACGACCAAGCAGCGTAGCTATTAAGCCCTAAAGGCTCGGCCAACCTGTCTTTTCCCACATTGCAAATGTCGGCGGCTTGTCGTCACGTCCGTCATCACGCTTCACGTTGCTGTGCTTCACGTTGCCGCGCTTCACGTTGTGCTTCTTGTATCTTGTCTCTTCACGTTCGTAGGGTAGGCACGAACCGTGCAGAGCCGGACGGATTGACGAAAGGATGGAGACGCCCAAGTAGCAGGTCTCAGCCAAAACAGCATCAACATGCCCGCTGGTGCGCCCAGTACGGGAGGTACAAGTACGGGAGGTACCAGTACGGGAGATTACGCATTCACAAAGCTGCGACATAACACATTCAATAACACAATCATTTCCATTGATAACCAACATGGATTTGAGTTAGCAATCGATGGATGAAATGCAAGGATGTGTGCACCAAGGGGGTGCAATGACTGTCCACTCAACAAGGTGAGGCAGTCATGAGACACCTTAGGTTCATCCGGGAGAAGTAGGCTATGCTGAGGATAAAGTTGTTATCAAATAATAAAAAGCTCACGCATTATTTAATGGTCGTCCATTTAAGGGACCTTTCATTTGCATGCAGTTGTTGATGTTGCCTGAACGCTTCAGGTTGTCACGCTCTCCTTTCATGACTGCTTCTAATGTCTGATTGAGCTACTCCAATTATCCGCGGCATTTCCTTGGCGGTGGTGTCAGTAGCCGTAGCATTCGGAGCGGACACGTTGCGAGGCATCCTCAGTGATTCATCAGAGCTATCCGGGGTACTCATAATCGATTACTAGTAATTATAATGAAGCCAGGGCGCTTAGGTGCCAAACGCCTTGTTAGCAAGCTGCGTCTGGAATGGGAAAGATATAAAAGCTCTATGACTCGTATCAGAATAGCAGAGGTTGATGTATTCATATCGAAATGGGCAATAAGGTATTCAGCATTTATTGGGGTGCGTGATGGACATAAAAATCTCAGGCTATACGCTTATCACCAGCTTCGCATGATGCATGCTTTCTTCCTAAACGGATTTTGATATTATTATTTTCTAGTCTAGGTTTTGGCATTTTCCATCTTTTTGGCAAACGCTATTGTAAATCGTACCGTGGTACCCCCAGACAGTTGGGACAACTGAAGTAACGAGGATCCGTCAAGCGTCAAGCTATCACGTATATTCTTTACTTTGTAGAAGTCCACATTCTCCTCCCTGATATATGGTTGCGTCGCGGCTGAGCTTAGCGATAACTGCGAACGTCTTCTGCATACACTTTGCGAATAGTTTGCCAAGGGCAGAGGAAGAACTGTTTGCTCTTTATCTTTTTATCTTAGATGCAGAACGCTATTCAACATTCCCGGGTCGCCTGTGTTGCGCCAAGCTGGCGGCGGCCAGCTTGCTTTACCTCAGCTGTAATATAACTCAAGGTACCTCAAGGTCATATAGCCATGGATCATGAGCTAGCAGATCTTCAAATTCGCCAGCATGCGCCGCGAAGCATCTGTGAGACAGCGGAGGACAAACTCTGGCGACACTTTAAGCGCCCATAGTCTCAAAACAGGTGCGTTCGGGATACCCGATGCGCAGAATCCCGTTTCGGTGCCTCTGGAATTCCCCAATCCCCTAGGATTTACACCGACATCGCTTTTACTCTGTCGCCGCAGTTTGGCGCCATCAGTCATATTGACTTCTGCCAGCAGTATCAGTTCAAGGTGTCAGTTACCGCATCAACACGGGTAAGAATCTGTGGCTTGTCATTTACCAATCGGCCCTGGGAATGGGGGTTAGGACACGACTCCACAGGTAATCAGGCAACGTAATCCGGCACAAACACCCATACGTGTGAGCACTGGATACGTGGTCCCATATAACAGCGGATAGCAGCGGATGCACCAGGTGCAGCGACTCGCTGAAGGACAGAACGGCTGACCCGCGGTAGCCGGAGAGGATGCTACCAACATTAATTCCATGGTTGTATCTAGAGGAATGCCACAACTAGTGCCGCTAGTAGCAGGTCCGCTCTACTCCAGCCACGTAGTCTTGGTCACAACTAAAATGCATGACTTCTTACACATCTCCCATCCCTCGCCTCCTGCATACTCCTCCGACCTCTTCTGATCACGGCTAATTCCGTCCCGCCCTACCTCCTGGACTCCTGTCCTCCTCCCAGGTGATTCTGTAAAGCGCCCAAGCAACGAATGTAGTCAGCCGCACTATCAGCCTTTAAGGACGCTGCTTAATCAGGATGTTTTAGGTTGGACGAGCGCCTGGCCGTCGAGGTTGGGCAAGATGGCATCGTGCAGATGGCCGGGGGCAGGACAGGAGGGGAAGCACGTGAAAGGGCGTAATTCTGTAAGTATATATCTAGATGCCCACATGTGTATGACTGGGGTACGGCCTAAGGAGAAGGCCGCGGCATGAGACACATGTTGGGTACCCCGCGCCAGTTCTGAGTCTGGATCTGTCCCGCGACTGCCGGCTGCTCTGGATTGGGACTCGCAGACGGCACACTTTCAGTGCGGAAACATGCACGACCGACGGTTGCACCGGGGCTATATGTTCGCGCATGCACACAAGATTTTGTTTTGTTTGGCTTTGGAAGTGGTCCGCTTTGAGCGCGGATGATGATACCAAGGATGTCAGGGTGGTAGCCACACGCGTTGGGGGCTTTCTATACGCTATGATCCTGAGTGGTTTACGTCTTGCTCACGTCACGCTGCAGTGTCGGCAATCTCGTCCTTGTGCCCGGGCCCCCTTGTCTGGGTATTGGCGCAGGCTGACACCTGTCATCTACATACACATCATGCGACCATACCTGCCTCACTCCCTGCGGCTCCAGGGCATGTTGATTGGTGAGACCATGCTTGGTTTATCGCAACGGGCAAGATTTGTCTATGAATGAAGACAGCTCGTAATTATGCCACTTAGCTGTGCCGTTGGAAACTCATAACGGACCTGCAGGTTCTACAATACAATTTTGATCTGTGCTCATGCTACACGGGCACTCATTCTGAGCGACGTTGAAAATGTTGAAGCCTTCCAAGGTGGGCTTGCCATGATGCAGAAGGCGTGGTTATCGTGTTCAACCGACAACAGCTGTACTTGTTGGGTAGGTTAAGGGAAGGTCGTGCATGTAGATGTGGGGATGTTACGGGACTGGCCCATATTGGGTTCGGTAAGAGGTACCTTGTCATGCCGTATTACCGCTGTCCTGCCGACCTGCAGCATGTGATCAGCTCAAGGGGAGCGTATTACGTCGTGACAACCTAGAGCTAAGTCTTCAAGGGGGACCTGTGGCGATTTGTTTAAAAAGACGGACAGACGAGGCAACTGCCACGTTCCATTTACAAAGCAGGACGAGCTGCCTGCCTGCCGTGCGTAAATTGCCCCTGTTCTTTTCGGCAGGGAGTCTTATAGATGTGATTGCCGTACCACTCGGTATCTTGTCTTAGGAGAGGATCTGCAGGATATGCTCTGGAAGGTGACCGCAGTGAAGGCGCCCGAGCTATTCGCAGCCGCGGTCGTCAAAACGGTCCTGCACCGGGGCCGAGACAAGACCAGGCACGTGCTGCTCACCTTTACAGCAGGCGATCCGTCAGGTTGGCCCTATCAGCACACAGACGCCCATTTTTCCATCTGGGTCGGAGTGGAATTGATTGTGGGATCCCTAGCCGAAAAATAACAGTTCGGCGCCTCTGGCCGGCTTGGGCAGTGGCCGTTAGGCTGCATGTAGACGTGTGGGTATCGGGGAATCAGATAGTGGGCAGATGGAGGACGATGTGTATGTATTGTGATTTGTCATCCTTGACACGCTGGCACTTGGGCCGCCTGGCATGGCTGTATGTGGCCCTTACCACAACGGCACCGGCACCGGCAATGTGTTCATTGGTTCCGCAGGGTGAAAGCCATTACTTTGGTGGAAGAGACGGCCCAGATCTGATGATGGTGTCATCTCACGTCGAAGATCCGGACGATTTGGGCTACTTGAGCCGCTGGAGCGTCAGGAAGGGCGGGCTGACCCACATGAGCATTTTGAGGAAACCGAAGGGGACGTCGCCCGCACAGTGGGGCGGCGACACGATGGCCGCAGTGGCGGGCACGTAAGGGGTCTGCGGGAGGATGAGGAGGAGAATTTGTCAATGTTGCCTACACTGGCACCGCCGAGCTTTCAAAAGGACGGCAGCGGTGCAGGTGCGTGTGTAGCTATTAAGATGAAACTCGCTACTCGCTACTCGGACACGCGTGCCTCACTCATACGCTGAGAGGATTTGAGTCGCCGTTACCGGGGACTAGAGGCAAGGAAGAAGGACAGGGAAGCCGCAGCAAATAGCCGATGTAGAGCAATAAGGCCTATGGGAAAGCACGCATATAGTACACGACACCGACTGACCCAAAACACCGACTGACCCACATATCAATACGGACAAGGGAGATATTGGAGGGCGGACATGGAAGCACGCCCGACATGCAATTCCTCGTAGGCAAGCGGCTAAGACCCACGACTTAACTAAACTGCCCATTATATTAAGCTGCCACCCTCCACTTCAACGTTGTGATTTCCATCATTCCCATGCCCCCTTCAGGAGGCACTCAGCGGGGAGGAGGCGCCAGGAGGGGGTCGGGTCAGAGCTGCAGCTGGGCCATCAAACCAAGTCCCTCGTGACCTGTAAGTTGGGATGGATAAGAGGGCGGCGCTTTTTAGTGGAACAGTGGAACCCTCGGCTGCCACGCATGTACGACGGCAGTGCAAGATAAGGCCCATCAAGCGGTTTGGGGCTTCACCACGCAAGACTTCTGATTTCAAAATGAAGTTAACAGCATGAATTATATGATACGCATGTCATCCATGCGGTAAATTACAATGAAGGAATGGATGTAAACATTTGCGATAAGCGTGTAACAGCGTGGGGATCGTTTGCTTGTCCTTTCCCCTGTCTCTCACGCAATCCTAGATGCGTTCCGCTTCATCTCTTGGGATTCATCGAGTAGTAGTAAGTGGTTTACACAGGTGCCCACCACGCACACCTATATACGTCCACCCAAACGAAAACTTTAAACCCACGCACGCCGAATTATTTGTCCACCCGGCCGCCTTCACGACCTGCTACTTTCACGTGGGAACCTCCAGTTATGGGTTCCATATCGTTTTCGCTCTTTCTTTCTCTTTCCTACCCGTCCCATGCATGACCAGCAACGACGATGAGGTTTTTGAAGCCCCCGAGTTACGGGTCCTGATGAATGACGAGGATGACGAGGATAGCGCTTTTTTCCTGGCGTTCGGTAAGTCGGTTATCGGTTGTCGGTCAGGCATTGGCCAAGAGTGCTGTTAGTTGGGGCCGTGGATGCCGCGGAGCCGTAGATGTCGCAGCACTTGACGTACATTCCTCCTCCCATACCCTACCGTACCGTCTTAATACCTGCCATACTGCGCCTCAGGACTGACTGGATTGTAATCCAAAGTAAAGCTATTACTATTGAAAAGTCCTCTGTGTGTGTCGCCGTAACTCTTATCACACCTGTTCTCGCGTGTTCGGTGTAGATCACGTAATGCATCGTAGAGTTCGGCCGGGCTTTTCATGGCCAATCCATTGTCATATTGCCATTCGGCGCAAGGAGACGGTATATCTGACTATTATTTAATCCCGTAAGCAAAAAATGAGAGGACTAGGTCTGCGGTAGTTGGTGGGGAGTTCGGATAAAAAGGACTGGGCGTTGATAAGCCTGAGGGTTTGGGGCTGCTGCAACACCGTGCGGAAGGTCGTCTGGCACCCGGAAACTGCAAGCCTCCTGTCCGACTGAGGATGTATTGAGACCGCAATTCGAATTTGATTGCTTACCCTGCTTGCGGGTCTATCTGAGCAAGGACCACTTGGTGCGAAGCAATTGGTGCGCAGTCCCGGTCAAATATGAAGGCCCGTGTGGATTGCGTTCCCTGGTCTAGGGCTGCTATACATTCCGTGAACTTCATGACTACCTAAGCTGCAGCTGGCGGCACGCTGCGCAAGCTAGTGAGCATCCATCCAAGGAGTCGCAACAACGCGATATGTCAATCCGACACCAACTTTATTTATTGCCCTGAACCTAGTTCATTTTTTACTGCGGGTCAGATGTAGTAACTGCGTACGAATTTGTTTACAGTTGACCGTTGGTCCATGTCAGCGTCCGTTGGTCCACGACGCACGGAAAATGTCTGGTTCCGGTGCCAAAACCCGGGTCCATGTTCGCCCCGCCAATTAACCTGATTGATGGTAATGACAAGGGGCCGCACGTAGCAATGTCGCTGAGGAAGTCACCCGTCCACCCAGGAATGTTATGAGGTGATTTGCTTAGCCGTGGCAAAATCGGCTGGATAGGACGGATGATTAAGATCGCCCTGAAGGTATCGCTCGTGAGGGCTGCATTATAATTGGCCAACTGTATAAAGTTTAACCAGATACTTGTTTCAATCGGTAGCTTTTAAAGCCACGCCACGCGCCTCTACAAATTCGGGTAGCTGAGCCTTCCCCTTCCCGTATGTTAAACCGTTGGTTCGTCCGAGTATCTGGTGCTGCGATCAACAAAAATATGAAACCCTGATTTCCTAGTGCATTACAATACAAACTTAAATATAAATAGCAGTGTAACAAGCGCACAGGTAACTTTAAATGCCGTAGCCTTGCGTTTGGATGTATAATGTGTCGAAAACACTATTCATTTATCGTAGGGACATATAGTGGCGCAAATGTGCTGAGGTGGCTATCCCATTGAAATTGACACAGATAAATGAACCAAGCTTCATATGGTCTTGTACATTGAGTTATCACCCATAAACCTATGTTAGTAGTTACGGTAAACAATAATCAAGTGTCGTTGTATATTGTGGTACAGTCAGTTGACGATGGCGGTCATGATACATATTTGTTCCATGAAGCAACAGTGTTATGCTTATATATTATTTAGTATTATCTAGCGGTCCAGTTATTTAATCCGGTAGGTATGCCAATTTGTGAGTTGCTGCAAAGCATTTTGATTTCCATAAGTGCACTTATAACGGCATGGCTTGCCGTTAGCCATTGTCAGGAAATCTGTCAAAATGTGCTGCGCGATTTACGTGCTAGCGGCCTTTCGCTGACAACAAAGTGTGCGCGCCGCCTGCTTTCGCAGGTCCGTTAAGCCGTTCATGGCCCTTATTTGGCGCCATAGGATAAATATAACTACGTCGAGTATTATTCAAAACCTTTATCTCCTTCTGTTCGACTGGTCTTCGACAGCTTTTTCAGCAGCCCTTGCGCTGGACAAAGCTTTACAGCCTTGCAGCACCATATTCCCTGATACATGCTATTGGCATTCGCTAACAACAATTTCGGCACCAGGCGTAGCATTTGAACCGCAGCTCTTGTTCATGACGGCGTCGTTCCCCAAAGTGTGTCGCGGGGGGAGCGTGCGGCATTCAGGCGATATCAGCACGGAGAAGAGCACTGACTTCACACATGCATCGGGGCAATGTGCGAACGATTTTGGCGCAACGTCGGGTAGGGAACTTCGGACAGGAGCAAACCCTGCTGACACTGGACCACGCGGCTGTTCGGACTGTGGCCGTGGTGTGCTGGATGGAGTATGGAGTTTTACAGCCGAAACCATGAGGCGGGCGTCAACTGACGCGGAACTGTTCGGCAGCACCGCCTTGGCTGTCGGACAGGCAGTACCGTCAGGGATTTGCGCAGGGGCCAATGCATGGGCCAGGAGGCACGACGATTCACCGAGCGACGAATCCAGCTTCCGCACAAAGAGGAAGCTTTTTGGGCAGAGTGAGAGGGAGACGCGATCCGATCACCAGGGGCATAGTCGTGGCACAGCGAAGCAGCAACTCGCGTTATCCGGTATAAGCGCTCATTTGTCTTTTGCTAAAAGTGCAAAGCGACAGGCGGCAGAGGCGCTGCTGACAGCGCGTTTCGGCCGGGTGGGCTCAGTTGAAGCCAAACCCGGCGGCCGCTACTTATGTTCGTCCAGCGCTGCCCTCTACAACTGCCGCATTACGGACAGCGCCTTCAACAGCCCTGACCTTCCGTCTGCCTCAGCTGATACCTTCGCAGCCGCCCGCAACGCCATCCCGATCCCCCTATCTCATCAGGTGGACATCCCCTCTGACATCCTGGGGGGCATGTCGGTATTGCGGCAGCAAGCGGACTCGCAAGCACACGCTGGAGAGGGGAAACCCACTCAAACTGCCAACGCAGCAGCAAAGGCTGCTGCAGTGGGGCCGGCGAGTTCGCCGCCCGGCCCGGTGCACGCCACTGTTGCCAGTTTTGCTGTGGCACGTCAGCTAGTGCACTTGCCGGGTCCGCCAACCAAGCGTGCGAGGTTGAGTCTGTCCGCTGCTGTCACAAGCAGTCTGGCTGCAGGTCTATTTGCTCCGGCTGTGACCGCAGTGGCTCAGCCATTGACAAGAGCGGCGACAACCCAGGTGCCTCCATGTGACCCGGCCCGGGGATGCAAGGCGAAGCTGCAGGTCGCCGCAGCAGCTGCGTCGTCGTCGATGAAGGGGTTCCGCTTGGGGACTTCATCGGCGATGTATACGGACTCCAGTGCCGCTGATGCCAGTGGACAGGCGGCAGACTACAAATCCGCATCATTGGAACCCGTGTGGTGCAGCTTTGAAGTTACCCTGCAGCCCATCAACTGGCAGGTACATACCGCATCCTGACAAGCGCGGGCTTTCAGTACAGCGTGACAATCTGAGCTGCGGGCTCCTGGCCACTTGCGACTGTGATGGAGTGGGGAGAGGGGCGGGATGCCAGAGAAGCGGGATCTCAGGCAGCGGGGACAGCAGGTGGCAATAATGAGGGTGATGCGAATAGCGGTGGTGACGGCGTTGCTTATCTTTGTCTGATCTAGGTCGCGAGCTGGCGATCCCTGAGCACAGTACTTCTCTTTACCCCGTATCAAACTCTTATTTCCGACCGCCTGCTCTCTGGCCGGCTGTTTACCCTCAGCCAGTTTTTGATGAGCCGGCGGGGTCGTTGCAGCGCTTCAGCCTGGCAAGGGGATACGAGAAGATGTTACTGCCACAGGTGCGAATATAGTCGCCACAGGTGGGTGGAGACTTGGCAGCGGGTGGTGAGTAATTCGATATTTCGCCATAAAAGCGAATGATTTCCCTGTTGCGGCTTTTGAGGCAGTGCGCCGCCACATGGGGGTGTCGGTGGGTTAAATTTGATGCGCCGTCGGTGTGTCAGGCTGAGGCTACACACGATAGCCTAGTCCTATAAGGGTAGGTGCGGATTCAGTCCGAGAGCCATCTACATTTCATAAAGCACTCTATTTCTTCTGGACCGCCGTTATGTCGCAGGGGCTGGTGACTTACGTGGTGGAGAACGAGCAACACATTGGGGATGCGCTGCGCAACCTAAAGGCGGGCATGCAGGTGGCTACCGTGCGTGGGTGCGGCAGGCGGTGCTCGGTTGGAACCTTCTGCCATGGGAAGGGGTCCTTACAGCGAGTGGAAAAGGGATTATGGGCTTGGACCCGTATGATGGACCTGACCTGGTGTGCCCCATACGTTTCCGGACCCAGCAGGTGTCTAGATCCCACCTCCCTTTTTTCCGTCCCAAGGGAGGTGGGATCAGCTTCTCCTCGTTGCAAAACATATCCGGTGTGTGCTTCGGAGGGCTTCCATCCTGGCATGTGAGTCCTCCATTAAACCCGCCCATATCAGAGGCGCTGTCTGCTCCTCCTGATGGTTCACCCTGACGTCGTGGTGGTTCCCTTCTGCTGCCCTTCCCCTCATTACTGGACCATAGGACCGGGTGGTGGCTATCGACCTGGAGTGGCGCCCGGAAACCGTTTCTGGTCGGGTGTCCCCTGTGGCGCTGCTTCAGGTGTCCTCTGGCTCCGTGTGTCTCGTGGTGCGAACCAGCTGTATGGGCTACTTGCTGCCTTCAGAGCTACGGAGCTTCCTGGAGGACCCCGGCCATGTGGTGCTGGGTTTCGGGTGGGACTCAGCGGACGAGTCCAAGATGCGGGGCACGTTCGGATTGGGGCGAGCTGACTTCCGCCGCTTCCTGGACTTGCAGGTGGGGGAGGGTGAGAGGGGCGTTCTACGATGAAACTGTGGGGAGGGGTACAGTATTTAATGGAATTGAGGAAAAATCAGATTAATTGGGGGGCTGCAAATGACCTGTTAGCTGATGAAGGCTGTGTCGCTGCCCAACTTAAACAGCAGACTAAAAACCCTTGAAATTTTATTAAGACATTTTACATAGAAAGTAATGGAAAGTAGACGAATTACTCAGTACAGGCTTAAGTGAGAACCTGAAGATAAGGCAAACGAAGGTGCATCACTATGATGGGAAAATAAGTTGGCGGAACATAAGCACAGCTATCTAAAACAACAAAGCGGAACATACAAACGCATAGTTATGGCGAGGGCTGGACGCCTAACGGTAGGCAGCAGTACGTGGACAAGAGTGAGAGCTATGGGAGCCGGTCAAATAGTGGGAGGGGTTTGGTGGGATAGCGAGCACTACGAGGGCCGTACATTGGCGTAGATGAACCCAGTGGGATCGCTGTATCATTGGAGGCCCGTGTTTGGTAGCGCACTGCATATGCTCTAGCCGCAGCGTAAGAATGCGTCCAGGGCTTGCTTGTGCGCCGACAAAGGCTTGTTGTGTCCATGTTTCGGTCGCTCCCCGATATGGCAGCGTTTGCATGCGGCTGCACAACGAACGCAGAACATCATTTGAGTTATCGCTGGAGAATGCGAGTCACCGCATGCACGTGCAATCTGTAAATTATATATGTGTGTGTAGGATAGGGGGGTACATCACCCGTGGCCACTAACCTGGCAGTCTCTACCTTCCCCGGTGTTTCGGGGCACCCTCATCCAGTCTCCCATGCCGACTTCTCCGAAATCAGTGGTTTTCCCAGGTTCAGCACCCACCACCAGCATCCAGCGGAATCTGCCAATCAACTAAGGCGTCAACTCCGCTACTGGTCAGCTCGCAGGTCACTTTAATTGCGGTCGTCACCGTCCATCGACATATATATTTATATTTATATTTATATACCAAATATTAATAATAAATAGAGAAAATGTGGTTCATGATGAAAACTCATGACCCTATTGGCAGGGAGCTTGTCGGAATGGGGGGAAGGAGATTTGAGGGCCCTGTTCGTCCTCGACCTGTGTTTGTTTACATATTCTTATGTACAGTCCTTTACTTTGTGCCAACTGCCTCTCGTTCCCTGACGTCCGCAGGAGGTGGCGGCCAGCCTGGGATATCACGGCTTCGGGCTGTCCCGCCTGTCGCAGAAGGTATTGGGCATCGTGCTGCCCAAGTCGAAGTCCATTAGCAGGTCGAACTGGGCGGCGCCGCAGCTTAGCAACCACCAGCTGAAGTACGCAAGCCTGTGAGTAGGGGGTTCGGTCTGTGGTTGAAGCAAGGGACCAGGGGTTGAGGCAGGCGACCTGGACCCGTGGAGACGAAGGCGGAGTTCTAGGGAGTGAGGTAGCAATGATGGCCTCGCTTTCTGTTCGAGCGGCGCAGGGAGAGAGAGAGCATGCAGGGACCGGGAGAACACGTGGCGGTTATCTTGCCTAGATTTACGTTGACCTGGAGTGGGTGGGAAGGCCTGGAGGGTGGCGGTTCCCATTTGTGGTGGTTTTGGATGTGGGTGTACGCCGTAGAATCATGAGATAAGCAGTTGGGGCTAACGGGATCACAAGTCATAGGCATCGTTCTGGCCCGAGATTTTTGCTGGAACCTCTGGTCCCCACCCCACCAGCATTGCCAAGACCCTGGACTGCTCCCCACCCATCCTTTCTCAGAGAGTCCCAACTGACCCGGCATGGCACGGCAGTTGGCCGGATGGGTCTAATGACCTGAAAACGTACCGCCATCACCCCTCCCCGAACCGGGCCTGTGACCCACCAACGTTGACTTCCGGTACTTTCAGTTGGTTATTTCTTTGTCACATTGCTCAACTTCAATTGTTTTACCTCTTACCTATGATCAATATATTTGCGTGCAGCGATGTGCTGGTAGCGGGCCAGCTGTTCCGGGCGCTGCGGTTGTGGCACTCCTCGCCGAGCCCCTGCCCCAACTGTCGCAGCCCCATTGGCGAGCTGCTGCTGCCCGGGCCATTGCACTGCGACCACCCCTCCTGCGGCCGCTCCTCTGCTAACCTGCAGCAGCACCGAGACCACTGCGTAGCCACAGGCCACTCACCGCGGTTTGCCGCCTGTAGCACCTGTGGACGGCTGTACGAGTTGCCGAGTACTGCCAAAGAACAGGCAAACAGAAAAGATGGAGAAGAGTTTCACAGACGGCGATCCCAGGACGCAGCAAATGGAACCGACTGAGGGCTGGTGAGAGCAGGTGCGGGGGCGGTGAGGCCGGAGCCGTGTGTGTGTGTGTGTACGGATCCTTGTGCCTTTTAAATTCCGGCATTTTGAAATCGAAAAGGCCTTCATGTTGTTGGAACAGGAGGTGAGCTGGTATGAGTGGTGGTTCAGCTGTTTTCAAATAAGGTCGTTGGACGCTGAAGAGCAGGGGTGCAGCTTCTTTCCTAGGGAATGAAGGAAAGCGCTTGGGGCCTGAGCTGAGCTGCACTGAGCAGGTTAGGCAGGCTGACAGATAGGTGTATAGCATTGTAGCGCCAACGGCCTACTGCATGAAGGTGGCTCTTGCGTCAATCATGAATAACCATCGGTGTGGCGAATTCCCGGGCGGGAAGATGTGACTGATGGTGCTTTGTTATTGTTGTTTGTGGCCGGTAGGACTCGGGTCGTACAGAATAGGGGGTCAAGAGCCATGCGGGGTGTTAAGGAAAGTGGTTTTCACTTTCTAAGCTGCTCTGTGCGCTGAGTGAAACGCAAAGTAGGGTGCGGCCAACTCGCTGAAGTAGCCTGGAAGCGTGCGGCATCGTCATCCCGCGCTGTCGTGGTTGCCGCCAAGCCATGACCACGAGAAAGAAGAGAAATGTCGTAATGTGATAACGCAAATGGAGCCCAATCCGTCAGTTTGGCAAGAGTGAGTCCGAGAGAGAAGATTTGCTTGAACTCAATGAGGGGCCAATCCAAATGGTGCAGTATGAAGAGAGTACTATCTGGCAAGGGTAGGTCGAATTTAGAACTCTTTCAAATACTCGATATCTTGAAACGATGTCCCCGGTGCAGGTACAGATCGGTAAAGATGGTCAACGGCAATAACACTCCCCCTCATCAATCAAGGCCCTCCTGGTCCCGCTCTTGTGACTGTTGGTGAAGTCTTCAGGAACAGCTTTGCGCAGCATGTGCTTTTCTCCTAACAACGCAATGCAATGGCTCCCAGACTGGTTGGGACTGCCGACTGGCAATTGCGCGCTAGGATTTCGATCACGGCTCATAGATCCAAGATATTGCACCTTCCTGTACGACTCTTTCCCCACTCCTACCTGTACGATCCTTTCTCATCGGGAGAGCGGTGTTGTGTATTTAGAAAGGCAGAACCCCTCGCGTACAAATGCCTCGAAGGAGCACAATTCGCTTTCTATAACGGTCCGTAGTACATGATGGGTTGCAGTACATATCGCTAACCTGAAAACCGGCGTTGAGGGTGAAAGTGGGTCCGAAGCGTATCCAAAACCCACAACCAACCTCCAACACACCTCAGGTTGCTGGAAACCCTCCTGCAACCCGTCTTCACACAGTACGTCAATGTTAGTTAACAGTTATGTTTTATTGTTTATGCGACTAAAAGTCATAGCACAAAAACATGTGCCTAATTGGCTTTCCGTCTCCAAGCCCTCTGCATTACACCTGTTACGTTGAGGCAAGAGCACACCAAACAGAGAAGGCACACGTGATGCTACATTATAGCGGGGACATACCCTGCCCAGCTCACTTACTGTGTGTTTAGTCCCTCACCCACTTAGTCCCCCCATATCCCGCCAAATACACTGGTACCATATCCAAACAGTTTTAGGCACAGGGATCCAAGATGCACACGCAATGATATTTGGGTTTCACTAAACCAAAGATGCGCCACAATCGCAAATGCTAGCCACTGGCGCTATCATGGCAAACACCACGATCATATCCATAACATCAGCTGCATACCTCACATTCGCCTCATCTACCACCACGGCATTCACCTCATCTACCGGATTCGCCACCACATCCACCATGGCATCCTATGGCAACTAGGAACGGCGATTTTGGTCTAGTAGGGGATGGCCGTGATGCCCCGACCACTCTGAGAGTTACTAGATGGGGTCCTGAGCTTAACAATGTTGGCCCTGATATTACTCGAGATCCCCTTCACTGCTAAATCCACGGATGCCCATACATCCAACCATTCCCATTGCGGCAGCTACTGCGCCGCAACCTGTGTTTCACAAGGCTGCGGGGAGGCATGAAGTGACACCACACTGATGACAATTGGTTGTCAAAATAGGTCTGCACACGCTCCGAGCATGAGTGTTGGAGGCGGAAGGGGATGTGCCAGCGATGTGCTTCGGACCATCCCACTCGGGACTGTCCTTTGCTGCCCGCTTTAACTCCGAAGACAAATAGGGGTCAGGGTGATTCGGAGGGGACTATGCCTAGGACTTGTGATCAAATAGCTAAACAGTTGCCATTTGTACGTCAAGCTATGAGGGCATTGTTGCCTTTGGTCCTTGAACAGATTGAATCCGCAGCAGGACGTTGGTGCCAACCCGTGGTTCACAAATCAAAGCAACACTCCTACAGCAGCTAACAGCGCCGCCTGCTGCACATGCGGCTGAGACGCAGGCGGCGCGCGCAGGGGATTGTGTTGGGTGTTGGGTGTGTCCCGCCTGGACCCCCTGGCACTGCCCGCCACAGCCACCCCCACGGTCCCCTCCATTTCTACCCCCTTAACCCCATCTTTGATCTGAGCCCACCTTTACCCCTGAGAGGTACTCTGTGGGTGTGATGCTCTCAGACACACGCTCCCACCAGGGGTCTCGGAGGGTCGCGCAGCCAAGAGGAAACACCACGACCCGTGCCACCAAGATCACCAAGAAGGTTGTCCATGCCCGCTGCCCTGGGAGCGTGCGAGGCAGGGCGGCCGTCTCACATCTGTAGTTTCTGTTTTTCTACTGACATAAAATTCAAGGTACTTATGTTATGGGTTCTATCCATTAATTTAATTAATAACACTTCTTCATCTTGCATTTGATAAGCATTGGTAATTATTTCCTCTACACTTAACTTCGTCCCATCAGGCCTCATTTTGCTGACAAAATAGGTAGAAGGCATCACTAAATCATATCCGGAATTAGAATTATGTAATAATTTTACTTTCGCATATAGGCTCTCATTATTATCGTAAGTAGAAAGATTCACTTTTATCCCCGTCTCTTCGGTAAATTTTTCAATTATGTTATCTGGTATATATTCTGTCCAAACATATACATTAATTTCATTAGCTGAAGCGGTAAGGTGAATTCCAAAAACTAAAAAAAATAACGTAATATATTTTTTCATATTTTCCTTATAAAAAGGCGCTTAAGTCTATATTATTTACGTTTTATAACTCTAATCAAGATTACAATATTCTTAACCTTTGCGCTTATATCTTGAATACTTAGCTGAACAAAAAAATCAAAATTTGAACGACAATATTGAAGGCTAGTTATGGTGTATGTCAAGATCAAATCTTGACTAGTACACTTTATTACCCTCATTATCTTGGCTTACATGTCTTGCGGCTATTTCAAGATTACTACCTGATAGTTGGATTGTTATTTCATCCTTGGAAAACCCCGGTCCTTGAGGAAAAAAAACAGGTTTATTATGCCTAAAACTATTGTTGTAGCAATGTCAGGAGGAGTGGATAGCTCTGTAGTAGCAGCAATGATGCATGAGCAAGGACATAAAGTTATAGGTATTACTTTACAGTTATATGATCACGGGGCTGTACTACAAAAAAAGGGAGCATGCTGTGCAGGTCAAGATATTTATGACGCCAAAATGGTTGCAGATAGGATTGGTATACCTCATTATGTCCTAAATTATGAAAACCTGTTTCGGCAAAAAGTTATTGATGATTTTGTTGATAGTTATGCCAGAGGTGAAACCCCTTCACCTTGCGTACGCTGTAATCAGTCCGTCAAATTTAAAGATTTGTTAAAATTTGCAAAAGAACTTGGCGGAGATGCTCTTGCTACTGGCCACTATGTGCAAAAAATTACTAACCATAACACTTCAGAGCTTCACAGAGGTTTAGATCCTTATAAAGACCAGAGTTACTTTTTATTCTTTACCACTAACGAGCAGCTGGATTTTCTTGAATTTCCACTGGGTAAATATAGTAAGGAAGAAACAAGAAAATTAGCATTAAAATATGGTCTGGAAGTCGCAGATAAGCCAGATAGCCAGGATATTTGTTTTGTGTTAGGGGGGGACTATCGTGAGATCGTAACTAGAATGCGTCCGTCGACTCAAAAGCCAGGTAAGTTCGTGAAACATTATTAGGAAACCCTGATGGTAAAATTGCAGTCCTGATTTCTGACAATAAAATAAAAAATTATTTTATTGCTAAATTTGATAAATACGGGCTAAATTTTTCTGATTTGCTTGGAGAAAACATTTTAAATCTACCATTAACTGGGCTGGTGCTAGAAATAGCTAAAAATATTTGCCAAGAATTCTTTTTACCGGATTTTATAAGCCTAATTTTGCATCCTTTGATAATCTGTGATGAAACAAAAAAATTAAAACAGTTAATTGCCAAGCATAATAGATTTACTCAAAATATTAATGATATAACACAAATAATTGACGATAATTTTACTGATCAAAGAGAAATAGGTAAATTATACAATATTTGTAAAGTGTTCCGCCAGAAATTTAAAGGCCATAATTTTAGTACTTTTCTTATCGAAACTATTGAAGCAGTAAAAATAATATATCCCAATTTATGGCAAGGGTTTTATAATAATAAAATTATAAATGTTTTTACAGAAATTATACAAATTACAAAGAGTATCGAAGTTCCTGAGCCAGAAATTTTTCCGGATATCCTTAAAGAACTAATTTCAGGTGGTCGTATTTATAATGACCCAAACAATAGATCCATAATTATCTGCTCTCCTAACGAAGCAACACTTATAAGTTACGATTTAATAATACATACAAATTTTGTTTTAAATTCATACCCCTCACTACAAATTGTTAGTCCCTGGTTAAATAAGCAAATGATTGAACAAATAGGACTTGATTCTTGGACTGCAAGATTTGGGAATTCGATGTATGATTTTTATTTAAATTTACATAATGAAAATGTTCTAATTACTAGGTCGATTAACACTGGCAATTCTTCTGCATCTATGCCATCTCCTTTCTTGTTAACCCTGAAACATATATTAAAAGAAAATCTTAATCAGAGTTTTATCTCCACAGATTTTACAATTACTAACTTTAACAAGCAATCTGCAGAGTACGTTCTTGCCGAAAACTTTCCTGAGCAAATATCGGCTACTGATATAGAAACTTTAATTCGAGCTCCATATAATTTCTATGCTAAAAAAATTCTCAATTTAAAAAGTGAGCAGGAAATAGAAGAAACACCGGGATTATCAGAATTTGGAAATTTCTTTCATAAAGTCGTTGAAATATACACAAAAAATTATACATCTGATCCATTAATTGCCTTCGAGAGGTTTAAAAATTATGCTAAAGAATTACTCTCGGCAAGCATATTCCCAAAACAAACAACAAATTTTTGGCAAACCAAGCTTGAAGCAATAGCCAAAGATTTTATCCTATTTGATCATACGAGGCGGCAAAATTTACAACAGGTTATTGCAGAAGCTCGGGGGGAACTGACAGTCAATATTGCCGGTAAAAAAATAAAAATTGTCGCAATAGCTGACCGTATAGAGATAAATAAAGAGAATAAAGCAATTATAATGGATTATAAAACTGGTGCTCTTCCAACCAAAAAAGATGTTTTTTTAGGGCTTAGCCCTCAGTTAATTATTGAATCTATTATACTACTTGAAGGAGGTTTTGGCAAACTAGGGAGTTTAGAGGCAGAAAGTTTGGTTTATGTTAAGATTAATAGTAAAAGCCCCTATATTTCTTTAGCTGAGATACCAATTAGCAAAGAAGATATCCAAAAACACAAACAAGGGCTAATAAATTTACTTACCCACTATATTACAACCGGCCAGTATTCTATAGAACCCAATTTAATGAACTACGACGATTATTGGCATTTAGCAAGAAGGTCATAAAAATATCGTTTCCAGGTTAAGTATCTTTAATAATTATCAAATACAGCTTCTTTAGGAGAAACCTGTAAGATTGCTTACACTCTCCCTCAAAACTTATTTTTTAAGTAGTTTTAATACTTAATAGTTAAAATCCCTTAGCGGCTTTAATTACTTTAGGCAAGGTAAACCAGATCGTAGTACCTATCTTTTTACTTTCGGCTTTGATCTTCCCGCCATGTACTTCAATAACTTTTTTACACACCGCAAGTCCTACCCCTCTTCCCCCAGCAAAATTTTGGGTTCTAGAACTAACCGTAAACTCCTCAAATACTTCATCGAGCTCATCAGGCGGAATCCCTATTCCCTCGTCGCTAATGCTAAAGATTATCCCTTCCTTCTCATTATCCCTTTTAAGATTAATAGCAATAGTCCCGCTTTTGGCGTAATTGATACTATTGATAATCAGGTTATCTATTGCCTGGCTTAGATAATATAGCTAAACCAGTATAAACAGCACCGCCAAGGTCAGGTGATGAGTCCGTTATGACAGCGGGGGATCCCGCTAGCTCCTACCTCAGTGCTGACGTTCGGCTGCACGGGGGCATCCGTGCCTCCCCCTGCCCGAGGCTCCTCATCATCAGTGGTGGGAAACGGGCCTGAAGCACCTTACAGGCGGAGACCTGATCCTGTGGTGAGGCAGAGCCATCACCCAAAAGATGTTCCGCCTCCTCACCGAACACAGCCCGCCAATCGCCAATCGCAGGGTGACAGCGATGTAAGCGTGCCGGGGGAGAGGGGCACCCGCGGGAGGACACCAATGCCCCACAAGCTCCCGGCCAATAGGCGGGCACTGGATGCCTGGCTCCCAGCAGCATAATGTCCGAAGGAGGGCAACCCCCCAGAACCGGGCTGGCCACCAGAAGAGCGCCTCACGCCGGCCGCCAGTCGTGCCTCAGCTGCAATCGAATTGGCCTGCCGCCCTACGAATCGGCGCTCCGTGTCACCCGTGGGGCAAGGGGGCGTCCCCAGAGAGAACTTGTCCACGCAAGCACGTGATAGCTTGGCTTGGGTTTGGTGATTGGGATGCGCTGCAGCCGTTGAACTACATCTCGGGCAAGTATATCCAATGCTGGTCCCATAACCCGGCCAAGAGGCGAGACCACGCTCCTTCCTAGCGCCTTGGAGGTGGGGCGTTACGCCTTATGCGCACCAAGTTCCTCCTATGCTGTTCCCTTGGGGAACCTATAAACTGCTAACCAGGTTGATCAGGCCTGGCTAGAGCCTTCGTTGATAGTATTATGTCGGCCTGGGCTGGAACACACTATTGGCAACTGTTATGTGTAACGATGTACTGCAGCCACATTTAGAGTTATATTGCTTATTGACCAGGCGAAGCGCTTCCTAGAGGAAGTGTTTACGCTTAGATAGCAAGGAAGCGATCGGATAATGTACGATGGTTCCATCAACGGTCAACCACCACTCGCAAGAAAGTGCAGCTATCCGAACTATCCTACAAACTCCTTCAGCAAAACGTTCCGTCTATTCCCGTGAATTGCCACGCCATCATATGCACTTGACAAGGGCACTTGGTAAAGGAGCCAGGCTTATGGATCTACTCTGAAGGGTCAACCCCAGATTGCCTTACCTAATGATGGCGCATTACATGGTGAGCTCCTGTCATGTTCCCTTGACGGCCCCGTGCGCCACCCCCTTGGGCCACCACTGCCACAGCCGCTATTATCCCTGGAGCCCAATTACCGTTACGGAGCTCCAATGGTCTGCTGAGTCACCTGACATGGCAGCGGCGGCAGGACAGCCCCTGCTGCCGGTATCCCTACCACCATGGCCACCATCACCACTACCTTTACAGCCAGTAGGGTCCGCCACCTCAACCCCGGCGCCGCTGTTACCTCATGAGCCCCCTGCCCATGACGGCAGCCAGGACAACAATGGACGCTCTGCGAGTGGACCGTATTCATGCACCGTATGGACTGCCCCAGTCCCAAGAGCGATGCTAACCCCGACGTTAGCGAACTGCTCTGATGCCGGCTCACCCTGCAGCCACAGTTGCACATGAACAACAGAAACAGTCCTGAGGACCTGGTTGACGTGGGTCGGCTCAGCGCGCGGGTACCCCAGCTGCACGTGGCTATGGAGCTCTTACGTCGCCAATTCTGGTAGCCTCTTATGGCTAAGGATGCTGAACATTACATCCTCTCTTGTGACCAGTGCCAGCACAACAAAGTCCGATCTGGCAAACTGCATGGACATCTGCAAACCTTTTCTGTCCCTGACACCCCCTCTGGAAAGCGTCTTAATTGACTTCATTGTTGTGTTGCCCGAAAGTGGGGGAGGATACGACGCCATGCTGGTCCTCGACTGCTAATGAAGTAGTCGTACATGTATGGCCCACACACCAGCACAATATCAAGGTGCAGAAGCACCCTGTCAGCATCTCAAGAGGCCTTTGCAGCTCTTAACTACTACAGCTTTACTAAGATGTTCCACTTGGTCCCCACGGTATCATCCTGTACAGATGAGCAATTTAAACGGCCTGTCTGTTCTTTGATAACGTGGTACGTTTGCATGGTGTCCCCAAGTCCGTGGTACCTAATCGTGGCACAAAATTTACAAATAATTTTTGGGCCCCCCTGGGGAGTTTGGTAGGAATGCGCGTTAACCTGTCCATCACCTACCACTCCCAATGGGCATCTCATTTGATGGGCAGACAGAGTGGGTGAACCGTGTCCTAGGTGATGTACTCCACAACTTTGCTGGACACCGCCGCCACCGCCACCACCGCCACCACCACCGCCACAACATCAGCCACCGCCACCACGATTGCCACCACCACCACCGCCACCACCGCCGCCACCACCGCCACCACCACCACAGGAGGGCGCGGCATGAGACACATGTTGGGTACCCCGCGCCAGTTCTGAGTCTGGATCTGTCCCGCGACTGCCGGCTGCTCTGGATTGGGACTCGCAGACGGCACACTTTCAGTGCGGAAACATGCACGACCGACGGTTGCACCCGGGGCTATATGTTCGCGCATGCACACAAGATTTTGTTTTGTTTGGCTTTGGAAGTGGTCCGCTTTGAGCGCGGATGATGATACCAAGGATGTCAGTGGTAGCCACACGCGTTGGGGGCTTTCTATACGCTATGATCCTGAGTGGTTTACGTCTTGCTCACGTCACGTTGCAGTGTCGGCAATCTCCTCCTTGTGCCCGGGCCCCCTTGTCTGGGTATTGGCGCAGGCTGACACCTGTCATCTACATACACATCATGCGACCATACCTGCCTCACTCCCTGCGGCTCCAGGGCATGTTGATTGGTGAGACCATGCTTGGTTTATCGCAACGGGCAAGATTTGTCTATGAATGAAGACAGCTCCTAATTATGGGAGGTGTGGTGCTGGTGGTGGCGGGGAGGTAGGCACAGCTCGCGTAAGACAAGATGGCCGTGGAAGCGGAATCTGTAGTGCGGCCCGTCCCCACCTCCTTGCTTTCACCCCGCACCCCACCACCTTCAGGTACAGCTGTCGCAGCCAGTGACTCTGCGAGCACGGTCCAAGTGAAAAGGGCATGGGGCTGGAAATCAGAATTGGATGATGGGGTGGTTTGGGAGAGATTGAAGCCGTATCATAGTAATGTTGATCTTGCGGCTGGCAATGGCCAGGGGGACTACGAGGAGATTGTGGTGAGGTACGTACGGTCCCCCTGTCATGAAGGTGTTGGGGAGAGCAGGAAGGAACTGCTTTGCTGCATGTCCTCTTGTTGGAGAGTGTGTTGAGGCCTGTGGCGAGCACATCCCGCACATCCACACGCAGCGATCTGCCTTAGTGCACTTTGTGGCCCCTGCGGAGGTATTTTGCCTTAGTAGCTCCGTGTGTCCTGTCTTGATAAAGAGTGGGATTAACGATGTATGCGAACAAGAGCTCAAGGGCGGGAGTCGTAAGCGAGCAGTTGGTGCCTCAGAACTCTCCCGTGCCTCAGCGAACCTGTATGCATAGTGCAAGCGGACGGGGCAGAAGGTGCCGCGGGAAGCAAGGTGAGGGATGAGGGACCTATCACCCTAAACTTGCCGCCCTCCGCCTGACCGCTGCATTGTAGGACTGTTCCGGGCGTTACGAGCACAACACCTGTACGAGAATGCGCGTGGCTCAGTGGCGGTCCGGGCGCTATCTCGATTTGGCAGGAGATCTTGCCTGCGGTAACAGCCTAAGGGGGCTGATGCGGTTTATGACAGCGTTTGAGTGGTGGCATTGGCACGGCCCACGTAGCTTCTAATGACTTCCCGCTCTGGCATGGACTGGAGGGCTGCGTGAGCTGAGCTCCTTTTGCGGGCCTCCTTGCAATCTGTGGAAATACATGGGCACATCTGACCACCCCTTCAACACATCCGCGGAGGAACGAGAGGCGTGCGCGTTTATAGCACGGAGCTGAACCTGCCTGCCGCGTGCGACCCCTCCATTGGTCCTTAGTGTTTTCCGACTACCCTTCTTTGATTTGGCACTGCGCTGTCATTTTGGTTCGTCACGCACCTCCTTCATAACCAACCCTCTTTATCCTTGCCTGACTGAGAGGGGTACTGCCGCTCTGTGGACGCAGTGCGCTGTCGAACTGCCACCGGGACTTTGCTGCAGGGCAATTTGTTTCTTTTTTGTCGGCGCGCCAGCCTCTCTAACTCTTTTGTAACGCGATATATCTGTAACAACCATAATTCCCAAAACCCTCCCAGCTACTCACACAAGCCCGTCAGCCTGCGGACTGCATACAGCTGTAGCTAAGGGCCCCTCGGCCTCAACCCCGCATCAACTTGGGACCAGGTCGAAATGGCGCAACCCGTCTCCGGGCGGTGCGGTGTCTGCGGTACTTGCATCAATACCAGTCAAGATCTCTGAACGATCATTCTGCCACAACTCGGCCAACGGCATCACTCATCACTTCATACACTCTATGTCTGCGTTCTTACTCCTATATTGCAAGATGTTGCAAGTCCGCAACAACACTCGCCAGTGACCGCGACAGCGGCAGAACAATCCCCAGTGAGCCTCACGTGAGCCTTGAATAGCAATTCCTTCGTATAATTATGCAAACAGGCCAGCTGCTGCACTGCAAAGGACACACACCACCAGCGGTAACTACTCATAGAGATGGAGATTTTAGCCCTGAGCTCGATGAGTTATGGCGGCCTCATGCTCCGGACACACATGATGGACGACCAATATGCTCGCAACCTGCTAGTCCGTGTTCAAGTGGGTTTCAGGATGCAGCTGATTGAGCCGCCCTGCGCATGCCGTCCAGACAAGCGCTTAATCGCTCTAGACTTCACGGTGACAATTGTTGGAAATGACAACGAATGAAGCCGTCATACACGCTGCTGGAAAGCGTTAAATATCCCCCCTTGATGGAGTAACAAAAAGACGGGCCCATGCTGCCGGCTTTGCGCGAAATCCTTGCAGGCAGCGGAAATTAGGCATAGGAGAACAGCAAATATACGCCAGTTTGACCAAAACTTCAATCCAAGAGATGTAAATCTGTCATATGCCCTCCCAGGTGGCACGGCGCCACCAGATAACTCCGTGCATCCTCCTCCAGAGCAACCCGCTAAAAAATACTCAACCGTCGAGACACGCATACAACGCTATCCGCATGAGGCCGTCGTTGTCCTCATAAGTCAGGCGTCGTCATCATGTTTCTGGCCACCTCTCTGCATTTTGCACTCCGGACATCCTGCTAATCCTCAAAATTGTCGACGCCCACTGTCGACGTGCCCAAGTCCTGGAGGAATGCCATAGCGCAGCATCGCCCAGCGAAAACAAATCAGACCAAAACGATAAGCACACACTTCTCAATACGTCCTGCCAAACCGCCAAGGCAGGATTACTCGCTGCTGGACGACTCTCCAGATCCATGTGTTCCAGTTTCAGACGCCGCCACTGACACAGCCACCTTGCCATCGTTCCCTCCGACCGGCGCAGCCTCCTCCAATATGGCCTCCTTACCGTTCCCGTTTGTAGTTGGGCTCACTAAGACAGGCGGCACGGCGGCAGAGGCGGCCATTGCCGCAGCGACCACCGGCGTGTTGGCGGTGGTGTCACTCAAGGCGGCAGGTGCCGCGGTCAGCACAGGATCTTCTGCCGGAACAACGGATCCTGTAACTGGAACAGCGACTGAGGGCACGCTGGTTGTGTTTGTAGCAGGAGGCTC
The DNA here is from genome assembly GCA_030268105.1 of Volvox africanus. Taxonomy (NCBI): domain Eukaryota; kingdom Viridiplantae; phylum Chlorophyta; class Chlorophyceae; order Chlamydomonadales; family Volvocaceae; genus Volvox; species Volvox africanus. The sequence goes on along the minus strand of BSDZ01000017.1, from coordinate 481,170 downwards.
TGCCGTTGAGGGAGTGGAGGCAACCACTGGCGGCTGCGGCGCCACCCCTGCCGCGGCCATGGCCGCCAACAGGGCAGCTGCTGAGGCTTCCGTCGGCGGGGGGGGTGGCACTGCTGGGATGACAGGAGACGGCGGCGCCGCCGCCACGGTTACCGCTGGCGTCGCCGTAACCAAAGCCACAGCCGGTGGCTTGCTGGTTGCAGCGCTGGCCGCGGTACGGGCGGCGGTGCTGACAGCACCTGCGGCACTGCTGGCCACTGTGAGGGCGCCCGATTTCACGTCCTCCAGGAACTCCTGCAGAATGTCCCGGCAGCGGTGGCGTAATAAACGAACTACGAAAAGGTGCAAATACGATTACACAATTCATTGACAAAGATTAGGAGACCAATGGCGGCCGCCGCTCTGGGTAATGTCAACCAAGCGGATGTGGGCAGTGTATATCTTTTACAGATCTCGACCACCCACACGTGAGTTCCCCCCGTGTTAGCACAGGTTTGACAAGCGCACAAACCTTCAAAAACCCCGACCATGCACGTCAGAAGTGAGGAAATATCCTTCATGGCACATCCAAACCTGCAATTGATGACAGTCGATTAACAGTCGCCAAGCCGTTAAAGGACCCCTTCTTTCCTACCAGGCAGCTCACCTGAGGGCTATTGTACTGGCTTAGGCGCCAGTAGATGGTGGAGAAAATCCCCCAAATTGCGAAGTACCTGGTCGCACAAAAATGTTTCCATGGGGCGGACGGTGATAAGGTGTGCCGATAAAACCGCACATCTTTTGATACGCGTGGCCAGCTTGTCACAAAGAGCTGCTCGTAAAAAAAGACGTTCGACACGGACCCCCCCATGGACGTATTGGGGGGCTTCGTAAGGGCTCAAAGGCGTCACAGTCTTAGCGTCCTTACCTCCGATCACTGGACCTAACAAGTAGAGGAATGGGTGATAACCTTACGGTGGAAACCCTCCAGCTGGGCGCTCCTCGGCAACATAATGCCTCGAGGTATAGCCTCAACTAATCTCTGAAGCATATACCCACGCAATTCAGCCGTGTCTTTTTAACTGCAGTTCTTATTGCAAACCCGTTTTTTCCGATCTAAGGTGCACGAACGGACCATGTTTTCTTGCGTAATCACGAAGGCACACGCACCCTATCGCACACAATGTGCGCACCCTCAGGTCTTTTGTACCGCATGACCCAGCCAGCAGGCCCTCCCACCTGAGGGTGGTGTGATAGTTGACAGCCGCGTACACAGCCAGGGACGAGGTCGCCAGGGTTGTAGCAAGGAAGGCGGGCTCTCGGAGCTTAGGACCCACCACGGCTGGAGCACGAACCGAGTAATGGAGGGAGGCAAAAATTAGGGAACCCATCAGGTGGCACTGATGCCGGTTATGTGCCCGGGCAACGAGAAGTTACAGGACATCCAGCTAAGGCCCCGGGTGCACATTGTTCATGTGGTCTGAACTTGGCACCCATGGGTCTGACAGAAAACTGAACAGCCAGACACAGTCCCTTCCCTCAAAAAGCAACATTAATACAATGAAGTTGGCGGCACGGATTACCCAAACGGTGTCTAAAAACGGGCGCGGCGTAACGTTTGCAGTGTGGAAAGGGAAGGATGCTGAGGGGCGGATTTCTGAGTGTGACCAGCTGACAACAGTGGTGCAACGATCAGCGCGAGGGCTTACGGTTATCATACCCCCATGCTTCTGACCCAACTAACACTGGCCCCGCACAAGCCGACCTTTCCACATCACTGCCCGGAACCCCACACGGGCACAAGTTCATTGGGAACCTGCATCCGATTCTTGGGAAAGGACCATTAAAAGAGGCGGGATTCAATATCGAGCGAACCTGGCTCACCTGCAATCTCAGCAATCTCGTCCAACAGCACCACCAGGGCGGACGCCTCGTAGTCGGTCTTGCCAGATACTATACCCAAGCCAGCAGCTGACCAGGCCTGTGGGATGGGGCGGGACAGGGCTGGTGACGGTAAAACAATGTAGGGAGTGGTAAACATTCGCCGAAAAATCACGCAAGGACTCAGAAACTACCACTACCCCGGAGGCGGGTTAGCAAATTTAAGCACGAGGACTCCCAAATCACGCTGCAGGGGCTGGGAGTGGAGCACGGGACGCGAGGACACGAGGTGCTACGAGTGCGGACAGAGGTGCAGGGTGTGAAGGCGACCTTGTGAAAGAGGGATGTGGCACCTGCGAGGTTGCGGCCTTTCCCACGCGTACCTGAAATCCTCCTGTCATGACGTACACTCGCATTACACCGGCGGCACAAACTGCCCGCGCGAGCTCGCGAGCTGCCAGGTCATCCTGTGGATTGCGAAGGAAGGGCCAGCAGGATGTGCACTACTTAAAAGAAGAGGAAGAGAGACGACGAGGAGGGGTGCCCGACCGATAGAGTGCGTCCGACTGCGTTTGCGTTGAAAAGCTCCCTTCTCCTGTCTCCTCCTGGATACGCTGATGCCCCTAGCTTACCAAGCCATCTCCTGCTTCAAGCTCTCGCCGCAAAAGTATCTCCCCATTATCCCGCTTCGTCCTTGAACCTGCCTTCCCATTCCCTGCGCTTTCCCCTCCTCCCCTCCCGTACATTGTTGTTCATGACGACGAGCTTAGTAAGGGGCGTACGAATGCGCTTGAGACGGGAGATGAGCAGTGCAGTGGTGGTGGAGCCCAGTCGCTCACCCGCCTTGGACTGCAGACGGGGAAAAAGCAAATGGAAAAAACAGGCGGGCCAGGGCCATCACAAAATTGCTGACAATGAAAGAACTGGGCTCGGCGAGTTCCAGGGAAAGGGTCAGAGGTGGAACTGGCCTGTGAACTTATTCTCTGTGAATGACGGCCTGCTATATCATACAGTATTGAGTCACCGGGTAACGACACGTTAAGAGGTTGCGTTGCTAACCAATCAAAAGCCAACATGACGAAGCAAATGATAGCACTTTCAGCATGGTCGGGGCCAGATGGAATTTGCGATCGCACGGGTACCGTGAGGCTCCATATGCATTGTCAATCACCATTGGAAATCACCTACTCCCAAACAAGCCTCCCTCCCGCACACAACCACCGTCCCCTCCCCACCTCACCTCTCGCGCCCATTTGGTTGAAAAGGTCACCACGTCCGTCGGAAGCACAGCGGCACTGAATCGCGCCCCCTTGCGCAGATCCAGTACACCAGACTCCTGCGTAAATGCGCAGCCACCATGACCATCGCAACCGCGTCGGAAGGCAGGACCATGGCGAAGAGCAAAAATGTGACAGCGGGATGGGCAGGCGGGCGATGGGTAAACTGATTAAGATTCCCTCTCTTGACCTGAAACCCTTAATATCTTAATCCTAACCCCCAAAACCCTAAAAATCACCGTATCCTGCGGTTCTTTCCAATTTTATGGCCTCTCGTGCCGTGCCATTGCCACACACCGATACTGCAAACGCAGGGGCTGCACACTCAGCCACCCGTAGCGCATACGACACTTAGGGCTCCCAGCCCCTGATGGCTTCATCACAGCGAGTGGGCTCACAGGATCTAGCCGCCAAGCCCTTCAAAGCTCGGGATCACCCACTGCCGGGTTTTGCCATATATCCCCTCTGTTTCTGCTTAAATCCCTACCTGCCGCTCCGCCTCCGTCCTCACATCCACCACCAGGACATCCTCCTTGTTCAGAAGCTCCTTGACCGTTTGGGGACTAAGGTCACCACTGTATCCGCCGTACCTGCCGTAACAGAGGCAGTTGAAGAAGGGAGGAGCGTTTAATTTTTGGTAGTTGGCTGAACACCATGTCAACGCGACGACGTCCTCTCCTTCATACACCTCCGCCGCCTCGATCCCTCTATACCCTCTTTCTGATCACTCTCACTTGCCGACACAATCGCACGTTCTGTAAATCGTCGCACCGTTTGCCCATCATGCGCCCGGGTGCCTACTCACACCCAAGTAAGCTGCATCACTCTGCCCATACCCTTCGCTCTCAACACTCCTGCACTTCATCCAAACAAAAACACATTTCGCAAATCCTCCGTAGGCCATGCATCTTTGGCAACTGCGCAATAGCACCGTCTACCTTGTTCTCCTCGCTTTCTGCTCGGTCATTTACTATATACAGCATCCAAACTAGTTCCTGCCGAGCTTTCGCAACCATGGATAACCCAGGTCCCGGCGCTCCTATCCTCTCCCATGCTCATGCTGAGTCCCATACCCCAGTCCAGGTTTGCTCCTGGCACTCGCATTCACCCCGCCGCACCTGTCCACGTAGGACTTGATGCCCAGCGGCACCCCTACCAGCCCCGCCAGCACCAAGCTGGATGTCGGGTGGGAAGCGAAAGCATACACCACGTCGCCCATGTCCCTGGCCACCAACTGACCAAGCAGACCATCAGTTAGGCAGGCAGAGAGAGTTGCAGGGGGGTGGATATGGCCATATCCATTCCAGTTCTAATTGTTAAGTCGCACCTGCGACCTTACTCAACGCGGAAGCAATCACTCGTATAAACGTTGTCCAAAAGCCCATCCAGCAGCGGCCCACAGATGGTGACGACGAAATCCGCACTTCCCAAACCTTACCGCTTCTTAACACTTGTCATTCGCTCCGCGGCCATTGCGAGCTCGCATTCACAACGTGAACCTCTGCCTACAACCCTCTAAAAACCCCGCCATGTCCTCGCACCTGTGCCTGCGGCGGCAGCGCATCGTAAACCTGCCGGGCCACATCCCCAACGGACGTCTCCAGCGAGCTAACTGTGCTGCCAACCGCGGCCTCAGCGGAGGAAGCAGTAGACTGTACTGCACTTCGTATGCCGCTCAATTCCTGGCCGAGCTCATCTAGCAGCCCACCTGTAGCGCCGTCGATGGCTGCAGCAGCACTACTTGCAGCCCCACCGGCTGCGGCGGTGACGCCAGACAATGCACCAGATGCAGCAGCAAACACACGCGCTGCTACCGCACCAGCGCCACTCGACACATTGGCGGCGACGCCACCGATATCTGGCAGGTCAAACGCAGGCGCTGCCGGTACTTCCAGCTTAGTAAAGTCAATGTTGGGCGCGGAGATACCAAAGTCGCCGGCCTCGCCAGCGGCAACCGGCAGCTTCGGGAAATCGGGAACCGACAACTTTGAAAGGTCAGGAGCCGTAAACTTGGGTAGCTGAACGCCACTCAGGTCAGGCATGGAGAACGACGGCGTCTGGAAGCCAGCGCCGCCACCACTACTGCCTCCGCTACCCGAAGCAATCTTTGGAGCCTTGCTCGTCATCTCGGCATAGCGTTGTGCCGCAAGGCTCAAAGTCTGCTTCGTTGCCGTTGTCTGCGCCGGGGATGCGACGACGGATGTCACTGCGGACATGGCGTCAACGATGGCATCCGAGGCGCCAACGGCAGTTGAACTGACGGCCTCCGCCGCCGTGTCTGCGGCGTTGGTAACAGCGTCTGTGGCAGCACTGATGGCCGCCGCCGCCGCCTCGCTAACAGCCTCGGCCACCTTCTCCACGGTGGCAGCCACGGCATTGGACTCTGCTACAGCCGACGGTGTCGAAAGGACCTCTGCAAACGCAGCAGCTGAATAAGAGGATGGGAGACAAGCATCGGCGGACGTGGCCCACTGAGCGTTAAGAAATCCCTAGGACACGACTGATTGAAAAGCGATGTGCCTAAAACTGGATCAAACTTTCTTCCGAGCGCAACCACCCCACAGCCAATGCTTTCGGCACAAAATTCCCCAAGAAGTGAGGACGCATGCACTGGCGAGTCCAAATAAACCCTGACGTGCGCAGCAAGGTGATGGCGAATGGCGCACTACATCCCTGTTCACATGTCAGAATACCTGAACGATGATACCTGCAGGTGTGGTTCCAATCCCGGTCACAGCCGCCAGATCACTAACCACATAACGAAATATCCCCCGCCACCCCTAGAAGCCATGCCCCAAACTTCGAGGTTCCCAAGACCCCGAAGGAGACCTCGCCACAGAGCAGGAAGTCCCATCCTCAACACCAAGACCCAGCCCGGTGCGCGGAACGTGCGAGGTTGGTTCTCAGCCAGGCCCGGACCTGCGCCCCACGACTTACCAGCCTCCAGCACTGCGGGGGCCGGAGCATTCGCCACCGCATCCAGGACAACCGGCGGAGGGGCCGCCACCTCCACATCCGAAATATAATACAGCGGGACCACTGATCCGCTGATGTCGGGTGCCGCGTGGGACTGCACAGCACCTGCGGCTTGGTCCCGGTGGAATCGTGGGAACGAGGAAGGCGTTGAGGTTAACAGCAGGTGGGCGCATGGGTTGGACAGGCGAGGGGGTCGAAGTTTCCAGCATTCCGCTCAAGCAGGCAAACCCATACGGCATAAGCATCAAGCACTTCTTCCAAAGCCGCAGCATGACCTCGTCTTGAAGAGCGCAGCTACCCCATAATAATGGAAATGCGATGCCTGGGCCTCACCGCGAGAGACGCTCAAGGAAGGCTTCCCATGACGAGCAGCGCCAGCCTGCAGCACATGTCATGAAGTGCCAAAACAATGCCACTACTTATGAAACAATCTCAAGCTTGAAGAAAATGCTATGCATACACCATCCAGTGAGAGCTGTCCAACCGCAAGTTTAGGCCCACGCAGGATCTTTGCTGATCCCACCTTTGATTGTAGAGGTGCCTTGGAGCTGAGCCTAACCTGCTGAGCCAAAGCCTGCATCTTCCAGCTCAGTGGTAGGGCAGCCCCAGCACAAGTAACGCACGATAAGTGATGCACTAGGTGCGATTTAGCTGAGAAAGATCCTTAGACCGTAGATCCCGCAGTAAACCAGCCAGCCAGTTCTGCGCTGCCGGGAGATGATGAATTGCAGAGGCAAACGAAGCGCCTTAACAAAAAATCACACTAGAAGCTTGATTCTATAATACGTCCAAAAGGGACTATTAAACATGCACATGTTCGTTGAGCGTATGGAAGAGAAGTCTGCCTCATGAACAAAATTGACATGATGTACCAATGTACGACGATGAAAGTATATTTCGGTCTTTCCAAAACTATAAGCTGCATTATCCGGCCTTCACCGTTCGATGAAGATCGTAAGCTCAGATCTTCATGATTCTTCTTGAGCGTTACGCATCGTAGCTGCTATGGTGCAAAATGGTCAGCAGGGGTGCTGCAGCAGCGCGAGTGCGCGCTTGTTTCTTAATTGCCCTTTGAGCACTAAACAGTATCCCTTGAATAGTCAAAGCTCTGTTTGCTTATGTATGTTCAGGTGGCACTGTTGGTCAACTTACGGCAACCTTTGACGTCCTCAGACTTGGCAGCAGTGGCCAGACTGTCGGCACAAAGTCGGCACAAGAAAATGAGGCAGATGGATGTGTGGCAATGTGAGCTTACCTCTGCAAAACTCGCCACGTTGGTGTGAGGGAAGCTGTCAATATGTCCGTCATTGAATTGGCAGGCATCGGCCACGCATTAGCCAGATGGATAACGATGAAAATAATGAAAATATCGAAATAACACCTAGCAGGTAAGACGGTGTAATGGGAAGCCACGCGGAAGAAGGTATGGCGTTTAGCGTCAGCTGGTGCGCAACCAAACACGTGGTCTTCAAATGCATTTGTACAGGCTTGCTTGCTTGAAACTATTGCGAGATGAGCTAACATGCGCGGTGAGCATTCAGCACACGTAATAACCCAGGCTAGGCATACCGGTACGCGTGCTGTACTGAGCTTAGGCACGATTTTGTGCTCGTTACAAGCAGGTGTGCCTTGACATTTGTGTTCGCCCCTGCACGACACCTTGCGGTAAGGCATTTTCGCGCAACTCAGCAGTTTTACCCTCTTGCAGTTACAATTTTTCGTTTGCGTCGATTTTTCCTCGTCCTGCCGGGGCATTTACGTCGTTTCCAAGGGCAGCTGGGCCATGTAAGAAGCGAGCTACCTCCATCATATAATTTATCCTGCCCTGGTTATCGGCACTTCCGTTTACCAGGTCACAACTACTGCCGCAGCTGCCTTCGGCGCAATACAGAGCTGAATCGGCCGTGCCCCAAGTGCCGTGCTAGTCTGCCTCCAGGTTGGTGACAAAGCCAGCTTTCGCCAGTACACGTATGCATTCCAGCATACGGACAATGTCACCCTTATGAATACTGTGTCAGGTTTCATCCTGAACATCAATACTTCTCTGTGGAACACCATCCAGCACCTTTTCCCTTCAGAAACAAGCGCTAAGCCGTTGACACCGCCACCAGCGCAGCCCCAGCAGCAGGCCACCAGGCGGACTGCAGGGCAGGGTTTCCACAATGCTGCAGGAGCCCCGTACCGACCACCCAGGTATCCTAATCACGCGTCCATGCCATGCTCGCACAGCCCATTGTGTCCAACATGTGTTAATTGCACATCATAACATGTGAGCCACTTCGGTCGATAAGGGTGAGACCAGCAACCGTAGGCCATGGAGGTAGCTAGGGACATAGCCAACGATGACCTTAGTCGTATATTATAACCTTTATTAGCTCAAGCGACACGTTATCATGGTTAGCTATTGACCAGGCTCATAGCGATTTCAGGAAGTCATGGTCAGCCTATGTTCACCGGTCTTTCCTCATCCTGGGCAAATACCAATGCCGCCGTAGCGCACGTGGCTAGTACGGACAGCGTTGACATGGCAAGTCTCTCCGGTCGCAGTGTGTCCGGTCCAAGAGCCCAGCGTCCGCTATACGGCGTTTCAAACCCGTGGGCTGCGCCACCTGGCGTAGCCGTGGAGCCTTCCGGGTCCCGAAATGTTTTTTCTCTGGCGGAACTTGGCGTGCATCAAGCCCGGCATGGAGGAGCGGCGCGATGTGATAGGCGGCGCTCTCGCAGCGCTGAACGTTGGGAAGGTGGTCAGTACACCCATGTAGCGTCTGCAGCGGCAGATGGCCCTACTCCACATAATCAACCACCTTTCGTTTCGGGTTCCTCCCGATTGCTGCAGTTGTTTTCGGGCACGTCCCAGAACACTGTCGCAAGTTCCACGACACACAAGCCAGCCCGTCTGCGTGACGCGGACCTTACTACCACTGGCGTAAATCGTTCTGAAGTAGGGCGGCAGGACTCATTAGCATGGCCGGTCACCGCACCTAACCTAAACAATCCGTTCCTGCGTCCGCCACGTCCTGCTGTATTATCAGAGTCAGCTAGTGCAGCTGCGCAGCCACCGACCGGTCCTGGACCTGTGGCGCGCACCGGGAGTGTAGGATTGTCACATTGCAGGGTTGGACATCAGGCCCCAGGTGCAGATGCTACCATGCCGTATTTCACCGCCTCCCAGCGTGCAATCCGCCGTGCTTCTAAACTTGGCACTCGGGTCGCTCCTGCAGATGCGCGTGCTGCAATAAGCCGGCCCAGCAGCACAGCCCTAGCTTTCTTCCACAGCCCAAAACCGATTGGTGTCGCAGATACGACATCGCGGGCGGCCTCGGCCACATCGTTAGGTAGTGGCAGCTGCACAGGCGGTGGTGGCAGCAGCTCGCACAGTAATTTAGACAGCACCGGCAGCAGCTGGAGTGTTCAGGCCCTTGACGACGGGTTGGAGCTTGATGTGCTTCCGAAAAACCGTGTTTTCAGTCCTCAGGCTGTTGCGCCATCTGCTGGAGACGTAGCAGGTGCGTGGTGGTGGGTTTGCTATGTACTCCACTACGTGTTCGGACTTTTCCCCCTCCTAACGACCCTGGTCACGGTCTCGGTTCCTCATGTAGGCCGCACCATATTCATTTATTTAGTTCGTTCTGGTGCTCCGCGCATTGCTAAGCCACCTATGCTATATTTTAGACAACGGCACACAGCTACACGCATGGTGCGGATGATGCATATGCAGTCCGGGCATATCGAAGCAGTAATACAGGACTGATTCCAGGTTTTGTTGTGGTTTTCAATGTGGCCCTGAAGGGGGGCCCTCGCCGACATGGAGTGAACTGGACGAGCAGATGGCCCGTGCACTAGAGCCGCTATGCATATCCCCACCCAGTCTGCCCCGCCTGCGCGTACTGGCACGGCAACCTATGGCCTCCCCCGAGGCGGGCCCCTTGCAGCTAGCCCTTCAAGTCACGGATGTGGCCAGTGGTGGCCATTTGACTGTGGACGCCGACAACATTGCGGCCTCGGGCCCAGGTGGTCGGCCGCGCCGGGCTAGCAGTGCGATCCCGCACATGGACCCCGACCTCGCGTCAAACTATGATGGAGAGGATCCAGCCGGTGTTGAGTCATTCTTCTCCTCACCCTTCTTTGACCGCACTCTGTTGGTGGAGAGCCTACATAAGGCTGCTGTGGAGGCGGAGGCCGACATTAGCGGGACGGGCTTTTCAACCCTGATGCTGGCCTACTTGGGAGATGGCGCAAATGTGCTGCGCGTCGGTGGTGGCAGTCCGTTTGCAGATGATGCCCGGCTGGTGCAATGCGAGGTTGGACAGCAGCAGGCGTTGACGGTATCTGCAGCACCAATGCCGGTCGAGGGCGCTCTCCAGCCTGGGGATCGTGAGTGTCCCATTGAGCTGCTTTCAGACAGTGATACGGCAGATGTGAGCCCGGGCCCAGGCCAAGATGCACATGCTGCTGTGCGAGTACCTATTGTCATGTCACGGCAATATGGTCAGCGTGTGATCTCAGGGCTCCGTCGGCCTCCTCATACATGGAATGACTTCTAGTTCCAGGCCATGGCAAGGTCAATTTTCACTCCGTCACTCAAGTAGTCTCCACGGTTGCTACGCGGGTGCTAGAGCCGCTTGTCCATCGCTATGCACCGGTTTATTATCTCTCTTCCGTGGAGGTGTGTTCCTTGTCGCCGCATTTGCAGCTCGGATCGCGACAGGACCTCGGTCAGCTGTATCAGTTGTTGGTAGGAGACGCACAATATGATTAGGGCATAAAATGCTCACAGCCAATGAGTTCTTCACCCAACAGTATATTAGCAGGATCGTGGTGCTTGCAACGGACAAGTTTCTGTGGACTGAGGATTTTTAACAATGTGGTCGCAGGATTATAAATTCGCACGACGGTTCTGGAAGTAGACCTTTAAGATGGCAGCTGATGTGTAAAAGCGCTGCAAGGACACTTAGAGTCCGTCGCAGGTTCTAGGAGGTAAACCCCAACGACCACGGGCTGTAAGATGTGCGATTCCAGTCTGCTATGTCAATGAACAGTTTGCGATTGGGACCGGAAAAAGCTGGCACAAAAGGGCTATTCCCATGTGGATTGCTCTGGACCATGTTTTTGAGGCGGTGGTGGCCAAAGGTCTTCTGCTGTCCTTATAACACCTATAAATGGCGCCTTGGTAATGACTTCGTCTGTATTCTTCAACGTGTAGAGAACGAGGAAATCGACCCGCGGGTCAGCCATGCATCTGAAATTTAACGCATTGCTACAGGAGTGCCTGACAATTGCATTATTGTAAGACGACGTACGTGCCGCTTTGCAATGGCGTCGTTATTGTTACCTTATCGCAACGGAAGCTCGCACAAATGCGCTGGGTGAAAGGTTTTCTTATGGCTTTAGGCCCGCTAGCTTTCGCCGTAACTAGTGTCAGTCTAGAGGAGATCATAGAATTCACGGAAAGGGCAAAATCTACGATTGGTACGTGCTCGAAATGCGGCCCTGCCGCAGGACTCTGGTCCATTAGACTCAATCAATACCATGCTAAACTGATACTGTTAAGCTTGTCCCTGCAGACAACGATATAACTATTCTTGAGCTGGAGCTGCATGAGGCCACTCTGGAGTGCGCGACTTGCACCTGCAATCTTAGCGTTATTCAAATTGAACAAGGGGCTTCAACTGTACACAGTGAATTTCGTGCGTTTTCCCTAAGTGTTGGCACCAACTTGTTGCGGGTGGCATTACCACGATTAGCTGGTGGCGAGCTTTCGGCTGGCGAGCAGCCCTTTGCAACCATCGCCCTTACCTGCGACTCCGGGTGCGTTGCCGCGCCACACCTGGTACAACTTTTCCGTGGTAGGGACAGCTTGCACTTTCCTCGTTGCGATCTTCAAACTAGTCCAGAGTGCGCCATGCCTTTAGGAGGTATAACCCACGAGAGTCTCACTGTTCGGTTGATGCGGCGGGATGAGAAAACGCATCTTGGTTATGGCGCGTTTGTCAGTTCGGCTCTGGTGTCCGCCACACTCATAGTTTTTACTTTCGGAGTTCGCTACATGGCACGGCCGATTATCTCAACGTTTGTACGGTGGGCTGTTGCGTGACGCGTTGACCATTGAGTAATAATCTAACTTTCAATAACGCGTACAATGACAATGATAAAAATTGAACGCAGTAAGCCATGTGATGTAAAGAATGCAGGGAAGTATCTGTCTCCGCAATTGTGCAAGGAAACCCACGTTACAGTGGACGAACTTACCCATGAGTGTGCTTAATTCAGGGAAACGCATAACGTACAAACCTTCATTTTCATTACCTTAGTCACTGTGGTACCCGTTCGTGTATTGGACCTAAATTTTATACGGTACCCTGGGATGTCGTCGTCTTTCGATTTCTCGGGCGTAAGTGACATATCTTCTGCAAGCATTGATATTGTGGATGTGGGATGGAGGCCAACAGCTATTCCAAATCTATCGTTGCGTCGCATAACGTCTGCTGGGCAACAGGCACGTCAACCACCAGTTGCCAAGGAAAAGAGTGCATCCTCGATTGGAATTTCAGTTTCGGACCTTTCTGGGTCAATTGAGATAGACCATGGCGATCGCCTGCTATCTAGGCCGATGGGAGGCAGAACGACTCCTGGGAAGCCTTCCGCCTTGCAAGGTGCGCTCATGGGCTGTAATTGCACAAGGAGGCCAACCACGCAATTTTTGGTTAACCCAATACAGGGATAGCGTGATCAGCGACAGGGCATTTGTTCTCTGGGATTGGGCATGTGACTAAGCGTGAAGTGACTAAGCGTGTTGTGGAAGCGCACTGGGCCCTACCCCAACCCAGTTTCCAGCCTGTGACTTAATCCCGCAGCGCGAAGGCACAGGGAGGCTTATGTCTGCTAAGCCCTGCAGTTCAATGGACTCCCCTTTCTGCCTTGGATACCTGACTGCAGCAAACCACTTCCAGCATGTTTTCCACCGAACTCCAACCGCATTAGGTTTTCTGACGTCCTGGTACGGCCATTCACTTCCTCCTGTTATTGATGTTGGGCTTTCGGACGTTGCCTGTCGGCTCTGCCTGCCCATCTGCTTTGCCGCAGCCCCAGCAAGCCAGCCCTATACCCAGGGAAGAGCTGCTTCAGGTGCGCTCAGCAGGTTTGATGCGTGTGTCTACAATGGGCAGCACCAATAATCCTATGCCAAGCGACAAAAAAGCTGTAATTTGTGGTCTCTGTGCGAGCGGAACGACGAACTGGGGATAGTTGTAGTCATCGGAACCCCTTCGGATGTAGCAGAGAGCTATTTTGAACCGTCGCCATGGTTACTTCAAGGACGCAAATTGAGGACCTGAAATTGACGAAACTCGGAGGCAATGTGAAGGAGGGGATGAAAGGGTGCATATGCACTTAGGACCTGACTCACTAGCCTGCACAAACCCAACGGGTCACCAGGGTTCTAAGCCCGCTAAAAATGACCAGCCCTGTGTTCTGAGCGTGACATATAAACTGCTACGATGCAAAATGCCAAGAACCGACGACATGGAAATTTTTTGTTCGCTCCTTATGCTGTCGTCTATTGTAGGGCGCACCGCCGGTACACAGTCCAGGATACAGCACAGCCATGATGGCGGTGGATTCAGCGGCAGTCTATCGATGTCCGCCGTCAGCTCGGATGACTTACTTGCGGATTTGGATATCATGGAGGGTGGTGACGAGGCTGGTCGTGACGGCGGGGGGAGAGAAACTATTGTGGAGGTGCTGAGCTTGGGCGGCTCCAGGACCACCAAGACACGCATCATCCGGGTGAGACGCGGACAGTAGCCCAGTGGCCACGCAAACCGGAGGACTGGAAGGGGCTTGGACCGCCGTTGCGTGATGGGCGGTACCCGTACACACGGTACAAATCGTAACATGCTATGAGGGACATACACAAGTGATGTGCCTCCGTGTGCCTCTGCAGTCATACATACTTAAGGGCCTGCTTAATTCCGTACTCGTATAAATAAAACGCGCATGCACCATCGCCCGCTTCGGCTTCTAATGACTGTAAGTATCTGAGATTCCGACAAAATCTACGGGTACAAGGGGCAAGTATGTTTTGGGTGAAGAAGCTCGTCCAGAATGGCTGGAGGTCATATTCATGGTTGCGTGGCGCCAAGCCCTCCCGGAGACCGAACCGTAAATGTGATCAACCTCGGAACCAACGTCTGCCATACCCAGGACGGCCTGGCTCAGGAGGCCATCCGGGAGTCTACTCACACGGTATTGATGTCTGACCCGGAGAGCCTCCTTTCTCTCAGCGGCGGGGCGTTTGGGAATGTAAGCGGCAGCTTGACCATCGAGCACAGCGAGGATATGGCTATGGGCCGAGTCGACATGCGGCCGGGGCAGAGACAAGGGCGGTTGGGAAAGGGATCAGCACCATCCGCAGCTGCGGCAAGCTCTGGCACAGTTGATTACGACGAGGATCTATTGGGCAGGGGGGACATCGGTGTTGGCAGGGTGGGGAGCGCTAGGCATAAATATGACTCAAGCACATTAGATGGCGAAGCTGGCGACGGCGTTACCGCAATCGACCGGCAACCAGTGGGACGGCAGGAGCTGCCAGCGGCAAGGTACGACGAGTCAAAAACGCCGTCAATTTCCGGTGGGTGCCTTGTTAGCGCGGAAAGAGTACGCAAGGGGCTTTGCTTGTCCTAGTTGGGGACAAGCAAAGCCCCTTGTTTAGTATTTAGATATTCACGGTTGGGTGGGTTGCACTGGAGGGTCCAGTCCAAGGAGGGAAGGGGCTGGATGGGGTGCGGATATCGTTTGAGGGATACGGACGATATAACAGTGGGTGCCACGAGACAAACTCCTTCCCCATCCTGTCCTGATGATCAGCGGAGAGTATTGTCGTTAGTCGGCAGGTGTGGGGCTTTACCACACCCATGACCAGCATTACTGGGAGGGCCCACATTTCGGACAGGGGTCATCGCCTCCACGGCCGGCCCAGTTCCCTTTTGCTTCGTGACAGACCTCACCACCGTCACCGTCATCGCGAATTTGTTGAGTCCTAATCACAATCATTCAACTAAGTGGTTAATGGACCTTGCTAGATCAGCATGTGCATACCAATCTCTATATCCGGGCCCCGCAGGAAGCGCCTCCATATCGTCTATTGGAGTTGATTCAGCCGTGTCAGGGCCCAATCACAGGCGCGGTTTTCAAGGCCCCGCTTCTAACGTCCCACCTCGTCCCGCCCAGCCCGACCTGCTAGGCCGTACGACGGGATCGGTAAGACTCAGCCGCCCGCAGAGCATAGGCGGTCTGACGGCCGAGCCCGTATTCGCCAGCGGCAGCAGCCGCAGTGGTGTTACGCCGAGCAGTAGCAGTGGCGACGGCGGTGGCGATGTCAGGACGACAAGCCATGGCGGGGAGGCCTTGGGTCCCAGCATTTTAGACGCGTCAGCGCTTGACGCTGCTAGTGGCGAGTTATATGATACATACGACAGTATATATGTACGGCAATCTCTCGACATTGGGGGCGGAGGCACAGGCGCCATGAGCAGAAGCTGGGACAAGGCCGACAGGAGTCGCTCTAGCCGGCGCGCGGTCGACAGTGGCGGGGCTAGCAGCAGTCACAGCAGCCGATGCACATCGTCTATGGGCAGTATGTCGTACGGCATTGGTGGCGTACGGCTTCGAGGCATTGAGGAGTTGGGGGGTGACGATGAGGTACCTGACGGTGGCTTGTACGGCGAAGTTGACACCGAGAAAGAAGTTGGCACCAGCTATGGCGATGACGGTGACTTCAACCGCGGGGAACTGCGGCATCCGCCGATGGCAGCACCGCTGCAGCAACGGCCGGGAGGGGGAAGAGCAGAGCGCGGTGGCATCGAGTCTGAAAGCATAACGGGTGGACAGGATTTGGACCAGGGCTCTCGGCAGGCGACTAGCACGAACAGCTCATTGGCTGGCCACCGAAACCTCAAAAGTGCTTCCTGCATCTCAAGCGGGGCGTTAATGGACAGTGGCAGCCGTGGTGGGGTAGCCGTCACGAGCCGCTACAGGGGTGGAGCTAGCAGTAGCAGCAGCAGCAGCGGAAGCAGAAGTAAGAGTGTGGTATCGGGGCCTCTAAGCAACATCCAGGATTACGTGTCAAACTCCAGCAGCAGCCGCAAGCGCAGCGGACGGCAGGCGCGCAGCCTCAGTGATGGCGTCGGCGGCACTGAAAGTAGTTACAGCAGCGGCACCAGCCAGGGTGCGGATGCTGGGGTTGGCCACGACTTGCTAGCAGGAATGGAGATGGTTCAGGAGGGCAGTAGTAGCAGCGATAAGATTATGACAATGGACGAGCTGCTGGTGGGTGGGGTTTACCGAGCAAGCGGGCAGCACATCGGGCAACCATTATCATGCCCTGCATGATGCACCTAACGTCATGGATTAATTTGGCGCTCAGACAGGGACAAACGATTGGTGCTAATGTGTGGAGCGAGTATGGGTTGCAGGAGGTTGGCAGCAGGTGTTGCCAAGCGCCAGGGCAGGTTGGAAAGCGACACAGGGCCAGACGCCACATGCGACGGCGGTAACGTTACTGCCATGGAACAGCCACTCAGCCCTTTAGCTCCCGTTCCGTTACCTTTGCACTCTATTTTCTCGCATCCTGGCCCTCCTGTTGTGTTCGCAATCGCTTCAATGTTCCAGGATCTACGGCTTCTCCACGGGCCCGCCTCGTGCACTGTTTGTTGATGGGCTGGCAAATCCGACCCGTTACTCCGGCCTCACATGCACTGGCGCGGCTAACCGTTTCGTTGCCTGTACTTTGATTTCTCATCATAATCAACTCGTTCCTCTCATCCATCCTGCTCGGTTGCTCTTTGCCTATCGTACTTCCTCCAGGCGCACTCCATCAGTGATAACTACATTAGCGGCTTCAGCCATCACGGCCCTGCCGGCGGTCGCTTCTCCGATGACTCTAACGTGTATAATGACGACATCGCAGCCGAGTCGGGCGCAACAGAGTCGGGGGATGCAGTCACCGGGGACTGGCATTTCCATGAGCGTTCTCGTGCTAGCTCCTCCCAGTGGGGGGCAGCAGGGGTATCCGCCGCAGACAACGGACCTTCGGGGCTGCCTCGACGCCTGGGCTCCAAGCAGCGGGAGCTCGCTTTCGGCTGCCAGGTGCGTAGCACCCCGGTTTGGGGGATGCAGACGCGGCGATTGGGAAATATGATGCGAAGCGTTATGGGGCTGGATAATGCCACCATCAGTTAGCGGATTAGCCTGGCAGGTAGCCCTCAATGCTGAGCTTGTAAATTTGTTCAGGTGTTCAGAACACACAACCTAGGGAAACAGACTAGGCTACAATCTGTGAAATGTGTCACTCACGTCCTGGGCTCAAAACGCATATCTACGGGTGTTATGGAGGGGACTTGAATATGTCGTACACAATGGCAGGAAGGCGCGGTGGTCGAAGGTGGCGGTCATCCGAGGCAGCTGCCCCGGACAATCCTAAACAGCCGCTCCCCTTCTGCCGCGGATTCGCCATCCGTTGATAGCGGTAACGGCAAGGATGCGAAGAGCCTCAGCGTTGAGTCAGCGACTGCGGCGGCCACTGCGTCCAGGCCGGCATCTCAGTTGCAGCTGCGAGCGGTTCCCGACCCCCGATTTGCTGTGGTGGCGGATTCGGGTAGCCATGGCTCCATTGAGGAGGGCGATGACACCCTGATGGCTTCGCCCGTGCGGTCGCGGGGGGAGAGGGAGGGGGATGAGGTCGCAGGCTGGCGGCAGCAGAATGCGCAATTGCAGCTAAACGGCAAGTTAATGGATCGTCTGGTACGGTCGCGAGTGCATATGTTTCGCCAATGTAGAACTGCAGCGTACACGTCATTGCCACTGCTTTCGCTAACCCCAGTGTGAATGAGGTAAAGTTTGGGGTTGGAACGCCAAAGGGCGTCACCCGCTGCCAAGCCTGACCACCGCGTTGTGCAGCTTGGACAGGCATGGTGCTTTCTTTGTGTGTTTTGCAAGGCAGCATGTGTGTGTGCCTGAGTGAAGGTGGTCGGGATTGGCGAATGGGTTGCTGAAAGTTTTGGTCACGGAACGAGGAATCCAGGAACTCCACGGGTTGCTGGCTCGACCCCACCGGTTTGTGGGGTAGGGCCCTATGCTGGCGTTTTACCTCAACCAAGGGTAGATGCTTTTGGCGCACCTCTCGATTTATGCGTGTGCACGACGTGGAAAAGCAAGAGCAAGTACTGCATAGGACCAAGTCAAGAATCCATACTGAAGTGGCAAATGGCAGCTACCCTGGTGCCCAGCGGAACATGCTCTCTTTTTGATATAACCTGGGCTGGAGCTTCCATGGCACCTTGAAAAAGGGCGCACGAATGCGCTCTTAGACAAAATCCACAGCTTCGTACGCTGGGGTGGCTTGATAACGGCAGCTGGCACCAATAGTACCGAAATTGTCCTTGTGGTATCGGGCAGTTGAGTTGTCTGGTTTTACCTGTACCGGTAAACTTGCAGGCCGGGCCAAGAACACAAAAGAACACAAAAGCAATCATAAAAGCAGTTCATTCGCATTCTTTCCTGTGCGCAGCAAGCAGCCGGGGTCTCAACAGGTGGTTTGTTGACCGCAGAATTGGCATATGTGTTCTCATCTTCTCTATGTACCAATTACTGATAGATTCATGGTTCATTCTCCTCCCTTGCGGATACTTCCTCGCGGCGCTTCCCGCCAGATGCGCTGCCGTCTGACCATTCTTCACCGTCCCTCAGCCGTGAGAATCGCCGCGGCCGCCGCCACCTCGAAGATGCCCTGGACTCGCCATCGGCCACAATGGACGCCTCCACCTCGCACTTGTCTCAGAGCGGCGCGTTGGGAGCTACTCCGGTTGCGCCGGAATGGGCCACCATCTCCGCCGGGGGCCAACGCGAGCGAGTACGCCCAGATGGCCTGAATGGTAGCGCCGGGGGCCTGAGTTCACTAACTGGAGCGGACAACCAATTTTCCAGGACCGTTTCGGAGGAGTTTATTCCCTCGCAGGTGAGTGCTAACGGCTGCGCCCTATGCCACATTGGCTCTTGACCGACAGTGACGGAGTCCGAACCGTGGCAATACAGTGGCGAGGAGAGAAGGCGCGGAAGGGATACCGTCTTTACCTATTAGCTTTTGTTGTATTTTATCAAGAACCGGGGAGTGGCATGTCAAAGCGTTTGAGTGATCGGTATTTTAACAATAAGTAGGCATTCATATGCAACTTGCTGCGTAACCCTCCCGCCAATCTCCAAATAGTTCCCCGGAACTTCATGTCTGCGAATGGCTTCTCTGGGGCATTAAGACGGATGATACGGCTACCAGCATACGCCTGGCTACCTCCTAGAGAACACGTGTAGATTTCGTCACGAGTCTTACCCATCCCCGTTTTCCCCCTACAGGCCATGCAGAGAGGCCTGCAGGAGCAACCCATATTCCGACCCCTCATGCCTAATGTCCCAACTCCGAGAGCCTCCACCGGAGCACTTGGGGCTGTGCCAGCGTTCACTGCGCGTGGCACCGTCGGCGTCCCATCCGAGCCACGGGCCATTAGACCCTCGCGATCGCCATCGCCACAGCTTGTGTCGCCCCAATCGTCGAGCCAGCGCTCATTCCCGGACCCGCATTACCACCCAACGGAACCTCATCAGCCACGGCCGCCACGGGAGCAGCTATCTCCAGTGTTGGCGGCGGCAGCGGTGTCTCCACCGCCGCGGCACGCGTTTGCCGCCACTCAAACGGATGTGTACGCGCATGTTGTTGATTTGGATCCAAAGTCACGTCCAGGGACGGTCAAGCTGCGGACCGTAGCTATGCAGGTTTGAAGTGTGGACGTGTAGCGGCTCCCGGGTGCATGTGGACTGGATTATATCTGACAAATAAAGCCGATGAAGAGAATATGACATTTGGGAGGTAGACCCAGCTTCGTTCTTGTTGTGTGTGACGGTTATCCCCACGTTGACGTGCCCGGCTTCATATTTATGCCATGTCATGTGCTCCTTTGCCCTTTGTGCTTGAACAGTGGGGCACACTCAACGAGATGTCCACCCAGGTGACATTCGATCCGGTTTCGGATCGGTTGGTCGAGGCATCGGCCGGATTGTACGATACGGAGGCATTACCGATGCATCTACGCCTTCAGCTGCAGGCGCAATTGTTGCAACAGCAGCAACTGTACGGCACCTTCGCCAAACGAGGTTTGGGCGGCGCCTCAGGGCTACTGCAGGTGGATATGGAATTCGTGCGTACGCACAACTATTGTATAATTTCGAGTCAATTGATGGACGATGGCTGTAAGGGGGGCCGCGCTGGAAGAATGAGAAAAGTAGTCACGGGCCAGGTCATCCTGTTTTCTGCACTTCCGACGATATAACGTTCTGCCATGTCCAGAGCGCTCTAGGTTTGTCATCCCTTGTACGCAGGGAGCTCCGCTCTCGACCTTGATCCAGGCGGATTCTTGCCCTGACCCCGGACCCAAAGAAGCAAACCAATTAACTTATGGGTGAATGCTGCGCAGGCTGGCACGGACTCGCTGTTGCTGGGCAATGGGACACCGTTTAGTGGCATCGGCCCGGGCCTCGGAATTTTGTCGCTGGCCTTCCACTCCGTTAGGACAGCGGCTCTCCTGGAGCAGCTGGAGCGCAGTCTCACAGGCGCCGCCACCGCCGCCGGTGTGATGCCGCCGCCAGCCTACCCACTGCATCTCATGACGGGCACCGGCACCACACCTTATAACCCGTATGAATGGTGGCCAGCGCATCCAGAGACGGCGCCGCCGCCGCCGTTGCAGACCCCGGGGCAAGCTGCGGCTGCGGCCTATGCTGCCGCTTCTGCAGCACAACCGCCGTCGCCACCTTCCCAACATGATGCTGGCGTGAGCGACGCCGACGGCATGGCGGCTGCTGCCGGGCTGCCGCGCTCTCCCTCTAACTGGCCGACACTGACGACCGTGGTGTCTCATGTCGCCGGTCGCGGTGCATCCCACCCCGCGAGTTCACTGCCACTGACATCGCCCTCGCGTCTGCGCGCTATGTCCACTTCCGTTGCGGACAATAGCAGCTTACGAGGTAGTGCCACATTACCGCGTCGGAGTAGTGAAAATATTGGGGTGGACGTGGCCGCGGCCGTAAATGCAGCAGCCCACGCTAGAACTTCCCGAAGGAGCAGGCTATCAAGCTCCGACATGATTTCGAGCACCGTCATGGGCGCTGGTGGGTTATCGAGATGGAAGCGTTCTTCATCACCACTGTTAAGGGGATCCACTTCTTACCCCCGCTCAGCAGCTAGCACACGGCGCAGTGGCAGCGACGGTGGCGGCAGCGACGGGGAGTACACTGAGGACTTTGAGGACGTGGAAGAGGAAAGCGCTGTGACGGGTGCCGGCAGCGTGGAGATGGACACACAAGTCGAAATGGAGGACACGGCAGCCACGACAGCAGGGCTGGGAGAAGTAGAGGAGTTCTTTGAGGCGGCTGCGGCGGTGGTGAGTTTAGGGGGGCAATTGAAAATGTATTCATGGTAAGCAGCCATAAGCCAGGGTTTTCCAGTCCCAAGTCCATGCATATAAGCTGTAGCAGCAGACGAAATGAAGATCTTCATCCGGAAGAAATACCTGAGCTGTCTCTCAGCGGTCGACATCCGCCGAACACTCAAATTAGGATGCAAGGGGACGTTGAGTTACCTACTGTGGGTCTGTCTTGACTTCCCGGGCACAGACACGCCTCGAGGGATGCCACTCGATGGTTGCTGCGCCTCCGATGCCGTTGAGCCTTTGGATGTTGAAACAGTCGTAGACCATCGAAGCAGCTCTGATGCGTCGATTAAGGGTGGCTGCAATGATGTTGTGCGAAGCCTACCACGTAGGCGAAAGCTTTAAAGGCTAAGTTAGCGTCATTGAGTTGGGAGGGCAGCTCTCACTTAGGTGGGTCCATTAGCCAAGGCGATAAAGGCGATAAAAACTTGATGGACAACCTGGAGAGAAGAGAAGGCCAGCCCTTGATGATCGGGTGCAGAGGCCATCGGCTTGCGCCATAACCCGGGTAGGGATCCAGGGCGGCGGAGTTGCGAGGAAGATGAGCAGATGCAACGGGACAAAAGCGTTTGTATTGCATCCCAACAGGAGTGGTGCAACGCACACGATGAACCTCCTGCGACCCTGCAACGTTTTCTGCGCCTGTACGGTTGAATCCCGTACATGTACTGACTATATCATGACTGACTATTTTGCCCGATCCACGCCGATGTCCCACTTCGATCTCTCCACAACCGCCAGGTAGAGGATGAGTCTATTCCGGAGGAGGACGTGGGCAGCGGCAGCGGCAGCGGCAGCGGCAGCGGCAGCGGCGACGGCGATGGCGACGGCGAGAGCAGCGGCCACTATAGCGACGACTTTGAAACTGAGAGCGTGCCCAACCAGTCGCACCCGCAGTCCCATACCCGGACCACATCCTTTCTGCACCGCAGCAGCCTGGTGGGATATAGCAGGGGCAAGGTGAGGTGCTATAGTGGGCCGAATGGCCATCCAGGTGGTGGAGAGGCTTCCGGTATGCTAAGGGGGTAAGGCTGCCATAGCAAGGCCATTGGATACCTGTAACGTCAGCGGATGGATCATAGCTTTCAGTGCAGAGCCCGCTTAGCGAGGGAAGGGTGCAAGGGCTGGACGACCTTCATGATCCGTTTGCGCCCACGCGACACCCCTTCATGCATGGTGATGTATTAAATGAAACCTACCTTGCCTTTATGCAGTCACAGCGTATCTATTGCGCTAATGCTAAAACTTCCCTGGCATTGCATGGGCCACATCCTGCTCCTCGTAGCTGAACCCGGCTATGTCCGCCAGTAGCTTCTCCGGCCGCTCGCTGCTGCGGCGGGGCTCCGTGGTACTGCCTACCCTGGCGCCCCTAGTGGCCTCCGAGGCCGCCAGCCGTGAGGATGAGGAGGACGGGTCACCTCCGCAGGGGTGGGTGGGTAGCTTAGGGTTGTCAGAGGTTCCCGGCCTGTGGAGCAAAAAAGGGTAGGGAGCAACGCCATGATCCCCCTCTAAAGTTTCGACCCTGGCTGAACGTCTTCGTCTGATCCTCTCACTTCCATACTCCTATGGACTACAGCTTGGTGTGCATGTATTGACCCAATCGCGTATGGTTGTTTGCAGCAACGAATCTTCTCCTGGATTCATGCTGTGCATATCGTCCCACTCCCCGCCTCCTCTCCTCACCATTCCCTCTGGCTTGCACTCCTTGGATTTCATTCACCGGGAACCTCTTTCCTGTCAATCTGCTGGCAACCCTGCCTGTAATCTACACCTACGTTCGCATACCGTATAGCGTCATACCCTGTCCATCACCCCGTGCCGCGCCAGGGCCTCTGCTCCTAACTTTTCCTGCGACCTTTCCTTTCTCAGGTCCCGCGCGCTCAGCCGTGTGGGCAGCATTATCAAGTCTTCCTCAGGCTTCAAGAGGACTGCCTCGATCTCCATCACTATGGCGGATGACCCGCTGCTGCCCAATCAAATGGCGCGCATCCTGCCGAAGACTTTCAGCACAAAGGCATCCGGATCCGCTACAACTGGAGCCCAGCCCTTGAACCGGCAGCTTTCAGTTGATGGTGCGGGCCACGGACAACATGCATCAGTCCAGCACGGTGCTGCGGCGACAGAGGCCCTGCCTGAAGGTACTATCGCCTCTGCTGCTACCTCGGCATCCGGGGATCAGCTGTTGCAGCAGCAGCAGCCCCATTACGCCATGCCGCCACCAAGCACCTTCGCGTCGTACTATCCCTACCCAACTGTACCGTATGGCTCGCCGTACGGGCCACCCTCCGCGCCGTACCCGTTTTATCCGGCTTCACCCGTCGCCGCTACACAAGCGGCTAATGTAGCGTCAGTGTTGCAGTACTTGCCGCCGTCTATCCCCCACGCCTATATGCCTTATCCCAGCCCACTACAGCCCACCACGGCCCAAATGTCGACGTTTGGTTCTGTCCCCGGGACCCACAAGGGGGCGAGCAGAGCCACTGGGGCGCCGCTAGCAACTGAAGGCCCGCGCCGCCCCGCAAGCGCCATGGCTACGTCGCTGAGCCAGCACCAGCACCAACATTTACAATACCCACATGGTCATCAGCTGCATCACAAGGTTCATAGCCACATTAGCAACCAACACAACGTAAAGTTTGCAGATGTGGTGGCCCCCAAGGATGGGACCCGCTTAAACGACGGCACGACTGCACCTCCTACCGCAACGCCGCAGCTGCTTGGTGCCAGGGACCCGGGTGCAAATGGGGTTGGACTCCACGCTTCAGTGGCCGGGGTGGTGCCACATTCCTCCCAATCTCAACAGTGGGAGCAGCAGCACGTGCCTAAACAGCAGCAGCCATACGTTAACGGCAACTCTACCCTCCCAGGCGGCATACCCACGCCCCGGTCTTTCCTGGCCTACGGAGGCCATGGCGCCGGAAGCAACTCTCTGTTTAATGCTCAGGTGCGGTGCGGTGCGTGGGAAGTATGGGCATTTGGCTGCGAGATTCCCCATGTCGTACCAGGCGCGTTTCCACAGTGGATTAGGACAGTTGATTGGAACGGGGCAGAACGAATGGTGATGCGGATGGCATGTCTATTGTGTATGTAGAGCGTCATGTCATTGAGACTAACGTGGAAAGATGCGAGTAATGTGGATGTTCAACAGGCGGGCCTTCACTAGGATGCGAGTCGGGGATAAACTGTAGGACGATGTGTAGTCCAGGCAGGTAGAATTGGAAGTGCGTTCGTGGTGCCGTGTGGCGTTATGTACATCATGCTGCACGGCCAACCATGCGGTCTCATGTTCCTTACGCGGTGGATCAAATACTTTCCCTCCTTGGTGTCCGGGCCTTAAATCTAATTCATTATATATCATTTAACTGAAAATAAAATCCTCACCACAGTTGCTACGTGAGGTTACGCACTGAGCACGCTCACATTATATGGCTATCACGTGAAAGCGCTGACCCTGTCGCCTTTTACATGACAGCTCCGTATCGCCGAGGGTGTGGCTTTCCTGTGTTTGCGGTTCCTTGATCACTGATACGCTCCCTTCTCCCTTTCGTTCAATCTTCCCACAGAACACTTTGGAACGTTTTGGTGCAATGCTCAGCAGCGGGTCGTTCCCTGGATTGGATTCCGCTACCGTGCGAACCATCCGGACCGATCTCGTCAAGGCTGCTGCGGCAGTGTCCGGTGGGTTCGTATCACAGACAAGGATGGGGCTTGCCCACTTCAGTGCGAGGTGTCGGATTAGTTCCGTGAAAGTTCTCAATGGCGGCTGCAATGTGTTAATAATTGGTTAACCGTTTCCTCGCAAAGCGCCTTTTCTGCCAATGTCTTATTTCCTGCGTTACGACCTTCATGACGTTGTTACCGTTGCAATGTGGGGCGGGCTGAGTGAAGGTGTAGACACTCAGCGCAGGGGACCAGGCAGCCCATGACCATCCTAATACCCTCCTCTACCTGATGCTCATTCTATTCCACACTCTTTCGCCCGAATCGCCGTGCTTGACGCTGGTGCATCTATTTAGCAGGTCAGGTGGGCTACGAAGACATCGTGGTAGAAGCAGCCGCCATCGAGGAGTACAGAGTGCAGCTGGCACGCGTGAAGTCCCGGCTGGCAGCGGCACGTGCAAAGATGCCGTCAGTCATTCCCAACCAGGAGAAGGTAGTGTTGCTTAAGACTGCGCCCGGTGCCGGTGCTCCAGGTGCAATGGTATCACCCGAGAACCAGAAAACGACAACGGCGCAGCTATCGCAATCAACTTTGGGAGGCAGCCGCATCATGGCGGTCAGCACCACGGCACCGGGCTCATACCGGTATACAACGCTGGAGGACACACGGCGGCTGATTGACGCAACACTGCCGCATAGAGCAGTGGGGGTTAGTCAGCTGTCAGGATGTTAGCGGCTGGCATATCCTCTGGAGAAGCTAGTTCCACCCACTTGGTGATCTTGCCCTCCGGGCATGCGATGCCTTAATATGAAGCGACCATGTCAGACGACATGCGCAATTAGAATGATCTTAGCCTACGCATCCAAATGTATTCGGATCGAAATAGGAAAATCTGTTGTAACATTACTGGTGACATATCAGGAGAGAACAGAGCACAACACCGAACTCAAAACCTTCGTCCTTATAACGTCCGATGCCGCGCACCTTGATTGCAGCATCTTACATGTAACGTCGTTGAAGGATATATATCCGGTTTGAAATCTTACCTCTAAACGCACACTGTGGCTTAAAGTTGCAAGCCTACCTGATTTTCGGCTAGACTTGCGGTATCTGGACAATTCCGCATGCTGTGGATTGATGTAAGCAGGGCCTAAGTATGCATTACCAAAGGCAATGCACTTACTCCATGGTTGTACTGGTGATATTTATATAGATTTAAGGTCGGACCTTTCGGAGAGTTCCAAGGGTCGAACGCACCAGCACCGAAGCAGGGGCATCAGATAGAAAGCCGAAAGAGGACAGCATTCTTCGGAATGTTTGACGAAAAAACAGTGCATTGAAGACAGACCGCCTGACAAATACGAAGACATCTCAAGGACGCTATCTATCGTATATGCGTGGATAAGGGCTCAGCATGGTGTCTCTGACACACTAGACGTTCATGAAATTGGTAGGTAAAGATGTTTGGTACTTAAGTGGCACTGATGAGCAAGATAAGTGGCTTTTTGGGTACTAAAACCAGACCAAATCGTATGAGTATGTACAGAACAAAGCCAAACATAGGTGGATCTGGTATGCTCTGGATAAGGTTTCGAAGTGGAACAGTGCATGTACGCACAGCACGGGACCAGCTAACCTGCACGACAGGAATTGACAGACAGGTCTGATGGCGGTCCTGACCGCTTGGTTACCTAGTGTTTCACCCGTGTCTCAGGTGCTTTACGATCTATCCTCCGGTCCCTCCTACCGCCTACTAAAGCTCGCTGTGCTTGCTGCTGGACGGGTTTGGTCTCCTAGCCCTGCTGATTTCCGGTGAATGAAGCGGATTGCACTGCTGCTGACTCTTTCGCTGCTCTTGCCTGAAGCCCACGGGGTGGGTACTATAGATGATACCGAACACAATCATGCCAAGTAAGCCGACATGCGGATAAGGGGCTGAAAAGTGATGGCGAATTCTATGGCAGCTCCAGATATCATCATCAGAGCTGCCATATACATGTTTGCCAATATATCTGCTGTGATCTCCTAATCAGACCGTGGCTAGTACAGCGTGGCCCCCAACCTTACAGTCGTGACGCCATCCACCTAGCAGGGGGCTGCCCCATACAAAGACGGGGCCGACGAAATAGCAGGTCGTGGCATATGCCATGGGCGACAAGGGGTCGTTCCCCCCAGTCCTGCAATTCAGTGCGTCAACGCATGTGTAGGATCCCGATCCCAATAACAGACCACATACTCGTTTTGGGACCCATCTGCTCATGAACAATATCTAAGCTCCCAAGTCGCCCCACTACCCTCTCCCCTTGACCCTACCACTCCGAACAAACCGCGTGCACACCAGCCAGCAAAAACAGCACGCCCGCTAAATTACATGAATAAAGACCATGACAGTGCGTCATACATAATCTAGCAAGCACGTAATGACGCGTACTTGTGAGCCTTGCGTTTGCGAATGACACGCGACCAGGAGCAGCGGATACAGACGCCACCTGTGGGTGGAAATGCAGCCTAGCTTTGGGCCCATCTATATTGCGAAGGGGATTCGCGGTCTTATATTGCTTGACGAGGCCTGGGGCTGCCCCTGGCGCTTGTCCCTCGCCATCGGATCCAATATGCAAACACGCACTGCCGGCGGCGCAAAATCCTGCGTCAGTCCTCACAAGGCTCCGCATCCGAGACATTGGCACCCTTGCAGCCTCCATCCCAACCCGCCCATGTATGCCCGCAGCCTCCCACCAACCCAGACGCCACAACCTCTGCTGCCGCCACCGGTCCGTCAATGGCCCTCCTCTTTGTCCTTGCCCTCCTCCAACGCCTTGACTGCATCTTCCAGCTGCTTCCTCGTGTCCATAGAGATCTCGCCCAAAAGGTCCAGCACCTCCTGATAGAAGTCGTCTTTGGGCGCCGCCTTCCAGCGCATGCCCGCCATGATAGCCATATTAAAGATCTTGACTACATTGGTGCCATCAGAGGCGGACACGAAGAAGAACGGCAACTTGCGCTTGGCTGCAAAGTTGAAACTCTTCGAGGTGACCTTGTAGTCGATGTCAATCTTGTTCGCAACGACGACAGTGGGAATGCCCTTGCAATGTTCCTGCAGCTCGTCATACCATTTCTCCAAATTCTTGTACGTCACCTTGCGCGTGACGTCAAAGACCATAATGCACGCGTGCGCACGGTAGTAATATGAGGAGTGCATGCTGTTGAAGCGCTCCTGGCCGGCAGTGTCCCAGATATCTATGCGAAGGTGCCGTTTTCGCAGCACGATTAACAATGGGCCGAGGGCAAGGTTACAAGGGGAGAATGTAGAATGCCTGCCGGCATGTGGCCTAGGCTGTAAGGAAGGGGGCCGACGAGGCAGCGGCGGCTGGCGATGTCAAGGGGATGGGTTGTGCGTGGGGCGCGCGGCCAAGAACGGGTTGATAAAAGTGCATTGGCGTAATTAAGCGGGTGCGCGTGATGTACTTGTGGAGTCGATAACAAGACGTGGGACCATGGGGAACTTCCTCAAAACCTCTAAGAATGAAGCTCCAGTTTCTTCGCCTGGGTTAACATCAAGGCACTACACGGAGCCCACAGGCTGCACGTTAGCACGCCGAGCAGGGTGCGCTGCACCGCAGATATAGGACCCGATTATGCGCGATCTGTAACACAGATTCCTGGCCAGTCCGCCGCGGTAGCGGTGAGTCACAAAGGTGCTTCCACTTTCTTGATCGCATCTCCAGCTCTGGGGCAACCCGTCCAGAGCACCAACTCACCGACGGGGACCACCTTGTCGTCTTGCGTCTTGAAGTTATATCTGTAAAGTGTTAGTGCATAAGTGGAAAGCTGGTGCGGCTTGTAATTATCCAATAAGAACCGTTCCACAAGTCTGCAGTAAGGAAGCGATTGTGTGAGCCATCCGCGCCAACCCAGACTTTGCAACTCAAAGCAATTAGCGACCCACTTTGATTTGCCGACTGCGGAATCACCAAGGAGGATAATCTTAACGGCATCAGATCCTGTAAGCTGCAAAGAGAGGCAGACCGTCGTGAAGTCGCGGGGCACACCAAAAGTTCGGAGGACTCAACAATAAAACTTCTGGGCATACCAAGGTTAGTTCCTCGCCTTGAGGTCCTGACGTGCTTGCCCCTATGCGCGGAAACACGGTATCTCAAGACCGCAAGCTCAAGGAACAAACCCGTCCAAAGGACACGGGCCTTAGCTAACCCACCGTCTGTCATGCTGATCGCGAAACTTGACAAGTGAATGGGATGGCTGGCTATGTAACGTCTACCAAGAAACTTGGATCCGTTATTAAAGCAATGTGCCTGAACCGTAATGCAATTCTTTATAAGCAGAGCTCCGGCTTAAGCAAGTGCATTCAAGGCCAAACTGTTATAGAATACTGAGCCCAGCTGCGGCAACCTGGCAGGTTGCTGACTCGGGTCTCCAGCGGGAAACGCTATACGGGTGGTACTGCTTATTTCTCTTTCTCTCTCTTTCTCTCTCTCTGTACCCAGAATTACTTGTACCCATGATACAGGTAGCCAACCACCTGCTCCATCATAATAGGCGTGTAATGACATGCCTTCATAAGAACTGTATGGCGCTTTTCAATAAGGTGCCGTTCAATGTTGCGTGGTTTGCCAGTTAACTGACATTGTGACATTAGCGCACACGGATAGACGCATTATTCATTCTCTAGTATTAAGCGTTGATATTAATCATGAGTCTAAGCGTCGACGACTTGTTGAAGGAGTTCGATGACCTGCCCGGAGGGTCGAGGGGAGCTGGTCATGTAGTGCGGCCTACATTATCAGCTCAGCCTCCGCCCCTGACTTCTATGTCTGCAGTTTCACAGCCACAGAACACCCGATCTTCGACACCGGCGTCTACAAGTCAGGCTGATGTGACTGCAGGAAGCCGCAGCCTCTCGAAAGGCAAAAAGGATGACCTGGAGGCATTGCTCAGCGACCTAGATTTTGGTGGAACGCCCTACAACAGTATGAATGGACGGAACAATCCCAGGGCGGTAGCTGCGGCGGAGGCAGCAGTGCAGAAGCTCGTCTCTCCATCCCGAAATTCATCAGTAATCGGCTCAAAGCAGAAGTGCACTGGCATCTTCATTGGTGGCACACGTTTTGCGCGCGGCAGGATGGGTGCAGTTGGCAGCTTGACATGCTGCGACGCGCTACGTTGCACAAAGTGCGACTTCCGCGTCGAGCAATTCATTGACCGCGATTGGAATGATGATGTTGACTACCTGTTTTTTCGGAACAACTTCCCGACGGAGGCCAAGCTCGCCGCGAAAATGCGTTCGCGGCCGGGATCGGTCGCCTATTGCTGTCAGTGCTCCTGGCTCAGCACGGTCGAGCAAACTAAGCTTGATTTCTCCAGCGACGTTCGTTGGGTTTGCGCCGGGCATCTTACAGGGTAGCGCTTTAGCCGTAAACGGGATCGGCTTTGAAGCTGCGCAATGTCATTAAGGCTCGGCTGGTTGACATCCTGTCCATCAACCGGACGAATAGCTAGCCCTTGCCTCATATGGGTAACTTGCATGCCTTGTTGGGGCGTTACGACGCCTGCTTTAAACGTCTTCGCAGGAAATGTCGTGCAGCCAACCACGCCCGGTGTGTGTTCGTGCTTTCCTGTCAATGTATTGTCAATTTCAGGCCGTCTGGTTTAGAACCCTGTGGACTTGTGCACTGTACCGATCCTGGGCTGACCACTCCAGGCGTTGACCATGCAGATGACCCTGCAACATGCACATATCTCGCATGCATGTTCAGAAAAGAACATTGGGACGCGCAGGTGACCGCAAATCCTAGCTGTGCTTAATTACCAATGGATCCACGATTTCACGTGGTGGGCAGTTTATGTATTTTTATTTGCTGTACTCGTGGAATCAGCTTCGAGGGGGGACAGGCGAGTGAGCGCAGAGAGCGCCCAGGGTGTGGCGCCGGCGTTGCCCAATATGCTGGAATGCTCGTAACTGCGTAAATTTTGATTGTTGTCTACAGCGGCATCTTGGATGACAAGCTAATGCTGCCCGTTAGCCTGCCTACGCACAGCATCAGCAGCCAGGCTCTCATGTATTGGCAGGCAGACGACGCCATCGCCGGGAATGTCCAGCACCATGCATTTGCTCTCTGTTCCGCCCGCCATTGCGCGCTACTGACAACGGCGTACCCACCCTAGGGATCGTTGAGTCTGTTGCCTGCATCACCTCGCATTTGTGTGGTTGTTTGCCGCATGGATCGGATATGCTTGTTGCCATTGGGCGCAATGGGGACTTCGTAGCATTTGATTGGCGGTTGGACGTGACCGGGCAGTATGGGAAAGGCCTTTCCCGGAGCCAGCATCATGTAAAGACGTTTTTCACGTACGCGAACGCATCCTGGCCACGTTACCTCAGGGCGTTCTTGCACCCGCGTTAATCACGAACCCCTAATATAAGCTGCGCGCGCTTGGATACTTTGGCTGCACGCGAATAGTAGATGTCGTAAGCTTGGGTGCCAACCCTCTTAAGAATGTACCAAAACACCCGTTTTTTTCCTACTTAGTGCAAGTGCCTGAAAGGAACACAGATACAGGCATAACCATCGCTTCGTTTTCTTTGGGTTGGGTCGGATGGTGCAGAGGAAGGAGGATACCATGCCTAATGGTGGTGATGCTAGGAGCAGGCGTGTCTCGCATAGTTGACACAGCATTTCTCACCCCGGGGTTCACCTGGTCAAGAAGTTGTGAGATCATGTGGGGCTGTTGGCCAAGGGATAAACCGCGACAGGCCGCTGCATCGGGCCTTGGCAGGGGCATGAAGCAGAAGAGACCGCCCAAGCAGAAGAGACCGCCCGGGTCTTGACTTTAAGGTTGGTTTGGTAAGGGTGTTGTTGCGCGCTCCTTGCTGCATATAATTTAGGCATTGAATGGTAAGTGGCCAAAACGCACTTGCTGACCAGCGCGATATGGATAGTCCCAAAACATATCTCAATGGAGCTGTATTCTCTCACTTCTCTTTTACCACCGTGTCCTTAGATACTTACGGTGCACTATCCTGCTTATCGAATCTAGATAACATAGCTCTCACGCAATTTTTACGTACTTACAAATCTGGATCGACCGTAGCAATATGAGGCATTTCTCCACTCGGACTCGATACCACTAGCGGGAGACCAAGGATATTGCACTGCACTCAGGTTGCAACAATTAACACAATCGGAAAATTGCTACACGCTAAAGAACACAAAACGCGTATTCCCCAGCGTGTCACCCCGCCGCTAGGACCCCAGCCCGACCAAGCAGCTGTGGGTTAATGCGATTCAGATCCACCAGGAAGTTATACAATCCACTCCACAGAAATCCGACTGCTCCATTATCATACACCCACAATCTTCCCTCAATCCACTCTGGGTTTCGAAAATTTGGACCCGCCACTCGGCCCTGTCCTCGAAACACCGCCACGACTCGTGTGGGCTGCCGCCTGAGACCCGGTTGCCCCTGTCGCTCCTGATGTGCTTGAGATGGCGGCGGAGGCGGCAGTGGCATCTGCTCCTGTAACGGAGGCGGACCCATAGGTCTGAGGTAATCCCACAAATCGATAGGATCCGCCGCCGCCGCCGCCGCAGCCACGGCTTCCAGCCCCTCGTCTTCCTCCGCCACCCAGGGAGTCGCCCATAACGGCAGCGCCAACACTCCTGGCGCCGGCCGCCGCTGCTCCGGCGCCAGCGCCGCTTGCGCCGCGGCCACGGCAAACGCTGCCGCCATTGCCACCGCTTGGTTGGTAGTGTACATGGGCCGGTTGGTAATTAGTTCGACCTCCCCCAGGGGCCAGGGCTGCGGAAGCGGTTCTGGATCCACACGAAAGGTGACTTCTCCCGCAGGGACGTTGGGGTCCCCAGTGATCTTGGTGGCCACGATCATGCTGCCGGCGCCACGGCCATCGTAACCCAGCGAGATGATCTCCGGACCGTGTGGGCCGTACACACCTGCGGCACCCGGGATGAAAGGAGATGGGTATTAGGTGAATGCTAGCAATCCTCCAGTAAACATGATTTGGTACGCAATTAGAAGCGTTTCTCCATTTCCATTCCCTATACATCATTTCCGCCCAGCCCACCAACGCGCCCACGTGTCCACTTCCCTTTCCTTCTCACCCATCCAGAGGCCCGCAAGGGGCCGTTGTCTTGTGGCTGTGGGCACTTGCAGCCGCACCAGGTGCTTCAGGATGATCGCCTGACGGCAGGCAGCTGGGTGGCGGCTTTTGCGGCTGTAGGACCTTCGAGGAAAGGAGAGGTTCACCGTTGCAATCATAACAACCAACAGGTTTTTCCCTGAAATCTTGCCTTTCTGAAGACATAACAGGCTGTGTTGACTGTGGAAAAAGCCAGAGCTAAATGATTAACAACTAATACCGACAACAGTGAGAGACAGTGGAGCACCCTGAGGGAAGATCTCCCCTCCATTATCCCCACCACCACCGCCGCCACCATCCGCACATGTCCCTGCCTCCTCAAACCCAACGTCCAGATGAACCTGTTATGCCCAACCAGCACCCCGACAGACGGGCTGAGGGACCGCCCGACAGACAGGCAGACGGCCCAACAGACAGACAAGCTGGTGGACTGTCCGACCGCCCAAACGATTCATGGAAAGACATCCCCTCTCCCTCCAATCACTATTACCCACCTGCTCCCGGCCACGTGAGCCTCCATGAAGCGCAGCACCTCGTAACCGAAGGACCGGGGCGGACTAGCACCCAGCAGCTCCCCCTCGCCACGACCACCTGAAATTAGCAACAGTGGCAGCAGCAACGGCGGCAATAGCAGCAGTCGCACAGAGCATAGCACGGCGTCGATGTGCGTGGCAGAGAGACGCGCTGCACATGGGCCGTCGTCAGCTGAACGCTGCCTCAGGGCAGTGGACAAGGATAAATCATGGGGGACAGTAGCAGTTGTAGCGGTTGCGGTAGCCTTGGTAGCCGGTGTCGGCAGTCCTACCGTCTACGCGCCACGACAGGTTACCCTCTGTTATATCCAACTGCTTGTTCGTACCGCACCCGCTAACCTCATAACAAACGGTGGAAGGGTCCCTGGTCACAATTTGTTCCATTAATCTGGACCCCATCTCCCTCCCCCCAACACCAATACATCATCACAGACACACAGAGACCCACTCACCAGTGGCAACCGCTGCGGCCGCCAGGGCTGCTGCGGACGGGTGGATGAATCTGTTGGGCCCGTTACCCCCTGACCACCCGCCATTACTGCCTCCCCTGCCTGTGCTACCTGAAGCTCCACTGGCCGCTGACCCCTGAGCAGCCCTCCTCCAGGGATGCTCCTTCACTACCGCAATGGACTGCGGAGAGAATCAAGTATGGATTCACACCATGGTCTCGGGAAGAAGGAAGGAAGCGGAAAACTACTAGAAGAAAGATGTAAATGCACTGAAGACAATGAGAGTGTGTGTATGTGTGTGTGAGCGAGTCATTGATGCAACACCGATAAGAAGAAAGAAACACACCAAAAAGCAACGGGTCAATAACTAAAACGTACCACTATCCTTGACGCCTAGAGACGCTAGGGTCCCTAACGTGGGTACCTGTGTGTGTGTGTGTTGAATCCATTTTTCAGCTTCGTCCGCTAACCGCACCTCATCTACCAACTTCAGCGAGATGTCAGGGAAAGCTGCGCCCACACGCGCCCACAAGCTCTCTACCACCGAAAGGTGCGTAGCAGCCGCCGCTGCTCCCGCCGCCACATCAGTACCATCAAAACCCTCCCCCCCGCTTCTTGTGGCCTTCAGGGCCACGACCTCAATGTGGGGCTCCCCGGCTGATGCCCAGCCGATACGATAGAGGGAGCCATGGGGAGAATCACCGGCGCCCTTCCACAAACCCATGAGTAGCTGAAGCCGGCGGAGTGCCACGAATACCGATCTAAAAGGATTCCAAAGGCAAAGCATCATCGTAATTGGTCATGGTGGTAGTGGTGATGGTGATGGACGCCGCTGGATTGGTGGCCGTGCCAGCAAACAGGATGCGTTACAGCGGTGGTGTTCTGGAATCAATACATTATAGAAATGGTAGAGACTCCTAGCTTGTGCACCCTCACCGGTATGTTGTAAGCGGCTGCTGTTCATCCTCGTCCTCGTTGTCAGTGGCCTTCGGTGCCCAGGGGCATAAACTTGAAGGAGTCGACGTCGCGTAATCGGATGAACTGGTAATCTTTTGAAGCCAGCGGTCGGGGTTCGTGAAAGCCGACCAAATTGATGTGCACAGGGGCTGCCAGACACGCGCGTCGTCCACACAGACAGTTGCTATGCGTTTACACGTAAGGGCAGCCACAACAATTTCTCGCGGCTTCAGCTGTAACAAAACTCGTGCTAAAATGTCATCACTGAGGTCCAATAACGTAGTAGCCGGCGGTGACGTTTGACAAGCAGTATGCGAGAGATTTTCCATCAGCTTCAATTATACATTGACTTGAGATGCACATCGACTACTTTGTATAGGTAGCATTATAAGTCGGGTTGCGGATAAGGGGCTCATTCAGTCTTAGGCTTCCGTACTTTTACCTTTCTGTTTGAAAGGTTATACAAGTTATTGTGCACAAATCCACATCATGCCATCTCCGCCTACATTTATAGGTAAATCCTAAAGATATTGAACCAGGCGACCAACGGCATCATTTCTTACCTAGTGACAAAGTCTATATCTGTCCACCTGGCAGGCCAAAGCTACGCTTGGCTATGGCAGATCTTTTTAATACCACAACATTCGTGCTTAAGCACTTGATCGAGACGCGGACTTTGCCGGCTCTCGACCTCATAAAGTTGCTGATCAGCCAGGTTAGCGAGTCATTTCGGTCTAGATCCCATGCAATTCTCTTAGCGCGCGCAATTGATCTGAACAGATGGCAAGTTGCTTTGATCCTTGTCGGCCAATGTTGACGTCGCCGCTGCCGTACACCATGCTCTTTTGCTCTCTTGCTCAAAGCAAGTACCCTTACTGTAGAAGTTCTGCAAGGTCGAATTTTTCCGCCATGTGGTTGTGCTTTGATTGTATACACAATTCCTATACCACATACACACACGCAAGCCTCAGTTTTATAGATATGAACCTCATTTCATTTTCCCGTATTTATTTCATGTGACCGTACACGTCTATTGGTATACAGTCACTAGGTTACGCCATCCTCGGGGGGGCCTGCATCTCGAAGCTGCCCCAGGTGAGTGGGGTGTGCGAATGTATTTGTTCCATTTAGTTAAAAGTGATACTTCAGCGTCAGCATTAAAGCTAGCCATGAAACTAAATAGTTAGTTGCGTAGCTGGATAGATATCCATCTGGCTAGGTTATCTTTAATAGTTACAAAGCTAGCTAGATACCTGGATCCACTTAGTTGATTTCAATGCAGAGGGGCATAGGCAAGGTCAGGCAGCAGTGGGTAGGGACAGACTACACCATAGCAATAATAGCGACTGTTACCAGTCCTTTTTGTACTGCCGTACAGCTGCTACTTCATCGCTTAGTCCTCTCAGTGCGGGTTCCCTTCTCAATCCAGTATACTGTATAATTTCATTAATCACAGCTCATACGTGACGTCATCCCGCGCATATTCTTCGCTCCGAAACCGACAGATTCTGCTCATAGAACAAGCTGGCAGTGCTCATGGACTCAGCAAGGAAATGTTCGAAATTGAAACGTACACCTTCTTAGTCACTGCGCTGTATGGATACACCCGGCAGCTTCCATTCAACACGTACGGCGAGTCGCTGATTTTGGCGATGCAAAACCTGGTCATTCTGGGCCTTGTGTACAGCTACACTCGAACACCGGCACTGCGGCGGTTGGTGGTGTGGGGAGCATACGTGGCGCTGACAGTTGGGGTAGTTACTGGTAAGAACGAACTGCCCTGCACCCGTATGGCTTAATCGTGATGCCTCCAATATCTTTTTCCTCCACAAACCCCCTCCGTTATCCCCGCCCGTTCACAAGGCCCCCCTACCTTCCGCTTTCTTTGCTTCCCCTCTCCCTTCATACCTTCCCGCCAATTGGTTTGCCAATGTATTCTCCGACCCTTTTTCGCAGCACCCTGAGTCATTACGTCTGACATGATTTTCGACGATCATTACCCTGCAACCAGGCAATATTACTAAGAACACAGTGGAGGTCTTCGCACACACCAACACGGGGCTGGTGATCTTCTCCAGGTTTCCGCAGGTGCGCGCATACACTTACACATACACCCCGGCCCCTCTCTGAGGCCCCTCCACCCGAGATGAGGGAGTTGGAAGCCACCAAATGTTGGGGAAGGCATACCACCTGTAGCCAATAAACGTTGCCATCCCCTTTCTACACCAGCAGCAATACCGACATATGCCTCTATGTTTTGGCAGCAATGAGGAGAGGTCGATCCAGGAATAATGGTTTATTCCACTGGCGGCGCCTCATTATCCGGATATTGGATGCAAATATATTGCAGATCAATAGTTGTGAGACGATGATGAGCCAGAGTGAGATGCACTATAGCATATCTGCACTGTGCACCAATATTGCACTGGTGGGTACTTCGACGCCTGCCATTGGAATAACCCCGCTATCTCATGGTTCAGTCATCTATTCAAAATGTCCTGCAAATCGTTCGACAGGATACCGTGCTCGCTCGTTGAGGGCAAACAGACGGCCTTCACTCACTCCTCGGCCCTCGTTCACTCCTCGCTCACTCGTCCAGCAGCAGAGCACCGTACCCTGTCTCACTCTTGACAGTATATTTCTCGTATACTGCCTGACCCGTGAGATAACTACTCCTAGTCTTATGAGATGTATTGCAGCAGAGAAGCCACATTCCTGTCCCGTCACCCGCCCCGCCCCCAGGTGGTAAAGAATTTCACCGCCCGCTCTACAGGAACCCTGTCTGGCATCACCGCTGCCATCAACGTGCTGGGCTGTGTCGTACGAATCTTCACCACCCTGCAGGCTGGGGGGGGCCCCGCCATGTTGCGGAGCTACACCGTCAGTGAGTACTGCAGCTGCGGTGGCGGGGGCTTGCCGCTTCGCTCGGGCGGGCGGGTTGGTGAACTTGAATGGACTGAGTGGGATAAGGGTCGGGCAGTTAGGTGGGCAATGGGGTGGGAAGTGGGGTGGGAAGTGGGGTGGGGATGCGGAGACAAATATGCCGCATGATGTAAGGCGGTTGGGTAGGAGGAACAACGGCACCGGGCACAGGAACGGTCTGTCCAATACCCACCCGCCCGCTTGCTTCCTGTTATGTGTCTGTTTGCCTAAAAAGCTACACACATACGTAACACATACATTTCGTCAAAAGTTTCATTTGTCTTAACGCCTCTTTCCATGTCACTGCCAGTAAAGGGACAAACACGCACGCGCAGGTCTCATCATCAACGCAACGCTGCTGCTCCAGATCATCGCGTACAGAAAGAACACGGCATCCCAGCTTAAAACGGCCCGGGATAGGGCCCAGGCGCAGGGAAGCGAGGAAAGTCGAAAGGACAAGTAACTCCTGATGTACCTGCGGTACACGTCGGTTAGCCTCTTCAACGACCATGGCGCGGTGTTTCATCTGTTCCTAAGAATGCGAGACTTTAAATGCGGGATTTCCACAATTTAGTTACTCGCACACACATTTTATTAGGCAATGAATTTTTTTGTCGGTTAGCACTGTCAGTAGGCTGCCGCAAGGGCAGTGTTAACTCTGTCTGGGATTGAAGGTCAGGAGTTACATTATAGAATCAGAGGTAGGACTCAAATCATCTCACTAAAATCATTGGGATTTCGTGTACGGTACCACGAACGGGACCTCTCACCATGTGACGTATTTTTTACTTCCAGGTACCCTGCTTAGCTGCTTCATAAGATCCTCATGTGATTGCTGGTAATCACGTTTCGCCACCTCTTCTGCCGTTATCACAGGCCCGGTATCCCCTGGCACAGATGTGGACCCAACAGGTTACTGTGTTACTTGCCAGTACCTAGTTGCTTTAGGGTCCTTTTAGGGTAGAAACGTCCTGATTGACAAGACCATGCAAGGATATGACGTTAAGGGGGCAGTGATATCGAGGGTCCCATCTCTCAGGAGTTACGGAGGAAAGAATCAAAACATAGCGCATCAGACCTTGCTCATGACGTGCATTCCAGAGCCAACTTTTCGTAATCTGCACCTCCGGGTTTCTCACTCGCCTCATCAGCATCAGCATCACAAGGAGACGGGGCCGGGGCCGGGATGATTATCTCTCGCTCTCTTCCCCCACCCCTTGGGAAGATAGGCCCTGCATCAGACTCCCATACATCTTGTCGTGTTCGTGCAACCCTCCCCCATGTAAACCCACCGCCTTCCCCATGCATAAACACGTTTTTCTCACGGAGGAAAAGCGCGACACAATCGCGCCAAACGTCCAAGTTTAGGAGCTATGAAAGGTTTCAAGGGCACAGGCAAACGGCCCCTGCCTCGCCTGACATTGCCGCCTCAGCAGAACTAAAGAGACTAATTCTGAACCCCTTCCTCCTACTAAGTGCACTGACTAGAAGACCTCGCATAATACCTACAACACACAGGCGTCCCAATTCGACCAGAGTCCGCCTAACCTTTACGGCCGCTGATGATAAACCTTCGCATACCTACTGCCCAGCTCAGCTCGGACACGCAACGTTTTCGGGGCTTCAGAGGGAAAATGCGGACAATAGAGATGACTTCCAATAATGATGGCAGCACGAAGCCCCACCCCACTCTCCCCACCCGGG
Organism: Volvox africanus; assembly: GCA_030268105.1. NCBI lineage: Eukaryota > Viridiplantae > Chlorophyta > Chlorophyceae > Chlamydomonadales > Volvocaceae > Volvox > Volvox africanus. Next base: position 441,125 of record BSDZ01000017.1, on the reverse strand, counting down.
CAGGTGAGTCGCCCCAAAGCGCCCAAGCTCTCTGTGTAGTCGAAGGCCAAAGACCGCAAATAATATTGGCTCATGCAACAGCTAGTACTGGAAGAAGTACAGCTTCAAGCCCAGGCCTAAGCCGATGTGCGCCAGCACGATGAGCACCAGCACCAGCACCGCTCTGCAGCATATAACACACGGAGGAAAGGCACTGATATAGTAGGAAGGGCGGTCCGCGCACAGGACTGTAGATTCCTGATGAGCTAACGGAGTCATCAGTGTGCATGCTTTGGATATCCCACCTGATGCACATATTTATTTCTTAATATTATTATGTTGCTTAGTCGAAAAGGAGAGACGAGGATGGAGGGGTGAAAGGTAGGCTAAGGTGCCGTTTGGTACCAGAAGCTATGGTGGTACTTGTGCGGGAAGGGGCAGAGAAGGTTATGGTTTTTCGTAACTGCATTACCATCCTTGAGATTTAGAGCACGCTTCACTGAACTGATTTGGGCGCGCTGAACGAAGGCCCGAACCTGTTCCCAAATTGGTTTTACTCACAGTTCCCGAGAAAAGCACACCACCAAACCTCACCGCCAGCCCAGTCCACTTAACGCCAAACAGCCAACGCCGAACCCAACCTACCCCAATCCTAAGCAACGCCATCGCGCACCCACCTTGCCGGCGCTGCGCTGTATATCGTAGCCCTGAAGTTCATGAAGAGAAATCCCGCCGACAGCGCTGTGGCACTCATCACCAACACCCACCGCACCCAGTCGATAGGGACCATGCAGGCGATGGAGACGGGTACGTAGATGGTCAGACAGTAACCTGAGCGTGGCGGGAGGAGGAAGGCGAATAAAAGGAAATCTGGTGCTAATGCGTAAGGAACGAGGACTAATGGTGAAAGTCGGATGATGGTTGACGTCGTCCAAAGTCGGAAAAGTGCGTTGAAAGGCGCAGTTGAAATAGAAGGCAGGGTACAGATTAAGACGCGGGGTCGGGGGGCGTAGGAAAAGAGGATGAAGAGAGGATGGCAGAGGTAAAGATAAAGATGACGACGGCACGGCACGGCACGTGGTGGTGAGCAGCCTGAGAGACGCGGGAAGCACGCTGAAGGGTGGAGGGTGGAAGACGAGTAAAGGAGAGATGGCACTGCTGTTGAGACGCTGCTATAGAGTATGCCTAACCGCGATGGTGGAGGACGACGACTAGCTCCATCCAAGGTAGAGAGGGTGAAAACGTTTGAATGTAAACTAGGTAGCCGCCAAGGCCGCGAATAGAAGCAGAAATAAGGCAATAGAAATCATAATAAAGCGTACTATTGATCTAGCCGCTGCTGGCGGCGAAACAGTACCGCGCGAAATTTGTTGGGTTCGTTGAAGTGGGAAGCAGCGGGAGGGGAGGGAGGACAAGGACACGGAGTACGTTATGTGAAGGCGATGGGAGACGAAAAGACGAGACCCGGCACAGCTATTTAAAACGCTTTATACTAATCAAAATGAATGAAGAATTTGGGAAAACGAGTCCGGTGAAAGGCACCGCCACGGAGGCGGAGACGGGGTTTAGGATATGAGTCACATGGGTCCAATCATGATACACCCGGTATGAGCATGAACATACGTTATATGTATAACTATATGTATATGAGCATGTGTATACATATGTATATATAGTATATATGAATCGAATCGAGGAAGGATAAGATATTGTGGCCATTGAATGTCCTTTAATGTCTTAGGAGTCCCCACCACTCAGTAGTTTATGAATAATATCTACTCTGTCTTCCTGTTCCGGAAATAAATCAGGAATAAGGTACATACAAGGGCATTATATCCGAGGAAACGGAAATTATATGCATATCTATATCTATATTTATCTACTATATGTAGCCGTGTAAGTCGCACCGTAGATGCAAAATACGTTCGCCAGCCGCAGTTCGCCCTTGAACCACTTAACAAAGAAGAAGAGGATAAGGCCCACAACAAATATGTAGCCGTAGAAGATGGCGGCGGACGTAGCGAGCTGCGGGTGGCCGAACGAAAGCAAAGAGAGAGGCGGGCGTGGGATGCGTTGTAGTAGAGGTTAGTATGGTTGCCAATGAAGGCAACGGACGACCGTGACCGGTCACTACAATGTGCATCGCCCACCAGCCAGCAGCCACTTTGTTTGGCATCCTTATAACTATGCCTTCAACAATACAAGTGCGCAACCTTCCAGCAACATGCCCCTCATCATGCCTCCTTTACAGGCAGCAACACAGTAGCTTTGCCAAGATTGAGCGATCAACTCACAAGCCACCCTACGTATCCTGCTACAGCTTCCTACATCTTATGCCATGCAATTACAATTTAATCCTTACACGACCTCCAGGGTCTTACTCCCACCTTCGTGTAATCTGTAAACCATTGCTTGTTGGCCAGTTCGCTCGCGCTACTGAGAAGCAAGCGACCCACAACCGGTGGGGTCGGTGATGGAGGTGGCACGCGCGAGTCCTTCCGCCACTGGATGTAGTCCACAAAGTTGCCAACCACCGCCGTCACAAAAATCAGGGTGGTCGCGGTCCAGAAGGGGCCGTACCTGCCAACACGTACAGAGGACGGGCGACAAAACCCCGGGTTTGTTAGTTGGAGAAGGAAGGCAGTATAGGGGACTCTATTACTGATTACGAGGTGTTAAGCAAAGCGAACTGTGCTGCTATGAAAGGGTGGCGCTTTCAGAAAAATCGAGATCGAGAAAGCAACAGGTGCATCTGGCAGGTGGGTGAGGCATACGTCAGGAAGCATGGGGGTTAGGATGAACGGGACTGACACCTAGTAGTTTTCGAGTGCTAGATGAAAGATGTTAACTGATGGCAGCTGCTAAGCGGCTGGGTCACTGCCTGACAGACACGAAAGGCACATCCCCCTGGTAAACAGCGATTACACCAGTGGGATGGGGTGGAATAGGATACATATCGGAGGGGTGGGGACGAGTAAGAGAGAGGGGTGACCTGGCCAGCATACCCCAAACTCCTCACGCGGCAGCATCTCTCACAAGTCGGGGTTCTTCATTGTGACCTCCATGAAGTTGGGTCGGAAGACGCCGATCAGCGAGTTGCCCACACGCCAAAGTACGTCCTACGCATGTGTATGTGTTTTGCGGGGAGGAGGAGACGGGCGGGAAGGGGAGGTAAAAGCGTGTGCATTGATGGCGAAGGCGAATAAATAGACGAGACCTGGAAATGCTGGTGAGCAAAAAATTACTAATCACCATCCCCACCCAGTGATACAGCACCTGGTGTGGAGAAGGAAGGCAAGGGACAAGGGGAGGGGGAAGGCAAGAGAAAGGAGGATTCAAGAACATTCGGATCAATGTGATTGGGATCAGCGTGTTTTGGGGGAGACTCCCCCGCTCTGGTCTTCGCTCCTCCAGAGGAAAGCCCAAGATCCGACAAAACGAGAAAACTGCACTAGACACTGCATGTATAGTATGTAGAATATATGTACTTTTGTGTAATCCTTTTGACGGTAATCGTATTGCAAAAGATGTATATGAACCAACCCAATGCATACACACAATGTGTATCGAAACGTTTCTGTATACGAAACAGTTTACCTGGGACGCATACAAAGAAATCATTCCTCGGCGGCTACACCTACGCCGCACCTACCTTGGTGTCCACGTCGAAGTATTCACGGTAGCGCCGTACATTATAGAAAGGATATTTAGCGTAATCCTCCTTGGAGCCGGCGTTCCCACCCGCGTCGCCCCCAGATGTGGGAACCTGCGGCGGCGGCTGTGAGAAGGGGACGCCGGGGACTCCGGGGATAGACGGGGCAGCGGCGTGGTCATCAGATCGGCCCTGCAATCCAACTGTGTGAGGCGGGGACGGGGAAAGAGGCGAGCAATGTGAACGTGCAAGGATTTCGATGTTATGTTTCCAATATAGAACTTGAAATGACAGAAAATATTGTCATATGGCGACACGGAGGAATGGGAAACGGGCCCCAAGGGCATGGCACCATAGCTTGTCATATCCCTCGATCGGAAGTGTGATAACATACTGCCTGCTGGCCGGGCATCGTAACTTGTGTCTCGTTCACGACCGATTGAGGCCTTTCAAATGAAAATAAAAATGGATTGCATCGATTAATCCTACAAACCAACCAGCCGCGTGCCAAGAAATCGCAAAATCTGCTTCCTTCCCTTACCACCGCGTTTTCTTTCCTGCCGCCGCCAGCAAAACCTATCCCAGGCTCTTTGATAACCTCTTGCCATTCTGAAAGCACTGCCACAGTTATCGTTTGGAAGTATCTACGCAGGTAGGGGCCCACCATGCTAAGGTCACAGCCACCCAGACAGGGAATCATGGACAGCGCAATCAATGCGGCAACGTGGCCATCGTGGCAGGTATGAACTCAGCGACAAACGGTAGAGGATCCCGGTGTGTTGCGGAGGACTGTGAGGTCAGCGCCCCACGGCACTGCCTATTATACATATTATGCAATACCTAGCCCAGGAATGGATTTCACCTTCCATCTCTTGTAAAGGATCCCCAGCCTCTACCTCCTCGGAAACCTCCTCTTCGTCCTCCATCTACATCCTCACCAACACCAATACACACACCTAGGTTCTGTCGCTCCTCTTGTTGCTGGATGTTACCGATGACGTATTGCGGAGCAGTTGTATCTGCAAATAGGGTTTGGACGAGGGGGAGTGGATACTACCCGGATATGCTTGTGCGTAGAAAGCTGCGGCTTTGTAATCCGTCCACGCGAGAGCAGCAAGAGAGAAGTGGACTGGAGAGAGTCTCATACATGCAGCCATAGCCACAACGGACACCTGAGGGTTGCAATATCCATTGCACTTGAATAACAACAAACAACGAATCCGAAACGGATGCCCTGCGGGTGTTTGTATCGGTATCTATACCTGTGAACTGCAGCGCGACATGCTGCGGCCCGTATGCGCCATGAGGTGGTAGAGCGCCCCAAGCTCCTTGATGGTTCGCTGAGAAGGATGTTGAGGGCGGAGGCCCTTGCGAAATTGCGGACACGACCTCATCAGCGAACTGTGCGGTAGTATTAACGTTGTAAGGAACGTATGCCCCTTGTACAACGGGACCAAAGGGATTATGACCGCCTTGCGGTCCTGCTCCCTGTGCAGGACACAGAAGCGATAGTGTTGGACATTAAGCCAGTCCAGATGATCAAGCTTGACGAAGTTCGTCCAATCTGTAGACACTTTTGTCAACACACACCTGCATATTTCCGGTTCGGTGTCGGCTATGTAGAGTTACTTTCAGTAAGACGGATTCGGCTGCAGCTGAGGGCACGACGAAACTATAAACGCAGCGTGTGGGATAGGACGAGAAAATTTAGAGGGGTAAGAGTGCTTAAAAACGTCGCCGTATCGCCTGCAGAACTATCGACATTGCGAAAAGTCAGAGGAGCATGACCGTACATTCTGATCGGGCTCCAAAAATAACCGGGGACGATGACGACACTTGCAGTTAGATTTCTTACGTGCCCCAAATCTCTATTAACCTAAATTAACTTGGAATTTGGCCTGGGTTTCGGTTGTAGGCGGCCACCATGGGACAAGAGGAGGAAAATGTGCTGGATTTTGTCCCACGTCTATCATTTTTGCCAATTGAATGGCGTAACATTGGTGCCGCATTTGGAATAAAAGAGCGCTTGGGACCGGCTGCCACAGGGCGGTGCTCATTCGTCGTCAAGGAAGGCACCGATGCGACAGACGTGAGCACCACCGGCCGTGTTGTAGAAGGCACATCGGACATGGGAGTTGCCTTTAAGCTAAATACGCTGGTGGTTGGTATTACAGCCGGTAATCTGAGCTTCCGCACAGGACTCGACAACCCGACGGCGGCGCTCGCGCAGCGAATCGGGGAGAGCAGTGTCCCCAGCCTAAAGGTTGTGGCTGCAAAACAATTTAAGGTTGATAACTATTTCGCAGCTACCTACGACTTCAAAACGCGAAAGCCAGAGCTGTCCGCTTGCTGGACTGGTGATGCCAAGACGGAGCGCGCGACGCTGTTGGTCCGCGTCGACCCAATTATGCGCTCGGTCAAACTTGACGCTGCGGTTAGCACCCCTGGCCCAGAGTGGCGCAAGATTTTGTACAACGACTTGACAGACCGCGTCGAGGAGCCCGCAGACGATGGCGCTCGCCACACTCTGTACGTGCAGCACGAAGCCCGTGTGCGTGATCTAATCCATGCTACTCGGATAGGTTGCCGTCTCGATTTGGGTCGGCTCGTAAACTACGCAGCGGATTTTTTCGACTATAACATCGAGGAGCGCATCCCCGGTTTCATCTGGAACATCCCTCTGCTTCCGCAGCTATATTATATGCTCGTCCCACCAGATAACGATGATCAAGTTCGGCATCATATCACCGGCTGGGAGTTGGACATCTCCCACGCGTTTAACCGGGGTCCTCGTCCATCGCTGGCGCTTTGCAAGAGCTTTAAGTACGGCAATTTATCGGCATCGTATGACATGGCGGCCAACGAGGCTGGGTTGTCATACAGTCGTCGGGGGCTGGCTCTGGGGATGCGGCTTGGGCGGCTGGAGGGCCAGGGCTGGAAGAAGCCATCTTTGCACCTCAGCGTGGAGCCCCTTACCCTGTTGTGCTGACGTGGCATAGCTCCCCGGGAAAGAGTGGGTTCGACTTTGTTGCGGCTTTAGGGAGATGAAGCTTGCTTGGGTGTCGGGTTTGTGAGATGGTGGTGTGTGTATGTAAATCATAGCGAGGAGGCTCAATATACCAACTACCTGTGGGCCTGCGTCTGAGAGTTCGCAATCGGCGGCAGTAATTAACCGTTGATCCATAGCAGTGGATTGATAGCCAAGGCTCTATATCATCCGGGTTGAAGGGGCGACTGTGATGGGGTTTGCGGAGTGGGAGTAAACCTGACTGGGAGGATGTATAGGGGGTAATAGCAGCTAATTATTGTGGAAGTGAAGAGCATTGCCTTAAGTGGGGAACTGGGGATTCGGTTGGGGCTGAGTGGTTGTAAGTGTTCCTAAACATTTTGCTTTTGCGTGATTCAAGCATCGCTAGGTGGCCCTGGAACTTCCAAATATCTATGCTCCCGCATGGCCGGGGCCCGTGGGTTCCCCTTCCGCTTCCAGTTGTTCCGCCACGTCCCACGGTGGCTGGCACCATGCCAGTGGGCTTCCACCGGTGACACTGCTGCCCAAGGCGCCCGGTGGCTTCTCCCCACCGGTTTCCTTTGACTTCCCCACTGGTCCCAGTCGCACCGCCAAAGAAACCGAGCAACCGCCGTCGTTTGAGACCACTGGGCGGGAGGGAAGCGACTTAAGTCTATGCCTAGGTCCACGGGATCATCGTCATCGTCGAATTCCAGATCCATGTCGCGCCCTGGGAAGCCAGGCCAGCTGCATGCATACATAATCCAGGGTTAGGTACTCACAGAAATCGCAACGGATGGTTAAGAGTGCCCGCTTATAGGGTTGGTGCACAGGTGCTCGTCTGAAAAGAAAGCGCTGCATGTCCTCCAGAATCGGTTCCCGCCTGGTGATGGATTTCGACACCCCAATCAACAGGAACCTCCTCGGCCCAACATACCGTCCTCCCCAAGTCCAGACGAGGCTGCGGCCCCCGATCAACAAACCTACGGGTCCCAGCCCGTTTCCCTCCCGCCCCTGTGCCACCCGGTCGAACACCAGCAAATGTGCACCGCACGACGGCGACAGACGGCACAATTGCCTGCTGTTACAGCTCGCTGCCGAATGGCCCGCACTGCAATATGCGCGGACTCATCGGAGCCAGGTCAGCCGTAACGGATGCGAGCCGGCAATGGCGCAGGTGCAGCAGTGCGGTTGCGGGCGCGAATTTTCGGTACATACGGCTCTTGAGACGAGTGCATTAGCTTTGTCAGCGCGTTTTTTTATTGTAGAATCACCAATTTTCTTTATCATTCAGTTTTATTACTTGAGGCAAAAGCTGTGCTGGGGATCAACATCAATGGTTAGTCTGCGCCTAACCCCGCTCACGCGATGGTCATGCGGCGCATCACCGTTGCTGCCATAGCTGCATCCTTATGGGGAAGACTTCCATTTGAAGAATTAAGACTTCAAAAGGCGGGGCATGGACAGCCAGAGGAACCTCCACCTCCATCGACGTGGGCACCCCAGTCGCTCATGGTGTACCAATTGCGACCACGCGGCACGGTGGCCTTTCACCCCCGAGGACCATCTCTGCCACGGTCTGAAGCCATCAGTGTCCTTGTTACGTGACGTCTCCATCTAGAGGGGGTTGGTGCCCATTAAGCGCCTAGCCCTGCAGTAGATCCTTCGACAGGTCGTAACCTTGAAGGAGCAACGTCGCAGGGATACGCAAATTTACTCCCTGGCTGTTGCATCAGGCCCACTGACGTACGGGGTGTTGCCGTACGTTAGCTTCATCGTTTCCTATGCTTTCCCTCTTCCATACCCCGCACCTTCTCTGCGCACTGCAGCTGGAGTTGACACCAGCACCAGCAGCAGGAATGGCTACAGCTGCCGCACATCAGCCTTCCGTTCCTTCGCCTCCTCACAACTTCCACGGAGCCTTTGAGGGCGCCGCCAACACCATCGACAACAACATCATCGACAGCAACACCGACACCGACGTCGACGCCACATCAGCAGCAGCAGCAATAGCAGGAGCAGGAGCAGGGTCACCTCCCTCGTCCGCCGAATGACGTGGCATATCTCAGACCTCTCTCACAGCAGCACAAGCTTTTGAAGGTGAGAGGCAGTGTCGGTGCTCCAGGGATGGGGGGGCGTGCGGTGGATTCCCACCGCCTGAATTCCCCCGCGCCCTCAGATCGGACCATCTCGCTGTTTCTCTAATTGAAAAAAGCGGTTGCTGATGATGATACGGTCAAAATCAACCTGATTTTTTACCCCTCCTCCCTCATGTCTCGTTTATTCGTCTTACCCCCTCCTCTCGAGATGCCGATAGTAAACATCATTCCGGTTCCTCTTCCTCTTTTTACCGCTTTAATTCGCGGTGGCTACTTACCCACCCAGATCACGTCCCAGCTCGTTTCCACTTTTCCTACTTTGGACGACATCAGCCATCCTCTTCCTTCCACCTTCACGGTGCTTTGTCCGCGTTCCTTCATTGCCAGCACCAGCTGGTTCGTTTCATTCGCCCTCCCCCCTCATACCACAGCTTTTGTTTCTCGCTTACCTTGACACTCCGGTAGCAGCAGTGAACCCCTTTTCCCTCTTCTCCCACCTCGGGGTATGCTGGTGTTCGGTTTCTTTCCATCCCCACAATCGAATCCCCCTCCCATTATATACACACACGCCCTTCCCCCCTGGCCCCACCATCCCCCTAACCTTTTCCCCGCCCTCACCCACCCATGAGCGCATCAGCATCGCAAACACTGTAGTCGCGGCCGCCGCGGCCCCGGCAATCGTTGCATTCGCCGACAACATCTCCCTCGTCAGCCGCGACGGATTGGCGGCATCACTGGTGCTGTTTGGACTCGCAACAACAGGTACGACAACTTGTACGACAAGCAATCGCAACAATAAGTATGAGAACTTGTACGAGAAGCGTACGAATATCCATGGGTCGGATGTCCCACTTTACCACTTTACCACATTAGTACGTGAACGCTGCATTCACCTGCCGTACTGTTTCAATGTGGGATTGTTTTATGGTCTAATTGGCTTTCTGAACCCCATGCGGCTACCGTTCCTGCAGAGATGGAAAGGAGTTTATTACGGCAATAAGGTCTATACTGTATGATTACAAGACCACAGGGTGGAACCCGACCGCTGTACGGTGCGGGAGGCGTGAGAGTCGCAGACTTCGGTTTCCGGCAGTTTCTTCACCCTTCCATCAGTCTGGCGAGAACTTGGGGGAAGCCGTTACACAACAACAATTGTTTTGTGACGCAGAAACGTCTATGTCAGGTCCCCGTGAATAGGTGAATGATTCGGACGGCCTCTCAGCTAAGTCAACAACTAGGATCTCCTTGGTTGCCCCATTAAATGCCCGTATTAATCTGCCTTGTTTGACAGAGCCGTCAGCCACAGAGATGCCGACTGTGCTCCGCCAACCTTGCGCCCTAGGCCTGAACCTTCACAGTTTCCTGTACTATAACCCAAACCACGATGGTGACGAAGTCCCGTACATTCCAACGACGTTTTTTGGTTCCGGAGCCTAACTAAAACGGCAGGTTATCGAACGTAGTGGTCAGCGCCTCTGGTAGTCCGCGCGCAGGCGGCGAGCTCAGCCTTGAATACTGCGACCTGGTTCCATTTGGTTTCGGCAAATACCACCGCCTCAGTAGACGAGGTGTGAAGGTAGCACTATGCAACCAGTTAGGCCATTGCAAGCCTGCAGTGACGGGTGAACATGCAGTTTCAAAGCAGAGCGTGCAGTAGTTGAGAGCCACAAAGTCCTCTCAAGATGCTGAGAAGGTGCTTCTGCACCTAAATATTGTGGAAGCGTGTGCCGTACGTGTACAACTACTACAGAGCGTGCCCCAGAATCAACAAGGTGGCCTGTTGTACCAAACCGCAATGTTGCCCTTTCAATTTGTGAGCACACCGTGAAACCCCTTCCAAGCATTTACGCGCCTTCACCCGTTTGCTCATGGGGTCGCTTGACCTGTGGTGTTACTGCATCTGCTGTCGGGGGCAGCGCCTGCGGTTGGGACGCTTGCGGTGCAGCGGCGGCGATTTCCCTTCTCGGATCTTGCTGCTCTACCTGGAGGTAAGCATGCGTGGCAGCTGCCAAAGCTTTAGGGGTGGCGTCCATGGCGGTGACCGCCAGGTGCTCAACCCCTGGGAGATCCGCTCCGTCGCAATGAGGAAAATCTGCGAGGAGGCTCGGCAAGTGACAAGCGCGTGCTGCTATTGCAGAAACATTTTGCCACACAGTAGAAAAGCTTTCATACCTATTGCAAGCGCTCATGTGAGCCCAACCCAACGAAATAAACAATCTAGCGAACGCCGTTTCATAACGAGACAATTTCCGTGCGTAAACTCTACTGTTAAACATAGGGGACAGCCTTCGCCGCATCGCAGCCTTCGCCGTGCATTCACCGTGCAGCAGCCCTCCCCCAACTACAGCGCTGCGCAGAACGACGCATGTGACCGACCCGCAGATGTTTCCTTCTCTGCCGCCGTGATGTGCACGTCCATGGCCATAGGAAGATCCTCTTCCGCTCCTGCCGCCGCAATCTGACCACCCAATGCATTATGAATGCTCTTGGGGCCCTCCCCTTGGTGTTCCTTGTCACCATTTTCGTGATACTCTTCGGCCCCACGGACAACACGGTTCCAATGGTTGTGGCAGGTGTCGTCGCTGTGACAGTGTCGGACGCTGTAATGCTGAGTGAGGGCCCCGTGGCTGCAGCCTCGCCAGGACTTGCCAGCGCTCTGCATAGAAGCCCAGTGAGGATGTCAGCGAGCAATGAATCGCCATCTGCAGCGAGGTCAGAAACCAAGCCATCTCAATAACGCCGTCTCCACCTCCGTTGCCTCCAGCGGCATCACTGCTTACCCGCGCATTGCCGCCATTAGTGCCTGCTGCAACGTAGCCCCCTGCATCCACAACGCCCATGCGGGACACCAAGGCACCCTGTGTCGTTGCCGACCTGCTGGAAAGTTTGTATGTACCGGCCGTGAATGAGCTTGCTTTTCACGCAGCAGCCCGCTGCCCTCGGTGGTCAACCCTCTGGGCCTCAGGATGTCGGAGTGGAGGTGGTGTGGGAGAGATCGGAGCCGTATCATAGTAATGTTGATGTCAATGCTCTTGCGGCTGGCAATGGCCAGAGGGACTACGAGGAGATTGTGGTGAGGTGCGTACGGTCCCCCTGTCATGGAGGTGATCGGGAGAGCAGGAAGGAATTGCTTTGCTGCGTGTCCTCTTGTTGGCGCTGCCCCTTCCGTGATTGCTGCTCGGTGACCGTATGCATCTCTTTGCTAAGTCTCTTTTTCAACCACCAGATTCCCGCTTTGCAAGGTGCCCTGCAAATGCACTTCCTGCAACCCCAGTCCGGATAAACATCACCATTTTAAGCTTTTATGATTTGGGTGTGGGTTGCTTTGTAACATGACAGGAGGAATGATACGGATATGTAGCCGCTGAAGCTGCCTCTCGACAGCTCGCTTACTTGGGAAGTCCTTATGAAAGTAGTTCATAGGTAGCCCCTCCTTGTCTTGCATCCGTCGGAACAGGTCAAACTTGAACTCTGTCTCGATGCCATTAAAAGCCGTCTTCCCTGGCGAAACCTAGGAGTGCGATGTATAGCGAAACGCGCTAGACGGAGTGCTATTGTGCAGCGGGGCTTTCCCTGACCTGTCCATGGGGACGAAAGGGAATGGCTCGGGGCGGGCTGCTCTGTGGTTGGCCTCTTTGATATCGAACGCGAGGTTCCAGCTCTACATTCTATTTGGTGCCACGTCCACTAGTGACAATCGGTCATACCGGTCGTGGTGAAAATAGCCCTTCACTGAACGGGCTTATCTAATGCGCGCTGGAAATACGTAGATGTGTGATACCTTTTTCGGCTGTCAACTAAAGGTGCAAACCACAAGGTGCAGTTTGTTTCACCACATCCCAATAAGCCAACACCCACTACGGGCAAGTCGAACCTCCACAACTCTATTACGTCCCTTCCTGTCAACCTTCGTATGCCCCCTTCTTTAAAAACTTGAAAGCTCAGAGAAAACCACAACCGGACAGCTACTGAAGTTGCCCCTTGAATAGCATCTCGTCCTGTTCGCCGGACTGGCCGGGGGACCGCACCCACCAGACGCTCCATCGACTGGGCTTCTGATCATTGGGTGCTTTCACAACGCGAAGGTGTCTGTCCTGTCGCTGCCACCCCACAAAGCGGCAGGCGTCCATATAACGACGGCATCCATATCTAAACCTTGATACCTACCTCACTTCTCCGCTTTGTCCCCCAGACCAATATCGCACACAGTTTTTGTGACTTTCCCTCGATAAATGGCATAGCATGCCGGCCGCTTGGCATAGCCAAAGAGCCCACTGGCTGTCCCCTAAAGCAGTGCTGTGATGTGGACAAATTCAGCGCAGCTTTCCTGTGCTGTGCAGTGTCAGCCTAGGTCGCCAGCCTGTCCAATAGTAACTCATCCATACCGTCGGGAGAGTATATAGGGATCAATCGTCTCCGTGCGGTCACCATATGCCGCGAGGGACGGCTTGGACGACAGCAACCGCCTTACGAACCGCCGTATATCATCCTGCGTCACCGCCTCAAGCATCTCCACGTATGTTCGCCCACTTATCCTGCAAGGTACCGAGAACCGACAAACGGCGAAGAGAGCGAGCAATGGGAGCAACGCCAACAACAGAGGCCTCTGTTTCCAGATTCCGAAACGCATGTGCCGGCAGGTGTTGTTATCCAAGCTGCACTGTGCTAGGATTGGAGTTCCGCAAGCGCGAAATAACAGTATCAGGGCGAATGTCATGCCACGTCGTGAGCTGCTGCCGCTAATTCTTCGGGCCCCAAAAGGCATCTTGCGATGTATCGGGCATCACGTGCAGCAATGCCGCCTCACAGGAGGCAGCATCAAACACAAATACCCAAATAGTATCCATGACTAACAAGGTTCAACATCCGACCGCTCAGCATCAGTCAACCGTCCAATCAACTATGTAAACACCCAGCCATCGTGACTACGTTCTCTCTGCACGTTTTGACGTTATCTTTTGCTAGTACGCTTTGCTTTGCGAATCCCACATAATGACACGGACCGCTATAGGAAGACAAGTTGAAAACCCTATACAAACCGCGCTTGTGGACCCCTCACCTATGGCCATACGTAAGGTACTGCCGCCCAATATCCTCCGCGCTGGTGGCTTTCGACTCAAGCGCATTGCAAATAACAGACACAGCAGATCGTTTAGCGCGCTCCAGTTCCATACGGTTGGTGCCACTGAGGGAACGAAAAGCGAACAGAGGGATCGCAACGAAAAATGAACGTAATGTAACGTACCAGAAACTCAGAAGTCAAAAGCTGTGCTGCACAATAAAACCGGTCAGCTACCGCCGCAACCACGTCTGCTTGGCGTTACACCCCGAACCTCTGGGTTGCACCTACATCTCCCTTAGTCTGGTCCTGGACTTCGTTCCCATTGACTCTTTAATGCTATCATGACTGAAGCAGGAAGCTTACTTTTCAACGGCTTCCAGCTCTGAGCACATGATATTGAGCATCTCAGCTACCCTGTTGGGATCGCTGGCCGCCTGACCCAGGGGAAGAGAGGAAAAGAAACCAGCAGGGACCACATAGGGGACAGGGGCGAAGAAAGATTTACACCAGACGGAGCGAATAGGCCAATGCAACCAACATGCACTTGCATAGGTTATATCCTTCTTCACTATTGTTTTTGTAACCACCCGATATCCTCATGCCCAGTGCCTTGACAACCCTAACCTGATTTATTTCTGCGAGAACCTTTTAGCTTTGGAAACATACAAATATCTTCATAACAAGGACCTTTACCCCTATAATCGCTCCCGCCTATTCCCCTTACCTGTATCCCTACCAACCCGCTCTCATTGAAGGTCGAGTTGAATGAGGCGCACGAGTGTACAAAGCCGTACTTGTTGAGTACACGTGTGTACAGGCGGCTGTGCATGCCCTTGCCGGGCCCGCCTGATGAGAAAGAATTCCCGCCACCTAAAAGGTAGTTGAGAACCGTCATCACTACGGCCCCGTGCACGTCCCGCCAGCCGCCCGAGTATTCAAACGATAGCAGCAGGTTGGACTGCGCGTAGGATCCGGGCAAGTGCACAAAGCCACCTGAGCGGTGGGGGCAACGCAAAAACAGCAGACGCGTTTACGACACGATACCACCACATACAGGGCAATATGGTTCTCGCATAACAGCAAACACAACTCCTTGCCGCCTCAATTCCCACTCTCAGCTCCACTCACCCACGTATTCCGGCTTGGGCTCAGGCAGTGGTGCCAACTTAGGCAACCCCTCCAACATGGGTTTAGCCAGCGTCACAAGCTCTCCATGCTCTACTCCCGCTGCAGCCAAAACCATGTGTGGCGCGATGAAGTGGCGCGCCACGAAGGACCGCATCACGTCTGGCGTGATGCGTGTCATGGAGTCCGGATCCGGAATTAATGGATTGCCGTAAGGGCCTCGGTAAGCTGCGCGTGTGAGGAGCTGTAGCGGCATGGCGTAAGAGTGACATGCAGCAGCAGCAGGGGACCGAGACCAAGTTCATAGTGACAGTAACAATAATACTGATGTTGGTACTCCATATTTCCATAGCGTCCTCTGCAATATCACCGTCTAAGCCCCGGTCCAAATCGGAAATGACCTCCTTCGTGTCCCTTGCTTACTTGATTACCTACGCAAAGAGTTGGAAATGTCCCCCGACGAGCTCTTACCTCCGTCATTAATGTCACGTGGATGTCTTTGCCTCCTAGCAACATCGCCAACCGCAGTTTCTGGTCCTCCACCTCCTGCTCCTCGAAGGCGGGGTTTAGGACGCAATCCAACAGGAGCTCTAGCGCGGCCGGGAAGCCAGTCTTCAGACAGTCGATTGTGTAGGACACCTGCAGTGGTGGCGCCCCGCTGATGATCCCGGTCCCGGTTCCAAATCTGGTCTGGTCCTGAGAGTGTTTCAAGCCAGGTCCTCCTACCTGTTCCCTGGAGGCGTTCGCCACAATGGTGTTACCAAACTTCTCAACCTGCAGCAGATGGAGCGAAGGTAAGCCAAAATAATCAGTGCTAATCATCTGCATTCACGATTTACAATGAAAGAAATGCAAAACCCGCTAGCATATCATGGTTATGTCATAAGGCAAAGATGTAACGTTGGTATGAACATGCATGCTACTGACGGTGCGGTCCACCACCCCGCTTGAAGCACACGGGACCACAAGGTAAGAAAACTAATCCGCCAGATGCGAGCGAGATGTGTAATCTTCATAACTTATCCCTTCACCTCTTTCATAATCCGTAGGGTGGGTCGATGCGTAGTGGACTTAAATCCCAAGCATTCTAGCAACGCACTGCATCCTGTGTAGGAAACAAACATAGCGTGAGCAAGCGGCAATAAACACCCAAGGTAGCGTGGGCCACTGGTGCGGGTCCGCTGCAATCTCCGGCATTAATGCCACCCCTGCCACGGACCCAGCTGTCTGCTTCCCTCTACGAGAGGCGCCTTAGCTCAGTTGATAGGTATCGCCTCACCTCCAATTACTACCTCTCAGGTCCCATTCAAATCCTAAGGGGTAATACCCACTTCTTTACAAGATGTCCCTGGTAGTTCGAATTCCCGTACGACCATAACCGGCGGACCTGAGTTATGAGGTGTCTCATAGATGCTGCCAGAGTTAATATACACTCCTAGACTTGCCGTTGGACCCTGCAATTTCGTTCGCGGAAAGTCAAACTAGTTAGCAGACTTAGCAACATTGTTGGCATCAACTCCGACTCACGGGCGACGCCTCGCTGATTATACGCACGCCATTATTGAGCACGGTGATTTGGGTCGGAGGCGGTGCTAAGGGCGTCAAACCAGGGGGCTCGGCCCGGATGCCTGGTAATGGCTGTGACAGCGGCGTTGTTATGCGCTTGCCGCCATTTGTGAGCCAGCCCAGGAAATCGTGTGAGACTCTAGATACATCAGAACTTAATCCTCCAACAATTGAGTCGCCAGCTGTGAGCGCAGCGCATGTTTTGATACATCTGTGGCCACCCGAGGGTATTCCACCGCTCAGCAACCTACGCAGCCCCACGCTGCAGATTGCTTTCCCGGAAATTGATTCTAGTACAGGAAAATACATAGCTTGCTGTACCCTCAACGGCGGTGGTTCGAGGTTGTCGGCGATATCGGTACGCCCAAATTTATACTGCAAGCCGCATTTTCCTCAAAAGCGCTTTTATGCAAGTCGTGATGCTGTGATAGTCAGGTTAATTGATTGATTTACAAACTCGTTAGGGCTCGTAAGGCCCGGACGAGCCATGAGGCTCAAGGGACCGCAAACTTGAACAGAAGACGTTGATGAAAGATGATTACAAAGTAAGGTGCTAAAAGGTTCAATCAAGCAATCATGACTTAAGGATGACTTGTGATAGACTTTGTCATGAACTCGTAAGGCCCATACGAGCCAGGAGGCTCCAAGGACCGCGAGAACTCGAGAACAAAAAAAAAAAGATTAAGTAAAGAATTTGAAAGACCAAAGAAGAAAACCGAGAAACAAGAAAAGACGTTCATGTAAAAAATCGTCAAATAGCGGTGTCATTTCTGCTTCTCCTGATTTCGTACATATCGTACAACGCAAGCAAGCAAGCAAGCCAGCAAGCGCTGATTTGTACTCATGACAGCAAGCATATTGCCTTCGGACATCGAGCCGCTCCATGTTTCCTTCGTATGCTATGGTACGCCGGACATTCCATCAACACATTATTTTCATACTCGACTTCGCCAGAGCCACAGACAAGACATTTACGATCCGAGCATTCCCTACTGTTTGGGTGATTAACCTCGGTAGCCCAACAGCACAGCCTAACCTGTCTGCGGTCAGACACGTATGCTTCGATGGGATGTACTCCTTCAGGTGGCACGGTTCAGTAATCCATTGTTACCGGCACATATTCACCCCTGGTTGACAATAATCCGATACAAAATCACGCGATTTCACTTGAATATTTTGACTCGTCCAATTAACCCTAAACCGAGTTTTCAAATCCTCCGTAATCTCTGAGACCGCTAGCCTACTCTAGAGTGCTCACACGCTCCTCAACGTCTGACGAAGGACAAATACTGTGCAAATCTAACCCTAATGCTGAAGAACCCGTATCACCTTAGACCCCCATGACTCTACTACACAGTTCGAGCCAAGACGCCATGACTCTCCTCTCCTCTCGAAAGGCGCTATGGTAGATAGTGCCTTTCAAGGCAACTAGCTTGTTCCAAAAGTCAAAAACTAGTTTGGCCAAGAAAACGTGCAGTGGGTCCTGGTTTAGCTCACTAAACAGAAGAGTATTGGTCACCATTTTGACGCGCGCAACAATGCAAAGAAAATATTGCTGAAGCCTGACCATACGATCACACATGGAGCGCTCAAAATAGCACTCTTGGCCTTACAAAATGCCCGGCTCAATGACCTGAAGAAATCGGTCTGGGCTCCATATCTGTGCCCCATAAGATGAAATATACCTCATTTGCGTATTAAAACACTTAAGCTCAATGTATGGGTAAAGCAACCCTTGACAATGAAGTTTATTGGTAAGAGAGAACATAACCCGCTGTCCAGCTGTCCTAAACAGTTCATCAGTACAAGAGCCAAAAGCCGTATCCCCCCATAGTGAATACCAAGATAGTGCGCATAACCCTAGTTAATAGGCGTGCTAATTGGAACGCCAGTTTCCTGAGTGTCCATACGGAAAGAAAGGAAATGGGTCAGATAAGCCATCAACTGACGTACATGTGGGTTGGGACGAACGTCCAAAACTTGTGTCTTTTTCACGTTGACCACGCCTACCAAAAGCGGCACACCATTTGCTCAGCAGTTCTAATAACCTCTCCATGCGAGCCCTAAGCTCAGCAAAAAGGGTAAGGTCATCAGCGTAAAGCAGTTAAGGTCTGCGTTGACCACCCGTCGTTGGGCAATACCCAGCATACATGTACTCAGGACATCCCTTATCTACAAAATGTGTACCTACAAAATCAGCAAAACCCTCGCCCCAAACACCATAGAGCTGAGAGGGCAGCCCTGCTTAACTCCTTGCTTGGAAATGAACGATTCACCCACCATCCCACCCACTCGCTGTAACAGCCTACCAGGCGACTTAGGAGATGAACGACTAGAACTCAAAATGGAGGTGTTGATAAACACCGGGGTCTTCCCTTGGGATAAATAGTCGCTGGCAATACGATAAGGCACAGATTGTAGGAATGTTGTACTCTCAGATAAGCTCCAACAATAGAGGATTCCTCTAGATGATTATCAATGGAGATATACGGCCGTATACGGACATCAGTGTACGGGATATTACAGCCGTAACCATGTACTGTATGTACGTACTGATGTATGGGATGAAATATGTACTGTTGTACGGTAAGCGCCTTCATGATATCATGCCAGCATTGAAGTAATAATATAGCAAACATTATTACTGAACAATTCATGCCATTATAATGCTCATTAACTATGTATGCCGGCTCGATCCGAACATTCATTGGTGCATCAATGATACAGCTGGCAATTCAAGACAAAGGATACCGATTGCATGGATTACGCAATGCATAACTAGCTAAATATATACACAATTATTAATTGGTAGTGATACGTTGATTATATTTCCTTACCATCTTGTCTGGTCGCATCTACCAATGCATCGACGATAATGGAATCGTAATACAACACCCAAGAGTCATGCTCGCTAGGATAACCGGTCCATTGAACGAAGTATTCATGCACTGTGCTCCTGCGTTGTGCCTACCCACCAGATGAGTGGAATAGTCCAGAACGTGTTCCACTCAAACCCAGTGATCCCTGCAGTCGATGCTGCACGGTGCAGTGAGGACGCTGCATACGGGAGGGGGGGGGATAAAAATTGCATTACGGTTCGATTATCACCAATGCGTGGGTCAATGCTACTCTGTAAGGCAAAAAGCGAACGTAATAAATGCATTTCTAATAATAGATATATTTCCATATATTTGATTAGTTATGGACCGTGAAATCTACGCATTGCAACTCTTCGCCTCGCAAGCGAGCTGCATCACTAATGTGCCCACCAAGCGAACATTGGACTCGGCTGGAGGAACGAGGGCATAAGGCATAATAATGGCATGATCTGTCAAGTAATAGTAGTTGTTATATAATTACTTCATTGCTGGCATGAGTAGTGTGCGAGTGTGAGAAGTGCGGAAGTCGGAGTGGTTGATCGGCAACTGAATATCGATATTCGGTCCCTTGCATCATATGAATGCGGTATACGTTATTGATATATCTTCGGCCCAAGTCAAGCCTGAGCTTCACCATCAGCCGTATGATGATAGCCTGTCATCGGTTCTGACGGCCGAACATCTATGATTGTAAGTTGACATCATCCTTGTTCATAAGTCTTCCACTGTTCTTGAATATAACCCCCAGATGCTTGGTTGTTCTCAGCACCCTTGGTACTAGCACTTCATCTATAGAAACGCAGGTTAAGTGTACGATCAACAAGGAGAGATACAACACCTGAGTATGTGTCCCGATGCAACCCTACCTTCTTGTCTGGAATGCAACGGGTCTTGAGGTTTACTCCAGGTACGGCTCTTTTCCGTAACCTTAATGTGGCAGGTGAGGCTGTTCAGCTACTCTGTTGACGTGCTGCCCCCATGCCTGTTCAGGAGGGCTTACATGAGACTTAACCCTGTATTTCAGCCCTCTGCCCTGATAGGTGCTGGTGTACCTTTGATCATCGTAAGTTTGGCTGTTCGTACGTTCACTGCCCTAGCTGGCTCTGGAGCCAGTGATGACTTCATTTCGGCATCAGTGGTATTGCAGCTCAGCCTGAAGCCCATGCTCCTGGTCTCAAGTTTCTATTGCTGATGGAGGTAAGCAAGCTATCTTGGGGCAGGTTAATCTCCATCTATCTGCAGGGCCTTTATGGTTAAATGTCCAACCATATGTGTTGCCTAAGCTCACTGATGCTGCCACATATATCCTGGGGTCATCCACCCTAGCACAGTATGGGCCTGCCCTTTACTATGAGTCTTAAGTCTTTGTGCCTGCACAAGGGGACTCTAGTATGCAAGGTATCCTTTACTACTGCCAGAGAGCCATCAGAGCAGACTACACCTGCACCTTGCTTCAATTATGCAGCCACTGCTATCTGCCAACATACTGAACCCGTAGCTGTTGGCCGAAAAGCAGCAGTTCGCATGATTCACAAGGGGGCCCATGCTTTACTAGTGCGGCCCAAGTTGCACCTGAATGCAACTTCTATCCTATCTGATACCACTGACCTTGAGCTTTAGGCGCTGTTACAGGAATGTGCAGATGTATTCAAGGAAGTCCCTAGTGTTGTATTACGGTTCGATCGATTCAATTATCGTCAATGCGTCAGTGGATGCGACCCAACAAGATAATAAGCGAACATAATTAATGCATATATATATACACATATATATCTAGTTATGAATTGCGGAATACATGCAATCAGGATTCTTTGTATATCATTTCCAGCTGTTTCATTAATGCATCAACTAATGAATGTTCGGATCGAGGTACGTAGTTCATGAGCATTGAAATGGCATAATAATATTTCTTATTTTGTTACAACAGTGCTGGAATGATCGACACATAAGTGTGAGAAGTGCGACTTTGATGGTGACGGCCACAGTGCTTAAGCTACAACAAAATATTGATATGTTGATATTATATTACATATATAAATATTGATGTTCGGCCATTCACATTGCATAAATGCTGGGAAGGCTTGATAATGATAAATATACTGCATGCAAATATCGGTGATACCTCTGCTAGGGCTTATCACATTTGAGGATCGAGAATCTGGCGTGATATGTACCGCGTATTGGTATCACGAGTATGATATATGCGAGGATGGCCAAGTAGCATAAGCTTTTACCAAGCTCTAATCGGACACTCTGCAATATTATCATATTGAAGTATATTACGTTACGTTTGGCCTGAGCCTAGCCTGAGCATTAATTGCCGGTTAGATGATGATCGCCGGGCATCGGTTCTGATAGCCGAATGCACCACATCACATCTTTTGGACTGTAAGTTGTAACCCTTTCACTCTGAAGTTTTCCAATGCCCCTGAGATTGTGTCCGAATGCTTTGGTCTGTTTTGTGAGCAATCGACACTTGGCACACATTAGACATGCAGGTAAGTGCATGAGCACTAAAAAGGGATACAACAACTTTGGTAGCGAGACAGGTTCATTCACGGACTGTCTTACCCTGATCTCCCTGTAAGTAGGTCCCTACTATGGCTAACATTGGCAACAATCAGCCAAGTCTGTTCGATACATTTGGGTACATTTGATCTGGGGTGTGTCATTATGATTGCCGCCATTTCTGGTTTGTAATTGCTTTGCCGATTGTGTAGCTTTGTCGTGTCGCTTGCATGAGCTTGTGCTCTGAGCCGCAGGTGAATCGGATTGTTCCTCACTAACTGCTGCGGCTGCTGGTCTGAACCTGAGTCCGGATCAGTTTAAGGCCTTGATCACACAAACGAAGGAAATCAGGGAATGCTTGAACAGATACCTGCTGTATCTGTCTGGAGTGCTTTCTATCGGTAGGATTGAAGCCAATTGCCTTGTGCTCGACCTATACTTGTGTGGGTTGTCTCATAGCACACAAGTTGTGAGGTCCTCATTGTCTACCCATGGCATCTGGGAGCAGTGAGATGGGATTGGTTGGCAGGGCTAGCCAAGCTGACTTGGCTACCATTTCTAGAATATCTTGGAAGGGCCCTGACGAGACTGTCAATCGTGGTGTCCAAGATCCCGTTGTCCTGCCAGTCCCGCAGACTCCTGCCCATCCGTTTGTTTCACTCTCGGCAGCCACAGAGGTTCCCGATCGACGTGAGGAACAAAGGGGTATGCTGAAGGCACTTGTCAATACCGGTGCCAGTGACGACTTCATCTCCACTGCAGGGGTTGAACCCACAGTCATCAGAATGTTCACAGGTTACTCTTGCGGATGGGGGTAAGCATCCCATTGTGGGAAGGGTCGCCCTTCACCTCGCAATAGGTCCTCTGCGTGTTGTGACCCGACCTTATGTGTTGCAACAGCTCACAAATGCTGCAACATATATACTGGGGTCGTCGACATTATGGCAATACTTGACATGGAGTCTGGAACTCTTCGCATGTGCAAGGGGACTCTGTCGTGTAAGGTACCCTTTATGTCCTTTGTCAGTGTTGCACCAGAAGGGGGTAGGTCAGAGGCGGAGCCTGTGGTTAACTTTGCTGTGGCCACGATGGGCAACCAAACTGAACCCAATCCAGTCGGGCACAAGGAAGCTCTTCGAATGATTTGTAATAGTACTCATGTCCGCCTCTCGAGGCCATTCCCTAAGGATCCGAGCTAGCGACCACAAAGTCGCCAGTTCGGATCTGGGTCGGGGCAAAATGGCGTATGGGGAATGCAGCTTGGATTGCCCGAATCTACGGAGTTGGGTCCGAGTCCACAGAGGGTTAGTCCAAGTGCGCATCTGAGACCCGTAACTGGGCTGATGGTGCGGGACACCCACCTAAATGCCCGTAGGTCCTAAGGGGCTGGCACATGGATAGGGGCCGTAGAGAGTAGGAAACTCTGCGTAACCAAAATACAGGTGATTTCTAGCGGCCTCAGATGAAGACGCTGAGGTATGCGTGCCCACTCGGTTAAAATCCCGGAGATTCCCATAATACACGCCAGCCCGCAAGGGCGGAGTAACCATAATAATAAGAATAAGGGTATAATATGGACTGCCTGTGAGGCCTCGGTTGCATTTGAATGCAACCACCACTGGAACCTCTGTGGATTTTTAGGTCAAAGCTTTGTTGCAAGGGTGCGCAGACGTTTATTGTGACATACCTGGGCTTCCACCTATGCGTCCTGTTCATCATACCATACTACTTGTGCCTGGACCACAACCTGTTTCACGGCCTATGTACAGGTTAAGTCCACTGAAGTTGGATGAGGTGAAGCACCAGGTGACGGACTTGCTCACAAAGGATATGATTCACCCTAGCACGTTCCCTTACTCTGTGCCGATTTTGTTTGTCAGTACGAAGGATGGGACTTTGCGCATGCGCATGGATTACCGGGGTTTGAATGCGACCACGATTAAAAATTGCTACCCTTTGCCGCACGAACCAAGCTAGGTACTGCATCCATCTAGCTTGTCATCGGTTCAACGTGGGGACGCTTTGCAAAACCGTCAGGGGTTTATGGTCAGTCTTCAGCGTGAATGGCCGGCCCTCTAGGTAACAACGCCATTCCTTCAAAGGATGCAAGACCGCCAACAACTCCAGTTCCCCGGTAGTATAATGGGTTTCCTCACCTGAAAACTTCTCACTCGTAAATGTGATCGGTCGCCCCTCCTGTAACAGTACACACCACAAAGCGTCAGACATCACTTTGACACGGAAGGGTAACGAGTAATCAGGGAATGCAAGGATAACGTCGTCGGCAACGACACATGTAAGCTCTTCAAATGCCCGCTGACACTCTGATGTCCAGGACTCCCTTGCGAGTCAAATTCGTAAGCTGGGCAAGGATAGAGTATTGCTTAATGAATTTACGGAAATAATTGGTCAGGCCGAGGAACTTTCACAATTCCTGTAGGTTCTGAGGCGCGATCCATTTACGAACCAGAGGACAGCAGCAAGCATGAGGCCAGCCGATGGATGATGAACGAGGTGGTTTGGGCTCTGGCGGGACCCACGGCTCCTCCGCCTCCATCCCTTTCCGAAAGGATGGGGCAGCTGCTGGTGGTTTTGCACGAATACTGTCTTGCTTTTCTGGGGTCATCCTCTCGCTCGCGAGTTTCACGATGTTGCCGTTGTGTGCTGCATTCTAACAGAGTTGGATACGATCTTGCAGCTTGCAACTTGCAGTTCATGGCACACTGGGACGGCCTCAAGACGCGACAAAAGGAACGGGTGATGGTGCTGGCTGCAACGGATCGGTGAGAAGTTTCGCCTGCTGAAATGTATTCTTACGAACTGTAGCTTACAGGACGTATGCCTGTCCATCAGTGTATTCTTTGAATGGGTGAAAGAGGATGCGGCAACTCTTGGCCAGGATACGGCATGTTTGTTGCTGTGAGACTGTATAAAATGTTATTAGGATCGAAGTGCGTTTTTTCGTGCCTTTAGACCGTTTTACAAGGTTATGTGAAAATGCTATGTCGATTAGAAGGGTTAACCGTGGACACGAAATGCAGGTTGATTTTCACTGTGTACCGTGATTCACCAGAAGCCAAGGTAAAACACGAAATGCGTTATTGCTCTCCCACTTCGCGGGCCCATGAACCTTGATGATGAAGCCGTCATTCGCAGTATGCCCAGATTAACGATTGACTTGCCGGACGCTTCAAACCGTGTCGAAATTCTTAAGGTGAGCACGGACAGGAGAGCTCGTACCTGGAACTAGGCTCAGGGACTCGGCTGACTGTATCCTGTTGTTGTTCGCCTTGTTCAACGTCAATCTGGAAGAACTGGGAATCAGTGAAAGCCTGTACGTTTCCATTCAAAACTTCCATGCCGTTTTGTGAATTTGCTGGGGCTCCAAGCCGCCACCCGGGGCTCTAAGCCTAGTGCTTTAGGGAAGTAATTTGGGAAGACCACCAGCCTTTGCTGGATTGCACGACCCGCTTCGGGGTTGATATGACGCTTGTTCAAGCACATGCGAATGCTAAGCACTTTGTTGTGCTTTGCCTAGCACATGATCGCGAGTGCACGAACTAAACACGAGTGCCTCAACTGCCCCACCTCCTCAGTCTTACAACCTTCAAGTCACAAATTGCAAGTCCTCTAGCATTGCATGGTAGCTGCTGTAGCTGACAAAATGAATGTACCCTTTTACATGACCTTCGCTGCAGGTGTTGCTTAAGGATGAAAACTTGAACCAATCATTTCCCCTGCAGGAACTAGCAACGTTGAGGGAGGCTACAGCGGCTCCGACCTAAAGAACATGTGTTGCGACTGCGTATCGGCCTATCTGGGAGCTCATCGCCGCGGAGAAGACTGCAGCAGAGACATTCAAGCGGCTGGAGCTTCTGGGGCTGCTAGAGGCAGGAGCTCTAGCTTCATTGTCAATGAAAGCCCAGCTCCACAGCCGACAAGGCAAGAGGTTCACGTGCAGGAGGTGTGGCGGCTGGGGCAGCGGCACATGCAGTGCGCGATCCGAGCCCCACAGTTCACTCCGTGCTGGCAAGGGTCACAACCCGGACGTGGGTGCGGCACCGACAGTGATGCCGCAGGCACCGAAGTTGCGGGCTCTAAACTTGTAAGATTTTGAGGCGGCCATGCAGCAAGTAGGACCCAGCGTGGCGAGCGATCAGGGCTCGTTGATGAATGAGCGGCATCGATGGAATGAGGCCTATGGTGAGGGCGGCAAACGAAAGGTTGATACATGGACATACTTCCTATAGCTTTGCGATCAGCGCCATGCAGGTTCTGGCTGAATTGTCCACCAGTAGGACAGGGTTGCCCGAGCGGTCCCTAAGTTATAAGCTGCCTCTGCGCAACTGAAGAACGCAGATGTCTGCTGCAAAGCTGTACGACAGCTTGCAGAGGTCATCTGCGACTTTTATCGTTAAAGGTTTGCAAGCCGCGGGGTTGTCTTTGCGGGTACGGCGCAATATATTCTCATATTGTCAAAACGCCTTGTCATATTATGGGCATGTGATGATGACTAGCCACAAGCTCTGGCAAGGTGATAACATGGAATGCCAGGAAAAGTAAATTGCCGTACCATGTTTGCCGATTGGCGTGCGTGGCGTGCCTGGATTGTAACGGTTCAGCAGCTAGGCAATTTACTTGAGGCAAACTTGTATCCATTTTAGATTGCGATAAACTTGTATCCATTGCCGTGGAAAGACATGACAGTGCATTTCCTAAACCAGCACACATCAGTTCACCCTTTCACCCAGAACCACGCTGTAAATATGCACACTGATTTGGCGAAGGCTTCTGTCCTGTCCCAAGATTCACATGGATATTATTAGGTGCGTGGCGTCTACTGGGTCACATAAGGTACCTGCAATGTGTAACCCCAAAGCTAGGCAGCTTGTTCGTGTCTGCCGTCCGATGCTGCATTTTTTACAGCGGCAAATATGTTATTGTTGCACTGTTGCGTATTTTATTGTTGAGGCATTTGTGGTGACCTCGCATTTCTCCATGCAATTTCATGCAGATGGATGCAGGGGTCTGGATGGACGGCATGGCGTAGATCCGTGAGGCTATTTGCCAGTTGAAGTCAGTTGTAACACTGAATAGATCAATACATACTCAAAAATCACGGATGAACTCACCGCTCGCGCACTGCAATTGGATAGGATGAACTCTGGTGAAAAACCGCTTAAGGCAGTGTTCTGTGTAGTGTACCTGATGCCAATATCCGTGTATAGGTATCCGTAGACCATAGAACAGAGCGGGGTGCCAAACTATTTCCTAAGCATAGAAACAGCATAGAAACTCTGCCTCGTACGTATGAAATTGCACACTTGGGAGAAACGACAAAGCCGAGACCCGAAGTAAACTTTAGGAAACGGTGGGAACCCATTATAAGAAAAGATATATTATCTGTACCGCCGCATATGCAATGGTGATCACAGCACAGCGCTGGAAAGAAAGCCCAGTAAATCCATGAACGACTGCCAGGAAAATTTGAGCTACAGGACAGATCGCATGCTAACTCTACCTGTAGTAACATAGCTGTATTGGCGTGGCAAAAACGTCAAAATGAACCCTTCCGTACTGAGTACTACATGCAATAATTCGCGCTGCCTCATGGCTACGTCGTCTGCAAACCTACGTATACTGAACTTGTGGCCATGCTCTAGGGCCCCAAAGACTTAGAAGGCTATGAGGAATGCGAGTACTTTTTGGAGACCTTTTCCGTAGCGAGCTTTGGCTGGCCAGGCTGCGTATGTAATTTACTTTGAGAGGACGACAACCTGATAAGTGGACTTGTAGGCTCCCTTAGGTACAGCAGGTGCGACCGTTCGGCCCAGAACTAAGGAGTGCCTGGGCGGGAAATAATGGGCCAGGGCCCCTCGTCGCCTCGTCGACAGTACGAGGAGGCGGGTCGATTTTGTGCTGAGCTGGGAGGTGAGAGATTCACACTTCCTGGCGGACTAGCTGTAGGCTTGCCGGACGGCTTGCTCTAAGCGCGTCTGCTGCTATGGTTTGGATGCAGGCAACATGCAGTCTATTCCAACAGCTGAAAGTGTGCGCGTGGCGCCTCTTCCGGCAGCTACCAGCGTTGGTCCGGCCAACATCGCGACGTCAACGCGACCACCAGCCCTGTCTTTGGAGGCGAGAGAAGCCTTGCTAATGCTAGTTTTTCACATGATGTTTCTGAGGGCGCTTATGGTTATTTGCAGGTCACGCCGGCGTCTTCAACGGCAGCAGCAAACCTTGCTGCACCGTTATCGGCTCCAGCAGCAGCAGCTGCTGCCACAGTGCCAGCGCCAGCAGCAACTCAGCAACCTGGTGTCCCTGCTCAACAGCAGCAGGCGCAGCCAGGACAGCAGCCGCAGCAACGGGGTACTGCACATAAGTCGACAGCGCTTATTCCGGGCTGGTCGCGAGCACTGTCGTCGCAGGCTTTGCAGCTGGAATGCCAGAAGGCACACCAACCGCAACGTACTAGCAATACACGCGATACTTATGCGGTGCTGGAGCTGGAGGTGATGAAATACGTAGCATACTGTGGCGGCATAACTGTAAAGTTCCGTGTGGATGACCTGCATTATGGGCCGATAGAGAATATTACGTGGGGCCTGGCGTCCACACGTGCCTGCCCGGCACTCCAGGCGTCACAGCAGTCTGCCCCGCAAGCGTCGCCTAATACAGTTCACGCCTTAAGTACTTCTGACCCCGGGCCGGCGTCCTACAGTTCTGCAGGCGTGTCAGCGCCTTCAACATCTGTGGGCCCCATTCCTGAGACCTTATCAATGGGTCCTGGCTCTCCGTCAGGCCTACAAATGGTCACTCCAGCCAACATGGCACCTGCTGCTGCTTCTGGCTTGGTTGCCACGCCCTCCTTATCGCCAAATGGGCAGGCAGGATCGCCGGGGGAAACAGCCAGATCCCCTGACAACAGAATGAAACCAAGCCGGCCACAATTGACAGCGGGTATGCCTCAGACAAGCATAACCAAGCTTCCAAGCATAGCTGGCGTGCCAGTTGACAGCGTTTCGCGTAAGCCGTTGTACATGATCAGCTCTGCAAGCACGCATAGAACGGTAGAACCTGGGGATGTGCTGGGCCTGGAGTTGGCGCCCAGGGAGGACAAGCAGCCCGTAATTATGGCCACGCTGAAGCTGAATGAGGCAGTGCTATTGCAGTCCTCCTTGCCATGCAGCATCATCTCGTCCCTTCAAATGTATCCCTTCGTTACGGTGCTGCCGGGTATGTCAGTGTCCCTGCACGAAGCTACAACGCCGAGCCCGCTGTACACCTGGTACAGCCCCATGCCAAATGGCGCGCCAGAAACGCAGCTGTGCGAGCTTGACACTTGCGTCAAGTACAACACGTCCGCCACAACGCCAGTTAACCTCAGTGCTCAGGGCTGCGGGACAAGCGTGGAGTTTCACGGCTCGACAGTTTTCACAAGTGGGCGGCATCGCTGGACGGTGCAGCTCGATAACTACGGGCCGCACCCGACCCATATCTACGTGGGCATAGTGACTTCTTCATTAGATGCCCCTACATCTAATGGGAGCAACATCCTGGCGAACGTCGGTGGCCCGCTTCGGGCCCTGACCACCAGTAACACTGTTGCTGGTACGTCCGGTAGCACTGCAGGCGCGCTGGCGCCGTCCGTCGTGGCAGCTTCTGGCAATGGCATCGCTGTGCCAGTTTCGAGTGGTATTGGCAGCATGCGGATGGTGAGCGCTGGGCCAAATTCAACGTCATTAGCGGCAGGGAGCAGTGCAGAGGCAGGCCTGGCTCAAACGGTAGCAGCAGGCCCGAATGGAGCGGATGCCACTAAGTCCATTCCTCGGCCTCAGGGCAAATGGGGCGCCTGGATGCGTCTCCCAGGTGCGGTTTAAGTTTTGTAAGGCATTCATGCTTTGAATGTTTTCAAGACGCCTGTGTTTGTACGCTACTAGCTAGTATTGTAGCTTGTTTAGCCACATGGGCTTGTTCAGGAGAACCTCGTCCTGGTGTTAATTGACTTGGGTCTAAGCATGCCTTGGTGTCCCGTTCGCAGGCACAAACGCTGCCAATAATGCAAACCCTTCACCCCTGAACGCGCCGCCACCACCGCGCGACGGATTGGCTCACATGGCCGAATCTAGCTCCGCCCACTGTTTTATCACAGTGGACTTGGACTTGAATGCTGGTTACGTGCGATTCTTCCGTAATGGCCACCTGATCGTGTCCGCCTTTACCGGCGTGTCAGCGCCTGTGTCACCGGCAATAGCCTTCGTACAGGCGCCTGGCCTGCACTGCCAGGCTGGCCTGGTTAACCTTACCAAGCTGCGCCAGCTCGATCTGCGCTGGAACAGTGAAAACTGCTCCGGCGACTTGCGGCTCAACGGCCATAGTGTTTCTAAGGTTTCGGAGGTGTACGGGGACTACTCAACCGTTCTGGCGAACCAGGGTGCGTGCTGGGCTTGGTATGGATTGGGCACTTGGGCAACCTATTGAAGCTCTACCGGAAGGAACCTGTCAATCCCCTTGGGTTTTTGCCTTGAGCATCCACTAATTATCAGATCTGATGTCGATGTTATTGTTTGGAGCGTCAAAACGCCTTCGTAAGGCCGTTTCAGGCGCACCTGCCTGTTCCATGCAAAACCTTAAAACAGGTTTCATCTCAGGTGTGCACCTGTGGCTCATTAAGGTTAACAACCTCTCGGAGCCCGATTCAATCTTCATTGGTGTTTGCCGGGGCTGTATGCCTTTGGATCAGGACCCACAGGTATGCTAAGGGGATGCATGGCTACCAATCGGGCTCGCTCACATGCAAGTTTCCATATGTTTTGTGCTTTGCCATGCGGTGTATGCTGTTGTGGGGCTCTGCGTATGTCCCTCTGGCATCATTTGGCCGTGTGTACAGATGCTGCTATTTGCTCAAGTTGTGGGTAATATGCTCTGTCATTGCGAGCCGTGAATGCCTTTGCCTCAAAAGGATCTGCGCGACCGCACGTACTATCTCTCCAATGGCGTTATTCGTGTGGGCGGTCGCCGAGTGGCTACCAACGCAGCGAACTTCCAAAAGGGCGATACCGTGGCCTGCGTTCTGGACGCTGACCAGGTACTGGGTTTACATACAAGCGATGCTGCTTTTGTGGAGAATCCTCACCGTACAGTGTTATAGCTCCGCTAGCGGCATAATTTGCATCGTACCAGTCCTGGATTGTGTATTAGCATCACACAATGTCAACGCTTGCACTTCAGTGTGGCCATTACTAAGAGTTTATAAAATCAAAATTTCCGATCGTGCTTACTCCTCTCCCTGCGCCTATCAGGGAGAAATAATTTTTTTCCGAAATGGCGTCGAGCAGGGCCGCGCACGGGGGATCCGTGGAAGGCTTTACCCCTTCGTTTCGTGCGATAGTGAGGGCGATCAGATTACATTGTTGGGCAGCTACAGCCTGCTGCTCAACCGTATCCCGCGGCACCTCGCAGACATGGAGTGGGACACTCAACACCGGGGTCCCGATATAGAGCTTTCTTCAAATTGCCTTACGGCCACCAAGTCAACCTCTAACGGGCCTTCAACGGTGCGTGGGACGATTCAGTACAGCGGCACTGGCACACACGAGTTCCACGTAATCCTGGATACTTTGGGCCCGGACGGTGTGTGGGCAGGCGTAGCTCCGCCCAACATGGACCCTGCTCGCTGCGTGGGCGATTCGGGTTGCGGTTGGGCGTTGCACTCGGATGGTGACAAACGCTATGATGGGCGAGAGCAGGAGTTCACACAGCCGTTCAAAAATGGCGACGTGCTGACCGTGTCAGTCAGCCTGGCAGCAGGAACCATACGGTTTGCGCGTAACGGAACTCCTTTGGGGACTGCTTTTGAGGGTGTGCGTGGGCCTCTCGTGGCGGCGGTAACGATGGGCAGCGAGGAGAGCAAAGTTACGATTCAGAACAGGCCAACCGTCCTAAATACGGGCGAATATACGGGAGAACTGAGGTAAGGAGCAGCGGCCCATAATGCGCTTTCTGACAATGGGTTATGAAAATAATGGACCTTGGAGCTCTTTGGCTTGTTGATAGCTAAGGGCCGGGGTCGGCCGTGAGACATCGCAGCTGGGAGTTTGAGCAGGCAGTTTGGCCATGTTGCTGTTTACCCGCATTTCGTTTTGATCTGCTTTGCTTTGACGCGCCGCCTACTCCCACGCAAGGTGGGACGAGGCGCGCGCGGGGAAGGATCTCAACGTCATTGATGGCCTAACAGTGACGAAGATGTCCAATGAAGGTGGTGACTACGCAACCGTGCTAGGCACCCTATGCCTTGCGTCAGGGCAACACAGTTGGAATGTGTACATCAACCACGTGGAGGATTCCAACTTATTCATTGGCGTGACTGTGGGCGGCCACGACCTGAACGCGGACCCTCAGGTGTGGCATACACTCCGCGTCCCGCGACTCGGACATCCTATACGTACACTGTAGCTTGAGTGTTGGACATCCCTGTCATTAACTGTCTCTTCCCTCCGTACGCGTCTTGCAGGAGATGAAACACCGGACATACTATTTGTCCAATGGCACAATCCGTGTCGCAGGAAAGCTCATTACTCGATGCGCCGAGCCATACGCTGAGGGAGACCTTATAAGTGTGCAACTCGACATGGATCAGCGCCATATTCTGTTCCTAAAGAACAACATGCTGCAGGGAGCGGGTGATGGCTTGCCGGGTAAGTGTGCGCTGCTTTGGTGCTTCACAACATGTTAGGCATCGAAGAAAATCTCGCGTTGTGGGGTGGGGCGTGCACAGTGATGGAAACCATTCGTGGGCAGATAGTCAAAAACCGTTGCGCGGATACGTCCGTGTATTTTAACGGAAGTAAACATGCATCTGCTGTTGAGGTGGCGTAAGGGTAAGCGTTTCACCGGATTAAGATAGCAGCACCATCTGCACATCTGTCGACAAGGCTCAACCCGGTCGTTCGCACTCTGACCCGTGACAGATGAGGTGTGGCCCTACGTGTCTCTGGACAACATAATGGACTCCATTACCCTGCACTCAAGCTCCATGTTTGTGGACTTGGCGCACAGCCTTCGCTGGAATCCGCAGAAGGCTTCGAAGCACGCGCTGCTGTCCGTGGATGGCCAGTCCTGCACGCTTCGGCCTGTTGTGAGCCCCGCTACGGGTGCCGTGGAAGAAACCAGCGGCCAGGCGACTGTTATGGGCTTGCGGGAATATTGCAAGACGGAGGTTCACAGCTGGATCGTCAGGTGAAAGTAGGGTGCGCACATCAGTTTGGGTCTCTGACATGCTGCAAATTTTGCCATAGCGAACCTACCCTTTTAACAGTAACTGAGGTCCTTCACAGATTACGTGGGAGATCTAGGTTGTAGGGGTGTAGTCTCAACCATGTTCTGTTATCCGGTATCGTGCGTATGAGCGGATCTGCTGATGCGTAAAGCTGTTGCGGACACAGGTTGGAGCAGCAGCTGCCTTGTCAGCATCCGGCCAACTTTCTGGTGGGAGTGGCCCCGCCGACCATGGAGCTCAACCGCTCGCTTGGCGAGGAACACTGTGGCATTGGCCTGGACTATTTTGGGTATTTCTACGTCAATGGCCGCTATTTTCACGTTACGAACCTGTCAAACTGGTCCATGGTGGCTAAGCCGGTCAGGTGGGTCGAGCACAGATTGGGATTTGGCCAGTTTCAGCGATGTTTCGACCTTTTTGAGTGGGATGGCTTTCCATCCGCATCAGAAACCGTGGATTACAGTTTCTGGTACGGGTGCCATCTACTGAGCTTTTTGGCATTTCATTTCGTTGGCTTAGCATCTTAAGCAATAAGGTCCCCTTCGATAACAATTTACGATTTCTGCACCGAAGATTCGCAAGTTTTGACTTCTCACAACGGAGTCTTCCATATGCATTATCCAAACCCCTTGTGACAAACATGCAGGGGCTCAACAGCAAAGCACAAGGGAAAAGCGGCGCCCATCTTCACGTTTGTGGAGGGTAAATGCGAGGTGACCCTCACCTTGGATCTTAAGGTGTGGTTGAACTAACAGTACGTTGAGGGTTCGGGTACAGTGTTTCATATCAACCAACCAAGCCATGCGGAAACCCGTCTTTATGCGTGCCTTGAACAGGAAGGAACGCTCAAGTTTTCACATGCTGGCCGCGCTATCGGCACGATCGCGGGTGTAAAGGGGCCGCTCCACGCGGCGGTCACCATTACCAGCTCACGGCAGTCGGTACGTACATAGGAGGTCATGACGTCTACATACATTTTAGTATGGCTTCCGTCCACGGAGCATCGGTGGTGATCTAGGTGCATAATAGGATTGTAGGTGTATGGCACTTGGCTTAGGGTGATCTCCGGTTAGCGAGCTCTGTCCACTAAATTAATGTGCCAAGAAGTTATGATTAGTAGTAGTTTTAAATGTTATCCAAAGCACGACCGAGTGTTGGAAGGCAAATTGGAACCGCGCTCGGAGTTTTCGGCTCTGGACGGATCAATCATATAATCCGAAGACGTCGCAACACCATTCCCGGTTGACGCGGCTATGTCCGTTATGGCTGCATGGTGAAGCATGCTCCTTTCCGCAGCCACTTGATGATGTCGGGTTTGCTGCTTCCCTTGTGCCAGGCCTCTCTGGCACCAGGCCCCATCGGTAAATCGGAGCATACTAACGAGGAGCTAGTCAACATCCTAAAAGCCAAGGGTTGCGTCGTGCCCCCCCGCCTCGAGGCCGCCATGCTCGTCATCCCACGTGACCTCTTTGTGCCGAAGGACCGACACCGTGAGGCATTCAGGTGCGGCCGTGCTGCTCTTAGTTGCCTACCTTCCAGGCGTCATTCTTTCCGCTTTTGCATTGACGTATGCAGTTGTTCGCAGCTATTGTATTAATTCCCCTTTGACACTGTGAGCATTACTCTTTGCCCATGCAGGGATCAGAAGGTGACAGTGCGGATGTCTGACGGCTCGACCATGACTCTTCCCCCGCCCAGTTTTGTTGCAATGGCACTCGAGAAGCTGGCGCTCAGCCTCGGCAACAGCAGCCCGACGACGTTCCTAGATGTTGGCTGCGGCACGGGCTATGTAACGGCTCTGGTTTCTTGCCTTGTTGGCGAGTGTGGTGGGTCTTAGACAACGAATAAAAACAGTGTGATATGCATTAAACCCGGTGTCGTGGACCAGTCAAAATCCGCCGTTATTGTGCCATAAGGCTATAATTGGCATGGCATTGTCTGCAGGCACCGTACACGGCATCGAGTGTGTATCATCGCGTCTGGAGGCTGCGCGCAGTAATATGAAGCAGCTGCGGGACCGTTTGGCTGTCCTGGATCGCGCACCAGGCTCGAGCATTGCGGTCACCACATTGGGATGCAGTCCAGCCAAGTGGGTGCCATGTGCTTTGCGTGCTCGTGGTCATGCAGTGCAAATGGTCTAGTTTTATTTTTTATGGATGCTCACCCTCAAATGAAATTGGAATTAATGAGATTTGAAACAACATCGGGTTGATTGTTTGTTGCTTGCGTATGGATATTGCAGGTGCGTCTCCGCCATCGAGCTAAGCCTCAGTAATGTCCTTATCCCAGAGTGCACGGACGGCACCACCTACGACGCCATTTACTGTGACGCCAGCCTGAGCGAGGAGGATTTGCCCACCTTCTTGTCGCTCCTTAAGCCTGGCGGCCGCATGGTAGTGGTAATTGAGGAGGAGGCTCTGCTCGTGACCCGGTCGGCGAACCCGCATGACTTTGAGCGTGAGGTCATAACCCATGTAAGGCTTATGACTGCGTCATTAAGCAATGCGGAATGTACTTCTCTGTTGCATGTAAGCCACAGCTGAATGTTCTTTTATGCGTATACTGCGGTGTGGTAGCCTCTCTATAAATATTATTGCGCATGATGTATCAGTGCTATGGTCTGACTACAAAATGTTGACTAAATGCGCAGGTGACGGGCGACTTTGGGGAGTTGGAGGATCCTACGCCGTGGGAGGTGCAGGAAGCGATTAGCCGGATCAAGGAGCGGGAGCGGCGGCGCGGCATTGAGGCAGCACGCGCCGAGATGGCTGCGATTCGCTCGTTTGAGGCGGCTGAGATGCAGCAGCGTGTGAGCGCTGCTATGCAGCGTATCGGTACGTGTTAGATTCCGCATGCGTTCTGGTAGTTTGGGGGAACGATACGAGACAGTTAATGACAATGGCGCTGGCTGTGGATTTTGTTTGCACTTTCCAGCAGACGCTTTTTGACCACGTTTCAAGAACACTCATCCAGTAATGAATACCCTCCTCTTGCCGTGTGAATTGCAAAGCTTCAAGTTTATTGTGGCCTATCTTGACTTATGATACAAGGATATCTTGTCATGGTACAACGTCATCGTAACATCGACTCCTCCCCGTTTGCTGGCTCACCTGGCTTACGTTCCCTTTTTTGCAAAGCAGGTGAGCTTGAGGGTGTGGTTGCACGTAACAACCTCCTTGCACTGAGTGCTGCTGGCGGACAAGCAGCCGCGCCTACAATAAACGGCATTGTCACCTCGTCGTCCAATGCATCCCAGTTTGACAGCCTCACTGGGCTGCCGAACCTGGTGGTGGCAGCACCGATGCCCTCAATGGGGTCAGCTCTTCGGTCTCCTGTCATGGTCAGCTCACCCGTGCGGGTTCATCCGGCGGCAGTACAGCAAGCTCCACGGTCCCCTATGGGTGGCGCCGCAGGGGCGTCGACTATGCGTTTGTCCGGAGTAGACGATGTGCGTATGGTTATGAAAGATAAGAGCCGGCGTGCTGCGGCCGGGATTATCGCAGCTGCAAGCGGAAAGCCGACGCCACGCTGCCGACGCCCTGACGCCAGTGGTGCGAACGCATCCTCCGACAGCAATTGGGACGAGCGGGAACGCGGTGCAGTTAATGTGTTTGCGATGCCTGGTTCACTGCGCTCCAGCCGGTCCAAGTCATCGGCCGCAAGTGGAGCCCCCAACGCTGTAAACAGCCACCAGCATTCTCATGGGCACTCCGTTGCTGATGATGAACATGACCAGGTGGGTGTGATTGATCCAAACAATCGTGTGCTAAAGTTGGATGATACTTTTATACGCATTATAGACACTGTTGGCATAAGCTGAAGATGCATTGAACTGCAGTTGGCTAACGTAGGGGATAATAGCATAACGGTGTTCCTTGAACCACCCTAATATTCCAGCAGGCTACCGACGACTATGATGACGACGACCTGGACGCTGCGACCATTCCCGTTGCAATGGACGTGTGTGGGGGCGTGCACGTTTCCATGCCGCAGACGACGTTTGATGACCTTTTAGATAGCGTGTCCACCGTGCAGTCCTTCACAGTGGAACAAGTGGAGGCGATGATGGTGGGCGGCAGCGCACCTATCATGGTGGAGGGCCGTGAGGTCTTTATGGGTACTTTTAAAGGTGTCAAGGTGCGCTTGTGAATCCAACATTTCCTTTCCGAGATGGGGTTGAAATTTTATCGCTTCTGCTGGAAACATGGCTTAACTCCGTAATGTATATGTTAATACCTACCCACATAATCCTTACCGTCGTAATGAAGCACGGATCGAAATTCTCGCGTCGTTTCACTCTTTCATGGTTGCCCCGACTTGGACAGGTGCGCGTATGGAAGGTCCCTGTTAGCCAATCTGTTTCGTATCTGGAGCTTCGGCGGGCCTATAGTCGCTACTGCATCTCGCACCCCAATATCACCGCGGTGTTGGGCGTTTGCATTCAGCAGGCGACCACTAGTGCGGTCGCGTGGGCGGAGGACGACGCCTTCTCCGGCCCATCCTCAGCCCCGGCGTCCGCTTCGACGTCCCGTGCAGCAACGCCGCAACGCCCGACCCATACCCACAGCGGCGGTCTGCGCAGCCCGTCGTCTCTAAAGCCGAGCTCGCTCCCATCATTGCCGCTTGAGGATGGGAGCAGCGTCAGAGCCCTGGGGGTGAGCGCCCCGCAGTCGGATCGTCAGCTGCAGCAACAACAACAACATCAAGTTCTTTGGGTTGTTGAGGAGGCGTTCGGCGAGGAGTCGCTCCACACGCGGTTGGAGCGCGGCCTGCTCAGCTGGCAGCAGGTGGTGCGCATCGGCTCGGACATATGTAAGGCGCTAGCATTCCTCCAGGACTTAAGGCCAACCGGTGCAGCAGCTGGGGCGGAGCAAGCGTTGATGTCTGGTGCCTGGCAGCGTGACGACGGAGCGGGTGCGGGCCCTTCCTCTCAATTCGGCATTGCAGAACTGAGCGTGCCCAGCTCATCGGCAACAGCAGTGGCAATGGCAGCAGCTGCCCAGCAACAGCAGCCAGGCGTGTTGCTGCTGTCCCCACATGCGCTGCGTTCGCTAGTGTCCCCCGCAAACGTGCAGGTGGATGCTCAACAATGCAAGCTTAGTATGCTTCCGGTGTTATTAAATCAGCTCGAAGCCGCGTTGGGTCCCCTAGGTGATGGCGGTGGCAGTCTACTCGTTGGGTTTGGGGCGAGCTACACTTCAACAGCACCGCTCAGTGGTAGCACTGTTGGTATTCCGCCCACGCCACTACATTGTGACATGGCGTACACGGACCCCGCGGCGCTCTTTTTGGTCCCGGATGCCTCCACGCCCACTAGTTTCTACGCTTTTGGGGTAGTGTTGCTACAGCTGCTCACGGAGCAAGGCCCATTGGGGCTACTTTCCGCGGTGCGGGAGGCGCTCGGGTCAGGTACGCTCCGGAACCTGGTGCCACGGTTACCGGACACGGCCGACATGGCAGTTTGGGCCGAGAGCTTCGCAGCGCTGGCACTTCGGTGCACAGTACCGGGCGGCGTGTCGTCGCTGGAGGCGGAGGTGCTCCCGGCACTGGAAGAGCTAGGGGCGCGCCTGGTATTGCTAGGTTCCGCCGCAACCCTGAGCTGGGAGCAGGTAGAGGAAATGCTCATGCTGCCTCTGCAGCCACGGCCGATGGCGGGCCCAGGCCCTGCTGGCGGTGCATTAGACGCAGTGCACCGTCGGTGGGTACGGCAAGATTTTCGGATGCGACG
The DNA here is from genome assembly GCA_030268105.1 of Volvox africanus. Lineage (NCBI taxonomy): Eukaryota > Viridiplantae > Chlorophyta > Chlorophyceae > Chlamydomonadales > Volvocaceae > Volvox > Volvox africanus. The sequence continues at coordinate 402,242 of BSDZ01000017.1, read as the reverse complement.
AAAGGTGTTCCTTCAGGAGGTCGCGAAACTAGCAGCGGATGGCCCGGTCCACAAGCTTGAGGTGAGCACCGTCCGGGCGTTTAAGCTTCGTTTGGCAGGAGCCAGTTCTAAACCTCGACCGGCCCGTGAGGGTGTGTTATTGTCGAGTCGCAGCATTCTCGTGTCCCGCAGTTGCACCAGGCAACAAGGACTTGGGTCATCAGGGGTTAAAGACGTAAGGACTAGGTTGTATTATGTCGTCTCTGAGCAGGGGCGAAGATTGGAAGGTAAGTTACGAAACCCTTAACGCGATACTCGTTTGGTCTCATTATCTTTAAATGGACCAGGCGCAGGATACTGATGTGTGGCACAAATTCAAATCCGTGCTAGCTAACGCCCTCATGGCCCACCGTCAGATCCGGCGCAATCGCTGCTTCAAGGACTCCGTCGCGATATTTGCTGGGAAGGGTCACGCTGTGTGGCGTCAGCCGCTGAAGGTAACCTTCATCGGGGAAGCTGGTATGGACAGCGGCGGCGTAACACGAGAATGGTTCTCAACCTTATCTTCAGCCATCTCCCGGGGTTCGCCGGAGCTTTTCTATACAGCCGGGCCTCAGCGCAACCAGCTTTATGTCACACCCACGTCGTCATCGCCCGCACACCTTAAGAAGTTCGCCTTCGTGGGGCTGTTCATGGCAAAGGCCATTTTGGAAAGCGCCGCACGCGGAAAGGAGCTGGGTCCTATAACGCTCAACCTGCCTCTATGCGAGCCGTTTTGGAAGCTGTTGCTTGGCAACCCTCTCAGCCTTGTGGACTTGCAACAGCTGGATCCCACGGAGTTCAGGTCACTGATGTCCATCTTATCCATGGACATCGATGGCCTTATCTTCGAGAACTTTGTGTGGTCATTCCAGCACCCAAACGCCGCGGCAGGCAGTGCTACGCAGGTGGCTTCGGCGCTCGCGGTTGCAGGCGGGGGCACCTCGACGCAAGGTGTGTGTTTGATATCTGGATGTTTGCATATTAAGAACGCTTACATCGGAACTTACGTGTTTGGGGGGGGGGACGCCAGCAAGTTGAGTGTTTCGAAGAGACAATGCGATTGTTTGTGGGCAGAACAAGTACTCAGCAATGTCCGAGAAAGGTGACATATTTCAATGGCATACATGTAGTGCTCTTGCCCCTAAGAAGCTTGAGCACGCATGCAAGGTAGTCATGCCATTTATAATACTACCGAAATCCCTATCTTGCCCTGCATGTATTATTCACGCAGCATCTAATTCCGTGCCGGATACGGAGGCATCCACTCCTACAAATGCCAGTTCTATGGCGGCATCCACAGCAGCCGCGGCGGCATCACCCTTTGCATGCTGCGACAACGACGAGATATGCGCCAATGCCATTGCACTCAAGCCCGGTGGAAAACATATCAAGGTTACGAACTCCACCAAACGAGAGTATGTGCTCCTTAAGGCTCACAAGATGCTTGTGGGCGCTGTAGAAGCCCAAATGAGCGCATTGATTGACGCCTTCCATTCACTCATCCCGCGGGATCTGTTGGACAAGTACGCGTTCAGTAGCCTTGAGATGCAGCTGCTAGTGTGTGGCGAGCAGCGGATCGATATCCAAGACTTGAAGCGACACTGCAAGTGAGTGTCACCGTTAATCTGGTGACAGCAGGCGCCCCGTAACCCTATTTGCCTAGAAAGGATCCCTTGAGATGCCGGGTGAAAATTTCTGTGTAGGGTTGGGGGTTTTGGCCTCACCCGTGGCCACTACCTGGCAGTCCCTACCGTCCCCTATATTTCGGGCACCCTCATATTGGTTCAACCATGTTGACTTCTCCAACTTCAGTGAATTTCCCGGGTTCAGGAACTACCACCAGCACCCTGTAAAACCTGCCGAATCAGCGGCGGCCTCAACTTCACCCTTGGTCGACTCGTTATCGCTATGTGTGATCACTATTCGTCGTAGGTTGCTATTTGCGTAGACCCGACGGGGTCCTCACCAATCATTAACATACGGGGCCACCTCCGCCTGCTGACGATGGAGTGATTTTTATACCGTTCAAAGTCGGGATTGATGCTAGATCTTCCAGGGACACGGGGTCATCCTTAAAGATGACGTATGATAGTGAATTCTCAACTTCATCACAGACTGTGCACGTCTTGTGAATTTTGCAGATACGAGGACGGCTACACAGGCAAAGAGGATATCATTTCATGGTTCTGGGAGGTGGCGGAGTCTTTTGACGACGTGCAGCGCCGTCAGCTCTTGCAGTTTTGGTCCGGCTCGGATGGCATGCCAGCAGAGGGGTTCGGTTCCATGGATCCAGCATTCCACATGGTGGCTGTGGAACGCATGTACGACCCTAACGATACAACTGCCCGTCTGCCGGCGGCCCACACTTGTTTCCGGCAGCTGGATCTTCCACGCTACGTGTCCCGCGAGGAGTTGCGCGAGAAAATAGTTTGTGCTATCACTATTGGGCAGGGATACATGGCGCTGTCCTGAGAAGGGCCAGGCGCCATGCGAAGGCGGACCAGGGTACCAATTAGCGTGCGCATACGTTTTGGTCTGGACTAGTGTGCGAGCGTGTATACACTAAAACAGGGTTCGGGGGAGTTAGTAGTACTAGATTAAAGTCATTGTTGCTGCGGACAGGAATCGGTTAACTCCACCGTATTGCTTTTTATCACTTAGGGAGCATTAGGGGCTTAAGATGGTTTTTAGGGTTGGTTTGGACTGTGGCTGCTTTGAGCGTGCAATAGCGTGCACTAGCATTCTTCACGCGGGAAATTCGATGCGTCGGTGGTACATTGAGCTTACACGGTTCATTAGCATATTATTTGTACAAGATTTACGGTCAGAGCTGTAAGTTATATACCGTTATACACCGTACTTTGGTTTAGACATCTCTGTATGAAGCAAAACTTTAACTGTTATCAACGATAAGAAAATCCTTTTATCCATCAAGCAATCCTGATTTTCCATGTCCATCTTGGTACAGAAAAAAAGAACCACTTCCTTTGATGCGCGACGTAGAATATTCATCCCTAAATCTACCGCGACCGAACTGGCACGGGAACAAATAAATTAGGCCGTCTATCACGTCTACTTCTCTCCAGTCACGCTCTTAATGAATGCATCCGCGCTCTTCTTGACGCTCTCACTGCGCAATCAGGACAGGAGGGGGCACATAAGAATACCGGCACAGCCCGAAACAGAACCCCAACCAGGCCAGGCAATGGACCTACCGCTCCGCAGGGTCCGTAAAGTAGCGGTAAAAGAAAAGGGCTGTAACTGCTACGCCGATCAGTTGCAGACCCTTGTTCACCTGTAAGACAGGGACATCCTTGAACGCGCCGTGGTGGACACAACTCACCTTGTATTACCCAATGGGATACACGGGGCTTACCACTGGGATGCGGTCAACGGCATCAATTGTGGCACCAATGGCAATCTGGGCGACGACGACGCCGCTGCATAATGATAAGGAACCCGCGGTTCAACATACCCGATCACATAAGCTCTTCTGCTAATTCACTCCTGGTGAGTACACAAGCCTCTAAAAAAGACCGACATCAGTCTAGTTCTTGAACATAGACCATACTATCAAATTTCAGGCACTCACAGAATAATGGCAATCGCAGCAGGTTTCTCCGAATTGTCTGTGCTATCCCACTTGCCCTGCAAGCGTCCCGATGAGTGTTCGTCAAGTAGTTCAAAACTGCAGAGCCTCGGCGACACACGGCGAGAACCGTGAAAGAGAGGAGAGCTTCATTTTCATCCATATTCCAATACAAAACAGTAAACAAATTGAGTGCTACTTGCACGATCATCCAGGCAAGAACCCCACCTGAACGAACTTCAATGCATCTGATGCCTGGGCTTGCAGCTTCTGCAAAGCTTCGTCCGAAGACGGGCTGGAGGTGCTGCCCTCAGGCTCAGAGCGCACGCGAACGACACCTGTCGACATCCCGATTTGATCGTCAGCAAGATAGCAAGTAAGACATAAAAGTTCCCAAGAGCGTTCATGTACTGCCCAAATCAAGAGGATGCTCACTCACGCTTTAGCACACGAGCTGGAACAGTCGTCCGCCCAACGCCCCTGCTATTAAAAAATACGTTTGCTTAGGATGAGCAAACCATTCGCTACTGCGTAGATATCAATGATGCTGCATCTGTAGTAATATCAGTACTCGCATACCTCCGGAGCGACAAGGCCGAGAAAGCACTCTTAACAGCAAGAGCGGACATCTTTCCTTTCGAGGATACAGGATGCTGCCACTATTTGAGCTTAAGGTATGTAATAGTGCACCAACCGATCAGTGTAATTATGTGAAGCCCAGCTATTTCAAGCTCTCAAGCAACAGTACGAGTGGTTTCTGGAGCCGGAATCTTTGTCTTTTCGTTCGCAACATTGCTTTGCGAAATGCTACAAGTTAACTGTATACTTAAACAAGTCACAAGTGATTTGTTTTTTTATTCTTTTATCGGTAAGTGAAGTTAAGAGTGTCGCCAAGGCGCCATGGACAAGGTGCAGTCTCCAGACTCCAGGTTTAATTTCGTGTTTGGTAAGCTGTGGCTTCAAATAGCTAGGATTGCGTGTTTCGGTCCCTTCTCAGCCTCCGTCACTGTTACAAGTTATCCACTCCATTCCTTGTCATGCAGCTGGTTCAACCTCAACAACGGAAGCTGCAGATAACCTCGATGCCGCACTCTGTCCGGGCATGGTTGCCATGGTGGACGCATTTACTCCTCATTCAGCTTACTCCCCTGGGCTTTGCTTTCACCTGGGTTCCAGGGACCAGGGCACGGGTAGTACGCGCTGCACAGGTGTGACAAACCAGGACGAGGCGAAATGTGATAACGCGGGTGTAAACGTCCCACATGGTCTGTAGGGACTTAACGTCAACGGTCACGGCGCTCCGACGAGCACCCCTGCTCAAGCTGTTCGTAACCTTTTCATATCCTGCATAAGTTATCATTCCAGCTTGCATGTAGCTGATTGACATGCAATCCCGACGTTGCGAGTTTGGGGCCATCAAGCCCTAACCCATATACGTTTGCAATTTAGGTCGAGGTCATGGAGGCGTTGGTCGCAACTACAGAACCACGGAACTGCACCGCCGATTCCTCCCAGGAAATTGCCTTCAGTGGAACAGCATGGTCATACAACCGGGGCCCATTCTCGCTACGTCACCGTCCTTGGGTCACATCGACAGCATATCGGCATTAACCGCCGAGGATAGCAGCGGGAACGCGCTGGACAAGCTTATCAGCCTCCTTCTACTGCCTGATGGTGACAACCCACAGGTGGATGGTAGCAATGCTAGCGCCGAACCTCTATTGTCATCGGTGTCTTTTACAGGAGTGGCGATGAATAACAGCCCCGAGGCCGACAGGGCGCGCACAACTTCCATTTTAGGGAGTAACGCTGTCGCCAATGGCCCCGTGGAAAGCTGTAATTCGTTGGGCAGAGACAGAATGTTTGCGGGGACTCACCCAGATGGGAAGCTCCAGCTGCCTTGGCTACGAGCGAGCGTCGGTGCAGCCTGGGGTCGACAAGTCTGCGGCCAGCCAGTCAGCAGTGCAGACGGAAAAGGGGCGGGAGGGCACTCACCTGGCGTTAGCAGCGGCAAAGAAGACGGTGCCATGCTGGGTAAGAATGCCATATAGACTGCGATGCACAATTGCAACGAACCTAGTGACAACTGTTAACTGCGAACGTGTTGCTGCCTTCTTGAGGTTAGGAAATACAATGGGATGCATGGCGTGCGGTGCTGTTCTAGGGTGCGGCAGGCAGGTTTACGCCGCCTGACCCAAATTAGCTTATTTGCGGTCTCGTGACGTGCTGCTAGCAGGGCGCTGGTGGAGGAGCTATATTCAGCAGGGGCGTGCAGGTAGAATGTTCGCGTGCAGGACCAGGGCACCGAACCTCGATGAGCTCGAACAGCAACACACCGTGATGCGTCGGCGAACGTGAGTATGTCAGTTGCCAAGAGCATTCAGCTGCAAAACCTACATGCAGGCCTTCATGCGCTTGCGGCGGCCCTAGATGAAGTGGAGGCCTCCCTTGACCTGCCGGGCGCGACAGAAGCGGCGGCAGAGGAGGAAAAGGACCACGGGTGGCTGCCAACAGGACTTTTCAGCCAGCGCCAGGCGTACATAACATCGGCTGCATTTGAGGGCCAGCATCAGCAGACACTACGGCGGCTGCGTCGACCGAAACGTGTTGCCAGGCGCGCAGTGGTCCCTTCAGTGGTGTCATCTGGTCAGGAATCGCCGTTGGCTCGCAGTCAGCAGGACCAAAATGTGTCTCTCGCAGGTGGACATTGGGACGGGAATTCATAGGTGCTTGGTGAAAACGAAGCGAGAGTGGCGACGCACGGCGGGCTGCAGCGACAGCCGTCAGGCTGTAGACCCGCAGGCGCCTCGTCATGCTTAGGAGTGAGCCTGCATTGGATATATTGAGAAGCTGTGTTGCGATCTTAGACGCGCGCTTCTTAGTCTTGACCACCTTAAGGATAGAGGACTTGACTGGATGCAAGCAGGGAATGACAGGGTGTCCCATATTGTGACAGGCATTTCCTTTCTTTCGTTTCCTTCTCTGTCTGCTGGTCACGGCTAGCAGGACCTGTACGCATGTTGTACTTAATCGGTTGGATACTGATGCTTGGAAGCTGCAATGTTTGATGGCTATCCAGGTGCCAACGCGGACGACAGCTGGAGGATTATGGTCTCGGCCCCCATGCCCCATAATCCCGAGGTAGTCTCGCTGGGTGCCTCCTACAGGCGCGGTCATTTATTTTTCAGATGTACCACCTTATCAAGGGGATCCCGCACTGTTAACCACTCAACCCATCAGGGTCGGCATTCTTGTGCGTGGGCCGGCCTCGAGCTTTGGCTCCTGCTAACCGCACAATTGGGCGTCAAGTCGGTACAGGAATATATGAGTTTAGTGTATTTGATGCCTGTCATTTTAATGCCATATCATTTCGGCCATCAAGTGCTGAAATTACAATGCGAAGGTTCAAGATCAGCTGCACGCCTTGTACCTCGATGCTTACTCGGGCCATCGGACCGTGTCTCCTTGCGCCGTACGTGCCCCGTGCACAGATTATATATCGAGGGCGTCATTATTAACGACATGCGTTCTCTTGCGTACGGGCCCCCCCTTTGCCTCGGCCCGCCTGACAGGCCTTGGCCACGCTACTCATTTCCGGCCGGTTGATTAACCCGCATACCGCCATGCCGGCACCGCTGCTAGCAGCTGCCGCAAGGGCACAGCAACAGCAGCGTCAGAACCAGCCCAAGAATCGCAGCTGCGGTGGTGAGGACGCAACGTATCAATCACCGTCGGCCCCGCAAAAACAGCAGGATGGTTATTTGGCGGCAGGGGGAAAGGGCCCTGCTGTAGCGTTAGTGCGATGCGCTTCAGAGCATGATATGGCGGCGGCACTGGCCCTGAATGGCCGTCGGCTGTACTCACCATCCATGACACGTAACAAGGCGGACAGCTGGCGGCCGCTGACGGTAAGCGCATGCATTCGATGTTTGTCTTACTGCACTTTGTACACGCTAGGTGACGGATGGGGAAGCATGAAGCGGCTGTTGCCTCCCTAGGCGGCCCTAAGGAGAGGCCGGACATATCATGTCCATGAACACGTGTCGACGCGTCTCTATGAGGTCAACACGTCAGGCTTTTCAGCAGAGGGCGGCATGTGACAATGAGCTAATCGAGAAACATGCTTACGTCCTGAATACTGCAGCCGAACCCGGCTTTCCAAAATGGGCAACTTCTCGCGGCCTGCAATCGTATTTCAGGTGCTGGTCCAGGCCTGGGCCCCGGCAGCATCTGAAGGCGGCCAAACGGGAATGCCGCCCGCGATGGCAGTTCCAGTCTCCATATCATCTTGTTCCCCCCAAGGTTCCCGTATTCGAGACACCGGTCCCCGATTGCGCCGGGTGAGCATCTGGTGCTGATCACGGGTAAATAGCCCGCGGGAAGGTTGCAAGTAGGGCTGGTAAGATGGTTATTAGAGTAATGGAGAGACACTTGGATGGAAGTGCCTAGTGGACAGGACGGACGAACGGGCCTCCAAAGCTTTAAAACGATCACACACGATGTTGCAAGGTTAGGGAAGACAGGGAAGAGACGCGTACGCAAGAAAACAAAAATCACTGAACGACGGGATCACCGGCTTTTGATGTGAAGTTGGGGGGCACGGGGTCTAGATGATCTTTATCATCTGGCCCCTCCTTCTGCTCATCTTTCTGGCTTGGCTTCATATATAACCCAGGGTATCCGCGGGATCCTGTATGGATGTCGACCTCAGGTGGTGCTGACTGGCTTGCCTGGACACATGGACGTTGATGACGTCATCGCGCTTTTTGGTAACGGCCTACTACTGCCCGGGCACTGTCCTACGCCCCAGGTTGGTAACGCGGGGGAGGGGGGGTTGGCTATGATTGTGCAATGCTATAACAGTAAGAGACCCGGTTTTATGCATTTTGAGCCCAAGGAGACCAATAAGCAAAACGTTCCCTAAGTTTTCTGGCTTTCAGTCGTTGTCATGTTATGGAGGGTCTCCGTTTTTCCGACCCTCCCACAAGGAAAGCCACTGGGGGATGACCGTGGAGCCGGGCAATACTAACCCGGCCGCGGTTCACTGCGGGCAGCTCCGTGGGGTGGTAGGCGGCGGACTGCCGGTCGCACATGGCCCAGCAGTGTGTGTCTCCCAGTCCGTTGCGGGCCCAAAGTGTAAATTAGTGGGGGCTTAGTCGGGCCTGGAATGGTCGCGTGGAGCTCGCAATCGACATGCATAGCTCGGGTTGGGACGACTCGTGTCATTATGCTCTCTTGTTTCTGCATGATTTTTTGTGTGGATGTAGGCCGTCATGGGCAAAGCGAACAGAGGCCACAAGCGCTGTGCACCCTAAGCAAATGTGTAGGTCAACCTTAATATCCCGCTTTCACTGAGGTCGCTTGCCATACCGTTCTGTTTTTCAGCCCCGCAAACCTCTGGAAACCATCCCCCTTTTCTCCAGGACCGTCATTTCCTGCTGTTATGTCCGGATGCAGGCGCCCTCAGTGCGGTGAGTATCGTGACACGTAGAAATCGCTCCTGTATGTACCTTGGTAAAAGCACCTCGGAGGCATAGGCGCCCTATCTCAGCTGCGCATATATGGACGAATGCACCATCGCAGGGTTAGGGCCGATTATATTCGAACTCGGGTTCAGGCTCTACATTGCGCTCTTTTATACTCGTGTGGTTGTGAACTGCACCTTCCCCGCTTTCTCCATGGTGTTATACCGCAGCTGATGGAATGGTCCGGCACACGTCTGCCGGATAAGCCGCTTGATGCGCTAAAGCAAATCATTCCACGGGTCAATAGTTGGAGCACCATCCGCGTCGAGGTAAAGTGGAGCAAACACGGGAAGCTTAGTCATTCTTCCTCCCAGGCCCCGGGATGCAGATTTAAACCTATGTATGATATGTATATGCCTGAACCCCCAGGTATGTCACGGCATGTGACGTGCTCATAGCATGACCGGACACGGTGACTCAGAGCACATTTTATTCGTATGAAAATGGATGTAGCCTATACAACTCTACAACCAGTGCCGATGACGCCCACACGGCCTAATGTCCGCATAGCCAACGAGTTCTTGCCTATTAACCCCATTCCTACAGGAAGATGACGGTATCCAGTTGACCGCACTCATGTCGCAACTGATGGTGTCAGCGCGTGTTTGCAATTCAACCGCGGATAATATTGCCGCAACAGCGGCAATTCGCCGGCATCAGCATTACCCTTCCGTTGCGGGTAGGTTTCACCCGGCGGAGCTTGATGAAATGGACGAGATGGCAACAGCAGCGCTGGAGGCGGAGGGAAGGTTGTCAGGAAGCGGCAGTGGCAACCTAACGGCCCGCCAAAGTGTGAAGGAACTGACGTCAGAGGCTGTGTCATCCCGTGAAGGTTTATGTGGCGGAGCAGTGGTTGGCGTTTCGCCATCCTCTCTGGACAAGCCGCGACCGCATGTGGCAGGTGCGGCTGCGCCGGCTGGTCCACGGGCCGGCCATGAGCCCATGAAGGCCATGCCTTCATTGGATCGTAGTTTGGAAGTTCCAACCGGCATGCTGAGCCTTGATTCCGTCCACGATGCGGCAGCAGCAGCGGAGCGCGCTGAAAGCTCCAGAGGTGCGTCTTCAAGCGGCCTGGCGACTCGGCCAGCGCCACGCTTCCGCCGCGCCACGCACAGTGCTAGCAGCCAGTTCAGTACCTCTTCCAGTGCGGCGGGGGCGTACTTCGGCCAGGGCATAAGCGCCGGACACGGTTTCACTGGTGCGACAGCAGCTGCGGCCGTCGCTGCTCGCTGTGCTTGCTGTCCACCACCATCATTTGCTGGCCGTAGCGGAGTCGGAGGCGGCGACGCAGGTCCTACAAGCTGGAGCGGCCAAGCGGCCGTAGAGCTACTGAACAAGTTGCTGGCACTAGGGATTGAGCCGGCAGCTGGCTCTTCACCGCAGGGGGCCGGGCATGACGGTAGCGGCGTTACACGAGAGACAGAGGACCGCATGCCATTCTTCCGTCGCAACCGCAAACGGATGCCGGTGTACCCACTGCCTGATGACGAGGACGAAGCAGAGGAGGAGGGAAGTGGGGAAATGATTGAACAGGAAGCCGACGCGGGGCCTGGAGGCGACTGTAGGTTGAGCCAGGCGGAGCCTGCAAAGGTGGAGCCTGCAGAGACGGCAGCGGCAGACACGGGAAGTGGCGAGGAGGTGTGGCACACGAGCACGACGGACCCGGTCGCAGGAGAAGTCCATGGCCTGCAAGCTGAGGATGTGACTCCAAACGAATTGAGTTAAAGTTCTGGGTCGTAATTGTTCGCTGTTCCATGTCGGAATGGAGCCAGGCAGGCCTCCGGAAGGGCCGGCAAGCAATGAGCAAGTGTAAAGCGGCCTTTTGGTCTCCGGATCAGGTGTGACGCAACCGGCGGGCATGTGCAAACAAGTACATTGTCTTCGGTGACCTGGCTTGTTGGAGTTGGTTCGGGATGGCGCTTGCGCGCGGCCGCTATGAGCACTGGTCCAGTGAGCCTCTTTACCGATGCACTTCGGAAAGGTATGATGTATGATGACAGCATGCTTTTTGTATAGGGGTTAGCAAGCTCAGTGAGCATTACGCCTTCTTAACTTTATAACGCTTCTGTATGAAAATTCGGGGTCGTGTACTCCTGGAGGTGCGTATTTCTACTTGTGTAGATTCCCCCCATGATATGCTGATCCAGCCATCACATGCAACTGACCTGAGATGGGAAAACAGGTGGTCGGGAAGATGGCGACCTTTTTTTCCGCTTTAATCACGGATATATGGACAGAAGCGAGCACTCCCTACTCTTGCGTCTCATGATATAGGTGGGATTAGTTGTAACCGGAGCTGGAAGGGCCGTGAAAGTGATGTGTAGGACAGGTCCGAGATGCCGGTACTTGCCGTGTACTTGCAATTCAGCTCATGCATGAGATGCTGCTTAGTGCACAGCGACAGCGGAGACCTGCACTCCTCAGGCGCAGATGGTGTTCGGTTGCAGCAACGACATTAGGTCCCCTAGGTCCCCAAACGAGTTGACACTTGGTTCAAGCGATGGCCTCCTAAGATGGAGCTGGCCAGCGATAGCATGGCTCCGCACCGCCCTTCGGTTCAGCAAACGTGTGTTTGTGCCAAGCAACCGGAAGTCAAGGCAATTATATTTCATTTAGCGTAACAAAAAATCTTGACATTTGACGCACAATCCTACGCCAGCGTACGGTATTCAGGTGACATGTTGTGCCATCGAGTACTCTGCCATCTCATTCTACCTCCTGTTGTTAAATGTCGTAGTCCACATAGGGGCCCTGTCGTGCAGTGGTGGTGTGGGCAACGGTAACAGCGGCAGCACGGTTTGAGGGAAGGCTACAGACAAACCCAAGACGCACTATTGCATTAATGTTGTATCGGTGAAACACAGCTTCCGGGCACAGCAGCAACCCAACCCAAAATGCTGCAAGTAACGGCCGGGACTAGTACAAAAGTCCGAGTGAGCAGTCCCACCGTGAACGGGGCTCGTTTGGGGTTACGTGGGGAGATACCCCTACTTCCTGTAAAGGTATGAAACTGGAAAGGAGATGCTCTTCATTGAAATTTAAAAGAGGCGTTACTGCCTAAGACCCTACTGGCATACCGGGCGGAAGGCGATCGGTGGCGGTTACACATGCGTACGGCGCGCAGCTTTTCTGGCAGCGTACGTTTCTTGTTAGGAGTTGGACATTCAACCTGGGGTGTTTTATGTTCGAGGTGGCTGCCTGGAAGTTCAGTGCTGTTTATTGTGGCTTTCAGTAAAATTAGTTAAAAATTGCCAGGAGATATGGGCCTTCTCGATCGTCTCAGTGGTCGCAAAGCTAGGGACGAGCCACAAGTTCCCGAATCTGTAGCAGTTCCTGAGCCGGTGCCGTCATTGCCCTCAACGTCTCCACATTCCCACGCGCTGAGGGATGTTAGTCCAAATAGTACACTCCTCGCGTCGGCTGCGCTATCAGCACCTCAAGGAAGGCTATATAATCCTTATGAGGGTTTGGCGGCTCAGGTTGGGACCACGAAGCATGTATTCCGGCTTCCTGATGGCCCCGAGTTTGTGTTCGAGGAGGAAGCGTCGGTGCGGAGAAGAGACTGGACTCAACACCTGCAGTTCTACTGTGGAGGTGGATATTTGGCCGGTGCGTCGCCTGGGATTGATTATGTTTCGGCCGTTTATTGTGTCGGCTGGTTTGCCGCCTGATGGATGGTGTCTGTCTCGCGTACAGGTGGAGTTGTCGGAGTCGCGACAGGACTTTATAAGTTTGCTTTCGATAAACCTGAAATAGTGACAGACACCTTAAAGCTGAAGACAAACCGGCTTCTCAACACGGCAGGTGCGATCGGAGCGAGGGGCTTGTAAAGGTATCTTACGGGCACGATGTGGTCCCTAAGTGGCTTACATGATGGATTTACCGGCTATCAGGACCTTGCCAGTATTTGCACACAGGACCTGCCCTGCGACTAGACTTGTACCAAGCTAACCCAGCATAATATTACCCCGAAGAGTGATGGCAACGCGAAAGCCTCGCACAGCGTGAGCTGCACTGACTTTGCGGTGTGTGTCTCGAACGACTGTCAATACCGGTCTGACACTTATCAGCCCATCCCCAACTCGCTGTCGCGGCAGGCTCGTTCGCCAGGCCGTTTAGCAACAGCTGTGGCATCCTGGGGTTGTACTTCTCGGGCTTCGAAAGTTTGTTTGTTTATCAATTGGAGCCATACGGTTTGCCGGACAACGTCAGCACACTACTCGCAGGTGGATTTTGTATGTCCTTAGCGTTTAGGTTATCGCGGACGAACACTTGAGACTTGCGATCAAATGATATTTTCGCCTTTGTGCTACAGCTGTGCCTCTGTGCTGATGCGGCGGATGCGAACGGAGAGGGAGGGGGCCCATAACCCCGGGGTCAACTGGCATATCATGCGCGGGTTCAGCTAGCCACTCCATGGGGCTAACCAGCGGATATGGTTACGAGTTCTTGATAGCCTTGCTGCTGTCTCCTGTCCTCTCAATGAACATAAAACTGCTTATTCACTCGCATGCTTGTCGTCCGCACGGGTATATGGTTCCCGACCCTAAGTGATCCGCCTTCCTCCTCTCCGCTATGCCAGGCTTCGCAAGCGGGGCGCTGTTCCGTCTCCCCCGAGGCCCACGACAGGCGATGGTAGCTGGTGTTGTTGGCGTGGTGGGGGCCGGTGGAATTACTGCACTTCGAAAGCTCTTCCCTACACTGTAAACGACACCAACCTTACACCGGAGGCATGGACTTGCAATTCCTCTTTTGCGGCAGGGTGAACGCACAGCTAGCTAGATGGGGCAGCAGCAGGTGGAGGAGCGCGAGATGTACATGGCGATCACGGGGAGCAGCTATGCGTTGGGCTGGGTCCGGACTAAGCGGCGGCTGCTCTGTAACGATGGCATGGATGATCAGCGTTGTTTGCCGCAACCTGACAGATGCGCAGCATTGCCTGGAAGTTGCATCAAACCGTCCTCAATGGCGCCAGCGGTGCAGGCTTAGGCCTCAAGGCTGGGCATGAAGCTTAGCCAGGGAATGGAGGGTTTTTAGGAAGACTGGATTGCACGAAGCGGGGAAGTGGGACGGGACGAAAGATTGAGGATTTGGTAGGAGAGATCCCTAAGAGCATGTGTGCCTAGCGGCGGAAGGCGGGACTCCGTCTGTGTCGATGGACGCTGCTCCTGAGCACATCCAGCGCAGTGCCGGTATGTTGGTCAGGGGGTTCGAGAGCTTCAGCCACATAGTGGACGGGTCAATAGAAAGCGCAACGGATGGTGGTCACTTGCCATGCACCGCTGCCCCGTTCCGCGGTGATTCCCGTGGGCATGACATCAGCCTTCAGTTATGGCGATGGCTGGGGTCCGCATTTTGTACACCAGAGGTATAGTGAATATTGGGAAGCGCATCAACAGCGACTTCAGCCGCCTTCACATGCCCTAGCGACACCGCCACCACCTTGCTTACGTGCTACCCCGCTTCCTTTGTTTGCCGTCAATTCGGTTGGAAGAACGCACGAGGTCTGAATAGACATTGGCCCTTTTAGATTTCAGTTCCTGCGTGGGTTGTTGCATTTGCTCCATTATCCTGTTTTTTGTACCTTCGGTATAACAGCGATTGCCTACTGAACGCTGTGTATTGCCGTTTGTTGGGCCGCCTTCGGAAGGCGCTGCGTTGGGGCATGGAGCGGCCACTGCCTGCCACTCAAGGCACTTCTGGTGTACGCATGGATCACGGGCTGGCAAGCTGGGGGCAAACGGCCCAGGACGATAAGTAAATCATATTCAGGCCTGGATCGAGGGTTATGCAATGGGGGTGTGAGGTGGTATGGGTGTGGGGCACATGTCGTGGCGTGAACGTGGGTCACGATAGTGTAGTGACAATGGCGTTATTCTTCGTCTGCAACCACGCAAATTTTGGACGGGATGTTGACGATGCTGCCAAGGGAGGACAGGCCGATCTGACCGATGTGCGGAGCCTTGGTTGCCACATGGATGGCCGCGGAGTCACTGGGGCTGTAATTGAGGAAGACAGGTGACGTCGTTATGGGATGTTCAATTTTAATGTGTGCTATGCTGTCCATGGCTATTAATCACAATTAATTAGAATTTGCGGCCCTGCAGGACTGTTAGGTTTCAGTGCTTCTCATGTCTCCCAGTAGCCTTTTTAAGCGCAGGCCCACGGCTCCTCGATGCTGCAGATGACGCATTGGGCCTCTCAAAAAGAGTTTATCGCGACAGTAAGGGCCGACGGCGGTTGAGAGCGCCAAGTCGTGCTGTTGTCAGCACGCGAGTGGTATCGTAGGAGGACCATCTTACAAACCGTTAAGATTTTGTACCAAATACTAAACAAATGCACATGCGTGCATACTTGCTTGACTACTTTGGTCTACGCGCCACCTTGACTCGCGATGCAGGGCGCGGAGTCTGAAGGTAGACGTGGATTACTCTGCTCAACCCTCTCGTACGAAGTTACCATTCTGGCGCATTCACCTTGTATATGAGATGACTAATAAAACCCTAAGACCCCTAATTGAACAACAGAGAAACTAGCTTAGCTTCCAGGTATCGCCCACATCCCATCAAAACTGCACTTGTGTCGCTATGCCCCAGCCTGTCGGCGACTCCGCTCAACATCAGCTCACAGGGCCCCATTCTGGGCCAAAATTGTGTAGTATTTCTATAATGCACAGTATCATGCACATTAGGCAATACCTAGACGCGCATCACTTGACAATTTGTAAACGGCTGTTCCCAATTGCAGCCCCACATCCCGCCTCGTCGCGGCCAGCGCAGAGGCTAGCACTCCACCATGAGCACGTGTCGGTTCATCAAACACCTTGCGTATGGTAGTACCAGAAAGAGCTCGCCCAATCCTCTCGCGACGAGGGCTCCCAGCCGGGTCCAGTAGCATACGGTATGCCTGGGTGCCAGAAGTGCGAGGAATGACACGGATGTTCATGGATTTCCGAACCTCCAACATGCGGTCCTCAGGTCCACAACCCCTACTACTACTATGGGGCAGCCAGTCACGCCTATGATGCCATCAGTCAAGTCCGTGGCACAAAATGGCCCCAAAAAACAAGCTCCCCAAGCTTGTCCTAATTATAATAGTGCTACCGTTTCCCGTACATCGTCGTCCTCACCTTCCTGTAAAAAGACGCATGCCAGCCCATCAGACGAGAACCCTATAAACAAACCCAACGCCAGCCCAGGGCTCAGTTGCGGCGCAGTGGAACCAGATTGCACCCCGTGGTGATAAACATCCTGCTGGCCAGCCCTGGGACCTCATAGGACCCGCGGCCACCTCTCTCCGTGCACCCTATGGGCATTTATCCGCTCGTCAATATCACAAGGCACGAATGGAGACGCATTATAGGGCACACTACTGTGGGCCGCTCCTGTAACGGTCATATTAATGGTCCAACGGTTAATAAATATCTCCGCGCGCACGAACATCACCGCAAATGAGCAGCCGGGTGGCGTCTGCAAGGGCCCTTGGCGTTCAAGCGCTGGGCGTACGGGGCCCCTGCACGTGCAGGCCCTGCGCAGGCAGCCATCACGGCAGCGCCTTGGCTCGACAAGCGACAATCCAAAAATGGCGCAGCCTCGGCGGTAAAAATAGCTTGAATTCAAGCCGACCGTCGGTTCTCACTTGCGCGGCCTTCTCTCAATGCCTCACCACACGCGCGTTGAGGACTCTGCCTCGGGGCATAGCACGAGTCATTAGCAAAGGCAACGCAGCCGCTTGCCATAATCTTAGATAAGCACCACAATCAAGAACACCGCCGCTTCCAAACGGCTCACGCCCTGGTGAGGGCTTCGCGCTCCAGGGTTGGGCAGCAAAACCTGACGCCGGGCCTAATGTTGGGAGAGGAAAATACATGACGACTAACGAAGTAAACCATCGGCCCCGGTGCACACCCGGTAAGCTGATACTGTCAGACTCGGAAACGTGAGAAAGAATTCCAGATACGTAATCCGGACCACGGCCCAGCATGCCCGCCTGAACATCCCCCACAGGACCACAGCGAACCACCAGTGATCACTTACCTGGAAAGCAGCTAGCGGCGCCACACAGACACCCTAATATCAGCCCCCTCTGTAATGATCCGACATCTCTTCAGTCGAATTGCGGGACAATCCTGTTTTCTTTCCATTCAAGCAGCCGGTCCGAAACGGCCGCTCCCGACAACTCTCAATGGCCAGTACAAAAGCCATCCGAAACCCCTAGTGCCGCTATCATCAAGATTCCGCATGGCAAAGTGCAGCTCCTATCACTTGAAGACCACAACCGCCAACACAGTTTCGTTCCTTGGTCCACCTTCCGCCGCACGGGCGGAATCAGCTTCCGGGGGTCACTGACAAGGCAGCAGTGTGTACAGCATTCCACACACGTAGGTTCTTTTACTCCAGCGCTCCATTCCACCTCACGAGGCAATGCGGACAACACAAGACATTTCACTTTCAGTTCCTTGGTCAGTCTCCCAAAAGCATGTTGAGAGATCTGTTTCTCACAGTCGCTCCACATTTTGCCATCAGCATGCATGTTTAAGCCACAACACTTGCACCCATAACCTCCGGGCCTCTGTCCAATCACGAGGACGGACACTGCGAACCTGGGTCGTTCGTCCTGGACCACGACCTAAATGCCCCCAAGGCCTCAGCAGGACGCTCCTACGTGGCGCCGCCCCACACACAGCAGGGCCACCCACCTGATCGGACGGGTTATCGGATCGCAAGGGCTTGCGACTGCAAGCCGCTGATCCGTTCGTTAGTTGCCTTACCACCCAATCCGGGACGGAAGGATCGCCCCAGGCACTTTGCTATCATTGCCGCCATATCGACACGCTCCTCACTTAGACATTCGGCCTGTGCACATCGAGATGCTGCCAGCATCGTAGCATAAAAAAACATACACAACCTACAAACGAATCTACGGCACCGGACTTCTATTTGCACCGAAGTCGAGCATCACCACACATGGGGCCTGAAGAGCTCCAACGGCTGCAAGGCAACGTTTCAGGACACAAACCGCAAACCAACCTAAGAGCAAAGCAGCAGCAGCAGCAGCAGCAGCAGCGACACTCAGCAACGGACGTTTGACACCGCGTGGCGATGTGTGACCGTGACGGTGTTCATTGATGTGTGGATGTTCGGAAATGCCGCGACTCGTAGGCTCTTAACACAGGCCTCCCTCCACCAATCATAAAGTTAATGGCACCCGAGTGGCCAATCTGGAACAAACCGCATGTTCCATGATTGGGTCTGGAGGAAATGACCGGCAGCTGGATTAGCAGGATGCTTCTGAACTCATGGTTCCTACGGAACGAACGAGTCCACAACAAGTGGCGCCACTTCGTCTCTTCTTTGCGACATCTGAACCTTGGTGGCGCATGCAGTCCGCAGTCGCAGGTAGTTTACATGGTTACAGCCTGTTGCATTCCTTTTGGTTTTCACGCTCTAGCCCCTCAGTGTTCTGTTTTTTCCATCCAAAAAGCTCATGAGAGTTCTTGAGAAAGAAAGAAACGAATATTGATTCATTCGTTATTTTGATCGCAGCCTGTGTCGCAGCCGGTGACGACGACCTGCTGCCAGCTGCTGGATGCCGAGACCTAACGCAGATGACTGTACGCCGATGAGATCCCGGCGCAGGCAACAGCAATAGAACTGGTCAATGTGCCTTCACAGGGATAGGGCGGGCTGGGTGGATTGGACGGCACTGCCCCCAGGGCCAAGCCCAAGCCGAGGCTGATACAGCCGCTAGATATGGCCGATGATGGACCGGCCCCAGCCAGCCTGCCCGGGCTCGCGGTCTCGGCTGCACCATTCCCATCGCTGCCTCTGCTGATTCCGTTGACGCCACCATCACCGCTAATGGGTCCCAAGAGACCCACTGATATTGACATAGTGTTTGCGCTCGTGCACCTCCGAAACCCAAATGACTGCACCAAAGGACTCGAGCTATCCACACCAGATTCGGACCCAAGTGACGGCGCGGGTCCGAGAGAAGGCTCGCCGCCGCCATCAGAGAGGTCGGGTGCAACCGCGCACCACGTTTCCTTCCGGTCGGCGCCACTGACTGCTGCGAATGGTGATGCGCCACCACCTACCGGCCGCCGCTGCTGCATCTGCATGGGCGCAGTGCCAACGCCTCCAGCAACGCCTGCCGTTGTCAAAGCGGCCATGCCCCCGGCCAACGACACGCGTGGAGTGACACTGGCACTGCTTCGGGCGGATCCGGATCCGGATCCGAGCCCGGCGCTAAAGACGGTTACACGGTCGCTGCTGCCGCCAGCTGCCCCCGGGACAAGCAGCTTGGACTGTTTGGGCTGCCACTTGGAAATCATGGCGGAGGACTCCCTCCAGGGAGGGATGACCATGCCCTTGGACCGCAGCGCTAGAGCCATCTCGTCGCACAGAACCTGCACCGGACAGCGTTGCAGCGTTACCATCTTCTCCTCGCAGTAATTCCCATTCAGCTTTTGAACCAATTGCACACTGTTTTTCTATTCCTGTTAGCTGGACAAGTGAAAGAATGCACCGGTCGCTTACGCAAGCAAGAAATGCGAGCTGCGCCCAGAGCTCGCAAAACAGCGGCCCAGAAGTTTATTAAGCATCAGAGGAGTAATTACCTCGACAACCAGTGGCAGCCGCTCCTCCGCACCCACGTACACGCGCGGAAGGGCCGAAACCAGAGCCTCATACCGTGATGTCGGCATCGCCACCTCGAATTGCTCCCGCAATTCGGGATCCACAATAATGACACCGGGGTGGTACGGCGGCGGCTTAGCACTCGAGCTGCCGCTACCGCGTTGCCTAAGAGTGGACGACCCCGAGCTCTGGGCCAACGACGCTGCTGCAACTGCTGCGGCAGCCGGCGACGGTGGCCCCGACGGCACGACGCCAGGCGCCAATGGGCACGATACCGACAGGAAGGTGTGGCGCAGATTGCGCAGACATTCACCCCCCGAGCCGCCTCCAAGGGCGTGCGTGACAGCAACATCGTACCCACGGGCCCTTAGGCTGTCTGCCAGGTACGACAGCAGGTCTGACTCGCCGCCACTGGCTCCAACACCACCGTCGACCGTTGACCGTGCGACTCCGCAACCACTGGTAAGGGAATTAGAAGCCTCCGCCATCAGCTCAGCTACCGCCTCGGCTACCGCCTGCTCTGCTGCCAGCGCCGGCTGCACGAGCGTGCGCAACAGAGCACACAGCTGCGCAATGAAGACAGCGTCGCTGCCACTTGCAGCCGCGGCGGCTGAGCCAACCGTGCCGTCCCACGTAACCGGTCGCTCAACACCGCTGCCACCCGTCACGGGGGAGCCGGGAGCGCCACTCCCCCGTCGTGCCGAGCGCTTCACATTGCCCGCCAATACAGACGCCAGCTCACGGAGCCCGTGCTGCGAGGCGGCAGTGCCACGCAGTCCGACGCGGCGCAGCACTGAGCAACCACGCACTGCAGCGGCCAACGCCGCCACACCCACATCCGTCAGGTCCAGATTACCTGCGAGCGTAAGACTGGCCAACTGCGGCATGTCCGCCAGGCAAGACGCCAGCGCCGCTGCGCCGCCATCACCGATGTTGTTGTACGATAGGTCCAGGACGAGCAGGTCGCGGCATCTGTGGAGTCCACTGCAGAGAGCTGATACGCCTGCGTGGGAGCAGCCAAATGCAAAACATGGGGGAAGTGCCTATTCCTGGGAGTCGCAGAATCACTGTGCGCCGGTCACCCTTCCAAGTGGCGGCAACCCCTTTCCAACGGAGACACAATGACCCACCTGAAGATGGCAGTTCGCAGATTAGCCGTGCTCACCTTCGCACGTGATGCCGCAGTAGGAGAGCGTAATCGACTTGATGCCGGAGGAGACCGTAAGACAGCTTGCGATTGCTCGGCAGGCTGCATGACCAAGAGAGCGTTTACACAGGAATACGTGGCGCTCGGTGCTGGAATCCTGAAGTAGTTGCTGGAGATAACGGTCAACCGCCGGCACACCAGACGGATCCAGCGACGCCGCCACGGAAGCCCGTAACTGGCAGGATGGCAGCGGCGCTACTGGCAGCACGGGCGCGTAGGAGCCATCCATGCCCGGGTCGCGGGGATTGGCACCGTTGTAGAAGGGGCCGCGGGGTGCCTGCAGTGATTTTGGTATGAGAGCGATACAGCCGTGGCGGCATTTGCAAAGGCCCAAGCCATTCTCCGCGTGCAAAGCTGATTCATGATCACTCCCTTCAAAGCCACCATGCACCTCCAACAACAAGGCCAGCACAGTAACGCGCCACCGTCACGACAACGTCACTTCACGTGCGCCAGCACCGGTACTCACCGTCACATAATCAGGCGAGGGCAATGCTCGGGCGTATGGTTCGAACGGCTGATCCAGCCGCAGTAGCGCTTGGACCGCTGCGCTGACGACATCTGGACCCCCTCCCCCGGCCAAGCTCTCACCAGCGCCCGTAGTAGCGGCGGCTGCTGTGGAGGTGGTTGGTGTGTCTCCCTCCTGATCTGCCGTCTCCATGGCGATATCCGGAAGAACATCAAAGAGCTGCCGCAGCGGAAACGCCCCGCCACCAACGAGGGTCGACTGCGCCCGCGCCTCCGCCGCCCCCCAGGGTTCCGAACGCCACATCGCAACCTCGCGGCCCAGGACCTGACGGCGCCGGCCGCCGCCCACACCGCCACGTGTCCCGCCCCCCTCGGTCATGGAGCTGGAGGCCAGGTCAGGGTGACCAGCAGCGTTGCTGCCGCCGCCATAGGGCACGGCAAGACTGGGATGGCCCGCCACTGAACTGACCGAACGGAACGCCGCTGCAGCGATGCTGCCGTGGCCCTGGGTCGATGTGGACTCCGCCACAGGGATGGGGCTGATATTACCGATTCGCAGGCCCAAGTACCAGCTGTGGGGCTGCGAGCTCGAGCCAAGTGCCGTGGCCCCAGTGCCTCCGGAAAAATCAGCGACGGACTCAACAACACCTTCCCTTCCAGTGAAAGGTAAGTTGAGATCTGCCTGGGATACTGCGGCTGCCGCCGAAGCGGTCCCAGCCAGGTCTTGCGTAAAGGGGGGATGTACGGTGGACGATGCGGACGAGCAAGAGCAGACAGGCACCAAAACCTCGGTGTGGTTGGGGAAACAAGTTTCGGAACCCGGCACCCATCCAGCTATGTGGGCTTGAGGCTGGGCTTGTGGGCACGGGACCGATGAAGCAGGGAGCGGCGAGGGAGCAGCATGGCGGGACAGGGAGCTGACGGAGGTGACGTCAGGCTGGGAGGCCTGCCACGCAGGGCTGCCAATGGCACCTGCCGCCGCCGCTGCGGTTTTGCAGGTCGGCTGTGGCTGTGGCTCAGACCTTATCGCTGTGCGGCTTTGACCCAGTCCGGATTGCGGAGCAGTGCTGTTCGATGACGGATAGGTGTCCGCGCCTGCAGCAGCAGCCCTTGGAATCTCAGGCACAATCCCCGTCCTCGCCGCTGGTGCTGTAGAACGCTCCCCAGGTTGTAACTCGCCGGCTCGGTTGTAGGCAGGTGCTGTGCCCATACCATTACTCGGCGCCCGGCTAAACGCCGTCGACGTCACTCCATCGTGACTGATACCTGTTGGCTTCAGTGTCAGAGTTTCCACAGCATTTGCAACAATGCGTGACAGAGCTACACCGTTGTGACCAGTCCCGATGCCGCCGCCACACGCCGCCACTGCAACGCCACCGCCGAAACGGAGCGCCTCGGTAAGAGTCGCACTGGCAGTACCGTTGCCACCACCAGTTACTGCGCTAGCGGATGCGGCGCCTCCACTAACCCCAACAACGTCGCTACCGGTGCGCCACGTGGTGCTGCAGCTACCATCCACTCTGTCAGGTAGAAGGCTGAAGCCTTGAGCCAAGCAGGCCATTGCCGACGAGCCCGACATGAATTGGGAGGAAGTGGTAAAACAAGTTGCTTGGGGGCAGCCTATGCCGTCGCCCTCAAATAGCTCTGTTTCGACGGATTCCATAATCGCATCATCCAGGTCTGCGCTTGTCGCCGAGACAGGCGTGCTGATGCTGGCCAGCGACAGGCGATCAGACAAGAACGCAACACCGCCGGAAAAATCCATACCGGTTCCTGAAAATTGCGTGCCACCGCCGCCAGCCCCAGAGGCGTGTACAACACTTTGAAGATGCATATGGAAGGGCGCGGCAGGGGGCGGTCGTTCGCAGCCTGTTGCGCTGTACATCATATATATTATGGCGCAGCTCGAGTACACTTTCGATTTCTTAGTGGCTGCCTCACAGCAGGCTTGCACTGGCGGAGGAGTCGTCGTAGGACGACGGGGCACCGTAAGTCGGCGTGCTGACAAGAAATGCACCGAGAGGACAGGCCGCGATGGCAATTTTTTTTAAGCATTCAGAAAGGATGACATGAGTCGCCAACAGCTAATCCTGGTAAATTTCGTTGATGCCGGCAGCAATCGGTTTCGAGCGATTCGAGCGCCAGCCTGCCCTTGGGCTCCTACAGGTTATGCGCAAGGTAAGAGCAAAAGCAAAAAAAACTCAATTAAAGATGTGAGGCCTCAGGCCTGCAGGCCTGAAAATCAAGCAATCCATAAAAGCGAAGCTGAGAGCACTTTGCAGGTATGCAATCAACGGGATGACCTAGAAAGCCACCATTTGTGTCATTCAGTAACTTTATCGATAACGAGAGTAACTTAGTAAGTCCAGCTACTCCCAAGCACAGATGTAGGCCCCCGTGGCGGCCCCGTGGCGGCCCTAACCAGCACTTCAGTCTCTGTGTCCATGGTAACTCATTCTATAATACAGGTAAGTGCACCCGTGCCTTCTTATAACGGGCTTGCCCATACTGCGGCGACGAACAAAGCGCACAGCCGCCTTGAACTTCGACGCCATCCCTACGCACAGAAATTGCCGCCACCGCGCTCACCTTCTTTAAATTATCGTCTAATCTTTGAAGTAATTTCCATTACACCAAGATAAGATGCCGTCCTTTTTGGTAGGGAAGTCACGTTAATTGATGCACTTCTTAAGAAGCGCGGAAAGGTTCATCATTCTGTTCACCGGATTGGATGGGATGGCCGATGGTGTTGAAACTGGCAATATGATCATCAACCACTTTGGTTCACATACACCCATTCCAACAGGTTGACCTGCGTACGGCCGCAGAAAACGAGATGCAACCGTATCATGAACCGCGTCAATGTACGTAGGCGCTTGATAACGATTTGGATGATATTAACTTCAGTGAATTGGTATGACAATGTTTGTTATGTGGTTACAACCCTTGAATAACCCTAGCCCCTTCGCTACACGTTGCCTTTCAATCACTCCTAAGGATATTGCGCAAAGCGATGAGGAAGTTTCGTAGGAACACGTGGATTGCGTTTTCGGATCCTGCTTAACGTACCACGTGCGGGCCAAATAGCCTGCGTTCCTCCGGTCCCTTTAATCGGGCAGCGCTGATAACTTAAAATGCCTAGCAGGATCATGCATCAAAGCAGTTGTATCAGCCTTCGCTACGGATCAGGGTCGAGAAACGCGTACCCTTGCGTGTGTCTGCCTCGGAGTTAATTATTGCGTAGTATAAATATTATATTCTCCTAATGTTTTTGGCGTGAATTTGCTGGCTTTTCTGCTGTTTACCTGAATAGTACAAGAAGCTACCTGGTAGTAATAGGGGCCGTAGGCAGAAAGATTTTTTAAGTCAGGGAGTGAATTGCGCACCTACATGTATTGCTACATGATCGGTGTACTGAACGTATGGCTACGAGTTGCTGAATCGCCGCGTTGCTCAACATTGCGTAACAAGCTCACAAAATGTGACAGACTGCGCATGTACAATGAGTGCACTCCTGTGCGCTTCACGAGGAGGGCCTTTGTATGCCTTCACGAGCTTGGGAAGAATTTGTACGATGAGTGCACTCCTGTGCGCTTCACGTGCCAACCATGGGCAGAAACTCAGCCCATGCATTTTCCGAGCGCGGCCTTTAGATTCAAGGGACACGGCGCACTGGCTAGCACTCCTGGCAAGTTGGCCACGGTGCTAGCTCCAAGGGCCGCTTTCCATGCCCATGGAGGCCGCTCGCCTACCGCCGGCACAGCGTGATCTTGTAAGCCTTTGCCACTAAGTGGCTCTAACACTATGAACTGATGGGCAAGGGTTATGGTTGTGTTGGCGCTGCATTAACCTAGCCTAGCTAGCGATACCGACCCTGCTAAGTTAGTCTTATTATGGTTAGGGCTATATAACTTGCATGCCAGCATCCTAATTTTCAGGTCCGTGAGCTGAAGCTGGCTATGGTAACAACACCTACTTCTGCTATTTAGTTACCTGCAAATCCAATAAGCTTACCTGTGAGTTCCCACCACATCACTCCAAATTACAAGCCACCCCACGTAAGGGTTCACGAACATTGTAAACCTACGTCAACCTGCGACAGGACGCTCTTCTCATTTTTTCATTTTTGTGCACCTACTCCCTACCCTCTTGCGCTGCATCATCCGCAATGTTATCCGCAATGCCTGCATAATTCCTTATGTTGCTCGGGCAATGCTTGGAGCACGGCGTTATACCCAGGCATCCTCCATCAACCTCAATGTTGTACTGCACAAGGTCAACAGTCGTCAACATCTCACCTACTCTATCCAGGCCTTGTCCAATCTGCAGATAATAGTACCTTCACATGCAGCTATGAGTTTAGGCGGTCATAGTCGCTTGGCTAAAGCGATCCATGAGGTCAGGACTCCAACAGGTCCGGAGGGCCAAATGGGCAAAGGGAATGCAGATATGCCGGTGTTTCAGGCTTAACTTTGTATGTTGTCTTCCAATTGCATCTCTGGCTTCATTTACCCCTTTGTCGTTTTCCTACTTTTTCGGTCTCGAATAAAAGTGATCTGTTAAGCCTCATGCCTAGTTTGGGCCGTACGAGTCATCTTAACTCGTTAAGGTGTAATCATCAAACCCATCACCTTCGCACGCTGTCCTGATATTGAGTAGTGGGTATTGCCGTTTTGAACTCCATGGCATTTCGTTTAATCTTGGGACAATTATGCTGTCAACCGGTTAACCCTAAGTTATCCGATTCTATGATGTTGTAGCACGTTATAATTAGTTACTTACATATATTCTGTATTGATGGTCACGTACAAATGGCCACACAAGCGCCGGCTGGCAGATCTGGTGGAAAACCGGCGACCGCGGGAAAAATCTCTTTCCAAACATTTACAAAACTGGTTCAGACGCTTGTGGGGACTCCACAAAAGAATGGAAAGAAGGTAAGCTCGGAATCAGTACGATCACTGCCCATGGCTAGCCAGAACATATCGGTCCGCAAAATTCCCTACGTTACGGCTGTAGGTCAAGGTGCTCCGCCGCTTCTGCGACCAGCACGTGCCGCGCATGGACGGCAACGACCTCTTCCATTTTTACCGCTTGTTGCTGCCGGTGGGCATGTTACTGAGCAATTGCACGGGTGTGCGCATGCGGATAGAACCGGTTGAGAGCAAGGGCTTGAAGCACCAACTCGCTGTGCAGCGGGCGGGGTCCGTGTCAGACACCCGGGGTAACAGTTGCGACGGCCAGGCTGATGCTGAAATAAGATGGGACATAATAAGCTGACTGGAGTTGAACGTCTGCCTGCAGCACCAATGGACTGGACAGTAGCCACCAGTCAAAAGGATGCCACTGCGGAGGTTATGGGGCAGGTATTTTCCCCAATAGATGGACAGATACGATTGGCTTCATTGGGCCGGCCCCGGGGAGGTGCGAGGGGATTGCTGGGGTGCATCGCTGGGCTCGGAAGTCCGGCGGATTACCGGGGGGAAGGTGGTGGATGGCGCAAGTAATTAGCTCTGTCGATCACGTGGGTGTTGATGACCTTGCAACGCGTGCGACAACCAGAGCGCCACAACGGTGCTGAAGCGTGCTGCGCGTTTGTAGATGTGCGTGGGTGTGAAGTGGGGGAGGGGGTTGTAGAGAAGGTTGACATGAGGCACGGTGATGCAAAGCCACGATTCCCAGTAGATCGACCCGGAGGAATGGAGGGGGAGACCGGATCATGAGTAAAACTCGTCGTCGAGACTTGAGTGACCCTGATGACCATTAGCGCAGCGGTTGATGTGATGGTGCAAAGGAAACAAGGGTCAGGCGGTAGTGCTGAGGACCTGAGCTGCCTGCATTTCACCTTCCTGACAAAAGTGGTCGCACGTTTTGTCCTCTTCCTTAACCCCGGAGCATAATCGCTCCACACCGTTTCCTAAACCTGTCGTGACTGATTACAAGTTGCGGCCTTCCCTTTGGGATTTAGATTTTGGTGGGCTGGCTACCGGCAGTGGTGGTCCTGGATTGCGCCGCAAATCTTTCATTCGTCGCGTATTCTGTTGTGTGTTGTTGCTTTCCCCAGGGCCCTCAAGCTGAGAAGGAGAGGGGCAACTATCAGCTCAAGGTGCGGAAAGGACGGGACATGCGGAAGAACTCGGTTGCCAAGATTTTCTCTTTTCCTGGGGAGATAGAGTAAATAGGAAGACAAGAAGCAAAGAGGGTAGTAATGGAGGGTAGGGGCATGTGGTACTGGGGTCTGGTTAGATGTAGGCCCCAAGGGAAGCGTGAGTAATATCTAGGTGGAAGGGGGCCCCGTATCACATCCAGTGCCTGCACATTGCCACATTGACATGTTCGGGGGACCCACCCAGAAGAGCTCAAGTTCTCCTTGAGGCTTACATCCGGGCAAATTTATAGCTCTGTGGAACTGCTCCACCATTTTTGACACGGTCCAATGGCCCCGTGCATTCCGAGCTTATGCCAGGGGACAATGTCGAGTGTTTCTTCATGAGTCCGCGCTAACCCCACTCCACGCCACAGGGAGCTGCTGTTTTCCTGCCTGTCTTTCGCATGAACATGGCCTTGGCGCGGACGACATCTTTTTGGGGCCCTTTTGAGCCTTCCATGTG
Organism: Volvox africanus; assembly: GCA_030268105.1. Taxonomy (NCBI): domain Eukaryota; kingdom Viridiplantae; phylum Chlorophyta; class Chlorophyceae; order Chlamydomonadales; family Volvocaceae; genus Volvox; species Volvox africanus. Next base: position 374,184 of record BSDZ01000017.1, on the reverse strand, counting down.
CGCTATGCCTTTCGCCCATGGCTCGTGTTCTATTGCATTTCAAATTCTTGTTTCCGACCCGCACACCCGTGTTGCAATTCTCCGATACACCCGCCCGCAATCTTGTTGGGTCTCTCAGGAAGCCAAGATGGTGGCGGTTCTTGCCGGAGCGGTGGGTGCAAGCGCCGCCGATATAGAGCGGGCCAAGCAGTGGCGCTCGCTCAACTCCACTCGCAGCGGCATCTTCCACGAGGTGATGTACGAGGTACGGTAGCAGCCGGCCATGTCGCATCTGCACGTTCCCTCAAATGCTCCTCCATCCCATTCGCATCCCTATTCCCGTACTCCACGATCGCTCATTCCACAGGCGCGGTCGCTTCAAACCAACCCCACCTGGCGGTTCCACTGTCTCATCACTAAGACCCACCTGCGTTGTGCCGCCCTCACTCTAGGCTGTCTGGCCACATCTTATCGACTCCGGCCGTTATTTCCATGACAGCTCCCGGCGGTCCCCTTTCCATTTGGTCCAGGTGCTGTTCCGGAAGTACCTGCGGGATCCGCAACAGACTGACCCCCAGCCGTCCCCCTTGACACTTGAAGAGGTAAGGGATACCTGCTGGGGAGGAGACGGATGGGTAGCTACTACTTTACAGCAGTCAGGACAAGGGAGGGGGCTGTGTGGTATCTGTGTGGGTCCCCATATCAGCACAGAGTAACACAAGGCACTATTCCTATCTAGTTGGGCCTGATGAATCACTCAACCGAACGATGGCGAGTTATGACCAGCCCCAACTGCCTTACACAACCTGTCAAGGCAGCTGGCGCCATAATTGCAGCGATCCCTTGCTTGCCGGCCCCTTCCTCCGCCCTCCTTTTAGCAGCTTCTCGACAGCAATATCGAATCTTCTTTATTTGACTTCCTTCCTCCTGCCTTCCGGCCCCCTTCAGCAGAACTGGAGGCCCTTTTGCATTCTACTGACTGTTCCTTTTTTGCACACGTGCAAACAGCTCCCCAAGGCTTAGTCGTTATCGAAGCCTGATCCCGCCGCATCCCCCAATGTTCCTGGACGCAACTTCCACGTCTGCTTTACCCACTACCTTCAATCTTGCGCCAGGTGAACGCGATGCTGGACGAACTGGTGCGGCGTGCGGGCGACAGCGGGTACCAGCAGGCGCTGCTGCGTGCGCTGCTGCAGCGGTGCACACCGGAGGCAGCCCGGGTGCTGGTGCTCATCATCATGAAGGATCTCCGGGTGCGAATGAAGGGGACGGGGGCCGCCGGGGAAAGCGTGGGTGGTGCGTGGGGACCGCTACAACGCGAAAAATGTGTGGATGATATTTCGTAAGGTGGTACATCCCCGAATGCACTCGGGCAAGTACGAGATAGAGAGGGAGTGGGGATTGGAGAAGAGCTTGAGGCAATGAAGAGCGGGTGGATGCAAGGGGACCTTTGGCGAGAAGCGAGAAGTAGTGGTGACACAAGTGTTGTGACGAGAAAGGCGCCTGCGCCTCCCCGACACCTCTTGAGTACGTTGGCTCAAATGACACATTCCCTGCAACTTACTCCACCGCCCTCTGCACATCCCCCTGCTCGTCGCGATTGCGCTTCTCTTGAAGATTGTTCGATTACGTCTTCAAGCCCTTCCACTTCCGCCACTGCAGATCGGTATGTCCGCAGATACGGTGTTGTCCGCCTACCACCCGGACGCCCCCGACCTGTTCAACGGCTGCATGGACCTGCGGAAGGTGCTCACGGACCTGCTGGACCCGAATACCCGAGTCAAGAAGAAGGCGAGTATGATATGCTTGTGCAACTGCGTCTGTGCAGAGGTCCCATGCACCTCCAGGGCAGCTCAGGCCTCTGGATGACCCAACCCAGGTAAGCCCGCTGTCAGCGACGCGATGAAGGGAGGTTGCCTTCTCCATCGTTTGAGCTCCCACACGGCTACCCCTGTCCACCCCCTGCACGGCGCACAGGACGTGGTCCCTGGACAGCCCGCCAAGCCTCAGCTGGCGGACCGCTGCGACGGAGGTGTAGTGGTGGCGGCCAAGCGCATGCGCGGCAAGAGGTTCGTGGTGGAGGTAAAGTTTGACGGCGAGCGGATGCAGGCGAGTTGTGGATGTACGGACGCAGATGGAGAAGTGGAGGGTGAAATCGGTTCACGATCGGGTCGGGCCACAAGTTGAGTTGGGCGGCAACAGTTTGCGAGTTGTGTGGATGGATCAAGTTGGGGTTAGGGATTGGGATCAGCTTGTGTTGGAAACCATTTGGCTACACAGGCGAGGTGCATTCAATTCAACAAATAATAAGTGCATAGGCAGATTTGGCTGGATGTGGTGTGAAATGATGCGTAAGCAGAGCCCCAGGGGCTCCGCTTAGCGTGGACTAAAAAAGGTCGATTCAGTAGAAACGTGGGAAATGCGAAGCTGGGAAAGATGGAACGGCTTCGAAGCTAATTCCTGGCCATGCAGCTGAGGTGTGTGCTCCCGGCTTCCGCCAAAACCCGCATCCCAGTGCACACGCACCCACACAAGGGGTGACCAACACACTCTTGCTCCACTTCATGATGTGCCGTGTGGTCCGCCCCTGGGTTTCCGCGTAACCCAAACCTCTCTCCACCAGGTCCACCGTGCCGGTCCAGACTCCTTCAACTTCTTCAGTCGTCGAGGTTTGGACCACGGCTTCAAGCGGGACTTCACCGTGCTGGGCCCAGCCCTGGCCTCCCTCATGACGCAAGAGCGGATGATTCTGGATGGGGAGATGGTGGTCTGGAACAAGACCAGGTAGGCTGAGGAAACGGCAGAACACAAAGGCACTTGCGAGCAGCGCAGGGGAGGCAGCTCCTCTCCTGTACATCAGCCACGACCTAACCACCCGCGCGTCCAAAACCCGAAACGCTAGTATTTTTGTACCAACCATTGACCTCCATAATTGGCGCGCACATCGTGCTCCATCTATCCCCACCGCATATGTCCTGTGCATGCCTCCCAAGGGCCTGTTGCCATGCCCCTGCAGGCAGGTGTTCGAGCCGTTCGGTGGGCTGAGCAGCGCCATGGACGCCATCAATCGAGGGGCGGCACCTTCCGAAAGGATGAAAATGAAGGTGAACCACCTTGTGTATTTTGTTTTATGTCTGTGTACTTGTGTGTGCGTAGGACACTGCAAACACACTTGCTTTAATCTGATTCTGTATACACGTATACACATAAATCAACCTATCATGCTGCCGCGCGAGCTGCTACGTTTCCATTCACTGCTAGCCCATAACGCTGCTTCCCGTGCTCATCGCCACCAAACAACCGTCACCCCCACCCATCCTTGCCCTTCAGATGGGTACCTCCATTAACACCAGCGACCCCGACTACGTGTTCCCCACTGCCGCTGACGTGGAGGTCATCTTCGTGGCTTTCGACGTCCTGTATATCGACGACAGCTCCGTCCTCGACAAGCCCCTGGGGGTGAGAAGAGGGATCGTCACGCGTGCGTGTGTGTGCATGTGTGTGTGTGTGTGTGTGCAGATGAGAGGGGGTAGGCGAAGGGAAGAGGAGAGCCAGGAAACGGAGTGGGAGACACGGATGTATCGACTAAATTCCGGATGGATTGGGGTCCTCCCTGATGTCTCCAATGGAAAAGTGTTTCGGTGTTGCATACTTGGCTGCCCGGGTGTGCAGTTCCTTGGCTCTATGACCAAAGGTTCATGTTGGGGGGGGACGTTTCTGAAATAGGTGGCCGCAGGGAAGATGAGTCTTTAGAAGTGACTTTCGGCAACGTTAAATGTGTATGGGCGTGAGGGAACATTTATGTGGAGTCCAACCGCAGCTTGTCAAGATGCAACAGGCGGGGATTGGCTGGTGGCCACCGGTGCGAAAGGTACGCCCCGCTTCACTGCGCTCGTGCCGCATAACTAGAACTCGTGGTCTCCGGGCGTATGCCCATCTCCTTGTGGCATCCCCGCACCTTTTTCCCCTCCCGCCCTCCGAAGGAGCGCCACCAACTGTTGCGACGAGCGCTCCGCAGCTGCCCACCGGAAGGCATCCCCGTGGGCGCTGCGGGGGTTATCCGCTTCCGGGCACTGCCGCTGCTGCCGGGAGCCATCATGCTGGGTGAGTAGTCGGGAATGAGGGGTCGACAGGGTTCGCGGCTTTAGCTGTGTAGGCCCGTTCCCGCTTTAAGTATGGCTCCGGGGTGCTGGAGACGTGGCAAGTGGGTGTGGGCTGTCGCTCGGGCGGAGAGTCTTGCGGGCACTGCTAAGGTTGTCCGAGGGAGAGGGGTTGGCCCCGTTGCGCCACCAGACCCTGAAGCACTTTTCAACACGTCGTTGATATGGCCATTGACGGTCTATGTGGAGACATGCTTTATTTGTCCTCAGCGGGACGGGGCCGCTCTTCCGCTGAATGTTCCTCCCGCCCTTCGAGGACACGTCCGTTGGGGGGTCTACGGCATCTACGTGCAGGTGGCGAGGTGTACAGCAAGGAAGGTACAGGAGACGAGGACATCAAGGACATGTACGAGCGGGCGTTGGCGAAGCAGGTATATCAATGAAGTGCGGAGTTAAATGGGGAGGTGGGTCTGTGGCTTTGGTGCAAGCACCCCGACCCCGTCACCTTCGCTTTCTCTTGCGTCCTCTGGCCACGATGTCTTGGCGGAATGATCAAGGGATAAGGAGACCTTGAGTAAAACACCAGTAATAGGTAAGGTTTCTTTCGGTGGAAGTGGTCCCAATGAACGCTGTGATGTTGCCAACGAGAGCGAAAGGGAGGTCTGATGTCGACACAGACAGACAGACACACGGTATTTACACACGCAGGAGGAGGGTATTGTGGTTAAGGCGCTCGACTCGCCGTACAAGCTCAATGACCGCTCCGGATCGTGGCTCAAGGTCAAACCGGACTACGTCGACAGCAGTGAGTTTGACACGGTGGGTGCGCTGTCGAACACGGTCATGTGTACGGCGCGTCTGTTTTACGCGCAGTATGGTCTCGTGGGGCATGTCGGGGTGGAACATTTACGGCGTTGTGTTACGAGCTGTGTAGTGACCAGGCCCTGGAAGGGGCGGGGCCACCTAGAGGCAGCACACCGAAGGCTCCGGGACCATTTGTTAGGTGTTCTGATTAGGATACGGGTGATTCACTTAAGAGCTGGCATGCGGTATCTTTAGCATAGGCACAACGGTACTGATGTGGTGATGGCAGTAGTGGGGAAGCAGGACTCATGAGGGAAGCTGTCTCAGCAGTGCGGTGAGGTCACTCTCGTTCCGTTGGCATCTATGCTGAATATGCCTGGTACTTGGTCCCCTTTCCCCGCCGCAGGTCATCATTGGAGCCGCGTGGGGAACGGGCGGCAGGTGAGGGAGGGATAAAGGCGGGGAGGATAAACTCCGCCTCGCCCCTCCGCTACTGTCGTTATCGTGGATTCCTGCTTGTGCCCTCCTTCGCCGCCTCCTGAAATGTTGCCTTGCCATCGCCTTGATTGGCACTTGGCACCTCCTGTATCCCACCACCGACCACCCATGCATGACAGCGCAATAAAAATTGTCACTTCTGTGCCTAGGGACGCCAACCACCCCCGCCTCGTCAAACCCCAAATGCCAATACACATACACACCGACACACAGACGCGGGGGCCGGCTGAGCGAGTACCTCCTAGCCCTGGCGGATACCCCTCGCCTCCCTGGAGCAGAGCCCTCCACTTTCGTGAGCTTCTGCCGGTTAGTGACTGCTGGCCTGGGGGACAGTGACTTAAACTATGCTGTAGTATACGTAGGTTAACTTAGGGTTTCTCTCTTTTGTGCATGGCTTACGCTTACATGATTACTCTGCACGGCCTGGGGACATTTGGGGTTCTCTCTTCCTTAGGTCATTGTCGTGGTCTTGCTTGTGCGCCGCATGGCCCGTTTTGTCGGCCTTCACTGCAGCGCACCGGCTGGGTTCAACCCGAGTTGTCCTACCCGAATTTTAATCTCCGCCCGACGGCTGGGTCTGGACCCCTCCCTCCAACTCCACAGAGTGGGTTCCGGCCTGAGCGCGGAGCAGGCAGACCTGGTTCGCGAGCTGTTGCGGCCGCTGCTTGTGGAGCTGGCTCCGGGTCAGCGGCCGCCGCGATGCTACCGACTGACGGGTCAGGCCCGGGAGCGGCCGGATGTGTGGGTGCGGGACCCCCTGAGGAGTGTGGTGCTGACCGTCAAGGCAGATGGTGATTAGTCGGGAAGGGATAGGGGATTAGGGTGAACAGCTAACCGAGACACATCCCGTGGGCGCACAGCAACGTTATTTACTTATTTACCTTATAGCTTTTAAGCCGCCCTGCCACCTTCCCATCGCCAAGATAGGCATCAAACAAAGCTATGTAGTCCGCCAGCGCCACAGGACTGAGTGCGCGGGAAAGACGGGAAGACTGAGTGCAACAGCTGTGTGTAAAGGGCAGCAAGGGCTGGGTTCGTTGAGGACATTGAGGTCCCCTCGCATGCCGCGAGGTGCCCGCCTGTTTAGTCGGGGAATCGAATCGCGTGTTCCTTACTGTACGGCTAACTGTCAACCCCATACATACCTGTAACCCCGGCCCCCCACCGTTAGTTCGTACAATCGTCAGCGACACCTTCGCCAGCCGCTATTCGCTTCGTTTTCCACGAGTGGTTGCTGTACGAGAGGACCGCAGCGCGCGGGATATTAACACCCTGGCGGAGCTTGAGAGGATGGTTCTGGAGCGAGGTGAGGTGGGGACTGCTGCTCTGACTTTTTAATATCTGGAGCCTGCTGTAGCGAAACGACAATCCTGGCTACGGTGTGCTTGAATCCTACTCGTGTAGAGGGGTGCAAGGAAACCTTCTAATTGAAGGCGAATTCACGACTCTATTTGATGCACGAGGTCTAATGCCGCTTTTCTTCTTTTTTCTTCCTTTTAAAGAGGTTGGCATTTTTAACATATTTGTGTCGTCATGGCGGCCTAGGATCAAGGCAGAAGTTAAATGATCGGGTGGAATGGGTGCTTCAATTGCTCGTGCCGGGGAAGGGGGGGCTTATGCGGTGGTTGGGCGAACCGGGTCTACCTGTCTGCATGCGGGGGGGGCAGGGGGTGCGATGGTGGGTACGAGGTTGTGGGGAGGTGCGATAACACCCGGTACATCTCTTTCTTTTCAGCTGCGCACTACCGATCTCCACCCCCCTCTGTGACTCCCCACCACTCGCAGCCCGGGTCAACCAAGGCCAGCTGGAAGCCGGCGGCGCACTGCCAGCGGAGGCGGGATCTCAAGCAGGTGGCCGCGGAGATCGTGAGGGCGGCCGCACCCGGCGCCGTGTGGGCGGCTCTGGTCGCGGCGGTCCTTCCCGAATCGCTGTGGCAAAGGTTCCCCTGGAGCTGAGGCCGGTGGATGTGTCGCATGTGGGTGGCGGGTGAATCTGGGAGGGAGGGAGGGATGTGTGTGTGGCAGGATAGCGCAAAGCATCAAGGACGACAAAATTTACTTATATACACAAGTCCTCCTTCGCTTCCTCACTTTCCCTATTTCCTCTTCTCTCCTGGTGTATATGCATCACCCTGTCTGCCCTCCCGCGCTTCCACCCGCCTCAGGAGCCCAACCTGCACCCCACCCATGCACTAGTGAGCAGTATCTTTGCCAAGCACGTCTGACCTCTCCATTCCCAAGTACTTCCCGAAGAGACCAATATTGGAGTACTTCAATATCGGTCTGAAAACAGTCATATTCGCGGCCTCCCCAACCTGCTTTCTGCAGGTGGACGTGGAGGTGGACCTGCTCGCGGGCCGCTACGTGCTGCTGCGGGACTTGCATCCTGAGCAGCGCAGGCAGCTAGCAGCCCTGGTCAAGAGGCTGGGGGGAATGGAGACGCAAAATTACGTGAGTAGATGTTTGGATGGGACGACGCGGTGGCGAATATGTGGGTGAGGTGTTCAAAGGTAGGGGGAGTCTCACTGAGAACTTTTGGGTGGATTCGCGGAGGGTTCGCTGTGATTGCCTTGTGTGGGTGCCCTCTTTGACGCCATAGTGTCCTGGTCGTAAGTCAGTTACGTTGTACCTCATCTCACAGCACACCTCTCCACCAATATCCGACTTCACCGGTATCCGACTCCCCGCTCCAACAACACCCTGGCCCTCACTAAATTCCTGCTTGGTGTCGCGAGCACTGCACCCTTACCCGAATCCTCATTAACACTGGCAGCATTAACGACCAAAGGAGCAGCCCCAATCTCGCACCCCTTCTTTACATTCCCCCTCATAAGCAGTACCTGCGAGGATCTTCCCGGCCCATCACCAGCCCCTTTTTGCGCCCCTCCCCCACTCCCTCCCTGACCGACCAGGTGCCATCTGGCCCTCAAGCCACCTCGTACGTCATCTTAGGCCGATGTGATCCCCCGGACCGCATCCGCTCCAATCCCTTCCTGGAGCCCATGGCTGCGCGGGCCGACCTGCTCCGCCCCGAGTGGCTGCAGGTGGTTGCGGAGCAGCGGGCGCTGGTGGACCCGCCGCGGCCCTCCCTGGCATGGAGCATCAGTGGACAGGTGCGCGGCGATGAGCGGCCCTCCGCGTCGAAATGGGTGGATGCCCGAATGGACGGATGGAGCGCTGAAGATTCGACGTATGATCTCTTACGAGTATGACTGTCGGTTTGTGACTTTACCCAACTCTCCCGCTTCCTGTTCCTTTTCGCACTCCCGCCCCCTTCTCGTTTTTGCACAGACCCGCGCAAAGTACAGTGACGTGCTTGATATGTACGGCGACCCATACTTTGAGGCCCTGGGTGAGGAGGATCTCGAGGCTGTGCTATCCCGGCACATTACCTGTGATCAGCTAGCGGCGGCGAGGAGGCAGCTGGAGGAGGCGGCGGCCCTACCTGCGCGGACCCGGCGGCGCGCACGGCAGCTGGAGGCCCGGACACATCCTGAAGGACGCACCTGTGAGCGGAAGAGGGAGGGAGAGGGTAATGGCGGGAGATTGATCCCGGGTTCACTTCGGCACTGGGTTGACATGTTCGGTCATGAGCCTAAACTTCTTAATTTATTAACTTAAAAACAATAACTTACCGATTTGCCTTGTATGCCTACTAATTCTACACCGTCAGAATCCTTTGTTATGGGGGAAAGTATTTTGGCGTTATTACTCCTGGACAATTAGGACCTGGTTGAGGGTTATGAAATCAGATTACAAAAGGAAATTTATTTTAAAGTAGCTGAATCAGGGGTTGAAATCGTCCAGGTGCTGTGTTCCAGGTGTTGCGGTAATCTGGGCCGCAAGTTTTTAAAGATAGATCTATGGAGAACAATATCATTTCACAACTTACTGTTCTCGGGCCCTCTTCTTCGGTGTGTCTTTCACCCCACCTAGCCGTGTACGAAACTGCCGACGATGTTGTACGGCGAATCCGCGACGAGATCCACGACATTGGGGAAAAGCCACCACCAGGATCTATCTTCCTGGGCCTTACACTGCTGTTTTTGGAAATGCACGACATTCCGCCACCTCCGGCGCCGCCACCTCGCTCGGCGGTACCGCTGGGGTTGCTGACGGGGGTTGCTGATTGCCAGGCGCGAGCGCATGCGGCTGCTGCTCGTGACCCACGGGACCGTGTAGAGGCGCTCAAGGCTGCCGTTGTGCGTCATGGTGGCGTCGTGGTGGACGCGTGGGACGAGCGTGTTACTCATGTCGTCATGTACGACGGCATAGATGAGCGCGACGAGCAGATGCGGCTTATGATCAACGCGGAGAGGGTGTACAGCGGCCTGCCGGAACTTCCGGCAGTTGCAGCCGGCGGAGGCGATGGTGGTGCAATATCTGCTGCCTCGAAAGAGTACGGACCGGAGGAGGTGATTGAGGCGCTGATTGGGGTAACGGAGTGCCCTGCAGACGAGGATGCGGCGGCGGCAGCAGAGGAGGAGGAGGCGGAGGCGGGGCCGCTGGGCATTGATGGCGGCATTGGCGACGGTGGCCCGCTGGCGGCTCGTAGGCGGCTGTCCAAGGAGCAGTCTCGCTCCTTGTCCCTAATCCGGGCGGCCCTGGAGCGGCCGCGAGGGGCAGTGGAGGCGGTGGGCCCCGTACAGCTGGTGGACTGGAGGTGCGAGACTTCCGGATGGTGGCGGTGTTGAATACGGGAATTTGGATTGACAGGCGGGCAGCAGAGGCAAGGGCATCCTTGACGGTTGGTTGTACAAGCATGTGCAGCAGGACGGCAAAGGCGACGACCATCATCCGAATCAGTTGCACGGGGTGACGGCCATAGTTGTGATAGACAGTGATAGGGATTCTCCGGCATCAGGCTCTCGCGCCGGCCAGGTATGCACAGGGCAAAGAAAGGGTGAGCAGTGGCAACATGAATGCGTTGGGAGCCCCTTTTGCGCGGGCGGGCGAATTTTGGAATTTTGCCGTGGAGGCCTTGTTGGTCGTTTCCTGATAAAAGATGGCCAACCCCCGGTCGATCATTGGGGACGATTTCCAATGGCCGACAGGTGGGTGCGAGATTCACTGCAGCGTGTGGGGGATGCGGCTGCCGCTGCGGCGGAGGCGGAGGCTGCCGCCGCCGCAAGGCTCGCCGCAGCTGACTCTCTGCTTGGGGCCGAAGACGCGGAGGACGAGGAGGAGTTTGCGGAGCAGGCGGCGGCCGCCACCGTCTTAGGCACCCTCTCGGAGCTTAACTATCCCCCCCGAATCCTCCCGCCGGATAAGTGGCTACCCCAGCTGCAGCAAGCCCAAATGGGGGCCGCCGCGGCGGCAGGTACGGGAACAGCCGCAAAGGTAGGCCTTATGGCGGTGGCGTTGCCAGAGAGTGAGGGCGGACGCGACATGACGTTGGGTGGTGGAGGCGGCGGCCTAGCAGAAGTCACAGTGCCACCGCAGCAGCGGCAGCAACGTGCTGCCGGTGGCTCCGACACGACGCTGGGCAGTATATGGCGATCAGTGTTGGATTGGGAAAGCGATGAGGGCGACGGAGGCGGTATTGCTGCCGCGGCGTCGGTCCATACTACGGCAGCAGCAGTAGCAGGAACAGAAAGAGCGGCGACACCGGTGGTGGCCAATCACGATGACACGGTCACACGGTCCTGTGTGTCACCTGGTCATGAAGCGCAGACTGCAGACGGTGGCGCCCCCAAACGAATGGGGCCGGCAGCCGCCGGAGTGGCAAGGGTGTCGCCGCCGGCGCCGCAGGCTGTGGCGGCACGGGTGACCCTGCCGCCGCCTGAAGAGTTGATTCGGCTGTGGCCTTGGGAGCGTTTTCATATCGACTTGCCGAGTCCGGAGGAGCTGGCAAGACTGGGAACGCATCAACGTAGGTGGCACCGCCGTTCCGATAGTAATGAGGTCAGTACGGACGGTGCCATGGCACTGAACACTGGCGGGGGCACGGCCGGGGGCAACACCGATGTCAACCGCAGCAGCGATGGAGGCATGGAAGGCAGCACTCGCGGCCAAGCGCAAAGCGGGGAGCCGCCGCCATCGACAGCGAACCGCAGAGGTAAAGCTAATCACGGCGGGCGCCGCGGTGTGGGGGGTTTGCAAATGCCATCTCAGCTGCCGGCGCGGCGGCGTAAGGGGAGAGGGAAAGCAGCAGTGGGGGCCCTGGTGGAGGATGAGCAGCAGCTCGGGGTCGGAGACGAGGTCAAAGGGAGTCGCGATGCTGCAGGTCTGTCCGCCGTAGCTAATTCGTCATCACCAACCGTCGTCTATAAACCACCAAGGCGTTGTGCTGGACGGGAGGGAAAACCCCTACACGGGGGCGTGCCGGGATTTGGCCGCAAGCGCGCCGTGGAAATGGTGGCTGCGACCGAACAGGCCAGGGAGGACGGCGAGGATGCCAAGGGAGCGGCCAAGGAAATGGAGGCCGCCACCCGACGACAAACGAAACGGCCAAGGCGCGCCACAGCAGCGGCAGCGGCGGCAGCACAGTCAAGGGACGAAGAGCAGGTGGCGGACACGCCATTACTGTACCCGATTGCAGGATGTCAGAGATCCCAGAGCCGGCGGCAGTTGCACGTTGTGAACCCAGATGTCGGGGACGAGGGCTCAGGCTTCGTGGAGGTGCCGGCAGGAGCGATGGAGCCCACAAAGGTTTTGGATGGAAGTGATGGTGGCACGGCAGTGTCTCAAAGGTCGCAGAGGGGCGTGGGTGTCTCAAACTCAGCTCCCAACGAGAGAATTAATGTCGAAGCAGCCTTCACTGGGCCATCCGAGCCATCGCATCCGACAGCCAGGGAACCCGGTGCTGAACACGCACCTAGGGCCGCCACCAATGCCACAGATGCGCATGCCAGCCCTAGGTTGACAACCACCTCCGGTGCAGAGGCTCCACTACTGCGTAAACGACGTTTGAACCTCATCGGTGCGCCGTACAGCTATCTCGCTCGCCAACCCGCCCCAGTCGACACCGACACCGGCACCAGCACGACAGCCGATGCGGAGGCCGGCTCCCTGGGGCCTGAGGGACTTCCGACCGAGCGAGAGCCGTCCCTACGTCATGGGTTGGGCTCGGGGCTGCGACTGCTCGGCAGCTCAAAAAGTGATGACAACAAAAGGTTTAGTGGGCGTGACGGTGGGAACGGGAAGGACCTTGCCCAGCCTCCAGAGCCCATGGCACCTGTATGCCCGGACGGACGTGTCTCGCGGGTGGAAGAGTGCGGGCCGGGGGCTTCGTTGGGTGCGGCAGTGGCAGCGGCTCCACCGCTTGAGGATGCGGGTACATTCAAGGCGGCGGGAGCTGGCAGGGCTGGGGACAGGGGCTTCATGTCCGATATACTCAGCCGTATTTTAGCCGATAATGATGAGGACATATGAGTTGGGTGATGGGTTGAGCGGGGTTGGGTAAAAGAATGTAGAATATGTGTATAGGGCCGTATGTGTATGTTTGTTTGTACATGTATATGATGAATTTCACCCGAATTGGCTTTCAAGGTGTACCCCATGTTGGCAAACGATGAACGCGATTTTTACGAGTCAAGTTATACACAGCCTGCGCGCAGTTATTGTACCCCACAACGCCAATAACTGCCAGGGCTACAGGAATGACACAGAAAATCAACCAATACAAGGTTAAGTTTTTCACCAGCAACCTCTGGCAAATCCCTACCGCTGCCCCGAAAATCGCAACCAGGCAGCTATGCCTTCTCCCTGGAGGGCTCCTTCCACGTTCCCATCCCCTTCACCTCCTCCTGCCGCCTGCACCCAATCAACCCGGCCCCAAAACGCTTTAAAGCCCACAGAGACATCTATTCACAGGCCGATGAGCATGCGTATTCGTCGAGAACAGCGAGCAGAGCATCTACTCTGCACGTGCATCTACAAACGAACGCAATCATTAGACGCTAAAACCCCTCTCCTCAGCTGCGAGGGTTCACAACCTTTCGAACGTCCGAAAGACATGCAAACATCAACAGCCTCTGCGCACTGAATAACCCTCCACTGGTGGAAGTCATAGTTATTTCTCCCACCTGGATACCCCACCTGCACCCTCACCGGCTGCGGACGCACCGTGTCTCTAACGCGTTTCCTCTCTCCCTATCGGCCTTGGCCCAAACCATACCCCATCGCCGAGTGGTCTAAGCTGCCACGGCCGCCCCCGACGACGCTCCGCCCGCTCCGTTTGATTTGCTGTCACTGCCCACATCGTTACTGCTTCTTGCCCAGCTCCAAGAAACTACCTTGTGGGACCCCGCACCCAGGTCATCCACGTTGGCCTGCCGCGACCATAGGTCCGCGTAGCGGGCCCCCCGGGCCAGCAGCTCCGAGTGGCTCCCTGGGGCAGGGAGGAAATACGGGGTCAGCGAGGGTGAGAGGTGTGGGCTGCCGGACAGAGCCAGGATGGGAAAGTAGGGACACGCAACGGCGTGGGAAAGGCCGCAGCGGCCATCGACAGCCATGTCATTGCCAATGTCCTTGTGGTTTTGGGATGGATGTGTGTGGGTTTTTCTGATGGCAGCGTGATAGGAACTGAACATAGCTGCATGGCTGCTGCTGATCTACTGATCTCACGTACCGTTAGCCTATTAAAAATCTTATCTGTCCCGGAGGTGCTGATAAAATTGTTCATCAGAGTGGGCCCGAGGGTCCACCTAACCCTGGCCCCACCCTTTACGTACTTGTGGCACACGACGTTGAGGGTTCCTCCTCTTTCATTCCCACCGCCCCACCTGACTCGACCACCTTCCCGTCGTCCAGCACCACGATCTGGTCACATTGGGCCGCAGTAGATAAGCGGTGGGCCACGAAAATGGAGGTTCGGCCCTGCGCAGAAGTGGAGTAGGATTGAAAGGCGCGAGGAGGGACTGAATGCATGGAGCGACGTACGAAAGCGCGTAGGGAGAGGGAGAGAACACATGCGAAGAAGATTGTACTGGTTTTCGTAACACTTTGTCAGTTTGCAGCGCGATGCAGCGGATGGAAAAGAAATACCGCAAGCCAATTGCGTTTCAGGTGCGCATGCAGCTGGGCGTGCCACAAGCAAGCACGGTTGTCAGTATACTTCTTCCTTTATATCCTCTGCCCTAGAATCGGCCAAGCCTGCACGTCAACTTTCCCCCCTCCCTGTTTACCTGCGCCAGCAGCCTGAGCGCCTCCAGGATCTCCGTCTCCGTCTTACTGTCCAGAGCGCTGGTGGCCTCGTCGAAGAGAAGCACCTGGGGAGCCTTTAGGAAGGCCCTGGGGGAAGGGATTCCGGGGAAGATAGGGGCGAGGGAAAACGGTCAGGTGAATAAGGCCCGCCAGGCTTAGATCACCGTATTCGGTTTAATGGGCTATGTTTCACTCGGTCCCTGGCTCCACAGCACTCCCGAGTAAGAGCTCCTCTTGGCTCCCTCTCCCCCCGCAACCCTCACCGTGCAATGGCCACTCGCTGCTTCTCCCCGCCACTCAGCTTGAGACCGCGCTCTCCTACAACAGTCAAGTAGCCATCCGGCATGTCTTCTATAGCGTTGTGCACGCGGGCCATATGAGCGGCCGCCTCCACCTCGGCCTGAGGCGGCACCAAAGCCCGGGTAGCAGCGACAGTGGAGGCCGCAGAGGCAATCGAATCCCAGGGGGCAATGCGACAGAGTGCGCGGGGTGGGGGTTGGGGGGCACTGGAGGGAGAGATACAGCACAGCAAAACCCTCATCGGGCTGCAAAATGCTTTCCATTTCTGCTGCCAGGCGGTTGGCCCTAACCTACTCACCTTTACTGACGCAACGGGCCCGAGGGACACTGTACAGTTGCAAACAACCGCACAGCCGGTCCCCTGAGTTGTCGCCCCTTCTCCTGCTAGTACTTTCGCCATTTGACTGCCCCGCGCAAACATTTCGACTGGGAACACCTGACAGACTGGGGATCGCGATGTGAACGCCTCGCGTGCGTTTGGAAAGCCCTGAGAATCTCGTGAGCAATGCAAGTTTGTAAATCAAATATAAACACAACTTCGCATTGTGCTGTAGAGTTTGTGCTGTAGGTTTTGTTTATAGTTGTGCTATACGCCCAGCCTTCAAACCGTTGACCGTTGCACAAACACCACCACCGCCGTAGTCCCTCCCAGCCATGAAACCCCACGCTCGGCGCATCGACACGTCATCCAGCAATTTATTACCTGCTTGTTTTTCAAGGGTAACGAGCTGGCTATCGCCAAGCCACGCAACATGAATGCGACTTACCCTTGTGGCTCCCAGGTTGCCGTAGGCGATGTTATAATAGATTGTATCATTGAACAGCACCATATCTTGCGGTACCGTCGCGATGGCGGCTCTCAGACTGTCCAGTGTCACCTGCCGCACGTCGCGACCGCCCACTCGCACGGAGCCCGACTGAGCATCGTAGAACCTGATGAATAACGCAAAAAAAGAAAGTTAGAGCCCATCACCTTTCCAGATACCTTACTAACTCTGGTCAACTCGGGCAAATTCCCCGCCGCAGAGGTTCATCCCTCTCCTTGATCTGCCACCACCAGCAGAGCACGTGTCCTTCGTGTCTCCCCCGTCCTTCAACCCGACACGCCTTCATCTTCCCAGTCCACCCACGGGCCTGCTCGCCGCCTGCAGAACCCACCGGAAGAGCAGTCTCAGAATGGTCGACTTTCCCGAGCCTGACGCCCCCACAATGGCGCAGCTGGTCCCGGCGGGCACGTGGAGCGACAACCCCGACAGGATGGGGTCGTCCGGGCGGTAACCAAACGACACATCCTCCAACGTGACATCGTAGCCCTTCGCCGCGGGGGGAAGCGGCTGCGCGTCAGGGGAGTCCTGCGCGGGCACCCTCGTGGGGAGGTGGACGGAAATAAGACCAATATCGTCTAACATGTCGGGGTGGGGATGTGAGGTGTGCATGGAACCAAATTGAAAGGGTCGGTATGGCCCCGTCGGCTGTTTAGCTGGGGAAGGGAAATGGAAAAGGTGCTGTGGTTTGGTTTGGTTTGGACGTCAAACCGAGATTTGCACTCATGATGGTGGTGGTGGTGATGCCGGGGCAGGCGGGGCCACAGTGGCACCGCTTGCTGGCAAGCTACGGTCCGGGAGACGGCAAGGAGGTCCCGACGTGTACCCGATGTCCGCCATTTCCACAGGGATCTCATTTCCTCCGTCCCCGCTGCCATACTCATACATGGTGGAACCTCTAAAACCATTATCTCTACCTTAATTGTCGGATGTTGCTGCAGCAGCCCAAACATAGCGCCCATGTCCTGTCCATTCAAGCAAGAGACGGATTAAAACGGGGAACGAAGTGTAATGTTCGGGAACGCCGCAAGTGGATAAGGGGGAGCGCCGAAGGTGGGTGAGGCAATGAACCAGGTGCGGGACGCCACCGAGGGCCGGATAGGCAGGCAAGGGTGGCAAGTCACATAATGATTGGAAATGGTGCGCACGCGGACAGATACGCGCTCCCGGAACTGAAAACTGGGACACCCTCTTCGCGATACGCAGGGCGGAACCGACCCCCTGGCAGCAACTAGGCCCAAAATGTTTAAAAGGGTCAGGCGCGAAATAACCCATGGCCGGCCTAAGGTTGGACAGGCCAATAGGGACCAGCTATACACCGAATATCGCAGCGCAGAGACTGCCGCACCTGCAGCGACTGGCGTGTCTCTCGGTATACGGTTCCCAAGAAGTTCAGCGGCATGGAGAGCTGCCGGGGCGTTGTGGGTGCGGATCACAGTTGGGAAAGCACCGAAACAATACCAATAAGATGCCTCGAGTACGTCGCTCACGCTATCAGGGCACGTCAGGGAAAGGACGTCCTCTGATCTGCATATGAATGGACAGCAGCTCTACTCTACGAGAGAAAATGCGGGAGGGTGGGAGGACGGACAAGCAGGGGCGACGCGCCAGGGATTGAGCTCTCACTCCGACTGCCATTGGTCATAACGGTTAGTAACGACCTCCGGCCTGCCAAGTCCCTCCTTTCCGCTGTCACCAAGGCCTCATTGGGCCCCTTGAGACCCAGTTTGCTGTACAACATCATCCCATCTCTTCACAACTCGCACTCTGAACAGCGTTTTCATTCAGGAGCTGAAGCCCCCGGTAATTAACTCCCTATCACACCTGGAACAATAGTCCATTGACCATGACCAGGTCACCCACACTGGCTTGACCCGCCAGCACTTGGCGCCCCGTCAGCACCATCGCTGCCGTCATGCCCGCAGTGAAAATGGCAGATTGGCCGAGGTTTAGGTACGACAGACTCTGTTGAGTCTTCACAGCAGCGGACTCGTACGATGCCATGCTCTCGTCGTACCTAAAAAGGTATGAGAGAAGTGAGCACGTGGCAGTACTGGGCAAGCTCGGATGCGATCGTTGTCAGGAAATGACAATTAACATAACAGCTCAGCTGTTACACAATTTCATTAGCTACAGATTGCGGCTTGGTTGGTAACAATGTACGAGCAGTCATTTCCCCCTCCTATTTCCTCATGCGCGGTGCTAACCTTTTCTTCGCCAGGACTTGCTAATCACTTCGTAACACTAATCGCTAGAATAAGGAGGTTTCATACATGCAGCACAATTTATTTCCCCCGCGCTTCACCACCGTCACCATTATAAACTCTGGGTCCCCGTTTTCGGGTCCGTCTATCGACCCCGCACGCCGGCTCCTCTCCGACATTATGCGACCTTCCATAGTCTCTAGGTCATTGTCTTGACCTCCCTACGGGCGACACGTCACCATCAGCATCACCGCAGACGGTCCCCAGGTACCGACCTGGCCGCCTCGTGTGCCTCCGTATTGAAGTACTTGACCGTTTCGTAGTTGATGAGCGAGTCCACCGCCCTGCCTGCCGCCTCGCTCTCCGCCCGATTCATGGTGCGGCGGAACTGGGTGCGCCATTGAGTGATGGCCAACGTAAAGAAAGCGTAGACTGCAAAGAAGAGGCGCACAGTGCGATGCGTCTGCATCTGTGTGCGTGCTTGGCCCATGTTTGGTCAGTACATACAGGTGTGATTGTGCGTGCACGTGTATGTGTCACGTGTGTGTGTGTGTGTGTGTGTGTGTGTGCATCTATGTATTCATGTGTGTATGGGTGTGAGTGTGTGCACGTGTATGTGTCACGTGAGAGGCAAAACGAGTACATTCATGTAATCGTACAGAAACCCTTTGTGGGGGTCCTGGCGCGGTCCAACCCTTCCCCTACATCCCGCGTCCGTCCATGTTGCCCTCCCCGGAGACATGCCGTCACCCAGCTGGTTGCCGCGTCCACCCACCCGCCAGAGTGCCCATGGTGATGAACCCCAGTGCGGGTCCACACTTGGACGTGAGGATAGCAGTCACCACCGTGACCTCAAACACGGTAGGGACCACGTTGAACACCTGCGGCCTCACTCGCCCGGGGGAGGGGGAGGACGGGGTGGGGTGAGGACGGATGCCGGGCGACGGACGTGTGCGAAGGGCTCCGTTGCAGCGCACAAGGCGACAGACGAGGCCAGCTGACCCGCGGGTTTGTCCACGCAGTAACATGGATATGTTGGCCAATAGGCTCACGTGCCACACATTCCCTTGTCCTCCTGCCCCGTTCCCTCCTGTCACGTGCATACCATGCTTGACAGTATGAAGTTGATTCCGCGTGTGCCTCGGTCCACCACACGGGCCAAGCTGCCGGTCTGTTTGGACAGATGGAAGGCCAGATCCAGCCTGTGGAGGTGGGAGAACACCTCCCGGGCGACCCTCCGGATGGTGCCCTGGGATACCTGGGTGTGGGGAGGTGGGGGTTAAGGAGAGGAAGGCGAATACACGATACCTGATACTGCTGTTGGACAGCTGTCAAGGATGTGGAAGAGGAACAGACGAGACCTAACGATGAAGGGCACGGGGCGAGTGCGCAGCCATGCAATAAGGATTGGAGCCAGAGACCCATGATTATAGAAATCGTTTGACCCCAAAAAATCAAAAAAACAAACGATCAAGATATGACGGAGGTCGGTTGGCCCGCTCACTGATCACGCTACACGAGGAGAAAGCATGAACATGGACTAATGACCTGGGAACGCTGGGCCGCCCCCTGGGTCCCACTGCCGTGACCATCCCAGCTACCTCCAGCTAGCAATTTGGACGTGCAATTGTGGCCAATGAAGGTGATAACCACTGTGAAATGTAGTCGAATGAAACAGCGTTGTACTATAGCAAAGCCAAAGAAACTGAGGGAAGCTGATGCCTAAGCCCTTGTATTACTTTGGGCTGACTAGGGGGAGGGGGGGACTTCAGCACAGAGGCACCGAGCAACAAGGCAACTGCCCGCCATCGGCGTGCCTCACCGGAAAGCCGTGTTCGAGCACCCGGGTCTGTTGAAACTGGTTTGGCGCCATAAGATTGCAACAGATGAAGTCGGCCAACCCCCACGCAGACGCCGCAGGTCCTCGGTCTCGGCCACGCGGGCCCATGCAATCATGCAATCAGTGTCTCTGTTGGCCTTTAAAGGTCCCTGCGGCATACCTCCCCTCCCGCTACCCTCTTTCCCCACCTTAGCGAACACAATGTTCCGCATCTCGTTAAATAATGCCATACCGCTGCGAGCCGCGCCCCAGCCTAGCAACAACGTGATTGGTCCCAGCGCCATGCCGTACGCCATAACCGTCGGCACCGTCGCCGCCGCTGTGCCCACCCCCGCCGCCGGCACGGCTGCTGATGCGGCCACGGCGCTTGTAAGTGCGTCCACCGCCAGCTTTAGTAATATGGGCACGTTGATATTGAGAAGCTTTGCGGCCACCAGCAGGAAGGTTGCGGCCACCACACGGCGCTTGAACTCAGGGTTCTCTATACGGCCGGAGGGAGGCCGGGCGGGACAGGACTTACAGGAGAGGGGGTAGGTAGCATGAATGCAAGCTGGCAAAGGAAGGCGCGCGCACAAGGTCTAAAGATGTGTAGAGAGAGTATCTGGGTTGCAGAGCACCTGGAGTTGAACGCGAGCGGCAGGGGATGCCCTTGCGCGGCACTAAAGGTAGCATAAGACAGCGCCACGCGCAGTAAAAAAACCAGCCAAGACGGCTGAAGATGAACCCGGCGGGTTTTCAGAAGTGAAATGAGAGGCGCATAAACGCAGCCCCAAACCCGAACCCCCAAGGTCACTACGGGACAAGTCCTCTGCACGTACCCTAAACGTTTGCATGGTACCTAGATCAGATCAAAAGAGATGCCCGGGCAGGTTTCAGTGCTATGCTGTAAGGCGGGTTCCAACGGGTAGCATGCCATCTGCCATGATGTGTGTCTGTGTCTTGTAACAAGCGAACGGGACGTTGTGCAACGTATCCAATACTCCAGACCGACTGGCCCCCGAGTCACTGTCGCCTTCCGCACGGTGCTGTAACAAGAGTACTGCACGTTCTTGTAGGAATTCCCGATCTAGATCACTTAACGTCCGACATCCACGTCCGAGTCCTGTGCATGCCCACCACTCACCTTGAGGCCACAGATAGCCCATCAAACGCCGAAGGATTTGAGCGTCGCTCAGCCGCTCAGCCGCCTCCTCTAAGGGCGTGAACTGCGGTAAAATGGACCCGGGGGCTTTGGCAACCGTTGCGAATGCTGACGTATCCGGTGCGAATGCTGACGTATCCGTCGGATGAGACGGCTGCAGCGGCGCGGAGCCCCCAGCGGCTACATGCGGATGTGTCGCTTCTTGTCTTGATGGCGGTGATGTTGCTGGCAAGCTTACGTGCGCACATGCACGGGACGCAGAAGGTACCGCAGGTCCCATCCCAGTCACCGGAGCAGCCTTTTGCGCCAGATCCCGACGAATTATGTGGACCGGGTGGCCTCCCAAATACTGTTGACGGGCCGAATGCAAGTAGAACCCTGCGAAAGTGCTGATTCTGCGGGATGCCAAGGACCGTACGGCCCCTCCGGGGCGCGGCTGCAGGTTCCATGGGGCCAAGCGGGTCTGGGCCCCCAAAGGTCTGCGTACCGGACCCAATTCCTGCATCTCCGCTAGTTGCAGGGCGTAGATATGAGCAGCCTGATTGTGATGGCAATTGTATACCGTCTGAATAGCACATCCGCTAGCACGGCGACCACGAAATGCTGAGGGCTCAAGGAGAGCTACGCAAGAGTTTGTGTCTCCGTCAGCAGCCGGCAGGCTCGGCCATTGCTGGACTTCCACACTACTGCTGCTGCTGCTATTGCCGGCGCAAAGGGAGCAGCAGCAACCACTACTACTCATACCGATGCGGCTGCCGACGCTACTGCTGCTGTTCCTGGAGCTATTGTTGCTAGGGCCATCCCAGTCACGGGAACTCTTTACAATTGACGAGCTGCTCCAGGGAGAGGTGCAGTTCGGGAGCGGCATTTCCCCCTCTGAAACGGAACCCGGCTCCCGCCCTGAAAGGCATGGTACTGGCGGTGTTGCCGGTGCCGGACTTAAGCTGCCAGCTGCCTATGGGATCAGCAGGAAGTCCACAGTAGCAAAGACACGCCGCCAATACCACGGGACGTGAGGATGACAGACAGGGCATAACTGGATTACGATCAGCACTAATGAGGGGTTGTACGAATTGCTCTTGCGACCACTATAAGGGCCGTGCATTTAGTTGCATGTGCCCCTGCCTTATCACCGGGTAGGCGCGCAACTATCCGTTGGCATATGTAAGCGAGTTAATATACGCAAGTTAGTTCCTTCACTCTAGGAAGCCAAAACCACGTTGGGCTCACGTTGGTGTCCGTGCACCTTGACCACTGGGGTCTAACAAGGACTTAACCGCAAACACTCAGGCCTGACAGATGTGGGCATAAAAGTTATAACCAGGGACCTACGAGGCATGAGGTCTGCGGCCGGATATATTCTGTGGAAGTGCAGAGGAGTTTGTGCTCAATGGTGTTGCACGTATCCTTGCCTTCCACGGGTCAACCTTAACCGTTCCCAGGAGCCCCGGTCTATCGCCAAGGCTACTGAATAGCAACCCTAACGATATACATGACCCACCTGGGTTACCCCTTCCGCCAGCATGGCAGGCAAATTGCTCTGCCTCAGACCAGCTCCCAACACGGCCGCCACACGGCTGGCAGTCAGCATCGAGCTCCTTGTAATGGAAGGTATAAAGATAAATAGCCACAATTCAATTACATTGCGAAGACTTCGTCAACATGGGTTGCCGTAAAGGGGTTTAGCAGACGAAATTTCCTTTTTCACTTCCGTGGCCTGTTAATGCGAGGTTAGGATAAGAGCTTGTAGGGAAGAACTGCCAAACCATACGGTGTCGCAATTGAAAGAAGCCTCGCTAAGTTACACGCAGTCTTGGGGGAAACTAACTTCCGTCGTTCAACCAATTTCTGAGCCCTGCACGTCTGCTGACCACAATTACTTTTGTCTTCTGTGCAATTACATTTGTCAATACACATTCAAGTCTGTCAGCATCATTTTACAGCAGACAGATTTTTCTGTTGGTTTTCAGCTGACGAACGGCCGTCAACCCGGTCGTCGCGGAGTTTTGCAGCAGGCTGTGCTGCAGCAGAAATTCAATCAAGAATGATTCTTACAAGACTTCAGCATGTTTTGTCAAGGCCGCATCGCATCGGTGGCCAGCAGCGGGTGGTGGCTTTCGTTCGCCCATTTTGTGGTGTTCGCTGCGTAGCACCCCGGAGGCTTCTGAAGCGCGCAATTGTAGGTTTAATGTGTCAAATTGCCCCTTCCTGATGTATGTAAACGTATTTGGGCGAAAAGTTGTGTAGTTGAGGAAAGTTGTTGCGCCCCCAGGACATGTCTGGCGGCTGAATACATTTGTTCGTTGAGGCAGATAAGGGATGTGTAGGTCTCCATGTCTATTTACAAAGCTGCTTTTGTGCGGTACCGGAAGTAGCGTGGCAAAAGAAGGGTCTACTTGTCAGGCACATTGCAGTGACCTTAGGCCCAAGGATGTTCCCTTACCCTCGCGACTAATGATTGCAATATTGACTTATTGCGCTTGCTGTCGAAGGCAACGGACATGGAGACGAGCTTCAGTTCGCTGCTGGACGATGAGGATGAGCTGCTGGACGAGGACGAGGCTGGTGTACCCGAGTTAGAGAAGGAAATTGACGAGTCTTTGCTGGTAAGCGTGGAAACCCGTTAAATCGAGAGGGTTGTTTGGGTTTCTCCACCACCAGCTTGGGGACGCATATGCTCATTGCGTTGACCGCTCTTTCGAACGTGCTCGATTCGCAGATTGCTAACCTAGGCCTTTGCGCGGAGACAATGGATGCACTTGCAGCTCGCGGTATGTTCAGCCTCTTTCCAGTACAGGCGCAGGTGTGTGTGTGTGTGTGAATTCCAAGTGATCGTGGGAGGGTTGGGCAACCAGCAGTTTAGGGGCATGCGGATCGGAGTTCAGGGGGCGGACAAACGAATCACTTACACGTGAGGCACGCAAGGAATGTGGTTAGGACGTGCCATGTGTCAGTCATGCGGAATTGTGACATCTGGTTAACGCCTGCCGTTTGTAAGCTCCATGGCATCGGCCCTTGGTTGTAGGCAGCAGATGGTCATTGCCTTTCTGATGTGCCTATTTCAGATCTAGTCTTAGGGGAAGGGCGTAGCATTTGGCCCGGAGTACAACTTAAAAAGTTGCGCTATCCATTTCACAGGTGCCCTACCAGGCTTGTGCCAGCAAAAAAACAGGGCCTATCCTAGGTGTTAGGACTATGCATGGACCTACTGAGTTGCCTCCGTGTTCTTGTACTGCACTTGTGCTTCTATATTACAATCTTGATGTTTAGGTATTCGAGCCTATCATGAGCGGGCGTGACGTCGTCTGCCGCGCCAAGACTGGTTCGGGCAAGACACTGGCGTTTGCGTTGCCAGTCATTGAGAATTTACTTGAGGTGAGCTGTGGACGGGTCTGGAAAGGGGTTGAGCGGCTTGAGTAAAAATAGCGAGGGCTCATCTACATGTAATGTCCACTACTGTGCAACCTACTGACGTATCCTGAATTTCGGTGAAAGGGGCAAATGGGTTGTTGCTGCGGTCTGCATGGTGTGCTGGCAGCCTTCAAGTAGTACGCGGCTTGTTGTACCCAGGACTGTTCGCCACCATGTGACGCGTTCAGATATGTGATATCATGCCGTCTGAGGCCCGAGTGAACTTCATGATGATGCGTGTCAACAAAAATTAAGTCTTTGGTGCTTTCTACAACAAGCATGCGTTTCACGAGTTGCGATATCCTCGTTTGCTGCCACAGGAGGATCGCCGTTCCAGGCCCCGGAAGGGCCGTGCACCCCGGTGTCTGGTTCTGGCCCCTACTCGCGAGCTGGCTAACCAGGTCTCCCGTGAGTTTGAATCGGTATGCCCCAACCTCAAGGTGGACTCGTTCTACGGTGGTGTGTCCATTACGCCACAGGTGAGAGTCCCAAGATGAGGGATTAGGCACGAGAAGGGGAGCTTGTGTGGAATGCCCGGCTACCGCAGTGGTATACAGAGTGGACTACAAGCAATGCTTGCAGGCGAATCGTTGAAGACCGTAGGCCGCTTTGACGTCCTCTGCTGCTCGTGACTGCACCGTTTCGTTTCACTATCAGATGCGCTCTCTGGAGCGTGGTGTGGACGTGGTGGTGGGCACCCCAGGCCGAGTCATCGATCTTCTGGAGCGCGGCAGCCTCAAGTTTGACAATGTAAGGGCAGGACGAGACATATGGCTCATGGCATGAGGGAAGTGCTCGGGCCGATTGCTCCGACATTTCTGCACGACAAGCGGACAGACAAATAGGGTCTGGTTGATGTAGTTTACTGCATAAAGTTGCCAGGCTAATGGTACATTTGCTCAGTATCATATTGCACGGCAAACTGGGATTAGCCACTGAAGAAAAGATGAAAACAGATATCTGCTTTTTAGATTGAAGCCAGCCATTTTTATTTATCCCAATCTCCTACCGGTTGGGTTTACATGCTCATTGTGTCCACGCTGTCGCCCTGGCCACGTAGTTACAATTCACCACGGTGCACACACTTCTGCATGTTCTCCCGCAGATCCGCTACGCTATCCTGGACGAGGCCGATCAGATGTTGGATATGGGCTTTGAGCAGGATATGGAGCGCATTCTGGGCTCAATTCCTGAGGGGAAGGAGCGCCAGACGCTTCTCTTCTCTGCTACGTTGCCGAAATGGGTCAAGTCAGTGGCTAAGAGGTGCGAGAGCGGATTTGGGGGCCCAGGATGGGATTTGAGTCAAATGGGCTTGCCTAGGCCTAGACGCGCAATCGGTACGTAATGCTTGAAGACCAGCTGCTTCCGGTAGATTGACTCCTCCAACTTCCTTACAATGAACGGACAATGAACGGACTGGAAACAAGGATGGAGATCGATAACCTATGGTCGGTCAGGTAGTCATTAGAGAGGGGCAAAATCACACTAGGCTGGGGCAGGCTGCTGTATCGGTACCAGTGGACAATGTGATCCGCAGTTCAAATGCCCGATATTTGTGGCTGCTGCACGGAAAATCTACACTGCTGTGATTAAGTTCCGGGGAAGCAAGGGATTGGGGCTATGCCAGAATTTAACGGGCGCAGCAAAATACGATAAGGGCATAGCAGCCGACACGCATAGCGCTGCCCCGGGGCGGGCGTGCACGGCATTGATGGCCTTGCTGTACATCTCTGGGGCGTCGGTTCTTGGTGATCTGAAAAGCCCTTTGCAAGATCTTTGCAAGACGACTTTTCCTCAAAGCGCTCATTGTGCCCCGCCCTGTTCGCAGGTACCAGAACAATCCCCTGACGATTGACCTGGTGGGTGAGGAGAACACCGGAAAGCTTGCCGACACCATCCGCCTCCTGGTGCAGCAGGTGTGGGGGAAAATTTGACGATATGTCGGTTTCGGTACCTGTTTTTAACTGGAAGGGGTACGGAAACCTACACCGGTGGAGTCCGTTTGTCAAATTCGTTTACTTGGAAGTGGAGTCCATGCGCACGCGTGGGGTAGATTCCAGGCACAATGATTGTTAAACATATTTGGGCGCGTCTATGCGAGTATTTCTATATAATCTGTCCGTCTCTACCCGCAGGTAGACGGCGCACAGAAGATGTCGGCGCTGCAGGGGCTGCTGGCGATGTACGGCAATACAGGAGGTGGTGGCAAGGCCATTGTATTTGTCAATACCAAGGCTAAGGCCGATGAAGTCAACATGGCAGTCAACGAGTTTGCATCTTGCGACGCGCTGCATGGCGACATCAGCCAAGCACAGCGCGAGAAGGTGGGATGGAAGCTGTTACGGCTGGGACGGGGGAGGCGGAGGTCACGCTTCCAGGTTTACCGGGTAATTTAGGGGGTCCATAAGTACAGATGGATATCAGGCAGGGTCTGTGTGGTCATGGTGGCCGAACGATACGAGGAACCCTGCCTTCATGGTACCTCGTGCAGCCTATCGTGTAATGGCGCCGTACAGTACTGAACAGCGAAACGCCTATTCCTCCCATGCCAGGCTCTGGGCTTGTTCCGCGACGGCAAGTACAACTGCCTGGTGGCCACCGACGTGGCAGCTCGTGGTCTCGATATTCCGTCGGTGGACTTGGTGGTGCATTTTGACGTGCCGCAGGTAAGTTGATGAGGGGTTGGCTCGTGGCCAAGTTTCACCTGCTGCCATAGCCCACCTGGGAGTGTCCAATATACGGGTCTGTGTTTACGTGCTTGCCAACCGGACGGTACAACATGCAGATGGCTGCTAGGGACTGGGCTATATCCTGGGGAGTCGGGGCGCGAGCGAGCATTATGATATTCAAAGAATATGCAATACTGAATGAACACGACGGCTGGGTACTCTTATCTTATATAATACTCGATTTGTCTTATTCCTTCCCTCTGAACCAGCTCTTGTTCTATGCAACCGTGCACGTAGCCTGCCCTGCTAGCTACCCGACTACCAATTGATTAATCCCCTCCCCTCTACAGGACAACGAAGCGTTCCTGCACCGCTCCGGCCGCACTGGGCGCGCGGGCAAGCAGGGCACTGCCGTGGTGCTGTTCACGGAGCGCGAGGCCCGGTCCCTGGGCCTCATTCTGCGCGCCACCAAGGTGTCAAATGCGGAGCTGGTTGGGGCTCCTGACCCCGGGGATGTAATGCGCACCGCCTCACGCTCCGTGTTGGGGAAGCTAGATAAGGTGAAAAGGGTTATGGGGCACTCGGACGGTGAAAAGACTCGTACGAGTTCAAGTTTATCATCGGTATTGCCGTTATCATCATTTGCCGCCATGACATTGCTTATCCTAGCCGACTAAACGGATTTTGCACGTTTATTACCCGGGGCCACCACTCACCCGACCCCATTGTTTACCGCATGATTACCGCGCAGGTTGATAATGGTGTTGTGGAATTTTTCGTGCCAGCCGCCGAACGGCTGCTGTCTTCAGAACAGCCCTCCCGTGTGCTGGCCGCGGCCCTAGCCGCCCTAGCCGGCTTCCGACAAGTTCCGCAGCCACGCTCGTTGCTCACATACGAGGTGGGCTTCGTCACCCTTCGCCTGCTGACCGGACGAGGTAAACTTCTGGTTTACGAGGGAGAAGTCTTCTCGGAATGTTTGGTTGTGGCTGTGGGCCAGGCGGTGGAATTTAGCGCAGATCTTCTTAGGGATAGCAGTCGTCTTGAGGCTCGACCTTTTGTTTTAGCAGCTGAGTAAGCAACGTCGTTCATGTTGCAATGATGAACTACAAAACTGAAGTAACATTGTTTTGCAGGAATGGTCGTCGATGGCATCCGCTCTCTGAGCACGGCACTGCGGCAGTTAACCAACGGCGCGCCCGCCTCAGCGCAACGAAGCCTGGCGGAGGTGGACAGGTTGTTGGGACGTATTCGACCCGTGGAGGGGCAGGCGGGCGAGACGGAGGCCGGGCTCTCAGGCCTGGCGTTCGACGTTCCTACGGAGCAGGCGGAGGTAGGTCATAAGGAAGGACTTCAATACATACGACGGTAATTAGGTGTGTCCAGCGAATTACCTAATCCTGTGCGTGTGGGAAGGATAGAGCTGGAATTGGGACCTGAATATTGGCAATCTTCCCATTGTCTTACGCTCGTTATCCATGCGCGCTGGGCCTTCCCATCAGGCCATTTTGAAAGTTTTCCTGGCCTGTCGCTTCCTGCTCGTCTGCAGCAACTGCTGGCACACTGCAGTGCGGTGGCCACTCAGCGAGGATGGGTATTGGACAAGCCCAAATCCATCGCGTTGGAAGTGGACTCGCTGATGGGCGGCCGTGCCGGTGGTTCACGTTCCGGTGGCGGTGGTGGCTCCCGTGGTGACCGCTGGGGTGGTCGCTCCGATCCCCGTGTGGGTGGCGACCGCTGGAATAACAGCGGCCGGGAGGACAGGGCCTTCAGGAGCAGGGATGGGGGTTCATACGGCAGCCGAGATGGAGGCGCCGCACGCAGCTACGACCGGCTGGACCGCGGTGGATATGGCGGTGGATACGACCGATCGGACCGTGGTGGATATGGTGGCGGCGACCGATATGGTGAGCGCAGCGGGAGACGTGGTGGAGAGCGCAATGCTGGCAGTAGCAGCTATGAAGACTGGGCCAAGGGTGCATCCCGGTCATCACGTGGCGCTGGCAGTCGTGGGGGATGGTCAGACTTCACGGACGGAGAGGGTGGCAATTATCGTAGCAGCGGAGGTCGTGGGGCCCCACAGTCGGAGGAAGGCCGGCAGGGAGGCCGCAAGGCAGGGCGCATCGGAGTGGAAAAGGGGCGGCGGCTCGATGATCCTGCGAGCGAGGACAGCTGGGGCCAGTGGTGAAACTGCACGGGGGGTGTTTTTTGGCTGTGCTCGGAATCCGTGCCTTGGTGTCCGCAACGGCACAACGGGGACCATGAACTCGTGAGAGCTATGATCATGAAGCTGAACGGAAGATATTTGAAGCTATATTGAATATACGAGCAGCTGATGGGCGTCTGTGTGCAAAGTAGGCAGGGGCGCCCAGGGTAAAACGTACTTGGAAGGCGGACGGGGCACAAGGACCCTTGGTATTTATCCGTGCCCCAGTCCAGCCGGAGCGATCTCGTTTCTCAGTTATGGAGGTAGGGGGAGCTGCGTCCGGGAGGGGTACTGACTGGATTGCACTGTGCTAGTTGGAGTGCGGCTGCGACGAGCATGATAGATTTCCAGGCAGTAGGTTAGGTGAGATAATGGGTCGGCGTGGCGGTTTGTTGGGCCACCGCGCATGAATACTGTTATGCTAATGAACGCTTTAAGCCGTACATCGTATAGCACGTTTAACCTTGCGGCTAGCATCAATGATTTGTAGTGCAAAATTACGGCAGGGTTTGGACCCGAGGCGCTCTCCCTTACATGCGCCTGTGGGCTCTAGGTGTTCATGTTTCAGTGTCTCGGGCATCTGTATTAAGAGGAACGGCTTGTGAAGTTTTTGGAGTCGGCGTACGTGTCCAAAGCCGGCCCGATAGGTTCCCCGGCAATACTCGATCTCATCTGAACCAATGGCCGTTTCCAGCCGCGGCACTATAGAGTTGTTCAGGGAAGGGCGACCGGTAGAAAGCTATAAAGCGCGTTTGTACGTCATAAACCGAAAGCCGACCTGGTCAGTCATGAGATCATGTCCTGCAGACGCTTCATGCTTCATGCATACACCTAATACCATATTATGGAAATGGTTTCACAACGGGTGCGCGACCGGAGATTAACCTAGCATATGCCTTCCAGTAAACAAGGGATGCACAGACCAAAACATGCCTGCGTTCTCCATGCACTGGGAAAATGTCTATGATAACTGTAACTATGAAGCGTATAATGAATACGTGGACGACTGCTTTCGATGGCCCCTTTGGGCCAACCAAAGCCCCAGGGGCAACACTTATGAAACTTGTCGTGAAAGAGGCGTTGCCAGTCATCGTGTCATGCCTGGCTTTCAGTTAAATGGCTTTCCATACCTTTGACCAAAGAATGGATATTAGGTAAGGATGAGGGATAATGGCTAGAGGAATCTTGCGAGGATCGTCAGACCAAAATTTGTCTACGAAGGTCGGGCTCGACACCCCTCTATCTTGCGTATGGCGAACACGATGCCTCAACGAACAAATTCTTATTTCGTTTAGGCGCGACTCCAGAAACCGGAACGGCGGAAGACGCGGCATTCTGTATACTGTAGGCCATGAAGATTGTGAAGGTGCATCGGGCCGCGTGCCTCCTTGTTAGGCGTGCTGTCTGCACCTATCGTGTCCAGTTATCTTCGAGCATCTGGTCCACTACCGAAAATTAACGATGTACATCACATTTCCTTCTTTCATCAAATCATTGACCCGGTGCATTTGAAACGTTATGAATTGGCCTATGAAAAATGTCAGAGAAGCTACAGAATTACAAGCAAGGACTGTACTTTGTCAGTTTCCTTTCCTACTATTATTAGTCCTGCTGCACTCGTTCACCTCAGGAAAGGCGTTGATAGTTTGCAACAGGCTCAAAGGCGTTCTTGGTTGTCGTACAGACACCTGAAGTTTCCTCAAGCGCTCAATATCCCATTAGGATACCATTACTCTTCAGTTTTGTTATTTGAATTTGCTACCTTAATATTGGCCCGAACCTATTTCGAGGGATAAGAACCGACCCGTAATTTCGGAGGGGTTGTCACAAACTGTGCGGCTTCCTTGGCAACCTAAGAGGGCTAAGTCAGCCGGCCATGCAGCGTCCCAAAGTTGACGACCTGTGCTGCTCATCTTTTTCTAGCTCGGTAAGTGACCAAGCACTAGGTTGTGCCTCGGGCTCCCGAACTCCCGCGTCCCGTGTTATGCTGAATTAAATGTAGCGTATAGGTTACATGGCATATTGCGTATAGGTTTGGGTAGCTTTATCGTAATAAGTTTTTGTAGCTTCCACGTTCCAGCAAGGTTCATTGACACATTCCTTGGCCTAAACGCTGTTCTGAGTTAACCGCTTTTGCACAGAGTATTCATTATTTGGCATGGTCAACAACAAGGAAGGTGCACATATTTTCTTGACACAGATGCGTTGCCTCCGTCTGAAACCACAGGACATGGACATGGATTTGGCCCGTCAAGAGGAAATTTTGGTTGAGAAGTATGGAAGACTCCAGCTTAAGCAACGTGCATTGATTGGGAAGGTGAGTGTTTTCTTGGGCCGCTCTCGGCCTGGTACTCGCAGTTCCTTGTCTCGTTAAATGGATAGTCTTGCTCATTAATTTCCTACTCTTATCCTAACAATAGAAGCCAGCTCGGCGATATTTTGATTCGGCGGACTGGTCTCTGCAAAAGCAGGGCAAGTTGATACCAGACTTATTCCTCGACTTCCATGTAAGTCGGCGAAATCATTATCTATCTGCAGGATGCATGCGGTATGTTGTGATTCGGTTGTGTGAACGAGAAACAGTGTACCTGTGCGTTGCGTCGCTTGTAGCTGCGTGTGACACGCCTTTGCAATCCCCTTGCAATTGTTTACCATTGTTAACCTCTGAATTTTTCTTGTCACCCTAACAGTGTCCTATTGACCAGCTGCCAGCTAAGCTAGAGCCAAGTCTTCCAGTCCAGCGCAACCGGTCGCACCTGGACGTGGTTGGTTGGGTGGAACCTGTGTCTATCAATACATCTAGAACAGTTTTGGACATATGAAATCCTATGTCGGAAGTTCTGGAGCGTTTTTGTGCGGCATTATTCGTTAACGTTTTGGTGACTGCTGCTGTTTGGCTTAAATAGCGCGGTTGCGCACGGAGGATAGTGCCCATGTGGGCATTGCACCCGTGCCTTTGTTGCGTTTGTGGCGCGGCAACGCAGCTACATTGGCGATGTGAAAATGATAACAAGGAGCCTTTCGCTCCAACATGGAATTGCGGAATGTGTAGATGGGGTGAGTTGCTTTCTGCCGACGGGAGACCCAACGGGAGTGAGGGGAGCGGTTAATACTTGAGTGGAAGCAGCGCACCAGAGGTGCATGGTATCTGCCGTGACATATTAACTCCCCTCTGCGCGGGGCAAGTTGTAGTGTGATGATTGAGTCCCACCAGTTGGACGGTATTGGAGGGGGGGCACGCTATGGTCAGATCTCCGCTCCTTGTTCCTGCACAATCGGGCTAACTGTATGCTTCCCTTGCAGCAAGCGTTATCCGCATTCGCTGATGCTGGGTTCAAGCACGCCACCTCGCTATGCTGCGAGTATAATTGTGCACGCGCACGTCTTTGCAACTGTAGTCTGGGGCGTTCAAAGAACGCGCTAGGCTAGATTGGTCGGCATTCAACAAGTATGCTTCAATTGGTGCATTCGTGTTGTCCACCTTAACGGTGTAGGGTGGGCGCCATTTATTACGACTTCGTGTTCTTGCTTCAGCTTAAGGGTGGCCATTGTGATGGCATTCAACAAATAGCTTAAGAGACCGGATTACATTACCGCTTCTGCCAGCAGGCCTTCACATATTAATGAAGTCTGTGCGCCGGATGTGCACGGGTTCATTTAGCATGCGGACATGTTTCCGGAGTCTCTATGTGTGTGCCCGGCATTTGCAGTCTAGTTGTCTGCCTAAAACAGCCGCACAGGCCTGCCCGGCAAAGCAGTATGCGAGGGTGCATTAAGATAAGCCTGGTTCCTGTTAAGAAGTGCTTCAGATCACAGGCGAACGGGGCCGTTTTGTCCAGGGTGATGGTGTGCCGTTGCAAGATGTCGATTTTGTCGCTGCGGTGTTCCGCTATGATTGTTGTTGGATTGTGCAGTTACTGTGCAGGACCAAGTAATGCTGGGGATGGTTTTGGGGCGATTGGCCACGGTTGCCGTGGTTCTGAGTCCACAGCAATGTTTAGTGGGAATGTTAGGCGCGAAGGTGTTGCAGAATGTCATCTAGCCCGAACTTTGTTGTGCATCGTTCTTCAGGTCCACTGGGAACTCTTTGCATGTAGGATTGAATGCTTTCATTAAAGCTCCCTTACAAATTGTTGCGTGGAAAGACGTGGGACTGTTGTAACATATGCGTCTACAATTGCACATTGCGAAGACCAGCGCACACGAACACAATATAAGGTGCAGGAAGTGGCGGCATTAAGATAAGCGTTTATGACACTCTACCGCCCGCTTATGCCCCGCCCGCCCGCTTATACCCGTTCACTTGTGGCGATGGCGTGTCTTTGCCTGGCTGGTGGACATCCCCACCCCATGCAGTACACACATATTTCAAGTAGAATACCATCTCCTTGACTATAAACAGAATAACTCACAGGCTGTGGTAGCGATCTTACTATCCATCCAAGTGAACTGAAGGGGAGCATATACGTGACAGACACAAATTGTTATTGCCCCCCTCCATCTATCCAATCTGTCACTTCTCGCACCATAACGACCGTACTGCTGTTACACCCTGCTATTACATGCTAGGGCACCCACATTCCCGAGCACTCACTGTTTTACTGACGTTAGGGTGTGCTGGCAGAACAGTTGGACTAAGATCTGTATACATTCAAGTTACGGCCTCAACTCCGTCAGAGAACGCTTACCAAGCTTCCCATTGCAGGGATGTCGAGAACCCCAGCTTGAAGGCCCCTTCAAGCTGGGTGGGGAAGACAGCAATGGGTGGGGAAGCCGCGTTTAGGGTGGGGAAGACAGCAATGGTTTCGCGTCGGGACGGGGGACGGGGGACGGGCACTAAGCCAGCCGCATGCAGTTGTATACGTCAGCCGCGGTACGCCGACAGGCACGGCGTCCGAAGGCCGGCGGCATCAAGTTACATCCTGCAGCGGCCGGTGGACTCATGGCCTGCTAAAGAACGTAGTTGGAATCAAGGTGCTCACAGATGACCGTGCCTGCGCCTTCATGGAGAGAAGCATTCGTGCGGATTCATTCCAGGGAGGGTAATTCCGGTTAATCGCCCTAAGCTAAGAGAGAGATTTGACATGGGCCGTCATGGCCGCACGCAGACATTCGCCGTGGATGGCAACGCTCACCCTTCAGCGACCGACGGAAAGCGAAACGGACAACCACAATTAAGGTGCCCAACCATGCGTGGATGGTCATGCACTTTCTTTTTCCTGTGCGGCATGGACACCTTGCCATACGGTTCTTAGTTTGGTTAAGCTCCCGGCGCATTTCCTCCACATGCAACCTGCTGTTGTCTTTCCCAATACAGCATGCACGCGGTTCACTTATATTGTATTTATATCTGTATACACACTCACATAAGCCATTTCCGTGCTTTTCCATTTGTCTTGCAAAGACAACCTTCCCACGCGTGCGTCACGTCTACACCACATCACAAAGTGGCGTCTAATGGCTATATCTGCGCATTACCAAGGGCATCGGCCCGATACAGTGTGTAGTTCAGTGCTGCCGCGCGAGAAAAGCGTCGCGTATGGGTTTCCCAAGGTTGGCATGAGGCCTTCGCTTGGCCCTTAATCCCAAACCTTGACAACGACGACAATGGGTGATACGATGGGCGCCCAAACGCAGCTGTTCCCACCGTAACGGGCTGCCGTGTTTCCCTTGGCTTTTAATTTCCCACCGTTCCGCCCGCCTTACATCCCGCCCAGCCAGGGGACGAGGGCCCAGACACGCCGGCTCTCCTACTCCCGTGTCTCGTCCCGTGTCCCGTGTCCCGTGTCCCGTGTCCCGCGCACAGGAAGCAATGGGGTTTGGTACACGTGTAATCTTTTTCCATCTGCACGCTAGCCGCATTTTCGGATTTGTCGGCAATGCATGGGTTCCTTCCGTCATCCACAGGCTTTCTCTGCACACAATTGCCGTTAGCATCGTTGGCTGCGCGCGATTCCGTAGCGAATGGACAGGAGCTGTATGGACACCGAACCGCCACCCTGTAACCTCTGCAGGCGCGCAAATCAAAACAATACATTAGGGCGAGATCGTTAGGGAAAGGGATGCTAGCTCGATCGAAAGTGGAAATCAAATGGCTTCCTTTCAAGCAGCCAGTCTAGTTGCAGGCTAGGGTCGCAACCCGGGTCACTGCGACCCCTGGTTGCGACCCCCTGCATGCCACCGATGACCGTGATGTGGCAACGGCGCAAGTGTGGAGCAATAAATTTCGATACCGCCCGCAGATCCAAATGGCGCTATATTGTACAAAGCTTATTATCACATGTAGGTGCTACGCCAGGAACGCCTAGCGTGGATAAACCTAGGCGCCCGTCATGTAACCTAATAATTCAACCTTTGCCTTCCATCCGGATGCATGTACAGGAGCTCGGCAACTTCTTCCGCTCTTTCCTTCGATTCTTTGCTTAGCTTAGTGCCCAAGGCCAATTTATTGTCCAAAACAAAGACAAGCAGAAGTTTTGCTGTCGAGCGAGCCAAATTGTCGTAGGCTTGGCGTGGTAACTAACCGAATCCGCGCGTGATGGCGTAGCAATGCCTGCCGCCGCTGCATTCATCACATGACCGCCGTTCGTATGCCCTTACTTACCTTGTGGCAAATTCCATCAGTTCGTCGAAACGGGTTGTGCTTGCTGGAGCTGGGGCTTGATGCAGGGCCACACGCTGCTGCGTCACTGACCTGATACACATACGCACATGTACGGAGGCCATGCATGCAGCGAGAGGTCGTCTGTGCACAGAAAATATTTAAATTCCCGTCCCTAGCATCCGGGCGGCCACCAGCCGTGTGCAAATCATATACCCACACATTAACAGGCCTGGGGAGCCTCCCCTACCATCCCTATGTTGAATTCCGCACTGAGACCACGGGGGCCGATGCGCTCCTTGCCCTCAGCAGCACTTCATGCGGGTGCTGGTGGCCGAGATGGTTCACCCTCCACAAAACAACCTTTCTCCCCCTGAGATTGTAAGCGTTTGTGCTCCGTTGGTGAGAGCATTCTGAAGCTCCTTCTTTTGAGCTGTAAGGCGGAAGTTATGGCCTGTTGAAGTGTGTCGGTGGGATAGACCAAGAGGCCTTGCCCAGAGAATTATATCAGGGGTATAGAATAAAATATTCTACTTCCATGCCCTTTTGCACCGCAAGATCTGCCCAGTTTATATGTTTGGGGACACATGGGCATACAACAAGGGTAATGACATCCCATAATGAAGGCAGCCTCTGAAATACCACGAGCAACATGCCTCTGCTAATCGGGAAAGTCCCCCCAACACATTTATTCGTGTCATCCACACATTCATGTTTGAGGAGGCTGCATCTGCTCTTCCTTCCAGCACCGGTTGGTGGGCAAAACTCAAGCATTTCCGTCCATCCCCTCTCTCGTTTCCCCCCTCACCAACCTCAACCCCGTCTCCAAATCATGTCACCCGTCAGTCCTTAACAAATTGCGCCAGAAAGAATCCCTCGTATGTGGGTCCCGGAGCGACCCGCACGCAGTACATCTCTAGCTGGCTCCGAATCCATTCCCTCATTGTACCATCCCTCGCCACCCATGACCTGCTGTCCGCACAACCATTGCCGGCATTGGGTGACTGCAGCGAGGAGAAGCCCTTCCCAGTGGCATCGCATCTGCCTGCGCTCACTCCATGCGTAACTTCGTCCCACCAGGTGCCGTCTAACAGGGCCGAGTAGGTGCAGCCAGGGTGGTGCGCCTCCAGGGCTTGGCGCAGAGAGGTGGTGGTCTTTAGGGGGCTGGAGGTGGGATGGGCGTTAACGTTGGTGGAGCCAGGGTCCATGCCGACAGTTGTGCTGCCAAATGGCCCTGGGGACCACCCTGGAGTCCACGGCGTAACCAGACGCGGCTCCACCAGTCGCAGCCCGCCCACACGGACCAACAGCCAGGCAACCACCTGAGGTAGATTGGGAAGCCGGAGGATGCGGCAGCTGATGCCAGGTTCAGTTTCAGGTAAGCAAGGAGGAGAAAACTTGGTTTCAGGGTAAGGGGGGCATCACATGGGCCATGGGCGTCACATTGCCACCGTGTCCTTTCAACGACCTGGGTGCGAACAGTCGCATGACGAAAGAAGTCAACATACGGATGGACAGATAATTCGCTTTGATGGCATGATAGTGCATTTCCTGTTTCCTGCTAGACGAGACAATGCAGTTACACAATGTGCAGGGTGTGCAATTCTCGCCCGACAAGGCACCCACCGCCTCGTTCTCTCGCGGATCTATCGTACATGTGCTGTACACCAGACTGCCCCCAGGTCGCAGCAGCCGCACGCCACGCAGTAGCAATCGACGCTGCCGGTCGGGATGTCGTTCCACGTGGCTCTTATCCCATCGGTTGTAGCTGCTCGGCCGCTCCAGCTGCACCCGGCCCAATCCGCTGCACGGAGCGTCCACCAGAACCCTATCGAACACCCCGACCTCCCCATCGTCGTCCGCTTGGCCCTCCTCCCCCGCACTGTTACCGCCGCTGGCATAGCGGCTTCTACCAACCCTGGGATGGCAGCCGGTGACGCCGCGCCCTGATAGGTGTGGGAGCGGCAGGCCGTGTTCGTCCACTCGTAGCCGGGCACCATCCGCGTGTACTGCAACCACACAGCCCCGCCGCCAGGCCCCCTTTGACCCCGCCACCACCGTCGCTGACGTGCCAGAGGCGCCATCGATGCCAGTGACACTGCAGCTCAAGTCACTGTTGGCATCGCAAGTCCCATGGCCGTTGGTGTGCCGGTAGTCGTTGGGGTGATTGGGCACAAGCCGGTCAATGTTGAAATGGAGGCGCTGCAATCGCGGCCAGCTGCAGTGAAACCCGGGTAGGGCGTCCACGAAGCCCCCGGAAAGGGTGCCATAACCAGTGCCTTATTGCGGGAGGTCGTCAGGATGTGGTGTATAGAGCACAGGCATGGTGGGACAACGGGCAAAAGCAGGCCTCACCCTGTCCACCTACATAGCCGCCACCCCACATGTAGGAAAGCGCGTGGTGGTCCCACCTGGGGTCCACCGCCAGCAGCATTCCCCGGTTGCCCATCAGCTCCGCCATCAGTGCCGTCTTGCCGCCCGGGGCTGCACACAAGTCCAACACCCGGAGCGCCCCGCTGCTTTCCTTCGACTTGCCGCTCACACCGGACTTAGCACAAACGCCTACGCAAGAGTTACCAGCGCCACCTCCTGCCTTCGAATCGCCGTACGATTGAGGCGGTAGTCGACGCTGCTGCTGCCGCTGTTGCTGAGATTGCAGCGCCGTTGGCTGGTGCGCTATCAGGGTCAGAGCCGGCAGCATACTGGACAGTCCCATAAAATATACCACCCCTTTCTGTATGGATGACGAGCAGAAGGAAGGAGTGCAGTGAATTACGAGCCAGATCTTGGAAGTCCGCACGCCGTACCTCCCAACAGCTAATCTGTGACGCATGCAATATAACAACCATACTAAAACCTCAGCATTTGGCAAGCGTCATGACAGCGATGTTGTACTGTACAGGTTGATTTGCTGACCAGGCATGTCGACCCAGAAAACTCGTGAGGCAACCCACTTGGAGCGGTCCTAGAACGTGCGCCTGATCGGCAACACGAGCCGCAGCAACGCTGCTGGCCGGAAGCAGACGAGCCAGTGGGTAGTAGGGGCAGCGCTCCACTAGCGTGTCCGGCGGAAGACCGAACCCTGCCAATAGCTGTCGTATGTTGTTGTTGGCTTCGTCGTCATTTTCGTACTTACCATCGCGGATGTGCATCCGCAGGGTATTCAGGCGGAAGCAGGGCCGTCGCGTGGATGCAAAGCCGTCGCACCAGAACCGTTCAAGGAGGTCGGAGGGGAGAAAGGATGCCAGATGCCGCCGGATATTGCAAAGGGCCGCATGGCTGTTGGCGCTTCCCGCGAATTGCAGGCTCATCACACCTGGCGTGCGCGCGCGGTTACTAGAACATACGACATCACAGCAAAAATAGGTTATTGTACGGTTAATGGTTCAGTGCGTTCTGGTTGGGCAATACCCATTCGGGATTCAATTCTGAAAGTTAAAAGCCGTGAAACTTCAGGACATAGCATCCGGACCTAAAATGGAGCCGGGATGCTTTCAGGATATAGTAGTGAAGGTCACCTGAGGGCACCTTTTCCCGGAGCAATCTTGGATTGCGGAGGGATACGCTCACGTAGGGGGGCCTGTCCGTAACAATCTTTGGGTCGAATTCCGCTGCAAAGCTTTGCTTATACACACATGAACCATACATGTATTAAATGGCACGTGAAGCGTAGGAAATAAGCATGCAAAAGTGAGAGCGTTTATGGAGAATACCGGCCAAGTGGCAGTTGCCTTGTTTGTAAAATCGACGCTCTTGACTTTGCACCTGAAACATTGTTATAGTGCCGCGCACCTAATGCGGGCCTGCGTTAGGAAGCCGGGATAGTTGGGCCTAAGGCCCTGGGCGAGACAGTTGTA
This sequence comes from Volvox africanus, assembly GCA_030268105.1. Taxonomy (NCBI): domain Eukaryota; kingdom Viridiplantae; phylum Chlorophyta; class Chlorophyceae; order Chlamydomonadales; family Volvocaceae; genus Volvox; species Volvox africanus. Next base: position 334,606 of record BSDZ01000017.1, on the reverse strand, counting down.
CAATTGTCTCGCGTCAGCCCGTGTTCTCAGGGCTTTATTTAATCGCGTGCTTTTGCCTTCGCTTTCCCTTTCATCTTGCTTTTGATGTTCAGCACGCTCCCGCTCTCCCGTCCCTAGGTGCGTCGCCCGCGGTGTTGCTGGTTTCTTTCTTCGGTTCTTTTTGGCCTAGGTTCTTCGTCCCAAGCCTTTTAGCGCAGCAACGGAAATGGCAATGGCTATTCGTCCGTGAGAAATATTCTCCTTTACTTGCTGATTTAGGCAAGGACGAATCATTAGAGGCATATTAAGCAATTTATGGCAATAATAATTGGACATGGCAGTAAACAGATGGCAGGGCAGAAAAATCAGGCTGGAAGGTACCTTTTTCACACATAACAGCAATAAATCCGTTTTCTGTTGAAGAATTTTTTTTCGTCATATCTTAAAGCTTCTCCACCCTCAAACAATAAAATGTTTATTCCTTTTCCAAAAGCCGCCTGATGCAAGGATCCATCCCTCATATTAGATTTTTAAATTGCTGGAACACCAAATGCTTTTGCTAGCTTCTCTACCTTAGGATTATTTAAACACCCTCTGACTTATGGAAGATTAAACCTATGAGCCTGCCGGTGTGAGGGTCAATACCATATTGGCATTTCATCACTACTTCTTTCATAAAAACACATATGCTATTCGCGAGCAAGGGAACCATTTTGAACCCGGAAATGATCTCTATACCTTAGTAGGTAGGTATCTAAGCTTGCGATTAAAATCAAAAACATTTACAATCGGTACAGCAATCAAAGTACCTTTCATAAAGGAAAGAATTTTTTGCGAGAAAGTTACCTTTTTATTGATTATACACCATTAATTTCATCACCGTGTATAGCACCAATAACAAACATTACAGGGCCATCTTCTTTTCCAAGAATCACTTCTACCGGTATGGTAATATCGGTATGGTCATAGAGTTCAGCACTTACAATCTCTAATTGTTTGCGCCCCCGTTATCCTTATTTTAGCCCATTAATTACCAAGCTTTCTTCTGTCTCAATAACTTAAAATTTGATACTCTCTGGTGTCTTCTTATTTTTAAAGCGAATATTAGCACACTTTTCTACTGTTCTATAATTGCAGTGGAAATGTCCTTGCCTGTTACTTTTACTATTCCTTCGAGGCCAGGAGATGAATTTACTTCGAGAACTAACGGCCCATGTGATGATCTTACAATATCTACTCCTCCTACATCAAGACCTAAAGATTTTGCTGCTTTTACAGCTAAGCCCTTTCTTCAGGCCTAAGTTTTATATGTTCGGCACTTCCGCCACTATTTAAATTGGAACGAAAACCATCATCAGCGGAAGGCTTCATAATGATAATATACTGCATGCAAATATCGGTGATACTTTTGCTAGGGTTTGTGTAACAGAGGGCTGCGCCTAGCTGTTAGGTGTAGTTATATGGGCGAGCTCCGAGTCATTGTGCCGTAGGGCACTTAGTGCAGGAGTGACTCCTCGTAGTTTACATTATAGTAAGTTATTTATAATAGAAGAATGTAATTGGAAGTGTCTGTCTCTTGCTTGCCCTTCTCAGGAGATGGCGGCGGCGCCCATGAAGCCGCCACCCATGCCTGCATCGGCGTCGGTGGCAGAGGTGGTGCAGCCAGATGTGCTGTTCTGGGATAATGCCGCCCTAGATGAGTCAGCCGTGCAAACCCGCTTTGCGGTCGCTCGGACAGGTGCATTTTGTGGCGACGTGCCTTGCGCAAGGTCACAGGGGCGTCATCTTGGCCAACACCCTACTTGGCTGCCTGCCTGAAGTTCCGACGAGCTGCATAGGCCTGCACAACTCTGGCACAACTTTGATTGTGTTAGTGGACAAGCACACGCAAGGGCCTGTGTCATGGCATTGCATGCCGGGTCCAGCACCTCTCTCAGCGGTCCTGTTAGCTCTGTTTGGGGGGGGAGTCTACGCTCCCAGTGCCATGGACAAGCTGCTGACGTTAGCTGCACATTATATGGTTTTCGGATTTCCAAATGCCTATGCATGCACGCACTTCTTTGCCTCCCTCTTTCATACGTCCCAAATATCTATGAGGGCACGTCGTTCAAGATGGGCAGTGGGGGAAAGTGGGGAAGCTAGCAGATCCCACAGATCTGGAGCATATTTCAACTGATCCTGCTGGTCCCGCAGGTAAATTCCCAGGGGGACCCAATCATAGTTGCGGCCCATACGTGGGGCAGGTGATCAATCATACATGGGATACACATCCATACTGTAATGTGCAAGAAGCACCAACTCAGCATCTTGAGAGGCCTTTGGTGTTGACCTTTCGCTGACGAACATAAACTCCATGTAGAGTAAAGCTCATACACTAGGAAGCATACCTAGCTTAGGTACACGGAATAGAAGATAGCGGAAGACTTGGAAGCGAGAAGGTTACCATCTTATTACAGATTGAAGTACGAAGGGTATCAGAGCCAAAGTCCCATCCTTTAACTAGTAGCGAGAGGTTCAGGCTTTGAATAGAGGATAGTAGTCAAGTGATGGCTTGAATGCTTGATAACTTGATGGTTAGACAGGCCGCGATGAGCATAAAAAACTCGCGTTTTGGCCAGCAGTACACGTCCACAGAGGTTTTATGTATCTCGTCCAATAGGAGGACGTGCCAATCTGATCCACAGCAAGATGATCGTCATATAAAAGCCTTCATCGCATTCGTCTGATGCCTCTTATAGCTTGCAATAGTAAAAATTATGCGCGGGCATAGATTCATGCATAGTGAGTAACGTCGCTCACGCCGTCGGACAATCTTCGCAGCGACTTCCAGTAATTCATGTGCGGAATAGTATGCAAATATTCTTGATTGATAATTATCCGTTCAAAGATAATTATTATTAACGCGCATTTTGCATATGGCGACCGACGTCCTATGTCGCTCAGGTACGACAATAATGCCAATTTGCTCGCGATCATGTGTCTCAAATGGATCCGGATTCAGTTACTGATATTTATTATCGTGTTTATCATAATGCATGAAGCGCCGCAAGATTGCGCCCAGGAATGCATCCGAGGTGCCGTTCGCTCGTCATAGGACGATGGCGAATGATGCTTTGCAACACAACATTCGCGACAATTAACTACTGCAATTGTATTAAGATATGACCGGCGGATTTGCTCAGATCTGAGCTTGCTTCCGGTTCAATTCCAGAAGACTGTAACTGTCTGGGACAATTGGTCTACTGTGATCCAGTACACCCTATAGCAATAGGAAGCGTAGTTCGTCAGCCATGCTTAAGTTCAGTCGCTTGAAAAACCCGTAAGTGCTATGGCGCATGCTAGGAGCAGCATGCAGTGACTTGGGAATACGAACGGTCATGGCAGGGGTTGGCGATTGCAAGCACAAGCTATGCTGATAGGGGCTGAGTGCCTCAACTGCTAGATAAAACATGGGTGCGTGATTCAGGGAGTAGTGAGAGTAGAGGTCTCGCTGGAGATTTAACTCAGTAGGTTTTTGAAAGAGACAACAGGAATCCCGTCACACATGGACGAGCTCAGCTGAAGTCTCTCAAGATTCTTAGTTTTCACCAATTCTGAGGACCTGAATGCTCACAACCTATCATCCTGTTGTATCTCTGTTGTATCCGCATAAGCAAAGGCCCGGGTACACGGTCCATCCTGATTACTGCCCGTAGACACCCCAGGATCCTAATCATCCTTAAAGCAAGCATGTTCAGTTATGCTCATTTCTGCCTTAACGTTATCAAAGAAACATAAGTGCTTTTGGATACACATCATCGCCTTTCTGCTGCTCGCAACATGGCCATCAGGTCCTGCACACATAGGCCCCATAACCGACATCACTCATCATTCTTTCTGCCAAAACAAGCAATCTGTAAATTAATGACACTGCTTCTCAATTATTTTAAATATCCCGGGTTGCAACGCAAGGCATAGCGGGTCATGTGTCGTACGGTGAACCGGTACGTAACGGATATATGCTCTGTTGATAGTGTAGTTTATTGATTGTGAATCCTCTTATATCCTCTAATATATTTTCTTATTTTGCGACAAATTGGGTTATAAGTGTGATTGTTTGTGATCTAGTCCTTGGACGTGTGCGTGTAGAATGAAGATCATTAACAAGATCAACCAGAAATTGAAGGATGGACAGATATTTTTCTCGTTCGAGTTCTTTCCGCCACGAACAGAGGAGGTGAGGTTGGGCGGCGTGGCAGCCTTGGCACCAAGGCCTTTAATTGAAATTGCACCGATTGAGATTAAGTCGTATGAAACTGGATACTAGCTTTTTAGCTTTAAGTATGTCATCCTCAATGTCAAGTGATCAGTGCTTTTGGTAAACCTTGTGCAACGGATGTTTGGGGTTCGGAAATGGATTTGGTGCAATGTCCCTCGCCCACGGCAAAGATGCTGGTATGCAGGGAGTCGAGAACTTGTTTGAACGGCTTGATCGCATGGCCACGTATGGTCCCATCTTCTGTGACATCACATGGGGCGCTGGTGGCTCGACAGCCGACGTAACTCTTGATATTGCAACGCGCATGCAAAACCAGGTACGCGATGAACGATACTTCCAAGTCGGTTTAGACATTAAGCACGAAGCTGGCCAGACGAGCAGGGTTTGGTTGGCAGGAGAGCCCGCGCCCGATTGTTTCCTGCTTCTCACTCATCCCTATTGCTGCGCGGACCCAAAACCCCCACTATGGCTCAATTACTGTTATTGCGCTCCTGACCTTGTTCTCCTAATGTTCCCCTATGGTACCACCAGGTGCGTCCCGGAAGCGTTTTCTCCTAACCTTGTGGTCCACACATTTCGCATCCTGACCCCCCAGGTGTGTGTGGAGACCATGATGCACCTCACTTGCACTAATATGCCGGTGGAAAAGCTGGAGAGCGCGCTCAAGGAGGTGCGTGGCGGGCGTCAACAAGGTGTTCGTAATGAAATGGCTGCCAGGGGCCTGGCTGGTACAGGAAGAACAGGAGAATAACGGGCAGTATAATGGTCTCGCCTTTACGGAAACCGTAGCTCAGTCGGGAGCCAGGTGGTAACGAAGTGGGAGGTGCGTTAGTTGAGTGATGGACCTGGTTATCCGCGTTGCAAGCCTCGACGGGACAGCAAGGACAGTGCAACACTCCCCCTCGACTTATTTCGCCATCTATCCGACGATCACCTATTACCCGTATCCTTGGCGCATATCCTCAGATCAAGAAAGCTGGTGTCCATAACATCTTGGCGCTGCGCGGCGACCCACCTAAGGTGCGTTGTCCGAAGCAAGGGTGGGCCTGTGTGCCTGTAAGCATTTAATGACGTGGGGAGTTTGGAGAACGGCGAACCAGAGTATTTTATAGCGCTCGCTGCCTATATGTATCGTTGCTAGCTTCGGCGGGTCTCGTAGCTGGGGTTTGAGCTTGGCTGCGTAGGCTGGTGGCTGATCTAAGCACGAGCAAATGCGTGGACTGGGATGAACCGGTTGATAATAGGCAATCGCAGGAGGCTCAGGGAATATGTTATGGCTGATTAGCAATCACCCCACCGTTTGCTATGATGGAAGCTAGCTTGGAAAGGGTCACGTTGAATGCATTGGCATTGGCATACCAAATGAAAAATATTAAATCACTCCACACCCTGATCGGATTGCGAAGGGACGAAACCCTGCGTGATGCATAAGCTGTGGGACTACAGGTTTCTGTCATCACAAAGGAGATAATGGACCATCGTGTAAACTCTCTAGATGAGGCGTGTCCATTGCACCCAGCTCCTTCCTGCAGATGACGTTGCTGCCTAAATTGCATCCATCCATGCATCCATACAACCACTCATGTAGGGCCAGGACAAGTTCGAGGCGGTGGAGGGCGGCTTCAGCTGCGCTCTAGACCTGGTGAAGTACATCAGGTGTGTACGATATGGTGAAGTCGGGAAGTTGTCTCCCGGCTTGCCTATAGACGCGATAGGTTGTGTGCCTAGGGGCAATGGGTTTCGGTTGCTTGTTATATTTAGGATAAGCGCGGGATGTTCTACCCACAGCAAATGAAAGGTTTATATAGGAGGGAAGTTGTTGTGGCGCGCTAAAGGGAAAGGATTCGTGGCCGCGAGCCCTCCGATATAGATGGCTATCGCAGCGCTCTCTACAGGCTGGCAGCTCCGGGTCGAGCAGGGAAAGGTAGTTCACTCTGTGGTATAGACTGTACTGATTTGATGTCTTATGCCTTCCCACCCCCATTACCTCTGTTGCCCTCACGTTTGCATCTAATTCCTGATGCAATTGGCATCTGTTTCCCCTGGACTTCACCGTGCCGTTTGCAGGAAGGAGTTTGGAGACCTCTTCGGGATCTGCGTAGCGGGATACCCAGAGGCGCACCCGGATGGTATTGTGGACGACCCTGAGCAGATGCAGAAGAATTATTGGGCCGACATTGCGTACTTAAAACAGAAGGTGTGGGTAGAACATGCCTGTACCACGCACGTACACGCGAAGATGCGGATGTGGCAGAGGGTCATGTGGCTAAGTAAAGCCCCGTTTTGGCGCACAGCACAGCACAGCACAGCAGGAGTGTCTCCTGTTTCAGGCAGTCCGGGTGTAGCCAGAAGATTCAAGAATTCGTGCGTCAAACTGCATCGCTTGGTGCAATAATGACACAGCAGTTTGCCGCCTTCGGTTTTGCCCAGTCTTCACTTAGCCCACATAGGCCAGGTGTTTTTGAAATCCTGGTTTTGATTTCCACAGTACGCTCCGTGCCACACCACCGAACCTCTTTACGCAAGGTGAAAGCTCTGTGCTGATGATGCGAGCCTCGCAAGTGATGGCACTCCCTGTGCACATACATTTACCTACGCATCCTGAATAAATGAACTTTGCTTACGTTGTTTGTGTTCTGCCCCATCCCTTGTTAGGTTGACGCCGGTGGCGAGCTAATTATCACGCAACTCTTTTACGACACAGAGGTGTTTATCAAGTTTGTGGAGGATTGCAGGTTGGATGGGAGGTCATCGCGCATCAAGCAGGAGCACAGAAACGATATCGGGACGTTAGGATATGCATTAAGTGATCGCTTTGCAAACACTTTCATGCTTGAAACATTTGCAGCCGCGGCTTCTCAAAGATCTGTTGGCACCTAAGGATCTCCAGGCACCCCAGGACGTTTTGGTCATGTCTCTGTCTTCTTTTCATATTCCAAGTTCTTGGCACTCCTGCTGGCCGCAATTTCTAACCTCGTATATCGTCGCGGTGCACCAGCTGAGGTTTCTTATCCTTGGGCTCGTTGTCGCTAGCTCACCCATCTTCAACCAATCTTTCCTGACTGACTGCAGGTCTGTGGGTATCAATGTGCCTATTCTGCCGGGCATCATGCCCATCATGACCTACGGGGGCTTTAAGCGCATGACGGGTTTCTGCAAGACCAAGGTGCGATGCAGGTCTCAGCAGTTCAATCCTAACTTAAGCACTGAGCATACCACTCCGTCTACCTTGCGGATACTGATGCGTGATTGCTTGTCCCATCGCACTGGATGTTGCTGTTTGTCCTCTTCCCGTCTCGTTGTGCGATCCGGCCAGGACGGAGTTATTTGTTCTTCTGGTCGCTTCACACCGAGCTTGCTCCGTTCTCGGAAATTCGAAACCATAGGTTCCGGCTGATATCCTGGAGGCGGTTGAGGCTATCAAGGATAACGACGAAGCGGTCAAGGTGGGGCCCATACCGCAGGGATGCAAGGAAGAGGAAAAGCCACCGGGTCCTCACGCATAAGGTTACGGCCCGCGTTGTATGGACCATGCTTCGTTTGATTACTCGTTTGGGTACCGAGTTGATGGGCCTCTATGGGCTAAGGCGGCAAGGGTTTGGTATTCTGGATGTAGTCATTCATTAGCGACACATGCAAGCGCCAAGTAGTGATGTGTAGTGGGAGTCAGAAGTGGGCGGGTAGTAGGCGTGCCAGGGGGAGGAGGGCGACACACGGCTGAGGCATGAGGGGTTTCAGGGTTTAAGACAAGGTTTAGGTAAAACCTAAAAGCTCTAAAACCCTAAAACCCAAACTGCATGATCTAGTATTGCAACCACCCTCCTGGGTCCTCTGCCATCCTTACGCCTCAACATCCCGTTTTGGAGCAGCAGGGCCCCCTGGCCCTTGGCGACCTTTATCCTCCCTTTCCATCCCATCCCGTTGCCTGACACCCGTCTGTTGTTAACTTAGAACTTTGGGATCGACCTGGGCGTCAAGATGTGTCGGCGGCTGCTGGAGGCCGGGACACCTGGAGTGCACATGTACACCCTCAACCTAGAGCGCTCGGCAGTGGCCATCTTGGAGCGGCTCGGCTTCATTGACACCTCCAGAGTGCCCAAGGTCGGTTGCCGTTTCCAGCGCGCAGCTCCGGCCCTCAGTTGCCATCCTCCGTTGCTCAATGCATGCGAGACGGGATAGGATAACGTTGCGTAGGAATAGGTTGCGGAGCAACTTGGGCTTACGGTTAAAAATGCATTGAGTTGCGACATTTGCACGCGGCGGCAGGTCGATATCTTTGATAGCTGCTTAAGCATTGATGTTTGCTTGCATCCGTACCCTGCCACTAACTCTTTAGCCGACTCGAACACCTTTATGCACCACCCACTGCAGCTGCTGCCCTGGCGCCAAGTGCCCAAGGGCACGGCCCGCGCCTCTGAGTCTGTGCGGCCCGTGTTTTGGAGCCACCGGCCCAAGGCCTATCTGAAACGCACACAGGTCATTGGCGGCGTGGGCTTCGCCGGGTGGGGTCGAGGTCGTAAGAGGGCTGGGCTATGGCTTTGCATTAACTGTCAGAGGGAGAAGGGCCAAGTTAAATGAATGGAATGGGTTTACCGACCGAATCTAGTTTTTTACGCTCTGCACGTCTCCTTGGCAACGTATATGATCGTTTCATCCATCTGCGGTGTGAGATTAGGTTGTTTACGGTCATGCTAGGCCCGACCTTGCGCTCGATCCTTTGCTCCGTGATTTGTGTCATCCTCGCTTCAATTGTGCATAGGCCTGGTCCTCATACCCTACCGGTCGCTGGGCGGACCGGAGTGCGCTGGAGTACAGCGCGCTGTCGGACGCGCCGCAGTTTATGCGCCTCCTCACTTCCACCGACGCGCGCAAGGAGAAGGCGCGGACCGCTTGGGGATCCTCCTTGGAGGGCGAGGAGGATGTGAAGGCGGTGTTCTCCAAGTGAGTTCTTTGGGGACGGACCGCCATTATGGTGTGTACTCTCTGGGCAATCGCTTCAGGGCTGTGATCTTGGTTGCCACGGAGATGGAGTTGGACGTGAAGGTCTTTGTGGTTGCATTGGTGGTAGTCGTGATATAATTGCTGTTCAAAATGCTGTTGCTACTCAATAGTAGTGGGGGGTGGGGTGGGGTGGGGTGGGGTGTGACCTCAAGCAGGCTTCGGAGGCGGGATGGGGCTGCAGTGACGTTCCTAAAGTTGATCCCGGCCGTGTAACAGGAGGTGATTTATCAGTGAGACGCTTGAGTTCTGATGCAGCTGCTTTGCCGTGCCGTGTGGTTATGCATGACTATGATAGAATGACACAGTAAAGCGGCAGTGCGTGGCATGATCGTTGGAGACTACAACTCAGGCCCCATGGTTTGATTTAACGGTGGGGTGCTGCTGATATGCCCTCCAGGCGCGTATGTCCTCTTCATCCACTAGGCCCAGGAGCCAGGACGGATTGCTGTCGCTTCTGTGTTGGTCATTGCGCAAGCTACTGCTGTTGTTTCCTTGGGTGTTTTCTACCACCCTCTTCGCCAGGTACGTCAAGGGCGAAGTGAAGCTGTTTCCCTGGAGCGAGCTGGAGGGTCTCCAACACGCGGAGAGCCCCGCAGAGGTGAAGGTACTGCTGGACCTCATTGCGGCTGGTAAGGATTGTGAAACGGAATTACGAGGGTATCGCACTTAATCGTTTTATGAGGGCCTTGCATGAACCTGCGCGTTAAAAGTTGTTTAACGCCAACCAAAGTGCGTCTTTTCTTACGTTCAAGGAAAATAGTAGGATAGTGATTATGTACAGCAAAGGAAAGGGGATGTCAGGTAAGGAGGGGACGGGTTGCAGAGCTGCTTAAATGTCTGGACGCTTTAGGAAGTGAAGCGGCTGGGGGAGCCATGCCGTGTATGATTAGCCGCCATCAAGTGTGCTTGGGGCCCATAGCAAAATCAGGACGACGGCCTATCCAATAAGCTTTCCATCCTTGGTTCACTCAACTCCCGGGCACCTCGACCTGTGAATCACTCGGTGTTGCTCTTACTAATCTTGATTATTACCTGGCCTTATGAAGTGTTCGCCCCGCACATTAACAGAGCTGCTGATATGGCGCAGGCTACCTCGTGATTAACCACCAGCCGCGGCTCAACGGTATCCCCAGCACGGACGCTACGTACGGTTGGGGCGCACCTGGCGGGTGAGCTGAACTCCCCTGTCGTTTATCTGCGGATTAGTCGGAACGTGAGGTTCTGGAAGTTTTGGGGTTACTGATCATATAGCGGGCAGGTGAGTCGGTGCTCTGCTCTGCTCCCTCTGGTGTTCGCACCTCGGCTCGATGCTCTCGGCCAACTATGGCCCCTCGTTTGCCTAATGAATTGTGACCGGGTGCTTTCCTGTTTCACGAATCTTTAGGCCAAGTTGGCTTAGCTGTTGTGGTAAAGAGGGCGAGCCCTGTGTGGGCGCATGGGGTAGGATCGTTTCGGCAGGGCCTTGGACGGCCGCGAGTCTTTCGTCCCTTGCCATCTCGTTGTCTGTCTGAACTTATCCTTATTGCATTGTCTCCTCTTAATGTAATGAGCAGGGCAATTTATGGCAGGGCTTACGTGGAATTGTTTTGCTCGCCGTCAGCATGGGTGTCGCTGCGCCCAAGGCTTGATGCCGCGCCGTCAGTGTCTTACCTGGTTGCCACGGCGGCAGGCAGCCCGCAGGGCAACCTCAGGCACGATGACGTGGTAGCACTCAGCTGGGGTGTCTTCCCGGGTAAGCTTGGGTCAAACAGCTGCCGTGGCATACCATATATCCCCCCCTCTGTTTGTCCCTTTCGGGCACTTGGATGGCAAGGAGACAACATGGAATGCAAGGCGAAACATCGTCAGGGAATGAGCGACGGTTGCTCTTCCCCCCCAACAGGCACAGCGGTCCAAGGTCTAACAAGACCCACATTCTCCGCTCCCGTCTGTTAGGTCCGAAATGCCCAGAGACGCGTTAAAGGTTTGCCATGATGCGTCAAGGCGGCACCGCGCCCGCCCCACAAGGCTTCCATTCACACTTACGTTCCTGCTGCCACTTCTTGCGGTGTCCTGCCTTGCCTCACGTCAAGGGCACCCATTGCCTCTTATAGACCTGTTGCTGAGTTTGCGCTCCTCGGCCGTCCCCGGCGCCTGCAGGCAAGGAGATCGTTCAGCCCACGGTGCTGTGCCCCACTAGCTTCGCCACGTGGAAGGATGAGGCGTTTGAGCTTTGGCTATCCGAGTGGGCGGGGTTGTATGATGAGGGCAGCGCCTCGCGACAGTTGCTCACCGGCATCCACGACAATTGGTTCCTGGTCAGCGTGGTAGACAACGATTATGTAGCCGGAGACCTGGCCAAGGTGCTGCTGGGCTGAGCGAACAGTTTCACATGTGCCATGTGTGGAGTCATTTTTCCTCGGCTATGTGGAATACATGTACGTCACGTAATGCAACTTCGGCACATGCAAGTGCAACTTTATGGGCGCATGGCGGCCGGACGATGAAGCCTTTGACCAGTGATGATTTCGTTATGGGTTGAGTCCGGGCGCTACCGCATCAGCGCGGTCTGGGAACTGCAGATCCATTTCGCAGAACCGGGTGTTAATGCAGTGTTCGGTTTTCGATTTTGGACACGTACGCAGGCGCGCCATATTTTTAGCCACGTGCTTTCGGTTGCAGGAGGCCAGAGTAGCCCATAGAAGTGCCGGCGGTATCGTCTGATAGCATGCCATGGGCATGCACGTCTGCCAATTGGCACACATGCATTCTTACATCTTCATGGCCTGGTTGCGTGCGATGTGGCATGGAACACTCGAAGACTATCCTTAAAGGACGACCAACCAGTTGAATCATCTGGATCTTCCGCGATTGGTATATGCCACACACATTTGTTGTGGTGGCGGGCCGAAAGCATGAACTGAATCACGTCCGCGTCGATGCCGCTTATAATAATTTATCATTTGGGATCTCGCCCACGTGGCTTCACTGCTGCGATCGGTTGCAGTTTTCCTTGGGTGAGCAATTTTGACGATTGCGTCACACGGTTATTCACTGAGTGCCCCTAGGAGAGGCGCTAGTACCCTAAGGGCGCACCTGTGCCGGCGTGGTCCTTGTAGCAGAGTGATAGCGCCTGCCAATATCTAAACAGTGTGGTGCAGGCGATCCCGAATAGGAGCACTTTGGCCTTTGATATGCGGCCAGTGACCCATTTTGTGGCAGCCAAAAGAGCTGCTGCCGTAACTGCTACTTCACTTAGCCAGCAAGAGCAGCAGCTCGATGGCTGCCGCAGCTGGTAGGGCATGTCGTGGCTGTACGCTAGTGCTTGGCCTGGTTTACACCTACTCAAGAGCGCTAGGTGATTAAGCAGGGCGGCAAAGGCGTTGGCTGCAGCATGTGGTTCGTCCAGGGCTGGCGATGGCCCGCTTCTTAGCGGGAGAGTCTTCCGTGCCTTGCAACGTCCCTCGCAACAACCTTCCTGCTGAAAACGACGTCGACCCCGGAATGTGGGTCAGCTTTACCTATCGAGGTATGGTTGCAACATACGCGCTGTCTGCGTGGTGAATGCCTTGTCAAATGCAAACAGGTTTCTGTACAAGATTATTGAGGGAGCCATATGTTTGAAGCAAATATGTATGCAGTAGTAAAGAACACCTGGACCTGCTTCGAAAGCTTTTCCCTTAGTACCTGACGGGGCTTCGGAAGTACATCATCATGCATTGGCAGGAATAGGTGAAGATAGATTAGCAAAAAAGTGCGCAATTGCTTTAGCCTCGGTGAACTTCTTGGAGTGCCACGGTAGCCGCGCAAATATTCTTTTCAAGTGATGCCCACACAGATGCCGACTGTTGTACGCAAATCTAGGGGGATCATTCTACCCCAGGGAGTAGAATTCACCCCTTGCCTACCCTGGCCATCAGGGGACGCCTGCTCTCCATCGCCCGTGCGTTCCAGTATTTTCAGCTTGGATACAGGAGAAGTAGGGAGCCTATGTTTAAGGAATAAATCTGAAATGATGATTCTACACTTGCTCATGCTACATCCCTACGACTCTCTGTCGACAGGAACTGATATTGCCGACTATATGGTAATGGAACCCAAGTTCTTCATGCCCAAATTTGCATCCCTATGAGATGCTTGCTGAATATCGGTAACTCTTAACTCGAAATTGTGAACACTTCTTTCGATCTGTTAGTTTCGTTGGACATCACTTCCGATAAAGTTTAGCGTTTATCACATTCCGACGTTTTAGCTCAACCTCGCGGTCCTTTGCGCGTCTTGGGTCATTTAAACCGTACGAATTCTTACGATTTTGCAATCTAAACAATGCATCATGCCGAAACACAACGATTTAAAATTAAGAAACGAACAGGGCGGGCGCTTTCGGGATATGTTCTGTTCCTAGCAGCTTCCCCCATACCACCAACCTAGTCTCCCAACTCACACAGGTTCTCGATGTCCTGAACCCATCCCTAGGCAAACCATTATTTTGTCCTGTCATTCAGCGCCAGTTTTTGCACTCAGCAACACGTTTGATCAATTTACTACCACCAGTAATGCTATGGCCGCTATGTTGACCTCCGAACCGGTCATCATGTACTCCGAGGTGCTCGACTTCAATGCCGATTGCGCGGAGTTCTGCCCCCTTCCGGGTCTCGACTACTTGCTGGCATTGGGCACGTACCAGCTGTTGGAGGAAACCCAGGAGCGGGTGGGTAGGTGCTACCTGCGCGCTCTACAACTGGATAGTGCCGGTGGGCAGCCGCAGGGCATCACAAATGCGGGCAGCTTGGACATGCCGGGGATCTTCGACCTCAAGTGGCGTCCAGCGGCGTGCGATGAGCACAAGGCAATGCTCGGAGCTGCGCTTGCAGATGGAACGGTGCGGCTTTTGGAGATAGTTGCGGTGAGGCGAAGGGTGTTGCGACGGGCACTGAACCAAGGTCCGCGGCACTTACCAGCAGCATGCTGCGGTCTGCGAACTGTAGGAATCCAAGGATGGTGCCGTTGTGACGCGGCCGCAGTTGAGGCTGCAGAGCCAGGTGGCTGCTTGCAGTAGCGGCATGTGCTTGTCACTGGACTGGCAAGTCGCATATGGCGGCGCAGAGGCGCGCATCGCAACTTCCAGCTCTGCCGGAACGTTATCTTTGCTCCAGGTATTCCGTTTGCTCACCTAAGGCTTACTTGCAAAGCATCTTACTGAACTCGCGTCCCGTAGGCAACGAGTTCCAAGCTGTCGCATGTATGTGAATGGAAAGCACATGACCTGGAAGCCTGGTGCACCGCATTTCACAAGGCCGAGGTGAGACTTCTGCTCAAGCACATCCTTCACTTCGCCTGAGCACTTTCTCATGCAGCAACTATATATATCGTCGACAAACGCAGGGAAGCATTCTCTTTTCCGGTGCGGACGATTGCTACTTCAAGGCGTACGATATAAGGTCCGACCCTGCCTCGACTATATTTTCCAACCGTCGGACGCACGCAGCCGGCGTTTGCACGGTGTCGCCGCATCCAAAGGTGCATCACATTATCGCTACTGGCAGTTATGATGAACATGTGCGGCTTTGGGACATGCGCAACACCTCCAAACCCGTCGTCGTCTCACAGGTACTGCTTCAGGATGACCGCTTGCCGTACGTTTGCATAATGTTATCAGATGCTGCGGAGCTGGTTTTGAGCTTCGTACGTAGGTTGTCCTCAGCCTCAGTACCGTCAAGGTAACCATCATTCCAAACTGTTCCGTCCAAGTGCAGCTCAATACCGGTGGCGGCAACTGGAGGCTGCGCTGGCACCCACACGACGTCCACGTCCTACTGGCGGCCTGCATGTGAGTGGACTGGCGTAACTTGGCCAACAAATGAGCTGGAGATCAAAGTGTGACGTGGAAACCAGAAGTCACTTTTTTTCTTCTCAGGAGTCTATCTGAGGGGTGCACCAATCTTTACATCACACTTGTCACTCAGTCGCTCTCAGCGGTGCATCCGATGCGAACGGTTGCTGAAACTGACACACAATCTTGGCGCTGGCCGTGCCGTACGTTTTATTCTCTTTGTAATGTCGTAATGTTTTCGTGATAGCTGTGCAGGTACAATGGATTTGGTGTGCTGCGTTGCACCAACGATTTCCAGGGTTTGGCCTTGGTTTCCATGTACCAGAGCCCCAACAAACACATAGCGTACGGAGCAGACTGGTGGCCGGGCCGTCCAGACGTGGCAGAGACCAGCGGGAACGGGGGCCGCAGCAGCACGGATAAAGCCCATCGTTCACTGGCGGCCACGTGCACGTTCTACGATAGTCAACACAGACTGGTTTGGCTGGTAACGGGGTAGGGATTGATAGCAGGGCGTGTGTGTGTCGCCGACAGTAGCCGGCAGACGAGGTTTTGTCAGCTACGATAGCTACGATAGGCAAGGGGAGAGCTCAGAGGGGTCCGTGTGCTGTAGTAATGTGTGTGACACGCCATAGATGATGGGCGGCGTCAACGAGAAACAGCTATAAGGCAAACCTTTGATATGGAGAGCCCATTACTTGGCCCCGAGCGTTGCTATATACAAGTATTACAATATAGTTTATGCGTTTGTATGGATGCCCCGGGCGCATTGATGGATTTAGATGAACAATGTAATCTCTTTTGCTTCGGTGAGGGCTCCCGTCAGTCAGTGTAGTCCATCGCCATATGAATGGCAGTACCGTGCATTTCATAGTTTAAATTGGATCCTTAAGTGTATCTGTTTGGGACTCAAGATAGCATGCGTCACGGTGTATTGCGGATAGAAGTTCAGTTTCTCGAACCTGGGGTTTAAGGGTGTGAGATTTTAGATGTACCGGCTTAATGGGCCTTCAGACTCGGATTCGGTTTCCTGGTCTCAAAGAAGATTAATATCGACCCTACCATGCGTACTTCAATAGCAAGCTTGGCTGTAAAGGGGACGGGAAGATTGCGGGAAGATTGAGAACCTTAAGTGCAAGATCGGTGTCATGCGGTCATGCTGTTTTCCACAGAGCACTTTGCAGCGCTTAAGTCAAGCGCCTGAACAAATCCGAATCTCTCATCCGAATAATATCATATCCCACTAGGAATCCGCTACCAGATGGGGAAAGCAGCCCGGACGTGCTGGTGCCGACGAACCCACAGACATCAACCCACCCACCCCATTCCGAACTGAGAATTTGTGGCGTTCGGGGAGGCGGTGTCACGGGGAGTGCTGCCAGCCAACGTCTGCAACCTGCTGTATGTGGTGAGTCCTTTTGCCAAGGAGTGGGGGCTCCAGGGGGACTTCAGGGTGTCAGGGGTATTTAAGGGGTTTAAGAGGTTTCCATCAGATGCTTTGTATCTTCATGTGACATCACCTGCAAATTGACATAACTCAAGTCAAGTTAAGCTTAATTGAACACAACGGCCAGACTTAAGAGAACACTTCCGGAGTGTGTCCTCGGCTTGGACAGTTCGAATTACATTAGATATAAAAACATGTTTGTCCAATAAATTGGTTATGTCATTTCAACATTATTTGGACACAAATGTTTTCACAACTAGTTTAGTTTGGACTGTCCAAGTGCGAACACGCTTTGCATCTGTCCTCTTGAGTCTGGCCATTTCTTTTAGCAAAGCACGTTGCCGTAAGGTGCGCATTATGCACGTAGCCATGGGTAAGACAGAGCGTGGCCACGCTTGAAAGGTGTGCGCGTCCTGCTGGCGGTGCGGATGCGACAAGAGGAAGATCCCTGGAGGAGACGAGGAAACAATTGAATCCTAGGGGGTTAGGGGCGGTCCTTGGCGGTTCATGACGACAAAGTTCTCCAGCGGACGGTCACCACAATCAACACAACTCTACATCACCTAACGGGGGGAACTTCTCAACGGCGCACCAGATGTGATATCTGACACATAACCTGCACATTCTTATTCATCCGCGCGCCGGAACCCGTAGCAGCAGCCACACCTGGACACCTGGGCACAACAGCCAAGGCCCTAGCCTCACTCATCACTGTCCTGATGCCGCCTACCTGTCCCGGTGCGTCTCCTTTCGGACCTCTGTTTAGGCTGTGCGTGTAACAGAGGAGGCGACTCGGCACCATTTTCCTCTTCAAACCTTGTTGCGCAAACGGTAATACATCCCCCTCCCCGATCGTGGTTGCCAATACTGGCGCGGAGTCAAAACAGGACACCGCAACCAAGCAACACAACGACCTGCATGCGTATCCATCCGGTTTTCCGTTCAGGCGGAGCTTGCAGCCCCGGTCACAGCGACAAAACAGTTCGTGTAGGTTCACTTTTACCAACCATAAGTTCACATGGCCGGGCCCACTGTTTTCACACCATCCGAGAGGGGAGAGGGAAGCACCACCACAAGCATCATTACCACCACCAGCATCACCATCACCACCACCATCACCAACAATACAAACACCGCATACCAAGATCAAGCAAACACCCTCCCTTATGCCCTCCCCCCAGTGAGCCACTCACCCCTGGTGGGCTCATCCGTGAACAGAATGGAGGGATTGGCCACCAGATCGACGTGAGGGGTGGTGGTGTGAGCGGGGAAGTGAGTGGTGGGGTAGGGTATGCGGTAGCTGCGCCGTTGTCGTTTTCTGGTTCTCGGGTGATACCATTGCACCTGGAGCACCGGCACCGGGCGCAGTCTTAAGCAACACTACCTTCTCCTGGTTGGGAATGACTGACGGCATCTTTGCACGTGCCGCTGCCAGCCGGGACTTCACGCGTGCCAGCTGCACTCTGTACTCCTCGATGGCGGCCGCTTCTACCACGATGTCTTCGTAGCCCACCTGACCTGCTAAATAGATGCACCAGCGTCAAGCACGGCGATTCGGGCGAAAGAGTGTGGAATAGAATGAGCATCAGGTAGAGGAGGGTATTAGGATGGTCATGGGTGGCTGCCTGGTCCCCTGCGCTGAGTGTCTACACCTTCACTCAGCCCGCCCCACATTGCAACGGTAACAACGTCATGAAGGTCGTAACGCAGGAAATAAGACATTGGCAGGAAAGGCGCTTTGCGAGGAAACGGTTAACCAATTATTAACACATTGCATCCACCTGTCCTTACTTCCACGGAAAGGTCTCACTCGCACTGAACGATCCGGCACCTCGCACTGAAGTGGGCAAGCCCCATCCTTGTCTGTGGTATCTCATCAGCTCGTGGCCATCGGACGCTGCCGCACCAGCCTTGATAGGGTATGGTGCACATGGATATGCGGGCCAATCCAAATCATGGAACACGCCGCCTACATGACGTGCGTGGGCAGCTTGGCGCTGCCGCTTAAGTTGCACCGCTGGCGGCCCAAGCTGTGAGCCTGTGACTACATGACCCTTCCAATTGGAGCGGATATGATGCTCATGGCCCGTCCGCCTCCATGCGGCTTTTAGTGTACATGCTGGCAGATGCGGCGTACAAGTGGGCCGTTTGTTACACCTCGTTTGTCACGGGTGGTGGTGAGGACAACCTAGTTTTGGGCATGTACGCGGACTGGCTCTGTTCCCCCTCCGGGGCACGGGGGGCAGAGGGGTTTAAAACCCCACATATTTTTGAGTTTGTATCCCGACACTGCTGGGTCATTTGCTTGGCAAGGACCTTGGTGCTCACTTTCGTGCTGCCCTTGGTGCTTCTCTTACTCGGTGACAGTGGCGTGGGGTGCTCACCGCAGGTGATCCGGAACTGATAGAGGGGGAAGGGAAAGGGCAGAGAGGGGCCACCCGCTAGTCCATAAAGCGAGGGACAAGAAGGGATGCAGCACGCTAAAGAGCTATGAGTGGGACTGGTTAAAGGCCTGGTCAATCGGCATGCATTCCAATATCCCTGCTCGGTCCCAAACCGTCCATCTTCCCTCTGATCCTATACGTTGTTACATCCTGCCGCTGACCTCTTTCCCTTAAGACCCGTTTCCTGAAAGACACCTCCACCCTGATACGCATTCTTTCCCCACCTTCGATTCGCGTCATTACTTGGCACCTAGCCTTTCACACCCCTACCCATGACCTACCCCACAAGACCGGTCTGACACGAGTACGAACAGTAATGCAGGCGCTGTGGCTGCTTTTTCTGCTTTGATTAACTCCAGGACATCTAAACAATCTGCTTATTACCTCTCCTCCACTGCTGTAGGGCGCAATCCTGTTTGCCTACAACGTGGCGCAGGAGCGGTTGCTACTCAGGGCCACAACCGTTTCGGAGCCACTGGCGATGATGGGCAGTTTCGCTGTCCTGATCTGAGGCCTGCAGGTGAGTGACGTCTGAAACATGAACAGTGGCAGGAGCGGGAAAGACGAGGTGTGTGTGTGTGTGCGCGTATAGAAGGGGGAGGGCGGAAAGACCAATACTGAAGCTAGACGTCATGATGGAAAGAGACAACATAGGGCTGCTGCGACCAGCGACTTCGATGAGGGAGATGGCGGAATGTTCCACTCCGTCGTGTAACCTGAAGGGCTCCGAGGGTTTTGGGGACATGAAGGGATGGGGTCGGAAATGGGGCGGAACAAGGGAAAGCGGGATTCATCAGTGGAAAGTATTGGTGAGGATGTACAACTCCGTGCACGTTAGGGGGTGTTGCAGCGCTGGTGATGTACTACGCTGACCTATCCGGCCCCTTTAGGCAGTTGTTTTGCAGTGCGGCTCATGGCGGACAGCCGACTGGAGCGACCCATGGGCGGTGGCGGTGCCACTGGTGGGCTTCGCTCTGGCTCTGTACACGTTTGACTTGCTGATGCCGCTGGTGCTAATGTGAAGCGGCGCCACCGTGCTCAACCTCTCCCTGCTCACCAGTGACGTCTGGGCCGCGGGGGCGCGCGTGGTCTTCTTCGGTGATTTGGTGGCACGGCGGACTGGTTCGCTCTTTCACTCTTCTGTGAGGCCTTGGGCCTGGTCACGTGCACGCGCGCGGGCCAGACGCACCCGCACCCAGGTAGTCCATGGATCGGTGGCGGCATTGGCGTCGGCGACCCTGCCGCTACCTGTGGAGCCAGGGACATTAACGATAGTAGAACAATGCCGTGTGTTGACATTTATGGTGACAAGGCGGATCCCGAGGCATCACGGGAAAGTGAGTGCAGGCCTTTACTCCAGGACGGCTTGGACAGCAGTAGATGCCGGACGCTGCAGTGCTGGCCATCGCAGGACTGGCACATGGCGGTCCATGGCCACGGCAGAGCGTTGGTCGGGGCACTGCTCGGGATTATGGCTTGTATGGCTCGCCTGCAGAAAGCAAAACCGTTATTGAAACCTTAAAAAGGAAAAGATTTTGGGTCATACCCGTCAGAGGGCTGGCGGGTATGGGCTAGACGATGGGGAGGGCTAGGCCATGGTGACATGTCCGTGAAGAGAAGACGCGCGACTTCCTTATTAGCTTCGTTATCGGCGTGGACTGTTTCTTAGGGGTTTGGCTAAATAACTTTGTTTGGCAATCTTGGTATATTGATATATAAGGCATGCCTAAACTGTGGAACTGTATTGAGGAGCTGTTGTGTTAAGTAAGCAACTTTAAAGCAAGCAGTACGGCTACCGTACATAACCCAGGTTAGAGGCTATATGTTGTATTATGATGAGCGGAAGCGACATTTAAAAACATTGGTTAAGGTAAAGGTAAAAACCAAAAAGAGATATCCATAAAGTGGTGGTAGTGAGAACTACCAGTTAAGCGACATTGAGTAGTCCAGAGCGGCGAGTGATGAGCTCAAGGGAGGGCGGCACTTAGCAATGATCTTGTCCACGAGCCACCCTCGCAAGCCTCCCACCGCCATCAGGCATAAACTAACCGGAGCCTGGCTTCCAAAGGAAACCCTTACCCAGGTAAGCCAGGATACGCGGTCACACCGTATCCTTGCCCTTCTTCATAACCACTACGGACGACCGGAGTCCCAACCAACTCACCAGCGTCCCCGCCGCGTCTTTAACATGTTCACGTGCCTTCTGCAGCGTAGGCGCTAAGTCCGGAGTGAAGTTGCTTTGCAGTTCCCAACTGTTGTGCTCCAACAAGTAACCTGCCCACTTCACAAGGTACTCGTGCACGTTGTGGATCCGTAGGCATGCATGGACTCACCTCACACAATAATCCAAGATGCGCTCAACCAAATAGAAGGGCTGCTTCTCAGAAAACCAGGCAACAGGGTCAACCAGGCTGCAGGCACTTCCTTCATCACCTGCATCACTTCCATGGTATACGTGAGGAACGTGGAGTGAACACGCATCTCAGGTGGCAAGGTGAGGGTGACCGCTGCTGAGTCCACCATACATGCAACGGACCCACCCATCATGGCCATAACTTACAGGGTCCCTCTGAGAGGTTTCGTAGGTTCTTGGTGCTCAATATAACCGATTGACAACGGGTGTATGACACATCCTGCATACTCTTAGCTTAGTGGTTTGCCGCGCGATGTTGAACCGCCTCCAAACACACCTTTGCCTCAGATATGTGGGACACAACCGACTTAGCAAACTGTTTAGCCGCCGGCACCAGGATATCCAACTCACACTACACGGGGATCCCGGGGTGAAAGCCATAGCTCAAGAAGAACGGTCTCTGACCCTTGGAGCAATTCACAGCGTTGTTCTGCGCAAACTCCACAACTGACAAGTATGTGTCCCCAGCCCACGGGATTGGGGCCTGAATACTTCCGCAGTACACCCCCCAACGTCCGGTTAGTGTGTTCAGTTCGTCTGCTGGTTTGCGGATAGCAGGCCGTACACAGATGGACCCTCATTTGCAACGTGTTACCAAGCGCTCCCCAGAACTTAGTTCTGAATTGTGAACCGTAATCCAAAAGTACGTTCTTCAGGACGCGTGGAGGTGGACGACATCGTCAAAGAATAATCGTGCAGCATGCTCAGCAGTGCAGGAAGATGTGGTTGGCGTGAGGTGCACCATCTTAGTCAGACGGTCAACCATGACTAAAGCCGCATCATATCCTCCCTCTATCTTGGGAAGTGCGACAGATTCCCAGGGCATGGCAGGGATCGGCAGTGGCTATAATAGCCCGGAACCCTTACCAGAAGCTGACTTACTCCGTTGGCACTCACTGCAGTGTTGGACGAAAAGTCCCAACATCTTTAGACATGCGTGGCCACCAGAAACTCAGACATAGCTGCTCTATTAGACGTGTAACACCCGGGTGTCCCAATAACGGTCCACTGTGGTACTTCGCAATCAGGTCTCGACGAATTGCATCGTCACTGAAGGATGAAGGGGAGGAGGATGAAGGGGAGGAGGATGAAGGGAAGGAGGATGAAGGGGAGGAGGATGAAGGGGAACCATTCCCCAACGTCCCGAGTGGCGGATCTCCAGGCACCTTTGTGGGTCCGTCCACTGGAAATGCAGGACTGGGCGGCAGTAGCGGCGGGCCAGCTACGGCCGGAAGGATTTCAAGTGGTGCTGCACCACTATGGGTGTGGTCTAGTCGAGGTTTGCTCCGAGGGGCCGTGTTAAGTTGTGGACGGTGCAAACCGTAACAGTTGCAGCTCTGGCAGTTGCGGCACTACAACTTGCGACAAACATTCTTTCGCTCAGACACAACCCACTCCTGGTACTGGTCAAGTTGCTTGCATCTGTGCAGACATTCTTAGAACTTACGCAGGAGGAATAAGTTGACTTCCACATGGGGCAAAGCAACCAGCCAAAGCCTGCAGGCAACCTACTTCAAAATAAACTCCATCCTGTCGACCCATTCCCTCTTCGCGCCCTCAATTTTTCTGACCACCCATTTAGGCATTTGCATTGATTGCACTTGTAGTCCTAACCTGTTCCCCTCTCCTATATTCATTGCCCACGTATTTGACCCATCTCATCCGCCAGCAGTATACATTTTAAGAAGCGTACGGAACCCCGTCACCACCCTCGCCTGCTGGCATCGGAAAGCCATGAGAGGGACTTCCTCAGACGTTTCCAATACCTATGTGTATGGAGTGAATTGGCCTCGGCGGGGCCAAACGGGTCAAACCCGCCATGGAACCCAGTTTGGAACCTTCCGCAAGGTAACTATCGTCCAACTTCAATTGCAATGGATTGTACCACGTACTGATGGGACACCACGAATACTTTGGAACTTGGGCTGTCACTGCTAGCCTTGGGGTGTTCAGAACCCGACGATGCGCAAAATGATGAAGACCACAGACCAATTAGGCCTTGCCCCAAGGATATACCGCACCCATTTGTGGCGCTCGTCGACAGTATTACTGACAAGGTAATGCACATCGAAGCATTTACCTTATTTCTTTAGGCAATTAGTAAGGGAAAGGATTTATATAAGAATACATATGCAGCCGCCCAAGGGAGATACCCCTATAGGTAGAACTACGTCCGACAATAGGTGCACACATTTTGTGTTCTTACTCTGATTGGTGTACGCTGTATTTATACTATCATGTTCTTGGTTCTCTTTTGTTTTTCCGTCTGTTTCGCGGTCCATTGAGCCTCCTGCCTGTTGGGCCTTACGTACACTTGCGAGCTTGAGCACCATCATTACCATCGAAGGCAAATGGTTGCATAAAAAGTTTGTATGAACCCAGTTAGTCTATCCCCTGTCCCTCAATTGCGATGGTACTCCTAAAAAACATATGACGAAACATAATTGTAGCCGAACCTTGACACTCTGTGCAAGAAAGTTCACCGGGGACCAACAGTACACCGATTAACTTTATGGCAGGACAATCATTGGAAGATGTATACCTTTTGCGCCCGCTGAACGATGCTCCACCAACAGCCGAAGAGAAGAGGCGCAGCAAAGAACTAGAAGAGGTGCGGTTATAGCGTATTGCTCATTAATGCTGGAGTTATTATCTTAATCATGACGGATGCAGTTTCTGAGGGCGAGTGGTCTCTATGAGTCCGTGGACGAGGGGATTCTTCGCGAAGAGGTTCTCGGCCTCTTCAACGAGCTCGTTCAAACATGGGTTAAAGGCGTATGCCGAAAAAGAAGCCTGAACGTCGAAGATGCGCGGGCGCACGTATACACGTTTGGATCGTACCGGCTGGGGGTCCACGGGCCAGGTAAAACTTTTTCCGCTGCATGACCCTACGACGCGCTGTAATCATCACTGAGGGTCGTGGGTTGCTGGTATCAGGCACGGATATGGACACCCTGGTGGTCGGCCCCCGCTACGTGCAGCGTGAGGCTGACTTTTTTGGGAACGAAAAACACTGTCTGCAGTACGTTCTATCGGTGAGTGCAGTGCGTAAATACTCGAGTTTGAATGATGCCAACCTTGATCTTTCAATTACATTTCCTGCCGCCTTATACCTGCCGTGTGCAGCAAACCCCAGATGTCTCGGACATTCAGCCGGTGCCGGACGCATTCGTGCCCATGATCGGCATTAAGGTAGGTCATTAGGCCCTTGTGTATGTTGAAAATGAGATCATCTGGGTGCGACTGACCTGGAATGTGTAGCAGCTACTGGACAGGCGGGATGGTTAGCACATTGTTTGTCCTTGCGCTGGTAGCTTTCACCTCAAGTTAGCTAAAGCTACTGTAGTGGTATTCGAAGTCAGAAGGCCTCGAGGGGCCGCAGGCACTCACTATAGCTGGTCATAGCCATGTTGAGTTGGTAGTGTCTGGGGCGTGCACCGATTGTACCGAATTAGATTGATAATATATTGGCCTGTGCCATACGAAGGGAAGTACCGTGGTGCATGATCCACCTATGTGGTTTTGGTAAAAACATTTGGGTATATTGCACGACATGCAAATGCTTAGAAAACGCTACCCCGAATGCCCTGGACGCATTATAAATGATGCCCTTGAATGGTCGAGGCTACGAGCCGAGGTGACCGACGCAAGTCCCAGGAACGGATGTCTGGACAGTGGGCACTTTCCTCGGGAAAGTAGGGTCGTGTCAAATCTGATACGGCAGGGTGGCATTCTTACTGTGATTATGTGCTAACATTGCATGAAGCATGTGAGTAACCTGCACATAAGTTCATGGATGCGTATGCTCATGCCCATACGCACGGCCTCGTATTACTAGGATTGCTCAGTGGTCACGGATCGCCGAGCCACTC
The DNA here is from genome assembly GCA_030268105.1 of Volvox africanus. Lineage (NCBI taxonomy): Eukaryota > Viridiplantae > Chlorophyta > Chlorophyceae > Chlamydomonadales > Volvocaceae > Volvox > Volvox africanus. Next base: position 309,380 of record BSDZ01000017.1, on the reverse strand, counting down.
CGGTTCATTTCCCTTGAACCGTTGGCTTGTGAATTGTTTCCACATCTGCTGTTAGCCCCTTTCGGGTTCCCCACCCTTGGGATTTTCCATTCAGTGCTGCCCTCACCAGTACTTGCTTATCCTCTTGTTTTCGCAGTATAAGGGTGTCCAGATGGACATCCTGTATGCGTCACTGGCCATGATCACGCTACCCGAGCAGCTGGAGCTTTCTAATCACGCTGTGTTGCGCGGCTGCGACGAGGCGACTGTACGCTCCCTGAATGGTTGCCGTGTCACAGACACGTTGCTGCGGCTGGTGCCCAACCAGGACGTGTTCCGCCTAGCGCTACGTGCCGTCAAGCATTGGGCATCGCTACGGGGCATTTCCTCTAACGTCACCGGCTATCTTGGTGGCGTTAACCTGGCCATCATGGTTGCAAAAATCTGCCAGCTATACCCGCGGGCAGAAGCCAGCACCGTACTGCTCAAGTTTTTCATATTGCTTAAGGCGTGGCCCTGGCCGCGCGCGATCCACTTGCGTGTGCCCGAGGACCATAGCCTGGGACTGCCAGTATGGGACCCCCGGCCGGGCACACGCGATAGCCTGGCGCTCATGCCTGTGATTACGCCTGCCTATCCCGCGATGAATTCGTTGTATAACGTACAGCGCAGCACTCTGGAGGTGATGACGGCGGAGTTTGCAGCGGCTGCAGACGTCTGCACTTCGTTCCTTCATTACAGAGGGGGGCAGTCTATTGATTGGGGCCGGCTGTTTACACCTGTCCCTTTCTTCACGCAGCACACTTTCTATATCCAGGTGTGTAAGCTCGGAAACTTTAGTTGGGCATGAGCGTTCGCTGATTAACGAGGTGCGCTTTTGAGGTGGACAGGATTCAAGATGCCGGGGGATAGAGCAGAGTAGATGGGCACAGCATGGAGCGCAGGCCACCGCCCCATTGCCAGCCATGTAGTATTTTCGACGAATTTTATGTATTAATAAATTAAAATTAAAGTACACCGTGAAAATAGAGGCAGACGGCGACCGAGCTTAACGACATAAATGGCATTCCCTTGCTTCGGTCGTCTTAAGGGGTCGCTACTTCATTGCAGATTGCTGAGGAAATTAAAGTCAGCATGCCATTATTACTGCGGAGCATTCTTGTTCACGTTGTCAGTTACTCATTGGTCTTCGGTGATTAAAGCAAGTGAAAAAGCTTTTGCATTTGTTTTGTTATGTGGTGTGAAGTAGGGCACTCCTATTAGCTAATCCTGAAATACCGGTGCCAGCCACCACGTGTTCGGTACACTATCACGGTATAAATCCCTACTATCGGTGTATAGGTTGAGGTTTCGGCGGACAACGAGCGCGACTTAGTGCTATGGGACGGGTGGGTGAGCAGCCGGGTCAGGCGGTTGGTCAGAAACCTGGAGGATCATGTTCGAGTCAGGTAGGTGACAAAGCGCGCGTCAGTTGACGTAACCCGTGTGCTTCGGGTGCAATTTTCAGAAGGTTCATGGCAAGGCAAGTAATTGTCGGCCAGAGCAAAGGGTTAGATGCGCTAGCTTGAGCGTCCATGGTGGACCTTACATCATCTGGCCCTGTTTGGGTCCTTCTCTGCTCGGTCATGCAGGCCTTTTCCAAAACCTCAGCGGCCTCCAGTTGCGAAGGAAGTGGATGCAGATTCACGCCCTCGCCTGTTGTATTACATCGGCATCGACAAACGGGTTGCCCCCGCTGTGACCTCCCAAAGCCTAATGCCGAACGGCCAGCTGCAGCACTCCGCACCGGGCACTGTTGTGACGCCAGCGAGCAAGGTGGACCTGAAGCAGCCCTGCATGATGTTCGTGACTGAGGTGAGGGCATTGGAGGTTGACGGCGTATCCTGAGGTGTGCAGGATTGGGTTGCAGCTATGAAGAAGCGAGGCTTCATTTCGGAGGTGTGTTTCTGGCGCTGTCCCATTTTGTGGATGGTCGCCAGGCCTTCGGGGCACTGGGCACGTGCGACCTCATGGCCTGGAACTAAAGTTGCTGGGAAGATCTAAGCGAGCGTATGCTTTCTTGTAGTATGCTCCCGATAGCCGTCTTGCGCTGGTATTCGGCCTCAGGTAACTGCGTGGGCGGCCAAGCGGATTGGCATGGAGTTGAGAGTCAATGTACTCCGGAGAGCCAATCTGCCGCCGTGGCTCCTGATTGATCCAGCTCCGCAGCAAGCAGCGCAGCAGCAGGAACAGGCCGCAACAGTCGTTCCTGCATCCTTGCTGCAAGAGCAGCGACAGCCGGCCGACAAGGTGGGAATGCGGTGATCGAGAGGGGGAAATGTGTCACGCCCGTGGCGTGGCAGGTCATTGCTCGATTGCTTAAGTTATCTGGGTGGAGGGTACCAACGATGAACGAACATCTCTATGTGGTGACGTTGCGGATGTTCGGAACCATATCTGCTGCCAAGGCGACAGGTCTGATGCGTGATAGGATATGGAGGCTAGCAATAAGCTGTGTCAATTCGTAGGTTTCGGATGATAGGATCCGAGAACATGTGTTGATCGTCTGCTGCAGAACGTCGATACCGCGGTAGGGGCCACGCTAGGAGCCTCCTCAGTCCAAGGCGCCAGGCGCTCGGCAGCCGACGAGCGAGCCGTTCCTGCTGAGTCGACCCAGGGAGCTGAGAGTCATCGTTTGCCTGCCGCAAAGCGAATGAGAGTTGAGCGAGCTGAGCAGGTGGGGTGGGTCAGGGACTGGCTGGGCACCGTAGGGTCACGGCTATGTGCGGGGATGACGTACCGCTTTACATCCATAATCCAGAGCGATTAGGGGCTGGGTGACAGTCCGGGCTTATGTTATCGGGTATTGGCTTTTTCGCAGCTATCTACGTGGCAAGTATCATTGCGAGGTACGCCACGTCTTCTGTGCCGGTCCCGGCAGCACAACTCCCAGTGGCATAGGGCGCGGCCTATGGACGGAACTATGGGCGATCGCGCCGTTTTGTGCCTGGCCTTTAGTAATACAAACAGGGCTGCGGGAGTCGTTAGTGCCGCTCTCTACTGGCAGGATAAGGGAGAGCATAACCAGACACAGTCTCCATACAGAGCAATATGGCATCCAAATAGATCCGAAAGCTTAAATATGCACCTCTTCAGTTTGGGTAACGAGGAGGCGCACAGGTCTCTTTATTTGCAATCCTTGGACCATGTGGCATGCTTACCATGTCAAATACGTGCCTTACCAATTGTTGGTTTGCATATGTGCTTTGCGGATTCGCCGTTTCCTGTATCCCTTGATCCCATATTGTCTGCTGTATGCGCATGCCTTCCACATGACACTATTACCAACTTGCCGTGGCGTGTTCTATGTGTTGCGCGGGTGTTGCTGTTGTGTGCTGCGCGTTGGTGTTGCGCTGACTGGCGTCCTGTTCCTGTTTGCACGATTTGTCGAAAATATATATTGTTATGCTGGCTTTCGGGGCGACTGCGACGTCACGATTTCGGGCGGCCTTTCATGTGCTCTTCGTCGCATCCGTCGTGCGCTAACTATTGATGCGTTGTGTGTCTGTGCATGGACGCATGGGAAATTTGGACGACCTTGACGGGGGTTCTCGCGTTGGACGACTCTGCGGAACCTGCAAAACTCCATATTCGGATGTTCGGTTATGTGCGTTTTGCGGGTTGGGAATCCTGAAACGGCACGGTCTGTCCAAACTCGTTTCGTTATCGTGTTGGGATATCGATACCGATTGAACGTGTGGCGTGTTTGGTACGTTTGCGATGGGTTACCCGTCGTGTTGTGGTGTGGTACGTTACTGCCTTGTCGTAAATATGTGCGGTGGAATGCATGTTTATATGACTGTTGGAAATGTCGGTCCATTCATTTGTGGTGTGGCGTTTGCCTGCTTTGGGGGACCCGTCTTTGTGGTATGTGCTGCTTGTTTGCCCTCTTTTGGTCCCCGGTGACTGCAGGTCGCTGCAACGCTTGGTGATGGTGCTACCGACAACTTTGAAGCGCCACCCTCCCGATCACAATCGCCCCAGGCACCTTTTGACGCCACGGCTGTGGACGCCATGGTGCCGTCGGCTGCCAACATTGGACTGGTTACACCCGCGTCGCACGAGGCACATGCGTCGCAGGGGCCCTTGTCGCAGGATGCGAAGTCACAGCTTGAAAAGCAGGCTTCGGTTGCGGACGAGCGAGCTGCGGTGCAAGAGTCCCAACTCCATAACACGGGGCGAGACATGGGTGACTGGCTGGGGGTGGACCACGGAGTCAGCCTCGCAACGAGGGTGAGGAGCTGATGGGGAGTGCTTCCCAGGCCCGGCGTCCGTGGCCATGCTTACATTGCATGGAACGAAGTGTTAAGCAATGTCGTGCGCTGAGTCAACATAATATCGGTTGACGGGCGGAGGCAGGGGGAAAACGTTGTAGTGGGGGGACAAGGCAAGGCCCAGACATCATTCAAAGCCCAGGGCGAGCTGCGGGGCCCTACACCAGGAGGTTTTGTACCGAGTACTCGTAAAAAACTTCTTTTTGTCTTCATGCAGGAGACATCTGGAAGTCCTCCTTGTTGAATTGCCAGCGGATGACGAATATCCATGAAAGCATCTACAGGTCAGCCATCGTGGCGTCTTGACTCCGTCTCTGCGTGCCTTTTGTTTTTTGATTGCCGTCTGACATTGTACAACTATTTGCACATCGTCAAACATTGGTGTTCACATCAGAGTTATGGGGCCACACTTCTCACAACTTGTGTCAGGTTCCTTCCATTAGTCGAGCTAGTGTTTTCTGTGGCTCAACTCCGCTCTGGGACGGTGTTTCCACATCCTAATTCGTCCCACGGTGCGTTGTCCACCGCAGGTCACCGAAGCTACCTCTGCCTCCTTTCCAAAATAATGTCTGTCATTGCATGCTGATTACGAAGCAGGCAGGTGAGGCGCAGATTTTGCGGCCTGTGCCGCTGATGCAACCGTAGCGCAGATGCAAGCTGGTTAGCCTGGATTGCACCTGGCGTCGAGGCTACCTTGATACGATTCAAGGCCACGACCCAGGTGCCCAATCCAGTGGCGCAGGTGGCGGGCGCGTGTGCAGGTGCGGGACAGGTACGGCACCGGCAGGTACGCTGTTCTGCAGGTAATGCGTTTCATGGTTGTTCGGTGGAAGTCTTTGTGCTTCTAAATGGTGCTTTTGTTGGGCCGCACGGCGTGCCTTATCTGCGTTCTGGCTTTTGGCCATAAGGTGCACAGCGCCGCATGGGCACCGGATGCAGCCCCCTCCGAGGTGCCTCTTGTGGGCTCGCATTTCGTGGTGGTATTAGGACTGTTCTAAGGCATGGCGCGGCATGCCTCGTCAATGAGGTGATGATGCTTGTGGTCACCTCTGTGCCGGAACAGCAGGGGCCGTCGGGGAAATTGAGTAGGGAGGCCCGAAATGGTAGTTGTTGTGAAACAACCCTGTAAGACACGGAACATCGCGCTGCTGGTACTTCCTTTAAATGCTATACATGCAGGGACACTTCATCCGGGTAAGGAAATGGCCATGCATACAGACAGACAGACAGACAAACAAAGGACAGACTTAGCCATGTGTTTACCCTGTGCTATGGTTCGTTTCGTTCAGGGGCCCTAGTCCTTTCAGGGCAGGTCGCTCACAGTGTTTGTTACCAATCATTACAAATAAGATGAAACGAAGATTTGAATGATAAGGCAGGTGGCTGGTGGTATGGCGGCACAAATGAGGAGAGCAAGGAATACGCAGGGTTAGGAAACAGAGGTAAAGACGTGATTCGAGGTAATTCAGCAGATTATTGTGAGCTGTGAGTACGCGTCGAAGAATCGGCGGATAGAAAGCATTGCACATAACAATAGTGCACACTAGGGGGCTGGGCTGAGCGGCCGCTGAGCGACCATATTGCGTACCATATCTTTCCTACCTCACAGGAATTAACACCTTTCCGTGGAATCTTGGGCGGATTTTCATGAAAGGGACAATGTTCTTTTCGGGTAATATATGACTGCAGCCGTTCAGCCGTATGAGTCGATTCGTTGGTTCGCCCGAGGTCGGACCAGCAGCAGCGCGTTCGTTTTGCCATAATCCTAACTGCCTCCATTTCCAGGAAATACTACCAGCTTTTGGGAAATCGCAAGCCTTTATTTGTAAGGCTTTTTGGACACAGGCATGGCTGACGACTTCCTTAAACAGTCTTTGTCTACTAGTTAGCGACGGCCTCTTAAATTATTCTTTAGTTTTTGAACCCTTCTATGCAAATACCCGATCCCAGTAAATCCATTGCATCACCGACTGCCGCGAATATTGCCCAACTGCCGGCGATTCGTTTTTCCCTGGCTTCAACCTAATGCAGCCAGAGCTCCTGCTTTATTCCACGTTGCAACTATTCGTGAAGAGATGTCTCAATTTACGTTGCCCATCGGGCGACGCAGCGACGGTAGCTGCTGGTTTGCGCTGCTTGCAGCTCAGGGGCCGATGCGTGTCGTATCCCTTACATAGGGCTCCCGCAGCCGCCCGAGATGGACCCATCAGCAGTAACAAACTCCGAGACCATTTTAAAAACACCGGACGTTGGGATGAAAGTCCAGATCGCAGACCGCAGGGAAGGGCGTATTACGTACCCTTAGCAGCAGCAGACCCCAGCACCTTCGGCCGCCCCGACCGTCTGTCTCTGCGTGATCATCCGACTCCCTCGGGGACCGCCACCACAAACACTGCTGCCACGTCAATGGCTGGGCCACGCGAACCATTTCTTGTACGGCGCTTGTTCGGCACTCTTCCGGCAGCCCACAAGTCGGGGGCATGGGCATCAATCCCGCAGGACGGCGCGCCGCCTCGCCGACAACCCAGTGCCGAACTGCGCGCCAGATTAGCGGCGCTGTTGTCGGGCCGTGTTTCGGAGGCGCGCGACACGCTGGTGCAGCATGGTACGGACGAATCATATCACGAATCACTTCCGCCGGACCTGGTCGTCTTTCCCGAGGTAAGGCCCAAGAGTCTCCCATATGGTGGAGGGCCCCATATTTCCTTCGAGCCAGGTAACGCGGTGGAGTGGGAAACAGTCTAAATTGACGTATGAAGCAATCATTCACATCATTTGCATCGCCCAGCAACCAGTCTCCGCCATGTCAATCCACGCCACACCGAAACGGCACTTTATCTGAGAAAAGCGCGAGCTCGACAGCCTCGTCCTTCCTCTCAACTCCTTAACCAGTTTCATCCCACCCCCTTCCAACTTCATCGCCAGAGCACGGAGGAGGTGGCGGCGGTTGTGGCTGCCTGCGCGGCAGAGCGCACGCCAGTGGTGCCGTATGGCGCGGGTACATCGATTGAAGGTCATGTGGGTGCACTGTACGGCGGTGTTTGCCTAGATCTTGGGCGGATGGACAAGGTGCTGAGCGTAACGCCCGAAGACATGGACTGCCGAGTGCAGGTGCGTGTGTCGGTGATGTTTGTGGTCCCATGTGTAGCTTTGTTTGGTCACAGCGCACTTGGCTAAAGAGAGCCACCGGTCAGGAGCTTCCAGGCGAAAACCTCCCGTGGGGTCATGCGGTCATGCGGTCATGCGGTCATGGACATCTGAAGCATATTTGCGGGGATGCACTGCATATCGTTCGTGCACGTGGAGGTGTGGGGGATATGGGACAGACGTGGGGCTTGCCTCTCTCCCCATTTGACAGGCCATGCGTAGCGAGAGGTCAAAGTGCGATGTTCACATAGGGCCCAACAACACAGGGGACATCCCTTGACGGCCCCTCCCTCCATCTGCTGTGCGTACCGCTCCTTTCTTCTCTTGTGTGGTCGGGCAACTGGGTCCCGCGTCCTGCTGACTCCCTGCCCCTCCACACTCTCCCTTCCTCCGGGCCCAGGCGGGTGTCACCCGGCAGCAGCTGAACGACCACCTGCGGGACAGCGGCCTCTTCTTTCCGGTAGATCCCGGAGCGGACGCCACGCTGGGGGGCATGGCGGCCACACGGGCCAGCGGAACCAACGCGGTGCGGGAGCGGGGAAAGGGTGTTTGGCGGCTGGGACATCAGGGAAGGACCTGCCGGTGGCTCCCTGCTTTGTACACATTGCCACGTAGCCGGTGTCGAATGTATGGACAGTTCAGGAGTGCATTGGTGCTCCGATCCCCGTCATCGCATCGGATCAGATCCCGAGGGCTGATGCACGGCATATTTCCGTACTCGCTGTTTGTCTCAATCTCAGAGCCTCTGCCCTCTTCACCTACTACATGAGCACACATGCGTCCCTTCTCTTCCCGTATCGCGTTGTGTCTCCCACGCGATCCGATGTGCTTGACAGGTCCGGTACGGCACCATGCGCGACGCGGTCATGGGACTCACGGCTGTGCTGGCGGACGGGTACGAGGGCAGCAATATCCGAATCGCCCGGGGGGCGCAGCGACATTCAGTTCGGAAATGCCACATCCACGGCCACATTTGCTGCCGGTTGATGAAGCGTCCACGTCCCAACTGAAATACCCTAATACACACACGCACCAGGGTCATATGCAAAGCCATCCATCGCACCCCCAACTTAAGGGATGTGCCATGAAAATTATTGTCTTGAACCAACCAGCTGTACAATCCTTCGGATGCACGTTAGACTCCTTTTTGTTGTGCGGTAGCCCCCGGGGCCCCGCCTGTCCTTTCATGGATACTCCGTTGGGCACCACCAACTTACACATACACATACACATACACAGGTGCGGGTCCCTACCCCCCTTGACCCCAGGCGGGTTGTTCGCACGGGTCGACGATGCCGGAAATCCTCTGCGGGGTACGACCTGACCGGGCTGCTAGTGGGGAGCGAGGGCAGCCTGGCGGTCATCACCGAGGTGGGTGTGGGGGCGGGCAGGATGTAGGATACATAACGGTGGAGGAAGCTCAGGATGGGGGCAGCAACACAGCAAGTCCGGGGTCGTTAAATGCGGGAGAGGTTGGTTTCCTGAACCAGGGTCGTCCATGTGTGTTGTTGAAACACACACACACACACACACACAGGGAGAGATGCGACGTACAGTGTGCGGTGGGAGGGGAGGCAGTGCGCGGTTGGCGTTAAGGGTCACGAGATGTGCGGCAGAGCATTCGGGCGTTTGTAGTGTTATTCGGGATACATACTGATGTCCCCCGGGCGGTTTCATTCGGTGCTGCCGGCCGTACGGGGCACCGTATTCATGTCCTTATGCAAGGCATCCCCTGATTGCTTAGTCCGCTCTCTCCGCCCCCGGCTCCGCCTCCTCCACCTCTGCACAGGTGGCGCTGCGGCTGCACCCGGTACCCGAGGCAGTGGCGGCCGCCGTTGTGACGTTTTCGCCCCAAGCGGGGGCTGAGCGGGACGGGAAGGGTGTTGATAGTGGTGGCGGGGGCGGGGGCGGGGGCGGAGGCCTCCGCGGGGCGGTGGAGTGTGTGGTGGCGGTCATGGGCTGCGGAGTGCCGCTTGCTCGAGTGGAGCTGCTGGACGAGCTGAGCCTTCAGGTGTGAAGGGGCACTGGAGGGCAGGACTGGGGGGTTCGCTTGAGGGGGAGTTAGCCACGTTAACAAAGGGGCACACACACACACCAGAGAGACATGTCGCTCGTGGTGGTGGGCCGGGATTGGGAGTTTGGAGTTCATTTTAATCGGGCATATAGGTTTCCGTCTGTGTCCCGGGGGATTTGTGCTGGTTGCCGTTTTGGTTTTAGGGCTTGGTTGATTTGTTGGCACAGCGGGCGCCGTACTGCCGTATGTGTGTGATTGAATGGGCAGCCGCCTGGAACCCCACTCGGCTTTCATTGTGCTTCCGGGCTCCACAGACGCGGCCAGTGTTGGATCCTGCATGCGCTATTTTTGCCTGTCCCCTGCCCTCCCGTTTCCCCCGCCCTCCCGACCAGGCAGTAAATAAATACTCGGGCACCAACTTCACGCTGGCGCCAACGCTGTTTTTCGGTGCGACTGGTTGCGGCTGCTGTGATGACAAGGGACGTGCAAGGGACAGGCAACATCGTTCTCATGGCCATCTTATTCAATACGGTTTATTTAATTGCTGAAGCTAGCACATTGAGCAGCGCATCTGCGTATCTTGTTCTGCTCGTTCTGCCCTGCCTGCTGTTCGTGGGACCAGACATATCCCGTTGGATGTAAGGCATCGCGGCAGGACCACCAGCCGTATAAGCTCCGGGTATATGATGTCATACTCGGCGATTATGACCCTAAAACTTCTATACTTTCTTTTCATCACCTCGATGAAACCATATATAAATTGCATGTCAATTGCGCAATTATTTTGGTAAATCTCTTCACGGGATTCCCGTTCGTACTGCACAAATTAAAGACCTGCTGAATGTTTAACCATCCCCCTAACCAAACCGACCAACACGCTTGCAGAGTTTCACGGCTCCTCAGCTGCGGTTTCGGAGCAGGCTAAGCTTGTGGGGTCCCTGGCCGAAGAGTATGGCGGGTCTAGGTTTGAATGGGCCACATCTCCCGAGGAGCGAGCGCGGGTGAGGAGGGGGGAAGGCATGGAGGTATGTGTCATGGCGGCAGGTTGAGGACTCCTGGTCTGCTCACCGGGTAGGAGGTGGTGCCGATCCCCAGTGCCGCATGTAGAGGTGTCTTGCTCTGTCGGCCTTTCCGACCCAGGGGCTCCGGCCGTCACACGGTTATACACGGCACATGTTCCTCCCGCACCCGCCATGCTCGTCAGCAGTCGCGGCATCGCCCATCTCCACTGCTCGGCGACGTTGCTTACGCTCGGTGCGGGTGAATGCCGCTTCTCTTTCTCTCCATGGGCCTTTTAACACCGCGCCCCTTGGCCCCCGCAGCTGTGGAAGGCCCGTCACACAGCCTATTGGGCGGCCATTAGCCTGAGACCAGGGTGCAAGGTGGGTGGCGAACAGGTATAGGCTTGGGACCCGGCAATATCAACCGGATGTGATGACCCCCAACTCACACACCTGCTGGGGCCAGCCTCTTCCCCTCGTGCCTCCCCCTCCCTGGAGGCGAATGTCTTTCTCTTATGCCGCTTACTCGGTCGCTCCATCCACGAACCGCACAAATGGATGTGAAACGACGCCACCAGCGCAGGCTCGCGACAGTGTTTGTTATGTTGTTTAGGGTTTAGCTTACCTCCAGAATCTCCACCTTCACGTGCGGCATCTGCAGGAGGTGATCAGAATGGCCTTGGCCTTGGCCCCGTCCCTGACCGTTTACCTAGGAATTCTCAGCGTCCTCTCGTCCCTGGAGCTCCCGGCCACCCCGGGCCTTTTAGCTGGTGCTCTATTCATTGTTTGGCTGGTTTTCGTCCACCGGAGGTGCACCTATTATCTATTTCGCGCCCACTCTGAAGGGGTGACTTTCCCGCCGCACCTGGACACTGTAGGGCTTTCCAACGGACGTGTGCGTCCCCATCTCCCGGCTCACGGAGTGCGTCATGGAGAGCCAGGAGGACGCACGGCAAGCAGGTGGGGGGTGCACCACGGGGGATTTTCATTTCTAGATTTGTCACGGGGCTTAAGGCCGGGGGTCGAGAGCGAGGGGACCAGGTTGGTTGGTTGTTGACAAGGTTGGTCAGTCAAAGACATACGGACACGTTGCGGCGTGAGGAATCAAAAGCCATCGGAGGGGTCGAGACCCCCGCCTCGAACCCCGCCACCAACTCTTGTCCCCTTCGTCTCATCCTCCCATTCGCTAACTTCCCCACCCAAAAGGCCTGGTCGCCCCGATTGTTGGCCACGTGGGTGATGGCAACTTCCACATGATGCTGGTGGTGGACCCTCGGGAAGGCGGGGAGGTGGCCCGGGCCCGCGGCGTGGTGGGGCGCATGGTGCACCGGGCACTGGGCATGCAGGTGGGGGCTTGAGGCCGCGGAGAGAGGCGGCTGTGTGTTCAACCCACAGGCCCCAGTTCCTGACCAACAGACATCACGCACCGCTATGTATCACGTGATGCAACGAAGCATCAACCCATCTCTATCTCCTCCTGCCTGATCACACGGGATCACTATTCTGAGGTCGCGCCGGCCACTTTGTGCTTGGCAAAAAATCTTTGTGTTTGTCCAGCTGTCTCGCCGCGGATAGTCGGATAGTCGGTATCCCTTCTGAGGTCATGGGCCCATCTGTTCGGTCCTGCGCTGGTGACCTCGCATGCATGCTAAGTAATGCTCGCGCTGAGGATCCCCCCAAAAGACATAGCCTGTAATCTTGCCTCTAGGATTTGCGCAGACTTGTCGATTCCATTGCACTGGCGGCGCCGCAACTTTTGGCTTTTCTTATCAATGTTTCCCTGTATTCATCCCTCACTTGTCCTATCCGTCGCACCGCTCCACAATTCGACATGTTACAGGGCACATGCACCGGCGAGCACGGCATTGGCTACGGCAAGCTTCCATATCTGTTGGCCGAGCATGGCCGCGCATCCCTGGAAGTGATGCACGCTGTGAAGACCGCTCTGGACCCCCACGACATAATGAACCCCGGCAAGCTGGGAAGCGCCCCGGACGTGCTGGAGCGACTGGCAGGACTGGCAGCCGCAGATGCAATGGAGAGTGCAGCTGCATCTGCAAACTGACGACAGGGCGCTTTTGAAACATGCTAGCGGAGATGCATGTTAGCGCAGAAGGTGTACATAGTGTTGTTTGTAAGCTCTTTGAAGAGCATTTGTGAGATTGCGGCAGCAGTGCGGGGTGGGGGAATGGGAGCATTGGTGGTTGCAGGAATAGGGTTAGCTTGGGTCCAGCGAAAGGCACAGAGGCCCTCCCGAGGCCTCGGAGTTTGCAACGGGGTCCTTGGGGCACTGAAGACCATGTCCCCACCGATCAGCGGTAAGGTGCGGCCCGGAGTGTACGGGGGTGTAGGGACGGCAGCGAGGTGGCGCAAAGCTTGGGAATCTCTCTTTTCTTCGGAATGCGGGAAACGCAGGGAAGGGATGTAACCGTTATTCATAGCTATCGCAGAAGCACACGTCCACACTGCATGCTCATATGCGGTAGACGTTGTGCGGTAGTAGCTATCATAGCTCGCTTCGGAAGTTCACTAGATGTCATGGAGCAAACGCGCGAACGGGTTTCGCAGGGCTGGTTGGGGTCAACTGCGTTCTTAGGCAATGAAACTGGACTGGCACTAAAGCGAGTGTCCCCATTCCCGTTGACGCTAGCGAATAGCCTGCGTTGGCGGAAAATATGTGGTGTGACTTTCTCAGGTGACATAGGAGCATACCACAGGTGGGTCCTCATCCTAATCCCACCTTCCTTTACATGGCGGAATGGTACCCACTCCATAACTATCGACCATCACCTCAACAGAGCGTAGGCGTACTGGTTGCAACAGTAAAAGGAAATCCGACTAGCAATCGTTGGCGTATAACCCGCTCTCATCACCCTTCTTACCGCGACCGAGACCGACCAGGACCGCGGCTACTGGCCGCGGCGGCCTCTGGCCGTCATCATACAGCTATTTGAATGCAGCACCTTCGTCCATAACTGTACTACACAAATACGCACATCGTAGTGAGGAGTTCTTTCGCAGTACATCTCAACGCACTGTTTACAGATGCAATGCGAGGACACAATACATGCAAACATCGTAAATGATGCCCAATATGTTGACCAGCTGGGCGAGGATGTAGCTTACCAGCAGCGGCAAGCCTCCAAAGAAATGATTCCCCGAGGTAGGGGCCTAGGAGTGGCTATACATGCTGACGCACTAATGGTGTCGCCCGGTTCAGGCCCGGTCCTCCCGAGTGCAGTCATTAAATATTAGAACCCTGGCCGTGTACAAGGCCGTGCAGCAGCTGTTCGCCCCGGCCCTAGCCCGCAAACCCTGAATACGCACACACACGTCTCACGCTCCTTGTATACATGTGGCCCGTCTGGCCATAACCACCGCCACTACCGCACTATTATGCATGTACGACACCAACATCTCCAGGATTATCATCTCCAGGATTATTGTCTATCATCAATGGGCGAAACATCACCATGACGGCAACCAGCACATCACGCCACTACGCCTGACCCACATTCGCCCTCCACTGCACGTCCCCCTTCCATTAACCATGTACGTGCCGACGGGCGGACCGCGCCCCCCTCCCCTTTGCGGACGCCCCAAAATCTGAACTCGTTTCGAGGCGCACTTGCTCATTTTCGGCTTTGGCCCCTCCCAGCCTTACGCCAGCTTTTACAGTCGGCTCTAAATACTCCAGCATTTGGCCACCCGTACGGTCCACCCACACCAGCTAGTCATTAGCTTAACTGCCTCCAACGGCCACCACCGCTACTGCCTCTCAGCGCCGCCACGGCACAGGTGGTGCTGCTGCCACAGCTCCTCGCGACACGACGGTGGCCTACTCGGTTGCCACCAGCTTCAGTTTGCCCGCAAACGTCCCAAGCGTGGTGTGCCCAAAAACTAAAGATAACTGCTGCCCATCCCTCGTCTCCTGCACATCCTGGAGCTCCATGTACGGCTTGTATGTCAGCTCCAACACTCGCCGTTGCTCCGCGGCTGCGGCTGCGGCCGTCGCTGAGGCCCGGGGGGCGGCTGCCGGGGCCAGGGTTCTGGGAGCCGCGGGGGGTCCTGGGCTCATATTGCGACCGCGGCCACGAGCACCCGCCGCGCCGCTGCGGCCGTTGAGCAGCCCACCCTCAGCATACCGCTGGCGCTTGCTGATCGGTGCTGGCGTTGGTGCTCCTGCACCTGCTGGGACTACACCCACAGCGCCAGAACATTCGCGCTGCTCATATGAATATTGATCAGACCCACCAGCAGGACCGGCATATGGTCTGTAAGGCCCACCATCCACGTCACCTGCATCACCGAGGGCGCCCCCGTGCCAGCTCTGCTGGCCCACACCGCCACCACCGCGGTTGGACTTGTACCAGACGGCACCACTCGCGGCTCTCTCAGGGGATGGAAGCACCTCCTCCACGTCGTCATCGGGTGCGTTGTCCATCGAGCCAATGCGAGACCGGCTGCCGCCGGCGTACTGCCGGCTGCTACCCTCGCCGGCTAGAGCTGGTGGAGCTCCGCCACCGCTGCTACGACCCGCAGCAGTCCGACCTACGTGAGAGACACAACGAAAGTCGGCACTGCAAGTAAAGAACTCGTTTACCGGACATCGCCACCGCTGCATTCCATGAGGACGATCCCAAAATGCCCTGGCATGCTCAACATTTCCACAGAACCGCTCAAGTCTATTTGTCCATGGAAGCTGCGGAATCAGCATCTCCCTTCCCCACGTGTAACCCGCTAAACCTGTATGCTTGCTTGCATGTAAGGAGGGGGTGGGACTCGTGAAGCTTTCTCCTGGGTTATGCCGCCAATGACCTGCTGCGGCGCAAGGCCTGCAGGCGCGTGCGTACGACCCAATGCAGGAGAACGAACACAACCTGCACTTCCCCAGCTGCTGTCATGAGACTGGCCAGCAGGAAGGCCTTCCTTCCTGCTCATCCAAACCCAGTTCTGCCCCTCCCGTTCGCCTCGGCCTCCGAACACACCTCTCCTCAAGAGACACGGCGCTGCACTGCCCTTTTGCCCGACTCTTACCATACTGACGGGCTCTTTGTCACCCCCTCCACCACCTCTTCCCCAATCCACATCTCTCAGGCTTCATCTGCACATTCGGTCTCCTTCCGATCCCGCCCGTTATCGTCGACAGTTCAGGACGTCATCCTGTACCGGCTTTGCTGATGCCTATGAGGACAGGCGATACGTAACGGCACTCGCCCTTACTTAGTGAGCCGTTGCGCCCTGCTCACCTTGAAGCATAAGCACGTCTGTGCTGCTGTTGAGCGGTGGCGCACGCCGCGTCCGCAGGGCTGCCTCGTACGGCGGCGGCCCTGCTACCGCTAGATTTCCATCAGAATCCAGTTCCGCGCCTCCATTCTCGTACCCGGCCATCAGGTGCTGGCCCCCCTGATCACCGGCGTAGTGCCCTGCGTCTGAGCCATCAGACCGCTTCGACCACACGCGTTTGGAACCTCGGGCGCCTCCGCCGACACCCACCTCCTCTAGCGGGATCAGGTCGCTGGTGGGGGCCTGCCTGTCAGAAGCAGCCCGAGCCTTGCCCGGCCGCATGCTGCGTTTGCGGCCGGCGGAAACCTGCTGACGCGCAGTAAGGCAAGTCAGACGTTTGAGAAGCGAGCCGGAGCGTCGGATGTGAAGAAAAAGGCGCAAGCATTTGCTTAATGACGCCAGATCACGTCAGCTCAAGGTGCCGCGAGGGTTGTTCACTTTTACGGAGCGAGAGAAAGCAAGCATAAGGCCGAGGAACGCTACGTGCCAATGCGGGTGACTTAAAAACTATTCACACTACACATTTACGCACATTACCCGACTGATCAACAACACAAAAAAAACATCACCCGCCTTTTAATATCGGCTCGCAGCCTCCATGGACACGCTATTCCCGAGTCCCAATCCCTTCAGGAAATCGGGATGCGACCTTCTCTGATCCGCTCAACTCCGCCCTTCCAACGGTCCCGCATGCGAGCCAACAGGCGCGACATTCCACCCTACCTCCTCCGGCAAATCAGCGACCGGCGTATCTGTCGGCAACCTCCCGGGGTACTGCTGCTCTGGGCGCTGCGGAAAGGCCAACGCGGGTCCCGCGCCGCCGTATTCAAACGAGGGCTCGCCGCTGCCCAGCGCCTGAGTCAAACCACCGGGGAAGCCGTCCACAATGCCCCCGATACCGAGCAGGGCCAGATGCTCCAATAATTGCTGTTGCTGCTCCGCAGCGGCAGCCATGGCCGCCGCCGTCTCATCGTACAGCTCCTGGTACGGTGGCTGTGCATTCTGTCTGCGCCGCAGCTCATGCTCAATATCCTCCTCCATGCTAACGTCGCCGAGAGGGGGTCGGAGCTCCACGACACCTTGCCAGCCGCCAGCGGCGCGGGCAGTTCCTGCCGGCGCTCGGGGTCCCCACGGAATCGTCGTTGGTTCGTGTCCGGAGGGCCGTCGCCCTGATGGTGCAGGGGCGGTTTCCCCCGCACCACCGTAACGGCCATCGCCGCGCGGCACATCCCAGTCGGCAGCTGTGGGAACCCCCTGATCAGATACCTGTTGAATGAGCAGTGCGCGGCGCAGCAGCTCTTGGCTGTACGCCTGCGGGTGGTAGGCCCCCATGGCACCTAGGAGGGTGGCAGGGTTCAACTGGGTGAACGGGTGGGGCAACTGGTCCGCACTCCTGTGCCGCTCCGACTGCAGGTGTGCGCGCGGCATCAGGTGTTGCTGCTCAGCCACAGCCACCGAATTCCCTCCTGCCAAACCCCGCCCCTGGCGCTGCCGATGGACCAAGCGCACGAATTCCGACCAGCTCAGCGCGAGGACCTGCACTTCGCTGGACGGCGGGTTGGCACCCGTGATGATGTCATCGTACAACACGGGCGAGCAGTACACTGAGGTGCGTGGCCGTCGCGGCACGGGCCCGAACATCGTTTCATCTTCTTCCCGAAAGTCGACGTCAGAGCCGCCACTGCCCGCGATTCCGACTTGTCCGTCCAGAACGTAGGTACCGTTCCTCCCCCCAGGCACAGGGCGGCCCTCTTCATAGTCGGCACCTTCATCACCCTCCGCATCGTACGGGCCTGCGCCCGGCCGGGCCCTGCCGCCGCCGCCTCCGCCATCATAGAGGGGCCCATCCCTTGGGCCGATGCGGCCTGCCCAGGCACCACCGGGATTATCTTCCTCGTCATCCCCCAAATCCTGATCAGGCATGGAACCCCGGATGATGCGGGGCCCAGTGCCGCCGATCCGCGTGCCCCGTCCGCCGCTACCGCGTCGACCCCCGCTACCCATGCGGCCCCGTCCGGCAGCGCCCCGCCCAGGGACCACAGGCTCATCCCGGGGTGCCGCTGCTTCTGGGGGGCCTCCGCTGCCGCCAGCACGACTGCTATGGGCTACTCTACCGATGCCGCCGTTGAGCCCTGGGAGGAAGCAGGGAGCAAACCATGCATCATAGACCCGCCGAGGTCGGCATCGGAGGGTAAGTCGGCGGCATCCATCATAGGAGGGAGGGCGAGGATGGCCGGCTGAGGTGGCGTATGAAGCGTGGCGATTGTCCTCGCCTACCGTAATGAGAGTCGCTAACATGCACCTTAGCTCCGGCTGACCGACCGAAACCGCTCTTCCCCAGGCCCTGACCTAATCAGCACATCTCAGGCTCTCTTCCCGGTTTACGCAATTAACTTCGGCCGCCATCATCTATCCTGCCTCACTGCCACCTCCGCCTGACCTTGTCCTGTATCAGCCAGCTAGAACAAACGGAACGAAGTCCCCCAGACGTTCGCAGAGCTGAATCGCTGGCCACCCGTCACAACGTGCGGGCCTTGGCCATAGTTAGGAGTCTGCCATAGCTTCCCTCAGCCCACTCAGGTTGCTCCGAGTCACAGTGCGTACCGCACTCCTCCCTGCCCCGTGGGCCACTTCATGCGACGCCCCAGCGACAGCAAGCGCACACATGCATTCGGGAACTACCTGCTTTAACATTCCCTTTACCTGATGCACTCGCGTGTGCTGCCCTCGTGGTTCCCGCTGCGCCCATTGCTCCTCCCGCCCCCGGCTCGCTGTTCATGAGCAGCTCCAGCGCATCGGCCGCCTGGAACAGCTCCTCCTCCGTGGACTTCCGCCCACGGCGGCCAAAATCTCCCCCGCTGCCTTCTCCTGTGAACCGCAGCTCCGCCGCCTTCTCCTTTCCGGCGGTCCTAGCCCTGCCGCCCCCACCCGCTGTCAGCCCGCCTGGCCCCAGCTGACGTGACTGCGGCTGCGACAGGGATTCTCCACCATCCGCTGTGTGCACGTCGGCCTGCGATTGGTTTCTAGCTGCTCGATCTTTCCTCGTGTTTTGCAACGGAAGTTGATCGACTGTCGACGGCTGCGGAGAGTCTGGCTTGGGCTTGCCGACAGGCTCCGGCTCTCTGTCTCCGGTGCCGCTAGTCACACCTTCGTCTTGCACGAACGACTCGCCAGCAATGGTCTGTGCTTCAGCCAATAGGTCGTTACCACCAAGTTGCACGGCCTGGCCACCGCCAAGGCCGCTCCGAGCCAGCTGCTGCCGCCGCTGCTGCTGCAGAAGCACCTGCTGTAGCCTTACCACATTACTTGGGTCCGGATGGCGCAAAAGCCATTCCAATGCTGGTTGACTCGCCAGCAGGCTTTCGCCAGGCCCTGCATCACCTTCAAGCATATCATCTTGGTCTCCAGGGTGCCTCGACACCGGTGGCTGCTCCAACTGTATAGTAGGGCCCAAGCGCGTGCCGACCATGGGTCCGGCATTCGAGTTGCCAAGTAGGGGCCTTAAAACCAACTTGCTTAGCACAAGGCCCGCGTTCCCGGAGGCGAACAGGTTCTGGGCCCGCGGTTCGTTCCTTTGGTGGCCATCTTCACCGTCACGCATAACATCATGGGGGCTAGAGTCAAGCTCCAAAGCCGCCTCGGCTGGGCGCGATGACGTTTCTGCCACTGCAACGATATGCGTCCGGCCGCGGTGCTCCGGCTGCTTCGACAAAGGGCTACAGCGCCTCAGTACGATATCCATGCAGCAAGCTGAATATATGTTGACTGCTGAGGCTGGTTAGTGCCAAGGGTCCGGTGGTCAAGGTTCAAAAAAGGCCAAAAGAGTTCCGCACTCGGCCTGTGTAACGAGCCAGGAAATGAAATTTACCTATGTGGACAAATCATGGTGAACATGTAAGGTTAGCATAGACAGCAGAAAAAACAGTTCAACTTTTACCTAAAACGAGGCGAAGAAATGCCTCCAGTGGCACTCAATATTTCTTCATCCTCACTTTAAGTTAGACCTGTAAGCAAGACCAAGAGGAGGGTGAGACAGGTAATAACTTGTCCAGGAGGATCGCCGGACCTTATCAAACCCCTACGCTTACATGACCGCAACGCATTATTAGAACCGTTAGGGTAAATGAAGTTCATCACCTTGGGTTTGTATGCTTGTCAAGGCTCATCGCGACCTCTGGTTGCCTTTAGCTTCGGCGTTTAGCCTGCCACAAAGCTGCCGAGCTTGCAATATTCAAAGCAAGGGCATAATTTCTTAGGATTTCTACTTGTGTTCAGGAATAATACAGAAAGGCCTTGACTCCGGAGACAAAGACCACTTTCCAGCCGGGCAAAATGACTTCCGATACTCAATCAATTGTTCCCGTCCTCTAATGATATGCCGTTGAGTAACTGTAGTGGACCTGTTTTGCAGCTTTCAGTGAGGTCGACATTGTACGGGTGTCCTTTATCTTCGTGTTGCTAACCATTCCGGGTGTATGTCTACGTGTTATACGAAGCCGAGGAAAAATTATATTAGAATTCATCACGTATGCTAAAGTTAAACAAGCGGATTCGTTGTTGTATGATTTCGCGCGAATTATGTTGCGTCCGTCGAAACTTTGCTGTCTGCGCCATCTTGCCTTGAACGAGCTTAAGAAATGAAGCTGAATGAGTTTATGTAATTAATGAATAAACTAACTCATTTAAAATGTTGCAATACTACACGCGTGGTCAATAAAGCAAAATGTACGCAAGCACCCTGTAGGCAGGGCAACAGCCGACTTCAGGTGCCGTGCATGAAACGACCGTGAAGAAGCCTTAAAGATTTTTGATATTATTAATTTATTGTTAAATCATTCCAACATTCACATGTTGGTGAACCTGATCTTATTGAGAGAGTAATGCGTTGCAGCAACATCATTCGCGTCAATTCACAAAGTGTAACCTGAGGACAGCGCATTTGGGCGGTATGGCCACGATTTTGGGCAACATGGCTGGGACCCAGGGAAGATAGCCTGAGAGGCAAAGCGCTGGATGGATGGAGCCTGATGGAGACGAATCGATCGGTTTTTGGCCACGGCTTTCCGTATCGAGCATAACTTATCAACATATCAAGCAAATCAATGAAATTCTGGATATTGCATTACCGGACTGGCTTGAAGCAAGCGCCGCGACACGCAAGTTATCATAAAGCGGCTCCGCGCACGGGTAGCTAGATAGACGAAGGTAGCCGCGCCGGCAGAGCGGTGAACGAAGAATTTAGGAAACGAAGGACCTAACTTTATATACAATCTGTATTTTGGGACATAAGAAATATGAAATTGTGTCTGAAATCCAAAAATTGGCACCTTACGTCTGCTGTTCTTGTGCGCACGGTTTGATGCTGTAGCCAACCGACCTTCATTCTGCCCTATTCCGCCATTATCATCATGTGCCCAGCATGGACCAACCTACTCTTTGGGCTTCAACGTGGTGTCAACTCGATGCATATTGGAGCATTGATGCATGTATACATGCATGGGCCTGATGAGAGTGTCAGTCAAGACTTACCGTGACTGACCCAGGAGAGATCTGAGCGTACCATACACGCGGTGTATGTATGTAGCTGTATGTAGCTCAGCAAATAAGAATACCGACATGCAGCAGCTAGTGACGACATACATGCGTTTGGATAGAATCAAAGTACATTTGGCTAAAGCAGTGCGGAGACTCTGATACATGTTAACAGCTTGTTTAAACTTAGGATTGACGTAAACCGAAAGCCGTACACATGCCTGTAAACATGTACCTCTAGCTGTCGACATTAATCTACCAAAGCGAACTAACGACATGCATGCATCTGACTTTAGCCGCCATGCACGCCCCACTGCCCCACCGCCCCCCGTACGTCCCAGCCACGGCTGGGTGGCCCAGGCCGCATAGTGCGGGCCCAATGTGGTATTGTGAACCAAACAGCGGCAGAGGGCGTGCGCACATGCATTGCTGATCACATAATGGAAATGCCCTCATATAACGGCTTGGGCGAAATTGAAATATTCTGGCATTTTTTGTTCAACATCTTTTTGTTCAACATCTTTTTGTTCAACATCTTTTTTGTTCAGCATCCCTCTTATCTCCAGCCATAATGTCTTGCTCTTACTTGGACAGACCTGTCCGTGTATGTATATAGGCATGGATGGTGCTTTAGTGGGGCCTGCATGCCGTCGTCGAGTGTCGTCTGGAGGGAGTGCGGCAGGCAAAAGATCCCGCAGCACAAGTTAAACACTCCCGAGTAACGCAGGAACGATGAAAGCTATCTAGGAGACATGCTCAATTTACCTGCTTGAAATGAAGCCATACTACTGCGCCGCTATGGAAAAAAAGTGTTGGGCATGCAGGACAGGCATGCATGTGAAGTAAGTTCGTATGTACGGCCTGCGTCTGTGTTATTGCCATACATATGGTATATGTATCGCTGCCTGGCTGCTATCATCAATGGCCAACAGCAGTCGACATGTTGGTTAAATGCTCTAAATGTACTACGTCCGGTGGATTGAGCGTCTGTGCCCCTGCGTCATTACGCAGGTCGTGCTATTACGTAAATGAGACCTGCAGGCACACCCACTAACCTGGGGTTGTGGTTTGGAGACAAAGCCACAGCAGGAGAAACACCAACTCCAGAGTCTAGCGAGTTGAAACCACAACTCCGAAAACCTGGCCAAAGATTTTCTACTCTGATATCTCTGACCCTTTCTCTGCTGTCTCCCCCATGCATCTCCATGCACATTCCCTTCTCTGCCTTCTCTGACCCTTTCTTTTCTGTCTCCCCCATCTGTGACTGCCTCTCCCTTCCTAACCCTGTGCACCGTATCTTGACGTCTCTGCTATCTCTGACCATGCATGCTTTTCCTGTTACTCCCATCCCCCCTCTCTGCTGTGTCCAACCCTTTCCCTGCTGTCGTCCCCATCCCTGATTGCCTTGCCCTTTCCACCCGCCATCTCTGCATCTTCTGACGTCCCTGACATCTCTGGCCATGCTTTTTTCCCTTACTCTGCCCCATCATGGGGTTAACCCCCTTTATACGGCCTGTAACACAAGTTATGGGCCGTAAATGGGCACCCCCACGAGGGCTCCCTATATGTTGGATGGGCTGTAATGGGTTGATAAACATAATGGTCCCATTTTTTCAAGTGACACACAATGGCCTTGTAATCTTATAATACCCCATTTTGGGATTCGAGTCCATAATGGTCCATTATCTCACCAATAAGCCAACAATTGGGTTAATGTAACCAATGTACGGTAAGACAATAATACAAATCAACACTGAAATTGTCCAGCAGAGCAGCATCACAACTCATCTAATTAAAAGGAACATCTTTCCAGGGATACCAAATCTACCTTAACATAAGCAAAAGCTTATCCAAGTTCATTCTCCAAGACCAGATGATACACACACACAAATCTAGAATTGTACAGTGACCCTGTACTTCTTCCCAAATATCACCCCCATATTAGTGTGGGTACCCTACTTCCACCCTGCTTGTGCCTCTGCCTGTCCCCACTGGTGCTGGTGCTGGTGCTGGTGCTGACTTCACAAGGCGGACAATCTGCTGACGGGCAAGGATAGCCTTTTTCTTCATTTCTGCTGCTGCTGCTTCGTGAAGCAACGAGTAATCATCACTGCCGTCACCACTGCCATCATCACCATCACTGGCTGCATCTGGTGCTGTTCCTCATCTGGACACCTCCAGGGCCACTGCTGTTATGGCCACCACTTCCACGTACTCTGTTGTTGCCACCAGCTTGCTGGGTAGCCTTGCCCACTGTCTGCTTATTGGCGTCCGCCTGCTGAGTGTGTCCCTGCTACTGCACCCTCCCAGGGCGGTGGCTCCTGGTGGCAACAGCCCTGATACCACTACCTCCAGCTTCCTCTGCTGCCTGCTGCTGCCATTTCCCTTTTCTGGTGCAGCAGCCTTTTTTCACGTATTGGAATGTCATTTTGTGCATCGGGGATGGATGCGTAGCACCCAGTGATGTATGGTAATGTTATAAAATGGTATATCAGTTGGATATAGCGATCCATACTAGCAACAATCCCGCTGTTGTAGCTGTACTCGGCGGTAAGCTATCGACCCGCGTTCGTACTGTTTGTAGTGCTATACGCGCAAGTATATGTGCCGACTCCAGAACGAACTATTCGGACTTCTATACTATCAGATAATATGTAACGTATACTTTCTCGTTATTACGTCAGGCTTCCTAATGTCTGATAGTCTACGTCTCAATAGGTTATGAGCCCCGGTCAACGTTGACCGCGGAGCCTGACATCTTTTGCCCATTCTAGTGTTGATCCTCGCGTTTATAGGTTTTCACAATGGGAAAGGATAGGCTGGACGAGCCGCTGGACCTGCACAACTATTCAACTTGGAAACTACGATTCCAATTGTTGTGCGCGGAGCTTGGATACAGTCGCGCCCTGCTACAAGCACCAATTGCAGAGGCGGATGTCATCATCTCCGACAAGGTCAAGAGTGTGATGGCCAAGAACGTCAAGAACCATCACCTCGAAACAATTGTTCGGGCGGCAAATGCGAAGGCCGCCTGGGACGCTTTGGCGGCTACGTTCGCATCAACCTGCAACACGAGAAAGGTAGCACTACGACAGGAGCTAAGTGACTTTAAAATGGCAAATGAAGATGGAAGGGCTAGACAAGCAGTTTGGCAAGGAAAGACTGGCGGTGATGTCAGGGTCGCCGCCTGGTGCGATTTGGCGGCAAAGTGCAAGTCAGTCGCGACTACGAGGAAAATGGCGCTACAGAGGAGATCAACGATCAGGTTATGGTTCCTTCTGAGGACACCTTAAACGCGCCGAAAAATTTTACTGGTCGTTCACGAGCTACAACGTTGCCGACGCAAAGATGGAGCGGATTGGCGGTAACTTCACAGTGAATTCGAACCATTACCGCATTTATACGTTGAAAGCTTTTCGACTATGCCTTTATTTACTGGGCAGTTCGCGGCGCGGCGCTTTGTTTGTAGTTCGAACAAGGTGGATTTCAACTAAATTGATAACAGCTCAGGCGACGTTTTGATAGGTGCTTTATTGCTATGTTTTGTCAGAGCACCCCATAGCAGTTCAAGGCAATTGATGTGCCTGCCGAGCCATAGACCTCGCCTGTGAGTGGCCCGTGCCTGTCAGCCGCACGTTATCTCATGGAGAACTCTTGTTAGGAAACGCTAACGATGCAAGAGGTGGCGTTCTCTTGGTGAAAACAACTTTGTTTCGTGCAGTTCAGAGCACTGCATAATTGCAGCTTCTAATGGCCTTGAGGAAAAAGGGGCAGAAGTTTTCATCACACCACTAGGTACAGCTATGTTCGCGTACTGCCATTGGGCCGTATGTTTCTGAGTACGTTTGAGTACTGCCATTGGGCGGTATGGCATTGTGGTAGTGATTGTAGTGATTGTGGTAGTGATTGGCGACCTGAATCAACTCTTGATTTGTTTTGGTTATGTCAGCGGTGCTCTGCCTAATCCCCAATTTGTGGATGTTTGCCTGCCCGTAACTCAGACCTCATGCAGCGCAGTGAAACGACAGCGTCTGCCTTGGTGGTACGATGTGAGGGCCATGAGAGCCCAACGGACCTTTGCTTACTATGATGTTCAGGTTATGTCAACTGGAAGGTCAGTACCTTGAACTCGAGGGATATGTGAAGGCATCTAGGGTGCAGGAATTTGTGAGTTTTTGTGTCATATTAAGGGAACGTAGCTAATATACTCAATCGGACATGAGGCAGATCAGTTGCTTGGCCTTGTTCACCTGGATGTGTGTGGCTAGATGCTGGAACTATTGACTTTTGTTTTGAGGCTTAGAGAGTCAGAGGTCTGTGGTCTGAGTGCCCTTGTGTAGGGCAGACGGAGCAGCAGTATGAATGACCCTGGGATGGACTGTTGGTGGCTAATGTGGTTCATGTTTACGAGGCGACACCATACAAGGGTGTGCGCAAAGTGTTTATTCTACAGGTATGACCAGCAGGATAGAGCCTGGCTGGAAGAGGGACCTGATGAGAGGTCGGCTGATGAGTTCCCAGCAGGATAGAGCCTGGCTGGAAGAGGGCTGCCCAATGAGTATGTATGACATGTGTTTGGGAGTCGATAGCAGAGTCCTGTGGACTGCTCTCAATTATGTTTGGGTAGCTATCCTGGTTATCCCCTGATGTAATGAGGGATGGAAGGCTGCAACTGCTTTGCACGTCTTTATGATTGCTTTGCTTGATTTGCACATAGTTACCTCATTGGGGGTAACGTCAAGTCATTGTCAGTGGATTCACTTATCTGGTATCCATGGTCAGTTGGCGACAAGCCAGGATATTCAGGCCGATGATTCTGTGCTGGGCACAGCATGGTCTGGGGTTGGAGGTTCGATTCTCATGTTGTATTGGGATAGATTTCCCACTGGCAGTAGCCCAGGGTCGGGAAGCCCAGGTTTGGGGTCCTCCAAGGGCCGTTGAGGTTTGAGTCCTCATGTACACGGCAACACCGTCGAGCTGGTATTGCTCACGGGGATATGATCAGCACATTTTCAAATGTGTGGGAAAGACAGTTTCTTCCCAACATACTTGGTTGCGCACTGGGCGCAGTATGTCTGATTTTTGGAGGGTCAAGACCTCCGAAGGATGTGGCAGTACGGCGGTTTCTGTTGTTCACTAGAGCACCGAAGAGTGATGTGCTAGTGCAGACCGTGATAGTACGGCAGCTTGTGGTAACCGATTCAACACCATTGGGTGTTTTGCTACTGAAGGTCACAACAGTACAGCAGTTTGAGGCAACACCTGAAGCGTGTCTAAATGCCTCGGTTCCTGTGAGGAAGGGCGGCTGAGTTCTGCGATCCCTAGCACCCCTTAGTTGGAGGTTGGTTGCTGAGTTATGTGTATCTAAATGCCCCTATGGGGTATGGCGGTTGAGTAACGCCACGAGAAGTGTCACCATGAGGGTGTACACAATCTTTTATCGCATCTTGTGTCTGGGCATCGTAAGGGTGCCATTGGCCCATCGAGGTGAAGACCCAATCAGATGTGTTTCGAGCCCTATTTCATACCAGTGGTAAACCGCTTGAGTGCGTTCATGGTATGTCAATTTTGGGCAGTGCGGACCGTTGCAGAACAGCAATGTAGGCACTTGGTCATGTAGTGGCGTGGTTTTGACACCAGGGGGCGGTGGAGTCATTCCATTGGCCCTGAATCTCAACGTGCAATTATCTGATGAGTGCGTCATGTTTAGGAGTAATTCCAAGCAGATCAATGTGCAGAACCCCTACTGCAAGAGCGGGCCTCTAGGTGTGAGGCTGCGTTTTTCATGGTGTTTGGTGTAAGATAAGGCAGCAGTTTTGCTGATGAAGGCACTTGGAGAGTTAAAATTTAAGAAGTGCATTATGGCGATGGGGTTGGCCGAGTAAGATTTATAAGTTTGTTTGGGGCGAACTTGTTTGGCTTAAGTTTTTGGTTTCAAGAACCGCCCTGGTTGAGATTATCTTCTTTCACTTGTTGCTAGGCATGCCTCGAGGGGGCGTGTTATGAAATGGTATATCAGTTGGATATAGCGATCCATACTAGCAACAATCCCGCTGTTGTAGCTGTACTCGGCGGTAAGCTATCGACCCGCGTTCGTACTGTTTGTAGTGCTATACGCGCAAGTATATGTGCCGACTCCAGAACGAACTATTTGGACTTCTATACTATCAGATAATATGTAACGTATACTTTCTCGTTATTACGTCAGGCTTCCTAATGTCTGATAGTCTACGTCTCAATAATTTTCCTATCGGTAACGGAGCTATTTATCACGGCAAGACTATTATTCATGAAATAGAGACTAATGAGAAACTATCCGTTCATATTAAAAATAGCAAACGGGAGAAATATTTGATGCAACCGATATTCTACCTGAATATTTTTATATATCGATACCGCAATTTAATGATCGTTTGGAAAAAGAAATAGATGACTGGCTACATGTCATGAAGTATGATGAAATACCTAAAAATTATCACTCACCTTATATGGTTCAGGTAGCAGAAAAGCTTAGTATCCTGAAAATGACTCCTGAAGAGAGGGCAAACTACTCTTACTATCAGAAGAAGCTTTATAGCGACAGGGACGAATTAGCAGCTGCAGAAGCTAAAGGTATTGAAAAAGGAAAAGCTGAATTAATAAAAATGATGCTTAATCAAGGTAATTCTATTGATACAATTTCTAAAATAACGGGTTTACCTGCTTCAGAAATCCAGAAACTAATTTAATTATTATCAACACATATACTATGAAATACAATAATTACAGCTTTACAAGAGAATCCACGGGCTACCATGATGAGGGTTTGCGAATTTACATGCTCTCTATTTACCGTAATATGTCTATGGCCTTAGCTATTTCGGCGTTAGTAGCATATATAGTAGGTAGTAGCGAGCAGTTAGCAATAATGATATTTTCTACTCCTCTTGCTTACGTTGCAATGTTTGCTCCGCTGGTTTATATCTTTTTCTTCAATCGTAAATTAATGGACATGGACAGAGCACAGGCTATTCTGCATTTTGGTATATTTGCCGCCTTTACAGGCTTATCTCTAGGCTCTATATTTCTTGTTTATACCACCGCAAGTATAGCTAAAACATTTTTTATTACCGCCTCTACTTTTGGCGTAATGAGTCTGTATGGCTATAGTACTAAAAAGGATTTAACAAGTTTAGGCTCATTTGCCTATATGGGATTATGTTGGAATGTGAGCAACACTCATATACGAAAGAATGTCAGAGCAAGTAATACGGCCCACGAGGGGCCGGGCGCTTTGCTGACTTCAACAGGTTATGAGCCCCGAGCGCACGTGCGCGGCTGGCCGAGAGGTCGCCGGTTCGAATCCCGCTGGCTGTTGACCAGGGCAGGGAGGCCGGGACGAGGCAGCTATCGGGAGATCGTGAAGCTCGACGGAGTGTCGCTCACGGGGGGGGGTTGGAATGTGAGCAACACTCATGTACGAAAGAATGTCAGAGCAAGTAATACGGCCCACGAGGGGCCGGGCGCTTTGCTGACTTCAACAGATTAATTGGTCTGGTTATTGCAAGTTTGATCAATTTGTTTTTACGCTCTCCAGCTTTAGATTTTGCCGTTTCATTTATTGGGGTTGGAATATTTACTATACTTACCGCTTGGGATACACAGAAACTCAAGTCTATATATTACGGCATGAACGGAACTACCACAAGAGCAGGTAATATTGCAGTATACGGAGCTTTAACCTTATATCTGGACTTTATCAATCTCTTTACTATGTTACTTCATTTCTTTGGAGTTAGAAAAGATGATGATTAATTATTAGGTGGACTATAACTATGGAAAACAATCAAATTAATAGCTCAGGTACTTGCTGTAGTAAATATTATAAATGTATCTTAACTACAGTAGCAATTACGACTCTAGCAGCTAGTACTACGTGTTGTGATATTCGGTCAGACTTCTTCATGTGTTCATTGGTTGAACGTATTGTCAGGAACGTACTGCGGCTGAATTTCAAATGTGAAGGGTCTTATGTACGATCCTTCACCAAGTCGCTATTTATTCCCCGAAGCTGACTTGCTTCTTTAGCTGTTTGTAACGATCTATTGCTTGCCCGGACTTTGGAGTGTCCTTGTGGCTGGAGGCATAGTGGCAGCTCGCTTGTCCAGCTTGTGCTGAACTGGACTTTTCTCAACTGTTGCGACGACAGTTTTCACAACAGGTTATGAGCCCCGCGTGACGCGGTGGCCGTTGTTGAGGACGTGCTTTGTCCTGAGTTGTTTTGAATGTCGTGGAAGCTCAATTGATCGATATGTTGCACCGGAGCTCATCGGGGCGGTTTGTATCAGTTTTGTGTTCGTCTGGAGCATTGGCTTCACCTGTCAGTGGCAGGAGCGCCGGACAAGGAGGTGATAGGAGCGCCGGACAAGAAGTCGCTTGGAGCGCCGGATAGGGAGGCGATAGGAGCGCCGGACAAGGAGGCGATAGGAGCGCCGGACAAGGAGACAATAGGAGCGCTGGACAAGGAGGCGATAGGAGCGCCGGACAAGGAGGCGATAGGAGTGCCGGACAAGGAGGCGATAGGAGCGCCGGACAGGGAGGCAATAGGAGCCCCTGTCATCGTTGACCGCGGAGCCTGGCGTCTTGAGCCAATCATTGGTGTGGATGTCAGATATCTCCACAATGAAGATGTTAGGGCTAGACAAGCAGTTTGGCAAGGAAAGACTGGCGGTGATGTCAGGGTCGCCGCCTGGTGCGATTTGGCGGCAAAGTGCAAGTCGGTCGTGACTACGAGGAAAATGGCGCTACATAGGAGATCAACGATCAGGTTATGGTTCCTTCTGAGGACACCTTAAACGCGCCGAAAAATTTTACTGGTCGTTCACGAGCTACAACGATGCCGACACAAAGATGGAGCGGATTGGCGGTAACTTCACAGTGAACTAGAACCTTTACCGCATTTATACGTTGAAAGCT
The DNA here is from genome assembly GCA_030268105.1 of Volvox africanus. Classification (NCBI taxonomy): domain Eukaryota; kingdom Viridiplantae; phylum Chlorophyta; class Chlorophyceae; order Chlamydomonadales; family Volvocaceae; genus Volvox; species Volvox africanus. The sequence goes on along the minus strand of BSDZ01000017.1, from coordinate 279,153 downwards.
TTTTGACTATGCCTTTATTTACTGGGCAGCTCACGGTGCGGCGCTTTGTAAGTTTGTAGATCGAGCAAGGTGGATTTCACCTACATTGATAACAGCTCAGGCGACGTTTTGATAGGTGCTTTATTGCTATGTTTTGTCAGAGCACCCCATAGCAGTTCAAGGCAATTGATGTGCTTGCCGAGCCATAGACCTCGCCTGTGAGTGGCCTGTGCCTGTCAGCCGCACGTTACCTCATGGAGAACTCTTGTTAGGAAACGCTAACGATGCAAGAGGTGGCGTTCTCTTGGTGAAAACAACTTTGTTTCGTGCAGTTCAGAGTACTGCATAATTGCAGCTTCTAATTGCCTTGAGGAAAAAGGGGCAGAAGTTTTCATCACACCACTAGGTACAGCTATGTTCGCGTACTGCCATTGGGCCGTATTTTTCTGAGTACATTCGAGTACTGCCATTGGGCGGTATGGCATTTGCTTGTGGTAGTGATTGGCGACCTGAATTAACTCTCGATTTGTTTTGGTTATGTCAGTGGTGCCCTGCCTAATTCCCAATTTGTGGATGTTTGCCTGCCCGTAACTCAGACCTCATGCAGCACAGTGAAACGACAGCGTCTGCCTTGGTGGTACGACGTGAGGGCCATGAGAGCCCGACGGACCTTTGTTTACTATGATGTTCAGGTTATGACCACTGGAAGGTCAGTACCTTGAACTCGAGGGATATGTGAAGCCATCTAGGTTGCAGCCATTTGTGAGTTTTTGTGTCAATTAAGGGAACGTAGCTAATTCCCTCAATCGGACATGAGGCAGATCAGTTGCTTGGCCTTGTTCACCTGGATGTGTGTGGCTAGATGCTGGAGCTATTGACTTTTGTTTTGAAGCTTAGAGAGTCAGAGGTCTGTGGTCTGAGTGCCCTAATGTAGGGCAGACGGAGCAGCAGTATGAATGATCCTGGGATGGACTGTTGGTGGCTAATGTGGTTCATGTTTATGAGGCGACACCATACAAGGGTGTGCGCAAAGTGTTTATTCTACAGGTATGACCAGCAGGATAGAGCCTGGCTGGAAGAGGGACCTGATGAGAGGTCGCCTGATGCGTTCCCAGCAGGATAGAGCCTGGCTGGAAGAGGGACCTGATGAGAGGTCGCCTGATGCGTTCCCAGCAGGATAGAGCCTGGCTGGAAGAGGGACCTGATGAGAGGTCGCCTGATGCGTTCCCAGCAGGATAGAGCCTGGCTGGAAGAGGGACCTGATGAAAGGTCGCCTGATGCGTTCCCAGCAGGATAGAGCCTGGCTGGAAGAGGGACCTGATGAGAGGTCGCCTGATGCGTTCCCAGCAGGATAGAGCCTGGCTGGAAGAGGGCTGCCCAATGAGTATGTATGACATGTGTTAGGGAGTCGATGGCAGAGTCCTGTGGAATGCTCTCAATTATGTTTGGGTAGCTATCCTGGTTAGGGTTTTAGGGTTTTAATGAGGGATGGAAGGCTGCAAGTGTTTTGCACGTCTTTATGATTGCTTTGCTTGCTTTGCTTGGCTCTGCTTGCGTTCTCGGCATGTCCTTGTGTCCAGCCCTGTGAACGTCATTTTCGTGGGAGTATTCTGTACGAGCTTAGTCTCTGGAGTGCAACCGTTCTTTAAAGGTCGTGTAACCTTAGTGTTCGCCGAGTGCGTGAGAGACGTCTTGCGCTACAGGTACCTAAGTGTTCACTTAGAAGTTTTGGCAGCGGCGGAATCAAAGTTTGAAAGGCTGTCAGTTGGCGTTGATTGCGTGGCGACGTACTGTCCGCGTGGGAGTCTTTCGAACGTTTCTTTCGGTCACCAACGTTGCGCCTCATCGTCGCAGTTGAGTTTTAATGTTGTCTTTGTTTGAAGTCACAGATGCAATTGTTAGAAAATGTCACATCGTATGCTTGCAGTGCGTACGGGAAGTCTGCCCGCGTGGGAGTGTTGTGATATTCGGTCAGACTTCTTCATGTGTTCATTGGTTGAACGTATTGTCAGGAACGTACTGCGGCTGAATTTCAAATGTGAAGGGTCTTATGTACGATCCTTCACCAAGTCGCTATTTATTCCCCGAAGCTGACTTGCTTCTTTAGCTGTTTGTAACGATCTATTGCTTGCCCGGACTTTGGAGTGTCCTTGTGGCTGGAGGCATAGTGGCAGCTCGCTTGTCCAGCTTGTGCTGAACTGGACTTTTCTCAACTGTTGCGACGACAGTTTTCACAACACTACGTACTTGTTATTTCAGAATAAGAAGCAAAAGGAAATTGTATTAGATCATGCAAGACAGATTAAGGAACTTCAGTCTATCATAAACAGCAACCACTTGATGATTAATTTTAACGATTATCTGAATTCGGTATTTAATGACCGCAAGTTTGCTTTTAATAAGTTTTTTACCGATATAGAAAATAAAACTTCGGAATTACGTCATAGCTTTTACGAAAACAATCGGAACGGTATCGTTAGTACGGTAAGCAATGAACAAGAATATATTGTAACTGCTTCCCTACCGGGGTTTTCCAAGGATGAAATAACAATCCAACTATCAGGTAGTAATCTTGAAATAGCCGCAAGACATGTAAGCCAAGATAATGAGGGTAATAAAGATACGCTAGATAAACAAGCCAAGAAACATATTAGATACAGAGTAACAGTTCCTGCTAATATAGATCAAAATAATATCACTGCTCAATTGAACAATGGACTGCTTACAATTAAATTCTCTAGAATAATAGATCAAACCCCTGTTGAGCCAAAAGAAATATTGATCGATTAAAATAATTACCCCTATCAACCGATTAACAAAGAAGGATAACCGTATATGAACAAATCAGAATTTATCACCCATGTTGCAGACCAGCACCAATGTACCAAAGTAAATGCTGAGAAAGTAATTGATACATTTACATCTTTAGTAATTGATGCCATAGGACAAGGCAAGGAAATATCCCTTATAAATTATATTATTCTTAATATAACCTATCCTAGAAATTTACACACTTACTTGGAAAGAACCCCGAATTACTGTAGTATCAGGCCTATTGAGAAGTCATATCCTCATTGCGGGTCAATAAATATAAGTTTCTTTGTTGATCATATTCATCGTATTCATCCTCAATAAGTTTGGGACAATATCCCCTACCTTTCACTTCTTCTTCATCAGCTTTTATTTTATCTAAAAGATCTTGTGCTGTACGCGCACAGAAACTGGTTTGCCAAGCTCAAACATTTTGTTTAACAGTTGGCACTTAATTTTTATCTCGTTTTTCATATTATCGTCGCCTCTGGCTAGAAATTTACTACCAAAAGAACTCTTAAATCTGAAGAAGGTATTTTCTACCAACTCCCTACGCCCATATTTGTTCTTGTTCCTCCATGCATGATACCCTTTCGTTTGTTGATACTTGATGGAAAGCATGATTAATTCCAAACGAAGAGACGATAGTACTCTCAATCTCATCCTGATCGCTACCCTTTCCTATAACCTCGGTATTATCGACTATTACCTTCATGTGTTACAATAACTACTTTTCTAGCTTTACCGATCCAGCTAAAATCAAAAAAAACACAACAGCTAGTCTATACATCTCCAGAGCAGGGGATATGATGAGATAGAGAATCATGAACATGCTAGTTATATTCTAGCGCTGCTTGCCAAAAGAGGTATTCCTCTTGGGCTCGTCATATTAAAGGGTTTAGCGGATCTAGCTAATAATAACCTTGCTTCCGATAAAATAATAGAAAACGTGTTATCAGCTTTTGATGAAACCTTGCAAAACGGCGGAGTAATACCTGCTACGGCTACGCGGGTAGTAGCGGGGCATATAGGTCAGCAGAATATTATTTTAAGACATCTAGCCTTAAAATGCTTAAGAGAAATAGATTTAGCAGATCCGGAGCTTAAAGAGGAATTAGAGTCTAATGGGGGATTGCTGCGTGTTGCTTTAAAAAAAGAGATTCTAGAGGGTAGCAAGGATATTTTTGTAGAAGAAAAGATAAGACTGTTAATAGAAGCCGCTATTAATGAGGAGGGTGGTGCTTTAGAAAATCTATATGCAATCAGAAGAAAGATGGTGTTATGGTCTCTCCCGGTGGAGTCAGATCGATATGGCTTCGTAATGATCTGAACAATATGAAGAAGCGTTTAAAAGCCCTAGAAGCTAAGATGGCGCAAGACGGTATTATTCTTACAGAAGCTCAATTACAGGCTTTAGAGAAGCGTAAGAATATGAAAGAGGCTAACGGCGAAATTGATACCTTGGATTATTAGAAGTAGAACAACAGTTGACCGAAAGCTGTATGTACTATTATTCTAAACAAAAAAACAAACCATCGTTGGTGTCAACGATGGCTGTGGTTGCTGACACGGCGGTTCGGCGGGGATGGAGGCGGTGTTGGCGGTCTTGGTGTCGGTCGCCTTGGTGGCAGTGGTTTCAGCCGTAGCGTTGGTGGCAGTGATGGCGGTGATGGCGTTGGTGGCGTTGGTGGCGGCGTTGGTGGTGGTTATGGTCGTCGCCTTAGTCCGCCGTGCAAGCTGCGTCTGAAATTGGAAAGATATAAAAGCTGTATGACTCTTATCATAATAGCAGAAGTTGATTTATCATATCGAAATGGTCAATGAGGTATTCAGGTATAAGGTATTCAATAAGGACGACCAAGGCGCAGGTGAGAGTTGGCCGTATAAATTTACCGATTACAGGGACCTGACCTTTGCATGCAGTTGTTGATGTTGCCTGAAAGCTTCAGGTTGTCAAGCTCTCCTTGCATGACTGCTTCTAATGTCTGATTGATCTACTCCAATTATCCAAGAGTAGTACTCATTCTACTGTACATCTAGATGCAGAATTTCCAGGTGAAGTGTTACGAGAGATTCAGAGTGATCATTTAAGTCCGGCATTTCCTTGGCGGTTATGTCAGTTGCCGTAGCATTCGGAGCGGACACATTGCGAGGCATCCTCGGTGATTTATCAGAGCTTTCCGGGGTACTCATATTCGATTACTAGTAATTATACTGAAGCCAGGGCGCTTAGGCGCCAAACGCCTTAGTCCGCCGTGCAAGCTGCGTTTGAAATGGGAAAGATATAAAAGCTGTATGACTCTTATCATGATAGCAGAAGTTGATTTATCATATCGAAATGGTCAATAAGGTATTCAGCATTTATAGGGTTGTGTGATGGACATGAAAGTCTCAGGCTATACGCTTTATCACCAGCTTCGCATGATGCATACTTTCTTTGTAAACAATTTAATGATATTATTATTTTCTCGTCTTGGTTTTGGCATTATCCATCTTTGTGGCAAACGCTAATGTTAGTCGTACCGTCGTACCCCCAGACAGCTTGAGACAACTGAAATAAGGAGAATCATTCAAGAGTCAAGCCACCACGCATATTCTTTACTTTTTAGGAGTCCACATTTTCCTCCCTGATATATGGTTGCGTCGCGGCTGAGCTTAGCGATAACTGCGAACGCCTCCTGCATCCACTTTGAGAATAGTTTGCCGAGGGCAGAGAAAGAACTGTTTGCTCTATCTTTTTATCTTAGATGCAGAACGCTATTTAACATTCCCGTGCAACGAATGTAGTCAGCCGCAGTATCAGCCCCTTTAAGGACGTTGCTTAATCAGGATGTTTTAGGTCGGAGGGGCGCCTGGCCGTCGAGGTTGGGCAAGATGGCATCATGCAGATGGCTGGGGGCAGGACAGGAGGGAAAGCACGTGAAGGGCGTAATTCTGTATGTATAGATCTAGATGCCCACATGGGTATGATCGGGCTACGGCCTATGGAGGAGGCCGCGGCATGAGACACATGTTGGGTACCCCGCGCCAGTTCTGAGTCTGGATCTGTCCCGCGACTGCTCTCCATTGGGACGGCACACTTTCAGTGCGATATATCTGTAACAACCATATTCCCAAAACCCTCCCAGCCTGGGAGCTACTCACACAAGCCCATCAGCCTGCGGACTGCATACAGCTGCAGCTAAGGGCCCCTCGGCCTCAACATCGCATCAACTTGGGACAAGGTCGAAATGGCGCAACCCGTCTCCGGGCGGTGCAGTGTCTGCGGTACTTGCATCAATACCAGTCAAGATCTTTGAACAATCATTCTGCCGCAACTCGGCCAATGGCATCACGCATCACTTTATACACTCTATAGCGTTCTTACTCCTATACTGCAAGATGTTGCAAGTCCGCAACAACGCTCGCCAGTGACCGTGACAGAGGCAGGACAATCCCGAGTGAGCCTCACGTGAGCCTTAAATAGCAATTCCTTCGCCTGGTTATGCACACAGGCCAGCTGCTGCACCGCAAAGGACACACACATCACCAGCGGTTACTACTCATAGAGACGGAGATTTTAGCCCGAACTCTTATTTTTTCGCTATTTTTTCGGTTATCGCCAGGAGCGAACTGTTTGCCTCACTGGCGCTATCGTTGTCTTCATCAGAATACCGCCGCCGCTTGCGACCGAACATATCAGTGGACGTTGCTGCGGTCGATGCGTCTTGGCCGAAAACCGACAAACGACTCACCGAACGCCAGGAAAAAACCGCTACCCTCGTCGTCATCGTCTTCCAACAGGACCCGTACATCGGGGGCTTCAAAAACCTCATCGTCGTTGCTGACCATGCACGGGACGGGTAGGAAAGAGAAAGAAGAGAACGAAAACGATATGGAACCCATAACGGGAGGTTACCGCATGATAGTAGCAGGTCGTGAAGAAGGCAGGGTGTACAAATAATTCGGCGTGTGTGGGTGCATTCGGTTTAAAGTTTTCGTTTGGGTGGACGCATAGACGTGTGCGTGGTGGGCACCTGTGTAAACCACTTACTACTCCTCGATGAATCCCAAGAGACGAAGCGGAACGCATCTAGGATTGCGTGAGAGACAGGGGAAATGACAAGCGAGCGATTCCCACGCTGTTACACGCTTATCACAAATGCTTACATCCATTTCCTTCATTGTAATTTACCCTCCCCCCTCCCCCTGGTGTACCTATGACACTGCGGAATGGGCCATGCGGCCCACATCCCCAAAGAAGACGACAAGAGGTTGTGCTTAGGGCTTCGGTTCACACTCCCCCCAACACCCCACACGGGTTAAATATCTCCCTTGTCCGTAATCCGATATGTGAATCAGTCGGTGTCGTGTGCCATAGGCCTTACCCCTATGCGTGGTTTCCTGTAGGCCTTATTGCTCGTGTCCCCTTCGGTTTCCTCAAAATGCTCATGTGGGTCAGCAAGCCCTCCCTGACGCTCCAGCGGCTCAAGTAGCTCCAAATCGCCCAAATCTTCGATCTGACCCAGAACGTGAGATGACATCATCATCATCATATCTGGGGCCGTATCTTCCACCTAAGTAATGGCTTCCACCCTGTGGAACCAATGAACACACTGCCGGTGCTGGTGCCGTTGTGGTAAGGGCCATAAACAGCCACGCCAGGCGGCCCAAATGCCAGCGTATCAAGGATGACAAATTACAATGCATACACATCGTCCTCCATCTGCCCACTAACTGATTCCCCGGTACCCACACGTCTACTTGCAACCTCACGGCCACTGCCCAAGCCGGCCAGAGGCGCCGACCTCTTATTTTTTCGCTAGGGGTCCCACAATCAATTCCACTCCAGGATGTTGAGGCCGACCCAGATGAAGGTATGGGCGTCCGTGTAGGAAACTACATTTACCTTAGAGAAATAGGCCCAGATAAAGCGGTAGGCAATCATGCAATAAGCATGATGCCTAACCGAAAACTAACTACGAGTAAACTTTGCGATTGGCAAAGAAGATTGCCGTACATCTTGGCTAGGTGAGCCAATATTAAAGTCACCCTGGTGAAGAGCTAAGGCCTGACATTTTAGTATTACGCTACTAATTGTTCGGAGTTCAAGACTCCGCTGTCACCGATTATTCCCAATAGATGTACAATTTCGCGACGCTAACTTACTTGCAAGCTATCTCTAAATCTACAAAAGCTACGCTTCCGCACAAATCTAGTAGCATACTGAAAGGAGCTGCTACACTGCCTTATTGAATTTAGAACTGGTATAGGCGACAGGGTGGTCATCCTGCAAGAGGACGGCTCCTGTGCCATGTATTGAGGCATCAGACCAAACCGTGAAAGGTTTATCAAGCTCGGGGAGTTTAAGTACTGGTGCATTTGTCAAGGCATGCTTCACACCCTGGAAGGCTGCCTCGCAGGCTTCGGTCCAGTGGAAGGGCACTTTCTCACTGGTAAGGGTTGTGAGGGGGGCCACAAGGGAGGAATAACCCTGAATAAACCTCCTGAAATAATTGGCTAAGCCAAGGAAAGCCCGCAGTCGCTTAATATCCGTGGGGACAGGCCAGTCTTTAATGGCTGTTACTTTGCGGTCGTCCACCTTTAAGCCTTCTTGGCTTACTTTGTGGCCAAGGAAGTGCAGTTCGAACCGGTTGAACTGACACTTCGACAATTTTGCCTTGAATTGGTGCTTTCGGAGCAAGGACAGTACCAAACGGAGGTGCTGTTCATGCTCGGCCGGGGTCTTACTAAAGACCAGTATATCGTCCAAGTACACTAGCACAAGTTTGCCAATGTAGTCAGTGAAGACACGATTCATCACTGCTTGGAACGTTGCAGGGGCATTGGTAAGTCCAAAGCAAAGTACCTTAAACTGAAACTGGCCCATGCCTGGGGCTATGAAGGCCGTTTTCTCCACATCCTGTGGAGAGATCAGTATTTGATGATACCCCTGCTGTAAGTCCAGGGAGCTGAAAATGGTAGCTCCTTGGAGTTGGTCGAAAAGGTCCGTAATATTGGGCATGGGATACCACCGTTTGATGGTCAGTTTATTAAGCGCACGGTAGTCTAAGACCATGCGTAGTCCTTGCCCATTTGCCTTTTCGACAAAGAGAACTGGAGCCCCATAGGGTGAGGTAGAGGGTTCGATATATCCCTTATTGAGCAGTTCGGTAACTTGCTTCTTGACCTCTTGTTGCTCCAGTTGGGTGAGCCTATAGGCTCGTTTAGCGGGTGGTATGGCACCATCCACTAAAGGAATCGTGTGACCAATGTCCCGGTAGGGGGGGAGGCCTTGAAGGTCCTCGAATACATCCTTGTATTCCTCCAGTAATTCTGATAACTTCAAATTAGCTAGGAGATTATTCCCACCGGAACTGGGGTCAGGAGTTGGAGTGTGCTCCTCTGCTTGCACAAGTAGGAGATAACTCCGTGCTCCTTTAGCAATTCGTTTGCCTGCTGCTTTCGCAGATACCGTCTCGACAGTAGTCGCTGCATAAAGTGTTGCAGTGACATAGTTCATGAGGGTAATTGCATCAAGGTTAGCGTCGATACCCGGGGAAGACCAAAGGGATGGTGTAAACGTATACGCATCATTTGGCTTCTTATACACTGTCAGGGTATGAGTTGCCCAGCACATTGTGGCTTTTCGTTTTCCTAACCAGTCATTAGCCAGGATAATATCAACACCTGGGACATCTTGCTTTAGAACAAGGAGTTTGACTGTGTCGTGGAACTTGTCAATTTGAAGATTGGTAACAGCTGAGCCCTCAATCAGTTCTGTGTTGCCATTAGCCACTTTAACTGAGCTGGTAAGTGTGGGTTTGAGAGCAAGGGCCATTTTCGTAACGGCTGTTAGGGATATAAACCCGTCTGCGGTACCTTTACAATTGGCACCGGAATCGGCCAAGACTTTGCAGGCCGTTTGGCACAGTTGAGCATCAAAGATCATAGAAGGTGTAGAACCACCTATGGAGTTCAAGTGCACGGTAGTGGACGGTCGGTCATACCATAGCTGGAGAGGCCATGGGACACCGGGCATAAGCTCCCGTACTCCTGTGCAACTTTTCTTCAGGAACAATTGTTTCCCTGGTGCATATGTTTTGATCAGGCGAAAGCCTGCTGCTCGCATACTGTGCTCTATTGAGCTCCACTTGGGGACTACAAAGACTGCAGAGGTATTTTCTGGATCTTTGTGTTTGCAGGAGATATAGTGTTTTTGCCATTGAGCAATGTGATTGTAAGGAGGATTAATCCAAGCAAACTCACCCGCAAGATTATGGGTCGCAAATGGGTTTGATGGAGAGGCAAAACGTGGACAGAGATTATTATTGCCCGAATCGTTACATGTGGCGTCAAAGGTAAATTGACGGCCGAGTTGGGTCTCAACCTGACGGAATTCATCAGGCCGGAACATCCGAGCAGTCTGAGGGCATGGGCAACACAAACTCTCCATCTGGTGCAACCAGTTTAACTGGTTCACATTCCTCCACACGCTTGCCAGGGTCCTATTCGTGCATTTTAGATTCGAGCCGGGCAGCAAGCGCCAACTTCTTTTCCGCCTCAGCCTTGATCGCCTTGGAACAGTCCACTACATGGTCCGGCCAAGACTGGCCTGGCTTCTTAAAGCCATGGCAATAGCGGCACCGGGTACTAGGAGGCTTGTCAGAAGTGTGGTCGGTCCGAGGCTTCTTGCTCACGGACTGCCAGCCCTGTTGAAATCGGGAAATAGGGCGTTTTTGGTAGGGATGTCTGGATTTAGGGGTGGTTACCGTAGCCGCTTTCAGCTCAACGGTGGCAGTCTAATTTTCCCCTGCCTTCCACTGGACCTCTTGGCCGACTGCATAGAGGATGCATTTATCTAAATCCTGCCAGTCCTTGCCCTCATCGTCGGTTGCACACCGACCCTGAAGTGTTGGAACTAAGCCTTTGATGTACCAGCGAATCTGGTCGGCTTTATCCATGTCCTTAGCTTCGCGTAGGACATCATGGAAGCGCTGTGTGTACTCAGCAACGGTTTCAGCAGTTTTCATGTCGTATTCGTGAGAGTGCAAGCGATCCCTTGCTGCCATGGCAGTGTTGCGTTGCGTGTCCCCATATTGCAGGAGAAATGCCGCCCTTAAGGTTTTGCGTGTGAGGGGTTTCTTGCCCGACTTGTGCATCTCTAGGACATCTGCTGCCCAGACCTGTGCTTTGCCCGTTAAGAAGTACACTATGTGCTCAAATGGGTCCATGTTCATCAGGTCGAAATATTGCATGAGTACATTGAACCAGGACCGGGTGCAAGTTGTTGTGCTACGGTTCATTTCCCGCCGATGCGTAGGTTGATGCGACCCTACGAGGCGAAATGCTATCTTGACGAACGCATGAATGATCATTGCATATGAATAAACCTGCATGATATAAATGTATTCACATACATTTATATATGCATTTGGCATGTTGTCATTATCCATCGCGACATTGCATCATGGCAAATCCGCCTAGCATGCATGAAATACCGAATCATTGAAGTGCGCATTATGCTCGTGCTACGAAACGATAAGTAATATTATTTGATATAATATTACTTCATTACAGCACACGTTGGGAGCGCCGCACTCGTCGCGATGCATGCCTTGCAACTGAATATCGTTATTCGGACCCTTGCATCATGCGAATGCCGGAAAGGCTTATATGTTGTTATACATGGACATCGCCTATACGCAGTAGGGTTGTCACACTTAGGATCGGCCTCCTAGTGTGAATCGTACGGCATCGCGATGCTACGAGTATAACAGATGCGAGGACCGCTAAGCAAAAAAAGATATTCGACACCGGAGAACACTCGTGTGTTCTACATTATTATTGCTATACGCTATTCTACTTAGCCTGAGCTAAGCCTAAACTTCGCTATTTGTTGTGCTACGGTTCATTTCCCGCCGACGCGTAGGTCGACGCGATCCTACGAGGCGAAGTGCTATTGTGATGAACGCATTACATATGAATGAATCTGCATGATATAAATGTATTCGCATACATTTATATATGCATTTGGCATGTTGTCATTATCCATCGCGACATCGCATCATGGCAAATCCGCCTAGCATGCATGAATGACCGAATCATTGAAGTGCGCATTATGCTCGTGCTACGAAACGATAAGTAATATTATCTGATATAATATTACTTCATTAAAGCACACGTTGAGAGCGCCGCACTCGTCGCGATGCATGCCCTGCAACCGGATATCGTTATCCGGACCCTTGCATCATGCGAATGCCGGAAAGGCTTACACGTTGTTATGCGTAGACATCGCCTAGACGCAGTAGGGTTGTCACATCTAGGATCGGCCTCCTGATGTGAATCGTACGGCATTGCGATGCTGCGAGTATAACAGATGCGAGGACGGCTAAGCAAGATAAGACATTCGATACCGGAGAACACCTGTGTGTTCTACATTGCTATTGCTATACGATATTCTACTTAGCCCGAGCTAAGCCTGAACTTCGCTAATCACCACCGCGTGATGATTGCTTGCTTCCGGCGCTGACGGCGATTTCGTCCATTCTATCATTCCGATCTGTAAGACCGTAAGTTATATCTCTCTTCGTCTTGAAGTCTTCCGCTGTCTCTGTTTGCTCTCGCTTGCCTTGCTGTACTTGCAAGTGCTCGCGCATCGGTGTCGATAGTCTCCAGACGTGCAGATACTTATGAGCAAACGCGAACGAGAGGTACAACAATTTGGTATCGAGACAGGTTCGTTGCCTAACTGTCTCTCTTTGTCTAATCGGAAGTAGGTTCTTTCTATGGCGAGTTCCAGCGACGAACCACGAGGACCGCTAGATACTTTGGCCGAAGACCTAGGCCGCGCCGTTTTGGACGCCGCCGCTTCCGGTTTGTAATTGTTTAATTGCTTTTGCTTAGATTGCTGCACTTGTTGTGTAAGTGTACGCTCTGAGTCGCAGGTAATCTCAGTGCACCGGCATTGCTTGCCGCGGCGACTGAGACCGGCGTTCGTCCGGACCAGTTGGCGACTCTCATTGCCCAAACCACGGAGATCAGGACTCAGCTGGGCAATTACTTGCTGAGTTTGCTGAATCTTCTCAAGAGTACTGTCGGTAGGCTCACCGAATCGCTTTGTACTCTTGCCTTTGCGATAGAAGTCGGCTTCTATTACGCAAACCTAGGGTATCGTTTCGTGCTTCATGTCCGCGGAACACGACGATACACCGCACACTAGCCTAGCTAGCCAACCCGACTTTGTTGTGGCTGCTAGAGCACCGGATAGAGGTCTTGAGACTGTTGGCGTGCGAGCCACTCAAGAGCCCCTTTTCCTTCAGACCCCTGCTCACTTAATTGTGCCGCATTCAGCAGTGAACACGAATATGGACAACACTGCTGGACCAAGGGTTCTGCCATTACCTCAAGCTCGAGGGCATGATGACATCCCTGAGGTGATGAGATTGTCGATTCCCGTTCCTAGGCTCAATATTTCGCTGACCGACAAGACACCAGGGCATAGCATAGCCGATGCAACTCGTGCATACGTGCGTGACGCTAAAAAGTATCTCCAGGCTGTTCATGGTGGCGATAACGACGGTATCAGGTGTCTCTTCGTTGGTAACACCCTCGAGGGCGCAGCGAAGGACTGGTACCGCAATTGGACCAACGCCCGGGGCAACTATACTTTTGACGAGTTGGTCGCCGCTTTACTCGCACGATTCGCTACTGAGGTTCAAGCACGCGATGTGGAAGCTCGTAACGTTTTGGCAGCCGGTAGCTACCACATGCGTCGGGATGAAAATGTACCCGCGTACCAGTCACGCTTCGAAGCACTTGTGACTCCCATTGCTGACCTCACCGAATCTGAGCGTGTCTTTTGGTTTAGGCGAGGCCTAACGAAACTTTTGGCTAAATGGTGCGCCACTGACTTGGTTGGAGCGCAGATCAAGTCGTATGATGCCTTGGTCACTTTTGCTAAGGGCGCGGAGGTACGACTCCTTGCCGGCGAGGAAGAAGTCAAGTCTGCCCCTCGTTGGTCACTTTTGCTAAGGGCGCAGAGGTACGACTCCTTGCCGGCGAGGAAGAAGTCAAGTCTGCCCCTCGTGCAAATGCCGTGCAAGTGCAGGATCCGCTTGGGGAAGCTGTAGCTCTCGACCAGGAACTCGGAGCGACCCGCCCCACGCCTACTGCCGCAACGCGACGTAGCAACGGGCAACGCAAGGCGCGCAGGGGCGCTAGCTCGGGTGTCCGTGGCACAGGAGGAGCAGGTCCGAGCTCGGACCCAGCTAGGAACAGGAAGCGTGGTGGTGCGCCGTCGTCGGCAGCCGCACAGCGTTCCGACCCCAACGTGAAGCATACTCGTACGGACGACACATTTATGCCAAAATGGAATTGCAATCGTTCCGAATTCGAGCGTCGAAAATTGGCCAATGTTTGTCTACGGTGTGCGGAGAGCCATTCCACGAAGGATTGCCCTCTAATGCCGCCGTTTGTACCTCAGCCGAAATAGGGGCTTGCCCGGGTTCCTGCGGAGGGGGCACCACCTGGGATTTCTGAACTAACGCGTGGTCGGTGGTCATCCTTATGGCCAGCCGTTAAGGCATTGTTGCCTTGTGTACTTGGACACATCGAGCGAGTCATTGCGCGACGCATCACGCTTGACGGACGCACGGGACTTCTCTGCTTCGACCCGTTGTGTAATTTGTTTACACCTCGCCGTCCCCTGTCGTCTATCGATCTGTCTAACCACGTGGTTTTGTTCATCCCCTCGTCTCTGCGCGAGATGTCGGAACAGTTGGTCATATACAGGAGGTGTAGGCGTCAATATCCAGGCACTGCCGCATGTGTTTTACTCCCCGCTTTCTGTCGGCGCAAGGCAGAGGCATCGTTAAGGGGTATGTGGCATGTCCACCGGTTCGAACCGGGCACCGTTTTGTTTAATGGTGTGGATCGGGAGGGTACGCTGGCTCCGTGGCCACACCTATCCTACTCGGTTGACGTTTGGTACGAAGCTCCTGATGGGGGTGCCGTTGGTTACAGACCCGCCCTAAGTGCACTGACGTTGTCTGCTGGGCAGTCGCTCGTAGATAACCGTGTCCCTGTGGTTCAGATCGGTTTGAATGGCCGTACTCTGAAGGCACTTGTTGACACCGGTGCCAGCGACGACTTCATCTCTGTCGCAGAGGTGAATGCGCTGGGGTTGACCCCAGAGTCGTCTGATTGTCCACAGGTTACCCTTGCTGACGGGGGTAAGCATCCCATCGTGGGCAGGATTACCCTTAGCCTATCGATAGGCCCTTTGCGTGTTGTGACCCGGCTGTACGTGCTGCAGGGCTTAGCAGAGACTGCACCGTACATAATGGGGTCGTCGACATTACGACAGTACCGCGCGCGCATCGACATGGAGACCGCAACCCTGCATATGTGCAAGGGTACTCTGTCGATTAAGGTACCTTTCCTGTCGTTCGAACATGTCACACCAAAGGAGGGCGAAACTGAGGCGGTGCCTATGGTTAATTTCGCTGTGACCGCAATGGCCACGCGAATCGAACCAGAGCTAGTCGGGCGTAAGGAGGCCGTCCGTTTGTTATGGAAGGGTGCCCACGGACTGCTTTTAAGGCCGCGGGTGAGCTGTTGTGTCACCACCGCGCAGATTTCTGTGGATCCTGAGGTTGAGGCCCTACTGTCGCAGTATGAGGACGTCTTTAAAGATATCCCTGGCCTACCACCTATGCGTCCTGTTGATCACACAATCCCTCTCATGCCTGGAGCGCAGCCTACGGCCCGGCCAATGTACAGGTTGAGTCCATTGGAGCTGGACGAAGTGAAGCGCCAGGTGACGGATTTGCTCGCGAAGGGTATGATACGCCCCAGCACATCCCCGTATTCTGCACCGATTTTGTTTGTCGGTAAGAAGGATGGGACCTTGCGCATGTGCATTGATTACCGGGGGTTAAATGCGAATACGGTGAAAAATCGCTACCCTTTGCCTCGCGTTGACGACCTGTTGGATAAGCTGAAGGGTTCGGCTTATTTTTCCTCAATTGACTTACAACAGGGCTACAATCAGATTCGCATTGCTGCCTCTGATATCCCGAAAACCGCTTTTCGGACGCCCTTCGGTCACTTTGAGTATACGGTCCTATCGTTTGGTTTGACTAATGCCCCTGCGACGTTTCAGGCGGTTATGGACCGAATGTTTAGGCCGTTTATCGACAGGTTCGTTGTTTGCTACCTGGATGACATCTTGGTATATTCTAAGACGCGCGAGGAGCACTTGGAGCATCTTCGGCTCGTGCTCGACGTTATGAGGCGGGAGCAATTGTTTGCTAAACGCGCCAAATGCTTTTGGGCGCAGCCTCAGGTGGAATATTTGGGCCACATTGTGTCGGCCACCGGTGTGAAGATGGACCCGCGGAAGGTCGCCGTGGTTCGCGATTGGCCCGCGCCTCAGAACCTCACGGAACTGCGTAAGTTCCTTGGCTTGACCAATTATTTCCGAAAGTTCATTGAAAAATATTCCATCATTGCGGCCCCGCTTACTAACTTAACTCGCAAAGGCGTTTTCGTTTCGCTCGAGTCGTTGACGTCGCAATGCCAGCGGGCATTCAAAGAGCTCAAACGAATCGTTGCCGAAGATGTCACCCTTGCATTCCCTGATTACTCGTTGCCATTTCGTGTTGAGGTAGTGTCTGATGCCTCAATATTTGGAAGCGGCGCTGTATTGTTACAGGAAGGGCGACCGATCGCCTTCACGAGTAAGAAGTTTTCTGGTGCGGAGATTCGCTACACCACCGGGGAACAGGAGCTTCTGGCCGTGCTGCATGCTTTAAAGGAATGGCGCTGTTACCTCGAGGGACGCCCGTTTACTTTAAAGACTGACCATAAGCCCCTAACGTTTTTGCAAAGCGTTCCGACGTTGAACCGCCGTCAAGCTAGGTGGATGGAATATCTAGCTAGGTTCAACTGCACCTGGGAGTACATTTCTGGTAAACTGAATATTGCCGATGCTCTCAGTCGACATCCGTCGCTACACGCTGCAATTTTGGCAGCGCCCGTCGTGCGGCCGCGTAGCGAGGAGGTACCGATCGCGACGGACCTCGCGGAGCGGTTGAAGGTTGCCTACAACGTAGACGCCTGGTTTGCGGACCCGGCTAATGTAGAAAACCTTCGCAAGCAGAATGGCCTTTGGCTACGGACGGAGGGTGCAGCTACGCAAATCGTCGTTCCGAACGACGACGCGCTACGCTACGACATCCTTGCGCGGTTCCACGAGGACCCGTTAGCAGGACACCCTGGTAGCAAGCGATTGATCGACTTGGTGCAACGTTCCTTTTGGTGGCCCCGTTTGGCTAAGGATGCAGCGAACTTCGTCCAGACATGCAGTCTGTGCCAGCGCAATAAGGCTTTGTCCGGTAAGGGTCATGGGTTGTTGCAACCATTGCCTGTCCCGGATGCGCCTTGGGAAAGTGTTTCCATGGACTTCGTAGTCGCGCTGCCCAAAACTGAGGGGGGATACGATGCGGTGTTCGTAATGGTCGATCGTCTGACTAAGATGGTTCACCTAGCACCATGCACATCATCCTGCACGGCTGAGCAAACCGCACGTTTGTTTTTCGACAATGTGGTTCGGTTACACGGGGTTCCCAAAAATGTGATTTCGGACTGCGGTGGGCAGTTCACGTCTAAGTTTTGGGAAGCGCTCTGCAAACTAGTTGGCATGCGTGTCAACCTGAGCACGGCGTATCACCCGCAGACTGATGGTCAAACCGAACGCACAAACCGCACGTTGGGTGATATGTTGCGCAATTATGCTGGTCGCACACCACTTGTTTGGGATACATATTTGACTGCGGCAGAATTCGCGCTTAACAATGCTGTTAACCGCTCTACAGGCAAAAGTCCGTTCTTTCTTAACTACGGGTTTCATCCCATGCTACCCGTGTGGCGTGAGTTGGAAGTGAACATGCCTGCTGCTAAACTTTTTGCCAAGTCTTTTATGTCCCGAATCACAGACGCGAAGTCGTGTTTGGACGCGGCGCAGCAACGAACGACAGAATACTACAACAAATCCAAGCAGGATGTGACGTTTTCGGAAGGGCAACTCGTGTTGCTAAGCACCAAGAACTTGCGTTCCTTGGCCGACGGATCCCGAAAACTCTTACCCCGCTGGATTGGTCCGTATCCTGTCATGCGCATGGTTGGGAATGTGGCTGTGGAGCTTGCATTGCCCGCTGATATGACCATTCACCCCACGTTTCACGTATCGCTTGTTCGTCCGTATCGTGGTACGGAACCCGTCCCTGAGCCTGCATACGCCCCCACAGCGATCGAACCAGTTCCCGAGACCTGGATCGCTGGTAAACAGAAGTTTTACGATGTGGAGCGGGTGTTAGATTATCACGCACGTCGTGTGGGCCGACACCGACGTAAGCGAACAGTACACGAGTACTTGGTTAAGTGGACAGGGTATACCGACAAGCACAACTCATGGGAACCGGCACGCAACTTCTCGCAGGACATGAAGCCCCTGCTCGAAGAAGCCCGCAAACGTGCCACGCAAGCCCATTGACCCCTGCAGTCGATGCTGTATGATGCAGCGAGGACGCTGCATACGGGAGGGGGGATAATTGTTGTGCTACGGTTCATTTCCCGCCGACGCGTAGGTCGACGCGATCCTACGAGGCGAAGTGATATTGTGATGAACGCATTACATATGAATGAATCTGCATGATATAAATGTATTCGCATACATTTATATATGCATTTGGCATGTTGTCATTATCCATCGCGACATCGCATCATGGCAAATCCGCCTAGCATGCATGAATGACCGAATCATTGAAGTGCGCATTATGCTCGTGCTACGAAACGATAAGTAATATTATTTGATATAATATTACTTCATTACAGCACACGTTGGGAGCGCCGCACTCGTCGCGATGCATGCCTTGCAACTGAATATCGTTATTCGGACCCTTGCATCATGCGAATGCCGGAAAGGCTTATACGTTGTTATACATGGACATCGCCTATACGCAGTAGGGTTGTCACACTTAGGATTGGCCTCCTAGTGTGAATCGTACGGCATCGCGATGCTATGAGTATAACAGATGCGAGGACGGCTAAGCAAAAAAAGATATTCGACACCGGAGAACACTCGTGTGTTCTACATTATTATTGCTATACGCTATTCTACTTAGCCCGAGCTAAGCCTAAACTTCGCTATTCACCGCCGTGTGATGATTGCTTGCTTCTGGCGCTGACGGTGATTACGTCCATTGCACTGCTTCGATCTGTAAGACTGTAAGTTATATCTCTTCTTGTTTGAAGTCTTCCACTGTCTCTGTTTGCTCGCGCTTGCCTTGCTGTACTTGCAAGTGCTCGCGCATTGGTGTCGCAAGCCTTCAGACGCGCAGATACTGATGAGCAAACACGAAGGAGAGGTACAACACAAGTGATGGTGCTATCCTTCTTCCCAGAAAATTTGGGGGGATGCGGAACCCGTCTATTAGGGCTTACCTCACTTGGCCAGCTGGATTTTGGGGCGGTTGTCTGAGAATCGCTACCCCCAGCTAGGTGTGCGGTTGCTTCCACCCAAAGGGACTGAACCTCCTCGAGTGTTGGCACCGGAACTAGGTGTTTCTCTAGGATGGCTTGCAGCGTTGTTTGCTGGAGGGCATCCTTAGGCAAAAGGGTTGTGATGCTCGACCCAGCGATTGTGGAAATAATATCTAGGATCGCTTTTTTGTGTGAGTCGGCCGCTTCAGATGATTGTGAACGCTCCGAAAGGCGTTCGAAAATCTGTTCTAATAGGGCTCGCGTGCGGTCCGTATCCGCGCGGAGGGCACCCATCTGATTTTCGAAGGACTCCTTAAGTTGCGTGACTTCGTACTCTCGACGAGTTTTACCTCTGCCCCCACGGATTGAGACATCCCGATGATCTACAATGGCTTCAACCATGTAGAATGGTTCACCCTCAATAACGAGTGGTGAGGGTGGTTGTCGCTGAGCGTCCTCGAATGGTTTCAGGAGTGACACATGAAAGACCGGGTGTAGGCGAGATTCAGCTGGTAAGCCAAGTTTTACCACTGTTTCACCGATATTAGCGACAACTGTATATGGGCCAATGAATTTTGGCATCAGCTTCTTAGTTCCAGGTTTTTTAAGGTTAATATTCTTGGTACTTAACAGCACTTTTTGCCCAACCTCATAACGCACGGGGCGCCGAGAAGAGTCAGCATCCTGTTTTTGTCTAGATTGCGCAGCCTGGAGACAAGTTTTAGCGAGTTGCAATCGCTTGCGCATGATGGTGGAGTACTCATCAGCAGCTGGCACTTTCGAGGGTATATGCAGGTCAACCGGCACACGCGGTTGCTGGACACCATTAAGCAAAAATGGTGTCATACCTGTCGAACGTTGTTTGGAGTTATTGATAGCAAACTCAATCAACGGTAAGTGATCATCCCAATCATCCTGATTAGGGGAGATATAGTGCCGTAATGTCTCTTCCAGTAAGCGGTTCATTCGCTCTGTTTGTCCATCTGTTTGTGGATGGAAGGCTGTGCTCATATGGAGGTGGGTGCCCAATAGGCGAAATATTTCCAGAAATTGCTTGTAAAACGTGGGTCCCGGTCAGAGATAATGTTCTTTGGAAGGCCGTGCTGCCGGAATACAGTGGCTACAAAAAGGCGAGCCAACTCTTCTGCTCCTGCGGTCGTGTGGGTGGGAGCAAAGTGCGTCATTTTGCTCAGCCGGTCCACAAACACTACGATCACATCATGCCCATTGCGAGTTGTTGGTAGCTGGGTTATCAAATCCATTGATATGCTCTCCCACACGGAAGAAGGTATGGGGAGCGGCTGCAGCAAACCACCCGGCTTAGTGTTGGTTGGTTTGTTATGCTGACATTGAGGACAAGACTTGACGTAGGCCTTCACGTCAGTACCTAGTCCAGGCCACCAGTACGTTTGTGCGATCGCTTGTTTGGTGCGGTCAATGCCGCGGTGGCCAGCACATGGGGTATCATGATACTCTTTCATGATGACCCGTCGTAAGTCAGCTTGATTAGGGATGTAAATCTGGGACCCATTGTACCAGAAGTTACCCTTCTTTTTGAGCCGCAGCTTTGCTACCTTAGTTTTCGTGAGATTGAGATCACCGTCATACCCGCGGATGATTCGGTGTCCTAAGTCGCTGTCAATCAGCGCGGCAGAAAGCAAGTTGAGCACCACGTCGTGGACCCGACTGATAGGGTCAGCTACGTTCACCCGACCAGGGCGATACTCCCATTTAAATGTGAAACGTGATAATCGCTCCATCCAACGAGCTTGGCGGCGGGATAGCTTATCCGCGCTTTTCTGTTCTTGGAGGTATACCAGTGGTTGGTGATCCGTGATCAACGTTACATCACTGGCGCCTTCAAGGTAACAACGCCACTCTTCCAGGGCTAAGACAGTGCCGAGGCACTCTTGGTCTGTTGTTGAGTAGTTGTACTCTGCCTGTAGGAAACTACATTTACCTTAGAGAAATAGGCCCAGATAAAGCGGTAGGCAATCATGCAATAAGCATGATGCCTAACCGAAAACTAACTACGAGTAAACTTCGCGATTGGCAAAAGAAGATTGCCGTACATCTTGGCTAGGTGAGCCAATATTAAAGTCACCCTGGTGAAGAGCTAAGGCCTGACATTTTAGTATCACAATACTAATTGTTCGGAGTTCAAGACTCCGCTGTCACCAATTATTCCCAATAGATGTACCATTTCGCGACGCTAATTTACTT
Source organism: Volvox africanus (assembly GCA_030268105.1). Taxonomy (NCBI): domain Eukaryota; kingdom Viridiplantae; phylum Chlorophyta; class Chlorophyceae; order Chlamydomonadales; family Volvocaceae; genus Volvox; species Volvox africanus. The sequence continues at coordinate 257,616 of BSDZ01000017.1, read as the reverse complement.
GCGAGCTATTTCTAAATCTGCAAAAGCTACGCTTCCGCACAAATCTAGTAGTATTCTGAAAAGGACTGCTACAGTCCGTGTGCTGAGGGTTTTAGCCAGCATGACGGATCGCCTGCTGTAAAGGCGAGCAGCACGCACCAATTGTTGGACATGACAACGAATGAAGCCGTCATACACGCTGCTGGAAAGCGCTAAATGGAATAACAAAAAGACGGGCCCATGCTGCCGGCCACACAATTACATCCGTGTGCTGCCCTCAAAACGACTCAACGTCAAGGCGGGCCACTATGCACGGAAACAACAGTGCGTTAGCGAACAAGCTCAAGAGCTGCTGAATTTGGTGCATCACTCGAGTACGCTATGCCGGATGCATACATACATGCATAACCCACCCGGACGTAGCCGGGCGGACCGCACCGCAACTGGTGTTTATGAGGGTCCAAAGAGAAGTGACCCATTTTTATGAAGCGGGTGGTCAAGGGGTAGTTGCACACCTGGGAAAGAAGGGGAGAGGGGATCGAGGACCGCGGGAGGCGGAAGACAGCGTGAGGAGGGAGGGCCCCAGGATAAAGAAGAGGGCACGAAGGGGAGTGGAGGGGCCCCAACCCCACATTTTCTGATTTGAGTTCCTAGCCCCCAACGTGTTTCATATTGGACTTCCGGACTTCCGCGCCTTGCAGCGCAGCGTGCCCCGGTATCCTACGGTTCTCCCGTTGCCACCTGCCACCGTGTTTCCGCCTCGATGGCCTCCGCTCCTCCTCAGACAGCGCCGTGGCAGCTGCTTTGTTCGGTGGGTTGGCGGCCTTGCTGGCAGCACCCTTGCCCACCTCCTGCAACAACAAACAACAACAAACAAAAACAGTGGGTGACAACTCATTTATAGACGCGGCCGCAGCAACACTGGATGAACACAAGTCCCTGACGCGCCACGGTGCACGCAACGGAGTTCGCTTTCTAAACTGCGAAATCCAATTCGTGCTACACGCCATTGGAGATCCAGCTACGATACTAAAAAACCACATGTATGTGACATGTGGCATGTGGCATGTAGCATGCTGAATGTGGTTGTCATCACAGGGTACGCCCTTCTCCTCATCCCTCCATGGCTGCGCCGCGTCAACCCAATCCTCGGGCGGTTACCCTTCCTCCTGCGGGCCCCCGCCTCCTGGTGGATGACTTGTGCCATCAAACTCATCTTGTCACTTCACAAAACGCATTCCGCCTTTTACAGGTGGGATTATTTCCTTTGGAAAATATAAGGGATATAGCAGATCTTGCGCACTTCCAAGTGGAGACTGGGCCAGGAAGATTATATAGAATTAATAGCTTCTGAAAATTTCGTTAGTAAAGCAGTTATGGAAGCTCAAGGATCAATTATGACTAATCATTTTGCCATTAAATACAAGTCATTAGTTGCTGCTAATATAGAGGTGTCGGTTGCGCCAGTGGAGGCGGTCTTGTTGATGGCCATGGCAGTGGTGTTGGTAACAATGGCAGGAATGTTTGTAGCACTTACTCCGCTCTTCCTTCCACTCTTACGCTATTCCAATAAGGAGCTTATCTCCGATATTTGGTCAACTGACCCATTCGAGCTTGCATATCGCTCAGATGCACACATCGTCCCTAAGTCCCCATATCCTTCCTGCACCGCTAACCTGCACCGCTTTTCGCAGCTTGTCCACTCGTTACAGAGCTGTCCGGTAGGCCCCCTCCCCCACCGTTAGCGCCTGCAGCGCCGCCTCGAAGGGGTGAAGCCTTTCCGGCTTGGGGAAGCCCGAAAGGTAGCGAGCCAACGGCAAGGACAGCTCCTTTATCAACACATCCAAGCGCCGGGCTGCGCGGCTGCGAGTCTTCTCCGCCTCATTATTGATGCCTGGCGATTCCCGGGGCGCCCGGGAGGGGGGGGGGAACAGGGGAAGTGAGGGCACACGGGGGAGAAAAGGAGGGCGAGAGAAAGGCAAAGAAAACGTTAAGTAGGGAGGAATGGAACGGCAAACAACGAAGTTGAGGAGGGTGCCTGCGAGCCTCAGCCTTAGCGCGGCATCTCAGTACCATAAAAATTTTCCTTAAACGTAAGGCACGAAAACCCAAAGATGCAATGGCTAGGTGGTGCAGTGTGCCCTGCATACGTCCTCCCTGCCAGACAGCGACATGCCAGTCATACCTGCGGAGGGCGTCACCCGGCTGGCTCGCTTCCTTGCGCTCTGCAAGTGCTCCTGGGAACGTATCATTTTCATGGGGGATACCCTGCAGCTGGCCTGAGGACGCGGGTCGCAGAAACGCCGTCGGAGGGTTAATAAACAATAGCGAGGAGGAATCGAAGTCTCGCGCACCCAAAACATTTTCACCGCCTTTCGCCAAAAAGAGCTGTCCGCGATTTGAGCCAAGCACGAGGTAAGAAAATGTACGAGGATAAAGGATATTGAACACGAACGTGCGCCATTTGGAGGATGCAGGGGAAGATGGGGATTCGAGTGAGAGCAGAGAAATCGCCAGAGAACCGAAGGGGTGACGGGCGTGGGCATGGGCTCAATACCCGACCGAAGCCGCCATGCCGGGCCCCTTGCACTTCGGGCTTCCGTTGCACTCGCAATGCCCGCATGCACCGTCCGTCCGCGTCAGGGCCTTCATGGCCAATCCACCAGGAAGCCAGGGACAGACAGCGCGACGTATCGTATCGCAGCAGGAGGCAGGGGGCCCAGGGAAGATTAGGCGCCGGACGTGTAGCCGCTAGATCCCTCGCCAGGGTGAATAACTGCCCTTGTCGCAACACTTCCAGTATTTAACTTGAACGTTTCTTAATCCATCATCTCTTTTGCGTGGATGCCTTGGGCAATTGAAGGTGGGCCTTCGTAAAACAATGGCGGGAGCGTAGGTGGCGCTAGCATGCGAACAGCAGGATGACTTCCCATCCAGAGCGACTCGCAGCCACAATAGCCCACACAGGCGCGCACCCATGCACACACACACATACACACATGCACACGCACGCACGCACGCACCTACAGACCGGCGCCGCTTCCCTCAGCCCGCTCTGCGTCCTCCTCTTCCATCGCCAATGTATCACTATCATTCGCCGACCGAACGGTGCTCCTGGGTAATTCAGCAGGCTGCGAAAATGTTTTGAAGGTTGCACAGCCGCGGTAATGGTGGCAGACCGAGGTGGCCGTGCGGAACTTGCAGAAGCTGCAGGGCGAGCCGCTGCCAGGGCATCATGCGCGGCTGCGGCGGCGCTCTCTAGATCCGTCATCCGACGGTGGCCGGCACGGACGCGGAGAGCCAGCACTGAGGTTTGCGCCACAGTAGAAGCTGCTATAGAGCTACCGGCTGTATTTCATGACATGCCACTAAACTCGTTGATCGAGGTAAATGTTGGGGCGTCGCTAGAGCTGCCTGAAGCGGCAGCATCCGACCAGGTGCGACGGTCTAAATGAACTGGTGAAGGACACAGGAAAGCCCTTTCATACACGTTGCGGCTGGCGTAGAGATGGAGCCGCATACTCCCGGGATGGCAGAAATGTATCAGTGTTTTAACAACATCCAGAGTGTTCATAAATATTTTCGACGTAAAGTGGCTTGGCGTTTCTGGTAATGTAGTCCTTACAGCTCAGGCTGTCACGCAGTGACCTGCCAGTGCTTGCAGATCAACTGGTCACCACGTCAAAAATCGTTCGGATTTGCTCTTCCACGATTTTGTGTTGATAAGGAATGGTGCAGCACAGCAAGTCCTGGCAACAACCGAACGCGAAGGCTCGTCTCACGACACCCTGTGAGACGCTTTTGAAAACAAGAGTTCAGGGTGTGACTATCATTGGTTTATGTGAGCGAGGGTCCAAAAAAGCGCCTTAGCTAGGGATCCTGTGAACCAGGGGTCACTCTGCTGTGAGCCCCTGCTGAGAACCATGGGCCTATTCTGGTACTTTTCAGTCAGGGGCTTGGGTAGCTGTGCCGCGGCAGAAATTGCAGTAAGAATAGCGATGGGCGCGGTGCTGGAAACCAAAGTTAAGCAAACGTAGATACATACTGGTTAGATGTAATACCTTATAACTTGAAAGCATGTGATGGAGTGTTGGATGGCTGGGGACACGAGCAATAAGGCCTACAGGAAACCACGCATAGGGGTACGGCCTATGGCACACGACACCGAATAACAACATCGACTGATTCACATATCGGAATACGGACAAGGGAGATATTTAACCCGTCGGAGCCCTTGAAGGTCCGTGACAAGCCTCCATAGGCAAGAGAGCAGAGGCAGAAGTCCGAAACGCAAGTTTCCAGACAGGATAGGACAACCCATTTCCGACCTGGCGACGGTGGATTGCCTGGGTGAGGCGGTGGAAGACGCGAAAACCGCTTATGGTTACTACACTGGTTGCTCCCATTGGATCACCGTTTATCCGTACTAAATATTAAATGAAACATTGATATCCATTCGAAAAGCAGGTATATTATCAACCGGTTATATTACCAATAACTGTCGTCTGGTCATGGGGCAACATGCAACAACACACATATCACTTGAAGTACAGGTTTTGTATGTTTGTCTGTAAAGATTTTGACTCAATAATATGAAAACATGACCCCAATCAATACTATACAATTCGCGTGTGTCCTGAAAAAATGCGCATCACCGAGTACATCATGGAAGTCATAATTGTAAATATGAATTCTTCGTGGTTTTCGTTGTAAGCAAGAACCTGGCAAGAAAACTATAGCTATTCAGACCTTGGTTTCGGAGCGCGCGCCGCCATAGTATTTGGCCAGCATAGCAGACACTGTTGACCTCTTCCTTAACTTGCGCTATTAAAATGCAGATCTTGAATAGCAAGAACCGTGTCCTGAGCGGATCGCGCACCTCGGCGTCCGTTAAGGCCGTCCGGGTCGCCCAGCCTAGCCGGCGCAATGCGGTCCACGTCGCTGCCGCCGTAGCTTTGGATTTTGACACGAAGGTGTTCAACAAGGAGTTGGCTAAGTTAGCGGACACTGAGGAGTACATCGTGCGAGGTGGACGCGATAAGTACCCACTCCTGAAGGATGCTTTTAAGGGCATCAAGAAGATTGGCGTTATCGGCTGGGGATCCCAGGCGCCTGCTCAGGCACAGAATTTGCGTGACTCTATTTCGGATGCTGGACTCGACATCACGGTTGCTATTGGCCTTCGCTCAGACTCACCCTCTTGGGCGGAGGCGGAGGCCTGCAATTTCTCGAAGGCGAAGGGCACGCTCGGGGAGGTCTTCGACGTTATTGCTGATTCCGACCTGGTTGTTCTGCTTATTTCAGACGGTGCTCAGGTAATTAAATGCCTCGGGCTGGGTCGCGACGTAAACCTGGCGGCCATGTAAACCGTTCCACGGTTGCCAGCATTACGCCAGGTCAGCACACTTACAAAAACGATTGTGCATTTATCCAGGCTAAGCTTTATCCGCGCGTGCTTGCGGCAATGAAGCCGGGCGCCACGCTGGGTCTGAGCCACGGCTTCCTGCTCGGCGTCATGCGCAATGACGGCGTGGACTTCCGCAAGGACATCAACGTGGTGCTAGTTGCTCCGAAGGTAAGGAAGTTAACAATGTCGTATGAGCTGTCTGAATGTTAAAGCCAATTTCACTGAATTATCCCGTGTCGGTACGTGCAGGGTATGGGCCCTTCAGTGCGCCGCCTGTACGAGCAGGGCAAGTCAGTGAACGGCGCCGGTATCAATTGCTCGTTCGCCATTCATCAGGATGCAACTGGCAACGCTGCGGATGTTGCCATCGGATGGGCTATTGCCGTGGGCGCCCCCTTTGCTTTCCGTGAGTCACGTATCAGGTTGCGTTTGGATCCGTCGGCTTAAGATGCACATATGCACTGTCATATCGCTGATCCGCTACGATGGGCAACAGGCTGCGCAACTCTACGGTGACAAGGGGAAAGAGGGTCCTAAGTCAATGGCCTCTGCCGCACAGGATCTCACAGATCTATTGACCCCATTCTCATGCGTAATATCTGGACCACCTGCACATGCCCTATCTGACAGCCACCACGCTGGAGAGCGAGTACAAGTCAGATATTTATGGCGAGCGCTGTGTGTTGCTGGGCGCTGTGCATGGCATCGTGGAGGCGCTTTTCCGCCGCTACACCCGTCAGGGTATGAGGTAGGTCAATGAGCAAGTCTTACCTGCGGGGATGTGCGTAAAAGCGGTGGAGAGCCCCCGTCAGCTTTGGACATCCCTAAATTAAGTTGATGCTGAGGATATAACCGAATTCGGTGCGTTTTTTTCCTTCGGAAGTTTCTGTGGAGAAATCATACCATCGGCTTGCACAATCGGGGTGCTTGTCAAGTGGCGGCGCCGCTGGGCTTATCGGGTATCATTACCGTTCTGGCGAACGGCTGGATTATCCACTGGGCGCGTGTTCCTTTGCTGATGCGACAATGCCGATAAGTTATCGAGATCGGTTGGGAGTGTGACTGCTCGGGGCAGCTTTGGTGCCTTTTGAACAGTGGAGAGGAAGTCGCTGGAGGCCTCAGCAGCAGCGATTACTTCAGTAGCAGTGGCAAACTAAGGCGAAGGCGGCGGAGCAACACTTGGCAGATGGGACATGTGTGGCCTCCTTAATCGTTGCAACGCGGGCACAGCAGCGCCTCGAAGGTTGCAAGTGGTATGGATCTGGTTGCAATTCGTGACGGGTGATAACACCCCTGGCCGCCAGATGGCGTATCACGTCGGCAAAGCTGGAGGTCAAGGGGATGAATCAGGCGAAGCATCGGAATGTATTGACTCCTGATGTAAGATTTCCATCATCTTGGGAGGATACGCATGCCAAGACAGCTTACAGCAGCAGCCGTAACGAGCTATGGCTGCGTAGTGGATTGGAAAGACTGCTGAACTCAGTTCGTGTGGGGATCGGTGCAAGGATGTCACTGTTTGAGTTACTTCTGATGGCTCGTATTCTGGGCTCGTATCAGAGAAGTGGGACATACTCTTGCTGCTCGGATCCTCGGGATTCTGGCTATTGAGGACGTGTTGGCCAGTTTTGCTGCGTCATCTTTCGCATTAGTTTTGGCTTCCGTCGCTGGTTTTGGAAGCATTTTGAATGGAAGGGTCTGCATACTGGCAATCCTATCAGGGGAGTTTGTCGGGGGTTGCCTGCTTGCATCCCCACATGGCAGACGTCTCGATGCATGGGAATGCGTTGACGTTGTCCCAAACTGCGTTTGCCGAGCACACGCAACTAGAAGCCTTCATTGTTCTAGCCGCCAAGCTCCTTGTGCATGTCAATGCGGCTATTGTGCAACTCTGCAGCGATGCACGTGTGCGAACCCCGGATGTCTACCTCGGCATTGTGGACCGCGCTGCGATTGTGGTGCATCCTGTTGGCTTTCAATCAAATAAGTTCCCTCTTCTTCAACTCCCCTTATTGTTCTGACAGCGACGAGGAGGCGTTCAAACAGAGTGTGGAATGTATCACGGGTCCAGTCTCCCGAACCATCTCCACCAAAGGCATGCTGGCGGTGTACGAATCCTTTGACGCGGAAGGCAAGAAAATTTTCGAGCAGGTCAGGATCCTAGGCCGAGTATGGGCTGCGAAGTGACTGGTGCTTTTCCTAGCCGAAAGGAAAAGCTAAAGAAAGGGAACAAATCAACACCAGAACTATTTTAGCTGCACTCGTGACGAACATACTGTCTTGACTTTAGGGACTTGCTGAGGATTAGTGATGTTTGCACAGCGAGTCTGGTGTGAACCCTGTTTGGACGCTAACTTTTGAGGACTTTGCATGATTTCTTGTGTATATCGGTCCGTCGTGCAGGCCTATAGCCTTTCGTACAAGCCGGCTCTGGACATCTGCTTTGAGATCTACGAGGACGTAGCCAGTGGTAACGAGATCCGCTCCGTAGTGCAGGCCGTGAGCCGCTTTGACCGCTTCCCCATGGGCAAGATTGATCAGACGTACATGTGGAAGGTGCGATCTGTGAGAAATCTGGAATTTCAGATGCTTGGTTTAAGGGGTTTGCACTTCATCATCGATGGGCTTGCTTGGGTGTCGAGGAGTGTTGTACCAAACCTGCGTTATGTGCTCCTTCTGCCTGCTGAATATCGGAGTAACCTGCGGAACATCACCGCGCTTGATTCACCGTTTCTCCCACCGTCTCAGGTGGGTCAGCGTGTGCGTGCCCAGCGCGACGAGTCCAAGATTCCGCTCAACCCGTTCACGGCGGGTGTGTACGTGGCCATCATGATGGCTACCGTGGAGGTGAGAATGCTAATGTCATGCGGTTGGGGACGGATAACAGGCGTAGATTCAACTCTGTGGAGGTTGATAGAGTCACGTGAACGGGCGTGATGAAGGAACGGGCTGAAGCATGACGATGACGGTTGCTTCTAACCATGATGAAAAGCTTTGCGGCCCGCACCCGAGGCGCAGGTCATTCCTTCAGGCGCTTACATGTCGAGGCCGTTCCCATGTACTTGCGCTCGGATTTCATTTTTAACTTCGCATTTCTTTTGACTGTAGCACGACGAAGCATTGGGTATGTGGTCGGGCAGTATCGTTGCTCATTGTTCGTAACCACTACCAGCGACCGGAGGTCTCTCTTCACCCCGTATCGCCCGTCCCCCAGGTGCTCCGCGAGAAGGGCCACCCATTCAGCGAAATCTGCAACGAGTCCATCATCGAGGCCGTCGACTCACTCAACCCCTACATGCATGCTCGCGGTGTGGCCTTCATGGTTGATAACTGCTCGTACACTGCCCGTCTAGGCAGCCGCAAGTGGGCACCGCGCTTCGACTACATCATCGAGCAGCAGGCGTTTGTGGCAGTTGATGCTGGCACCCCCACAGACGCGGAGGTCATGCGGGAATTCCTTGCCCACCCAGTGCACCGGTGAGAAAAGGTTGAAAGTGAGCTATTTGTCGCAAGGGTTGTACCCGGGGGATGTTGTGGCCTATCAATTATTACAGCCCGCACAGGATCCTTTTTAATTGCTGTCTTGTCCCGGTTCGATAACCGTTCCTCATCCTACCTGTCGCAGCGCCCTGGAAACCTGCTCAAGCATGCGCCCTTCGGTGGACATCTCAGTCGGTGGTGACAGCAGCAGCGTGGGCGTCGGTGCAGGCGCTGCCCGCACGGAGTTCCGCTCTACAGCTGCTAAGGTCTAGGACCAGGCACTACCATATACATCAGCGGGCTCTCGAGCACAGCAGCCGGAAGGAACAGTATGCTAGAATTCATCCCGTTTCTTTCTAGGGAGCCATTGCTGTTTGAAGCGGGGTTTGCTCAGAGGGTATACGAAGGCTGGGCATAGCGCGGCCGCCGATGAAGTGCTCAGAGCGGTTGGGTGCTGCCGGCCGCCAAACCCGTAGGAAGCGGGTTTATATCTACGAAATGATCCCGTGCCCTCCTAGCTTGACATCGCTGCGTGGTGTGCTTGGGTGAGGAGGAAGGGAGGATGAGACGTCCCCATCTGCATTGGGGTTAACTTAATTTCCCGCAGCAGTGCGGTGCTACAGGATAGTGTGTGGAGTCCGTCACGCTTATGACTTCAATTCCTCTTCGGCTGACAGGGAGGTCTGTCGTGCATGAGGTTTGGAGGCTGCAGGGAGTTTTTGGATTAAAGCTGTCGGCCCCTAGGAGGTAGTTTCTCCGTTGATGAATAGTTAAACATGCTGAAGAGGCCAGCCCACCAGTGCAGGCGAAGTCACAGCAGATGGCCGCTTGTTGGCTTTCAACCCAAAGCCGCTGAAAGCAATCGGCACATCGGTTCTTGTGCGGCGTTGCACCACCGGAAGGATTGATGCCTGCCGCCAGGAGAGTGCTATCATACATTCAGCCCATTCAGTATGCGGGGGAGTAGGCCTTCAGCATAAAGCACATCACTGTATCATTGATAATATAAACTAGATTACGAAACATTTTGCCTGGCAGAAGTGTACGAGCAGCCTTGAAGCATGAGACAACCGGAAAATCTCTCCCCTGCTTAAGCCTTTTTCCGAATGACAACTGCTGATTTGAGCTTTTATCTTCGAAGCAGTACATAAAAATGCAGCAACTGTGTTATAATGATCAAATTGGCATGGAACTTGGGATCAGCTTTCAGACGTGCCCAGCCATTGTTGGTTCCCAAGAGTTGATCCACTTGACATTCAAGTTTCCTTCGTATTGTCTCGGTGGGCAAGTTATGGCATGTCAAGGTGTGCATATGCACCCTATCACGTTGAGGTCCTGGATTTATTGCACAGGTCCCTAAGGGGACGCTGATTAAAAAAACTAGCAGTCTTACCTGTCGTACGGCTATCACGTCGTGTGTTAGTCCGATAGACCAGCGCTGTTAGGAAGAAAGATGACATATGCCTCTGGGACGGCACGTTGAGGTTCTAAAATAATGTGACACCGCAGCAGCCTAGAACTTTAACATCTCTTCTCTCCTATGTAGGGAAATAGTGCCCCTGGACCTGCCACCCTAAATAAGTCTGGACGTGGCCATCAATGCTCATTGGGTATACGCGGGCACGTCTCTGTCACGAAGGTAGCCTACTGAGGTCGGCTGGGACGTTGTTACGGATATCTGCAACATGTTCAGGGGACCCGCAGGCCTGCGCTCAATCCCGGCGCTTAGACATATACTGTATACTATACTTGACCGATACTGTATCTCCCTACCTCCACTGACAGTGTTTCGATATGGTGTGGTTATCTCTATTTTTTCAGTGTTCGATGGGCCGCAATGCTCGTTGGAACACTGCTGCTGTTACCCGGGGTACCCGCACCTTGAACGTCACCTCTTCGTGGACTCAATGTGTGATGTCTATCATGTTGTTATGTTCAAGCAAGCGTTTGGCGGTTCTTCTGGGGTCTTCAGGCATTTCGTGCACTTGCTGCAGAACGATGAATTTGGCTGTGGCATAAGAATGTTTCCAATCACGCACAATCTAGCACAAATGTGATGCACGGGAACATGCTCATGACTGTGGCCATTTACTGGTAATATGCTATATTGCGCATTCAGGAATGCGATGCAGCACATATCCGTTTTTGCCACTTGGTACAAGCAATCGAAGTGCCTCCCATGGAAGGGTCATCTATATCATATTCCAACCTTTCTGGGGCCTCCCAACCATCTACTGTCGGTGGGCACAACCTCTGTTCAGGATTTTGGGTCTCAAAACCATTTGTTGAAGTTTCAGCTTCAATGTTTGCCGCTAACAACGTGGAACAAAAGAACATGGCCCTAACTGCTGCTTGCCGCTCTTAGACCACGGTCAGGCCAGAGCCCCGAGTTCACCGTACAACCCATGCTTTAGATATCAGCAGCAGTTACTTCCTTAGCCCTAAGTATACTATGGCGCCTCCACCTCGCAGGTCCCCAATGGCCGCTGCATGGGTCCGAATCCTTGCCTGCTCAATACCCTTGAAGACGACTCACCCTGAATTCACGGCCCAAACTGCAGAACCCTAATTACACACACCGCACAGATTGAGCGAAACGTACTAGTCGCGTAAGGAATTGCAGCAATGCTTCCTGGCCGAGCCAAGCATCCAAGCAAACCGCTGCAAGATGCCGCAGCTGGGAACAGTAGGCTTGTAGGCATTGGTAGGTCCAGCCCGCATTCCTTGTTGCTTGAGATTTGTCGCCTAAATCGTACGGTTCCGCAAAGCCTCGGATGCTTTCCACGAAGCCAACGCACACATTACAGTGACCACGGCGTAACGGCAATCCAAACTCGCATTCAACTTGAAATCTCACCAGACGACCCTGTTTCGGATCTGCACATGCAATACGGTTTATACATCCGTGCCCCGTCCGTCAACCTTCCAAAGGGAACCCCCGTCAACCTCCCCGTGAACCCCCCATTCGCGAGTGGGCCCTTCACATCGTCTCGTCATCCGGCTCCTCCTGTGTTTTACCACCGTAGCCGTACCCGCTCCCCCCTGGTGCTGTCTATCGAGCAGTGCCGCCCACCGGAGTCGCGCCCCACGCAAAAGCGCAGGTGCTGCAAAGGCCCCCACTGAAAATAAAAGAACCAGACCCAGGAAGCACAACGCCAGTCCTGCGTTCCAGCCGTTGACGTAGAGACAGGTGAAATGGCAAGGGCGTTTAGGGTTTACCCATATCAACGAGAATTCAGCAACCGTAGCGGCAAGCGAGCTGGCAATACGTGGAAATGAAATCCGCCGGAGAGGAGAGGAGAGGAGAGGAGAGGAGAGGAGAGGAGAAACGCAAGGCAACCAAGTATTCATCCTCTTAGACCTTCCACATATGCAGTTTATTTACGATGTATTAAAATACACGTCAGGCGCATAATGCCACAACGGCCGCGCTAGATCGGTCATGGCGCACAGCATTATTCCTCTCCCAGCACAGCCAGGGGTGCAGCCCAGCCCACCCTTAGAACCAAAAATCCTCACCAACTGCATGGAAAAGAATCTGCTCTTCCACATTGGGTGCCAGCCGCCGCACGAGGTCACTCTCGAGGATGGTAGGGTCACGGGCGTGCCTGGGATGGGTATGGGGCCACTGGGCCCGTCTCAGTGCACCAACGAATTGCGGGTCCAGCCGCGGGTTCAGAGGCATAATTCCAAACATCCTGAATTACGGCTACGCGCAGCAGAGCTTCAAGCTAGCATGTCTAACCTGTGCGCTAGGGCCCAAGTCCATATCGCACCTGACGGTTAGTATGGTCGAGTTACGCGCGGAGATGGGCAGGTACGCCCGGCCATTGATGTTTTGGCGCCGCTCATCCAGCCGCCGCCACTGACCTATCTCCCAGCCCCATTCCGGCCCGCAGCCGGGGCCGCCCCCCGTAATGTTGTCCGCTGCAAAGGCCCCAGTGACGGAATCCTGCGACACCTTAACGCACAGTCCCCACAGGTACTCCTGCACGGAGCACGTGGCATCCTGCTGCCAGACCCCGTGCTCCTCCTGCAGACAGCGCCCCTCGCCTCCTGGACCAGAGCGCACCGCAAGCCGGGGGAAGGCATTTGGCAGATTTGAGAGGTTCGGTAATGTAACTCACAGAACCGTAAGGACCCACCGAACCCATTGAAGCTGGGAGCATCACACAGAAGGCGGATGCCCGCAACTGAGGCAAAGCCAATGTTGTTGTGAGGTGAGCAGCAGAAACATACGCCATTGTGCAAAGAGAAGGAAGGGGGAGGGAACAGAGTACGAAATCCAGCAGCTCCTAAACCCATGTCAACACCAGGGTTGGTTCAAGTGAAGGGCTCAATCCTCAGGCCGCAATCAGGGTGTTTGCTCAATGCATCAAACGTACCGTGTATGCTGATACGCGCCCCCCTCCTGAGCACCCATTCACCAACCCTGGTTCGCCCAAACCACCCACTCACCAGTGGGCACCGTGCGCTCCCGCATGAACACCACAGGGCCGAGCTCGACAACTGACACGACGCCCGTGCGCTGATCCGTGCCCTGTAGCGACATGGCCACCGGTCTCCAGAGTTCCGGACCCACGGGCCGCCAGAGCCGATTGTGTTCCGCTTTGTGCCGGTCCATTGCAGGCACGTGCGACTGATGCAGTGTCTCCAACAGCCCCTCCAGCCGAAACTCTAGCAGGGACGACTGGGCGGCCTTGCGCCGCCCTCGCCGCTGCTGTTGGGCTTGCTGTCCCTCCTGGCTCTCCCCTGGCGGAGAGCCACCGGCGGAAGGCTCTGCACTGACATTATGCTCCTTGACAATGGACGCTGAGGTACCACGCACGATCTCGGCCCCGCCGCTGTCGCTCGCAGCACCTGGTGCGAGGGGCACCTGTAGCCGCTTGGAGGCCCAGGTGCGTCGCTTCAGCGGCAGGGGCTGCTTAAGGCCTTGCGCGTGCAGCTCCCAGCTGGTGGCGGCAAAGGCGGCCCCAACTCCCCCATCCCAGTCCTGGAGATCTGAATGGAGCAAACAGGGATGAGCAAGCAAGGAAGACTGATTGCCATAATAGATGCTTTTTCAGCACATGTGTGCTCCTGTCATTGCGCCTCCTGCTTGATTCTAGCCAATTCGGTGCTATGTGGTCTGAACGGAGCTGACTACGCAGGCTTTCAATCATACAGGTTCCCGTGCTGGGTCTATTGTTCTGTACAGTCCCCCTGTAAGATTGCTTCATCCCTCCGCACACGTGTAATACGACTTCTGTATCTGCCGATGAAGGTGGGCGTACTGATTGCCGCGAACCAAGTAGGCGCCCCCCAACAGCAGCACGACAGCCGTCGACAGGAGGCACCACGCGTGTCCCTCCGTAATGACATCCCCTCCACCGCCCGCTTGACATCCGCCTTGAGTCTATAGGAAGACGTGGAAGGAAGGGGACCCCACACAACATATGAGCTGGCCAGGTTGGGTAGCCGCTATGGATACTGCTACGATTAAGATATGATGGTACACCTGCAACCTAGCCTTTAAGACACCTTCGTAACCCAGTCCAAGTTAATGATAATTTTAATGTTTAATTTTGGTTCATGTAATCCATAGATGGTAAAGCACCTTGTATATTCGTCTCGGCAGGCCGCTGCGATTAACCGGTCGTGGTTGCGTATCCACAAAGACACAGGTCTGGTTGATATCGATAGGACGTTGACGCATGTTTCCACCAGTTCAATCAGGAAGGTAGGTTTTACGGGAAGGGTGTCTGGTTTCAGTCTAGTTACATTTTATCGCATTCGCTGCAGCACTTCCAAAACCATGCTGTAGAAATAACATTTCAAATAGTGTAAGCACTGGTTTCGGTCCTTCTGAAGTCTTACGTTACGGGTACAACAGAAGAAAATCCGTAACACGCATGATTCTGGTTCTACAGCACCTTCTCGACTCTTCGAATTTATATCTTTGGCTTGCATATTCTTTTTCATGACAAATTATGGTGATGGGAGTAAAATTCACGTAGGCATTCGATATCTTCTATCAGTATGCGTCGGGAGCATCCGGGCTGGACAGATGACGTGACAGCTGTTGGGAACCTTGCTGTTGTGCCATACAAGCCATTTCAGTATGCTGAAGTGAGTATAGTATGCGTTCCCGGATTGGTATTGAATTACTGCTGACCAATCCCTTGGACGAGAAAGTTCGATAGCCAACCGGTCTCAAGCGCGATTCGATGTCAACCGTGTTCGTGTTGTCGCTGCAGATTCGCTTGTTGCAGACCCTCTCCAGGGCGTTACCGTGGAGTGAGGCGGTTGCGACTGCCTTGCGTGAGGCGCTTGCCCACGGCGGGTTTCAACACAGATCATCTCTATCAACCGCCAACGACAGGGAAAATGTACAACGCAAGGTGTGATGCTGCAATAGCTAAGGTGCAGTTTATGCCACGACATCTACCCTGTTCGGACCAACATGCGTTCCTAACTGACGCCGGACACGTCTCCGGGAAGGCCACATTTTCAACAGATCCCGAGATTTCACTACTTCATTGCATGTCGTGATCATGCGGTACATCACGAAAACGACATTATACAGGTCAGCGGCCGTAATCGGCGACAGGGTATGCTGTCAGAAAGCCGAGATGGCGAAGGCGGCTCGAGGAGTAGCTCCGACAGCCGTGGCGGCGGTGGCGGTAGCGGGGTCGCGGCACACAATGGTAGTGGCAGCAGTGAACCCGCTCTGGCAATTCATGCAATTCAACTGGCCCTGGCGACTCTGGGCGGCGTACCCGGTCACCTGGCAGGTGGGCTGGGAAACGCAGCATGGGGCTGAACAAGGGCGAAATAGGGCATCAACATGTGCGGTCGCCTGCATCTTAGTGTGGCCAAAATGCGGCCGAAAGTACCTTGCATGTAACTGATGGCCCTCGACTCGGATGGAATGAAGAGATAAATGTTTTGAGATAGGGCGGTAAGACTGCGGACTAAAATGGCCCTAAATCTGAGTCGATTTGCCCCCGCCCCAAAGATGCGGCAATTATCAATGACATGGACGCATTCCTGCCGTGCCAGCCGGTGTTTGATGGTCATGCACTCGTTTTTTGTCCAAATGCCCCCAAGTGCTACAAAAACTGCTTCATTTATTTATTGTGGCACTTGGAGATCTCATGCATGGTTTTCCGGCAGCTTTGGTGACACATCACAGGTTTCAGTGCTGACGTACGCGGTGGGTTGTGCTGGGTTTCGTTGTGCACAGGAGGGGCGGAGGGGCGCTGTGCCGCAGCCGCATTTGCACTCTCCGTAGCGATGGCTACCACCATCGAGGGCCAATTGCCGCCGCAGCTGCTGCGCGTCGTCTCACCGCACAGGTAGGACTCGAAAACATGTGTGATTGTCGGACGGCTAAGGCTGTACATTTGTGATGTACTCGTTCGCATTAAGCAGGATTCCAACCCTCGAACTGCGCGACCCACATCCCGTGTACTTCCATTAGACCCATATCACGCTGCCGCTGAGCTACCGTGCCCTTAAGCTTAGCTGGGCCCTTGACCTGCATCCACGAACTTTTCGCGACGACAGGGCAAGCTTGGAGCAGCTCCGGTCTCTGGGAAAGGGTGGCTTCGGCAGCGTGGTGGCGGTACGCAGGTGGGGTTTAGACAGGCTTTTTTGTCAGGCAAGCGTTGGGGCATGATCCATCCTTGGTGGCGAATTAGGCCGTGCCATGTACTCCTTCGCACACAGACCAGGAACTGCATGTCCACGCGCATATGTTTGACGCGGGTTAGTTTGTACTGCCGTACCGGTAGACATCCATGTGCCTTAGGACGAAGCGTTAGCAAATGAAAACGCCAGTGTTCTCGCGTTGCAGCTCTCGGCCTATCGCACCGTGGCTTGTCAATTCTGCCCAATCGTAGCCGTCTGGACCAGCGCGTAATGGCGCTCAAGACGGTGCCATTTCGCTCTAAACTGCCGCCCTGGGCGCCGTTTGAGCAGCTGGAGCGGGAGCATGCCAAACTGCTACGAGAGGTGTGCATGTGTGTATGCGACAGTTGACTGCCGCTGACATGTAGGTAGCCAGAACCTATGCTACTTAGCGCAGATTTGGATCTGATTTGGATTTCATGACTTGCAGGCTTATCAGCACAGGTGCCCCGGAAGGCGAGCTCCTTGCCGTCGCCCTGGTACTGCAGCACTGACAGACCTTGCTTGTCCATCACAGCCTGACAGGATCTGTTTCGTCGTGCTGGTGTCTGGATGGCGACTTGATGGCAACTATAACTACGGTTAGGGTTACCTAGCAAGCATATCTGCCTTGACGGGAGTTTTGTATCAGACGGCAAGGATCCAAATGTACGGGTGGAATACCATCCAGGTGGATTACGTTGCCAGTGTATGGCCCCATCGCTGTGCTGCGGGTTGCTCCGTTCCACCTGCTGTTCTTGGCCCTTGTGCCGCCACTACAGGTCCAGACCCTGGCCAGTTTGGACGGCAGTCCCAACGTGGTCCGCTATTATAACGCCTGGATAGAGCCAGCCTGGGAGAAGCTGGGCCATCAGCTGCAGGGAAGCGGCAGGAAAGAGGAAGCAAGGCAACCGCAGGTGCGGAAGGTATATGCCGCGGAGGTAGTACACCAAGGCTTGCCATTGCTGTGAGGGATATCCGCTACTGCCCCACGGTCCGGTGGGTCCAAGCACTCTTCTGATCCATACTCGTATGCTCGATTCTTAGCTCGCATGGAGAGGGATTGTGAAGCGAATGCGGATCTGGAATGAACATTTCAATGGTACGATTTGTCTTGACCTCCGCTACGACCGATCCCATCACCTTGCGCTCACTTCCTCGTCCCCATATGCAATCGGGGCTCCAGGCTCGGAAAGCGGGGAAGGGGAAGACGAAGGCGGCACCGCCTGCTGCAGCAACAGGTGCGAACGCGCCGCACTTGCGTTTTTGAGGCTTTTGGACTTCAACTGCCGCAAACATCGAACTTGCCTTGGCGACCGCTGCTGCGGTGTTTCACAGCTGTTGCACTATCGGCAGGGTGTTACTTTCCTCACCTCTTTGTTCCGGAAGACGATGCGCTCAATATTTCATAATGTTCACAGAGCTTCGCTCTGCACAAAATTATTCATCCTTCGCTTCCGGGTCGTACAACCTTCTGGCCGCATGCACGCTGACCCGTCCCATGCAAGCCCTCTTCCCTTTGGATGCCGCCCTATGCATAAACACAGTCGAATCACTGTCGCCAACGCATGTAGGTTATCGCCCTCCGACAAACGCAATGGCAGCACCCTCGCAAGGCGCTAATCTGGGTGCTGCCCGTGCTGGGGGAATGGCAGAGTCGCTGTCTCAAGTTCATCCTTCAAACCGCGTCCGCCCTCAAATGGCGCGGGTAGAAGGCAACTTCAATGGTGTCACTGGCCCACAGCCATGCCGGATTAGGGAGCTTAGAGGCAGCTGCCGCAGCAGCAGCAACAGCAGCCACAGCAGCCACAGCGGCAACAGTGCAGAGAGTGATGAAGGTACTGATACAAAAAGCGATGGCGACAGTGTAAGGGATTTCAGCATTCGATCATGGGACCGCGACTTTCATCACCGCTTCCGTATATATCGCGTAGCTCGAGCCACCACTCCGCAGCGACCAGTTCCACACATAGAGCCTCTGGTCGACTTGCCAATATCGCCCGACATTACTTCGTCGCCGCTTTCAGGATGGGCTGTGTCGGGTGCTGATGCGATAGCAGACGCGTTGGTGGCTTTACGGCAACCGATTGTGACATTGCCACCTAGCAGTTCCGAACCCTCGCGGCGGCGGAGCTTGGATTCTCTCTGGTTCAGTAGCCGTAGGTCAACCTCTACTAATGGTAGTGCGATTGGCGACGCAGCGGCGGCGGCGCCCCTGCTGCCAACTGTACCGGGCAAATCCGAGGACGAGAGTTCCTTGGGACGCGGGTGGCTAATGCCTCGTGTGAAGGGTGAGCGATCCCCAACTCCACACCCGTGGTCTTCACAGCCGCTGATTCCTAGCCTGAGCACAAGCCCGGAGGGTCTCACTGGGGCAACGTTGGCCCGAGGCTCGTTGCTATCAAGCTCTATCGAGTCTATCCGCGTGCCACCGGGCGGCCGGATTGCTGTGAGCCTTGCCGGGGGCGTCAGTGGTTGCGGCGGTGGGGATAATGCATTGGAGGGCAGCGTCGGTCCTTTTGGCGACATCACCACTCCCAAACAAGCGGTGAGCAGCCCCAGCAACGGCGAGCGCAGCCGCAATGTCAGGGGCACCGTCCTCGCCAGCGGTAGCAACAGGCGGCCTGGGGATGAAGCCCGCTCAAGGACAGCCATGCAAGCTGAGCAGTATGGCCGAACGTTTGACCGAGGACATATTCTGGCCCCAGGCACCAGCCAGGATGATAATACAGGCGACGATCTCGACACCAGACACTCGTCCAGCACCACTGCTAGGCGCACGGCCACCGTCACTGACACGGCAGTGCACGGCGGCAATGGCGGAATCACTGATAAGTATGGATCTGAAGGGTTCAGCTGGTCTTTCGATCATGGAGACGAGAGAACAGAGGATACTATCGCGGAAGGCAGCCTTTGTCGGAGACCAGGATCGCGACCAACCGGCGCCACGGAGATGGGTCGAGGTGGTGGCAGTGGCGGTGCGTCTCCCTGCGCAGCGATAGAGCGGGGGGACGATGTCCAAGGCCTAGCGCGCTACGTGAGCGATGATAGCAGTGACAGCGAGGGTAGAAGTGGAGGAGGACGTGGAGGGGTTTTGGAACGAAGGTCCCGGAAAGGTCGCCGAGGCAAAGGAGGGCACTCAGCTGACAGCATTTCTGCCCGTAAGCAAGGCGGCGGGTGCTGCAGGGGGGACATAGTCCATTTGTCCAGGGCGACGGGGGTATCAACGTTTTTGCCGCATCTGAGCAGAGGTAGTAGCAGTGAGAGCAGCTACAGCGGCAGTGGCAGCGACAGTGATGGGAGTGACAGTACCAGCGGCAGCAATAGCAGCGGAATGGTTAGCGAGAGCAGCAGTGGAAGTCGGACGTTTAGCGGCACTGAGGACGAAAGTGGCAGTGAAAGCAGTGGCACCTGGAATGAGTACGGGCTGCCAGGCCTTCACGCAGGGCCCCCGAGCCAGCACAACCGCTCCCATAAGCACCGAAACTTTTCTGACAGGGACCGCGGTGGGTCAGGGGCCATCATACGGCCGAGTCAGCTGCCCTTGCCAGCTCCGCGACATCAGCGCCGCAGGTCTATGCAGCGATCTGAGGTCTGCAGTAGGAACGGGGAGACCGAGGGAGAAACCCGGCGCCGTCGACAGGGGATGCGACCTCGACACAATCGCGGCCACCAGAAACGCTTCCCGGTTCCCGAAGAAGGCAACTACGTCGACGGTGTCGATTGCATGGCGCGTGGCGGTACCCGTGGCAGCGTGCCAGCGACAACAGCATGGGATTGGACCGTGCTGTCCGGCATCCGGGAGTGGCCATACAGGCTGTACATCAGCATGGAGCTCGTCCGGGGTCCCACGCTGACCCTTTGGCTCCAGCAACGGACGGAGCGGTTTCTGAACGGCAGCGGCAATCGGGGTTACCGCCTGCCGGATCACCCGCCTGATCCTCCCACCGTGGAACGCAGCATCTTCCGCCAGGTGCCCGTGAACGTCGTCCCTGGAGGAATTAGGCTTCTGTGGGCCATCTCCTTTATTTGGTTACAGAGTTCAGTGGAGTAATTACTAGGAAACCAGAAACCTTACTGGCAGGACGTCGTTGTGTGCGTTCCCAGGGCTCGTGTTCCGACGTCCATGTGAGGGATTATTGAGACACACCGTATAATGGTGTAATTAATTGCACTAGGAGTGATCGAAAAGGCCGTCGCAGACTTAATATGTTCTTACAGCGATGCAAGCTATCTGCGACTACAAATAAGGATATGAGTGTACATACGCACTGCCTTGCGCCTGCCTTAGTTTGCCTTCTTCCTGTACGCACCTGTGCCCTCAAGAAACCGTGTTCCCACTTCATGTTGGACGTGACTATGAAGAGAGGAATGTACCGCCGCCATTCCTCACGCAAAGTGCGTGCCAGCAGCGTTGCATGCAAGGAGTCCATCTCAGTATGCACGGTGCCTTTCCCATACATCCCGCGGCAATGCCGATGACGGCGCTTCCCTGGGCGCTCCTACCTGGGCACCTGCTTTCGCGCACGCCTTCCTCTTGAGTTTTGCAGATTGTTACGGGCTTGTGCTACGTACATGCATCCGGCATTATCCACCGGGACCTGAAGCCTGCCAACATCTTCTTGGTGCCCTTTGGGAAGGCACCTGTCGCGTCTGGTGCTGGCACCTGGGGTGGTTTCGGCGCCGGGTCCGCTGCAGGATCCGGGCCGGCTGTGGTAGCGGCGAATGCATGTGCAGGTGCGCGGTAGAGTTACGGGCATTGCAGACACAGTAATTAAAATCTTTTGTTTTCGTGACTTAATGAAGGCTTGGTGTGGTTCAAGAGCAGAGCACATTCATAAGCACGACACCTTAAACCACATCCTTGGTAATGGACTGCACTGTCGCCACGTTTCAACCGATCCGCTCTGCAATGCAAGGGGACCTCTACTTGGTCAAGATTGGGGACTTCGGCCTCGCGGTGGATCACCAGGTGAGGCAATCCTTGGAAGCGGTGATGCGGGAGCGCAATTTAAAACCCATGTGGTGATGATGAGGGTTCGTTGACGGAGGTGATGACGAGGCAGAGGCGTGATGCCAAAGTCGAGGACACAGACCGTCGTCACGTTGATGCAACCGCGACAAAGTTGCGTTATGGAGGAGGTGTCTCACGAACCACGCACGGGAGACGAAGCAGACTATCCAACAGCGTTTGTGTCACAAGTTCATATTTGATCGCATTGGCTTTCGTTCCTTCCAGGTGCTCTGCAAACGTGCTTCTTTCCGTCTCAACACAGTTGATGTCGCACACTCTTTGTTTCGCAGTTGCCGCAGGATCTAGTGGACAATACCCGAGAGGCCTTTTCCTCATCAACGTCCACTTCCACCACATCATCTGCAGCATCTCTCAGTGGAAACTTTGGTGGGTCCGCCGCCGCTATCACAGCCGCCGCTGTTGGACGCGGGGCCCAGTTGCACCGGCTGCTTTCGGTTCCTCTCTTGTCTGATGCCCCGCTCGCCGGCGCCTGCAGCGGAGAGGGCGTTCTACCGCCTGAGGGGTCTGGCCCAGACATGTCCCGGTGGAACAGCAGCTCCACGTCCGCCCACACGTCCGGTGTCGGCACAGCATCGTATAGTGCACCGGAGCAACTCCGGGACCAATCCAGCGGCGTTTCGTTTTATGGGCCAGCGGTGGACATCTATCCGCTGGGTCTGATCCTCATGGAGCTGTTCTGCCTTCATGGAACAGGTTGGGCACTTAGTTACGGAAAGGGCTTGCTGATCAGTGCCTATCCAAGACTGGTCCCAACGGGCATGAATACGCCTTTTAAAACGAGTATATGCACGCCCACGTGGCTGCGTCTTGAAGACTGAAGTCGCACTGAGAGCCTCCCTCACAACATGGTAACAGCGCACTCTTGTCAAAAGATGTTTCCATCAGCAACCATTACTCTAGACAAAATGCCTATGAATAGCAGGCCACATGCCACAACATTCTCCTGCGCAAGGCTTCTGTGAAGATGCCGGCGTCCTCTGACACCATTGGAACTACGTGCATCCTCGATTCCACGGATCTGCTGTTGCCATGAATAATCAAATCTCCATCATCCCCTTGCATTACGAACCCTGCTGTCCTGGTCCTGTCCATGTCCGCCCGTAGCAATGGAGCGCGCCAATGCCATGCGAGACGCGCGGCAAGGCCGGCTGCCAGCCTCCTTCCTGCGTAGCTACCCTCTTGAGGCTAGGTTGGCGGAGGCATGCCTGCGGACCGTGCCGGAGTTGAGGCCCAGCGCCTCTCAAATACTCGAGCTTCTGGACGCTATGTGGGGCTCACAGGCAGGGACCGAAACTGGGCCACTTAAGGAAGCTGGGCCACTTACACTCGGTAAACCCAGGTGCATGACTGGATGCCTGCTGGCTGAGCATGCGACAGCAGCGCCGCCAGTGGCAGTGACCGCCCTCCGTGCAATGCAGCGCGCCAATTCAGGTCTTTTGCCGCGCAACAACCGTCCGCTGCCGCATCCACTCTTGCCACCACGACGGTGTTCACCCTCTCACGGACCCAACGTGACGGAATCTGTAATCCAGCCGCCATACGACGAGGGGCGATCCACGTTCGTAATCGGCTCACGTCGCTTTAGCACGGCAGTGGCAGCGGTGCTGGAGGACGTCGGCACCCAGACGGAGTTGACCTGGGTTCCTGAGCATCAGATGATGCCGCGAGCCCTGGGTGGAGCTGAGAGGCTCGACGTGGCTAATGTGCCATCACAGCCTCTAGTGCATGTTGCCATGCCTGAGTATTCAGCGACTGTCCCGGAGTTCGCCGCGGCTACCACGGCCACATCTGATGCTCCTCCGGCCATGAGCAGCGCTGCGACGGTGCCGGCCATCCGTTGCGGGGCTGCAGCAGACGAGGATGACAAATTGGTTTTGAATGCACGGCTACAGTTACTAGAGGCGGAGATGCAACGGCTGCGGGAAATGTTGGCAGAAATGCAAGTGCCATGATGTCGATGCTGATGATTTCAAGCTCGTTAGAGCTCGTGAGGGCCGGACGAGCCAGGAGGCTCAAGGGACCGCGAGCTAAAGCAAGGAAGATGCATATCGGGTGTGGGCATATCGTCGGACCGCAGTTATGTAGGACGTAATCAGGAGAAAGGGCTTCACATCGTATGGAGAGATTAGCGAGTGCAGTATTGAGTTGAGGGAAATCGAAACGCAGTTCTGGAGCTGAGAAGCTCGGGAGAAGGGGAGGGAAAAGTCTAGCTGTGCAACAATTACATTCTCATTCTAGCTGCTGTTGCCTGGATAAGGTCGCCGAAATTTGCGCAAAAAGAATGCAGGGCTTAGGCTTTGTTAGTGCAGCCGTACGTTGCAAGGAGGGGGAGTTTTTCAGCAAGCATGAAGATCCAGTGATAAGGGAGTGATGGTAGGAGTGGCACCTTAGCTACCATGAAGATTACGTAGGATGCCGGGGCCGTTATTATTTCAGATTCTTTTCTGTCATGCTGTCATAGAAGCGAGATTCGGAGATGTATGGATTAGGATGGTTTCCGTATACGCATCTTTTTTTTGTTCGGGTCCTTCTTTGCTCGCCTCCAGCGCCTCTGATCACCGCCGATTGGCGGGGCTCAGTGTGCTGTGACACACTTGTTCTCCTGCAGTGTCGGAAGGATTTACTTTGATCGTGCTGGCGAACTTGGTGCCTTATCGAAGTCACACGTGCTCTATACCGGCATCACCGCCCCTGGCAGCCACAATGGTGTCACGCAGCTTTCATGGACGTCGCAGCCATAGCCGTCAAGTTGAACCCTCGTGTTGTGAGGCTCTCATTGCGAATGAGAGTCGCACAACTGGCCGATGATGGGTTCTTTTCTAATTACAATATCATCACCATGAAAGGATTGTTTGAGCCCAAGTGAGCCCAAGTCATGAGGTAACTTCCGGCCAATATAGCTTGGTACGGGATGGACCCTGTGCGAGCATCGGCAGAACAGCTGTCTCACAGACACAGTTACGCTGGTCTTCATCTGCCGTGAAGGTGCCCTTAACAGGGCCGCTGACTGGGCCTAACTGACTGGGCCGCTTGTCGTGTCTTTCTGACATGCAGATGCGCCGAACACACCTGCGTGTTGTGCAACGTTGCATAGCCGCACCTGCTATTTAGTAATCATATCGGGGTGTGGAAGGCCGTGTTTCCTTGGCGGATGTGAAGTGACTTACAAAATGGAGTCGGATCGGTCATAGCCGTAGGGTGCCTTAAAAATCTGCCAGCCACCATGGAATCATCTTCATGTGTGGATTTTCGTGCTTGGAGCTCTTTCTTCCGGCGCGCAAAACGTGAGGAGGATTTGAGATACTGTACGCCCACTTGTCCAGTCATCATGCATTCTTGTGCAAGATGCCACGCACGGTACCTGACGTGCTTCCATTCATCAGTACCATGAAGCATATCGTGTTCCGGCCCCATCCTCACACAACTGTAGGTTTATGATAAGACACACAAGGCGCATGCATTACTAACCTTGATGTGCGGGGTCGTCTTCATGCTTGGTGAGGAGCCTTTCTGCAGTGGCAATGTATCTCTGACTCTATCGCAATCACCCAGGAAACCCAATGAAGCTGGGTCAAGCTCAATACTTTGCCTTGGGCCTTTTGAGCCACTATAAGGGGCTACTGTTGGCGTGATGATATAGGCTTGCATCACCAAATATTTCATTACCCGCCCTGCCCCTTCAGGTGTGGTCGGGATTATTAGCTCATAGATTATGTCTCTTGTGTTTTCAGGTACTGAAAGGATGGTGAGACTATGCCGAGTGGGGGGAGCAACTGCAAGCAGATCAATAAAGATCCTATCAGACGTTTGTACTGCTCGGCAAGTTTATGCTGTCTTTAGTTGTTGTTCCACCCTGGCCCACTGGGCTGTAGGGGGTGTCATGTATAAGCACGAAGCAGCAGATACTGGTAAACTTTTAAATCTGTTGCGGAGTCTTCACTGCTCCAATCATTGTTAGCGTTGGTTCGGGAAAAAGAGTACTGCAGAACAGGTACACGGGATGTTCACCTGTTCGTTCATCTGTGTGCATCCTTCCGTGCGTTTATCTATGTGTGTCGTCTGTCCATGCAAAGAGGGTTCTAGGGTTTCATTAACCTGGAGGAGAGGAGTACATGGAAATGCAGTAGACAAGAATGACACCGTACCCCAAGACAATAACAGAGCAGCAGGCGCTTATAAGCCCGCAGTCAGCCCCTTCCAGCTGTCGTCATCATCTATCTGACACTCAGTACCAAGAGCAGCTAGCAGGTGCAGCAACAGCCAATAGTTCAACTATCGAAGTCAGGAAGCGAGAAACCTAACGAATGCTTGCATGCAAGCTAGCGCCAGAGTATCATCACGTTTTCCAGCTCAAAGACAACGATGCATTCAACCTGGCCGTGTACCGTCGCCTCAAGAGATGTCTAAATCCGTGGAGGCACTTCCAGCCACTTATGAAGGAGTCCCATGAGGCGGAGATGGTCATAGCCTACATGGACGAGGCCTATAATCACCTTGAGAAGGCCCAGTTGCTGCCGTACTGCTAAGATTCCGTTATTGCCCTGGGAAAGCCGGCACACATACAGACATGCACTTGGATTGCTCTTCCTGACCTGCCTGTCATCTGACTTTATTGCATTCAATTTGCGTTTGCATGGTCTTGTGCTTGCGTGTCCATCTACATAATAATGATAATATTACGCTGGCCGTAGCCTGGCGTGTACTCAGGGGGTGGGCAACTGAGGGATTGCATTGCCTCCCCTGCATGCCCGCACCACCGGAGTGTCCATCTATGTGTGTGTGTGTGTGTTCGTCTCTGTGTTTTTATATGTGTTTATTTGTGTTGACATGTGTGTATGTGTCAGGGGGTGATGGAGGACTGGGAAGGTAAGTGAAGCGCTGTCACCCCCTGGCCCGTCGCTGCAGACACCGCGAACAGCTTGTCGGGTGCCACCCCACACTCGCCCGTCAGCTCCTCCCGCACCAGCTCCCAAAAATCTCCCGAGTCCGGCAGGTCCACTTTGTTGTACGCCACCAGCTGTGGCTTGTCCCGCAGACCGGGGCTGAACAGCTCCAGCTCCAGGTTGATGGCGTTGAAGTCGCCGACGGGGTCCGGGCTGGTGCCGTCGATCACGTGGACGAGAACGCGGCAGCGCTGCACGTGGCGCAGGAACTCGTGTCCCAGACCAAGGCCCTCATGCGCGCCCTCTAACAGCCCTGGCACGTCAGCAAACACCGAAGAGGACAGTGGGGAATGATGGCTGGGGGACAGGGCAGGTAAGTGAAGGGAGCAGCAAGGGGAAATGATGGGTATGCCATAGCTGCGGCTAATAATGTTGTTGTTATTGTTCGGACTCATCATCATCATGCATATCCACTTCACAGGGTTGATACGTGCACATACCTCTGCACTGCATGCCAGTAGTTCGGGGATTGAACTGCTGAATGTAACTGACGTGTGGCTAAACGTTTCATTGTGTCTTTCCCCTTTCCCCTCGGGTGGCCACACTACTACCACTGCCCTACATACCTTCATAAATACATACTTCCCTTACCAGCCGCAGTGCATTCAACCGTACACAATATAGTGTAACAGCCTACCTTGCAACTTGGGAGAGAAGTGCCTAAACCCGTAATGGAGGCGTTGGTAAACACATAGTGGGCAAGATAGAAGAATAAGAGTAATAAACCGGAACCGGAACGCCCTAGATTGTTGTGTAATTATTATGCACGCATGGTACAAGCCTATCAGCCGTCCATCTATGGGTTACTCATAACACGATCAACAAATAAAGGTTACTCCTACACACACCAGCTTCCTAAGACCCTGACCCTATACCTGCCATTTAGCACTCGTCCAATGACTAAGAACGAAATGGAAAGAAAACTCAATTTGGTAAGCATCTATCTTCGCTGTGAAACACCAGTATTATCAGAACGAGAGATGGGCAGGGACTGGCTTTGAACAGATGTTTACAAAACGGCTTGAGCCCTGTCCATTCTTCGGACGGATTCAGCCCAGCCCCCAAACTGCAACGCCTTAGTTCGGTACTCACCCTGGCTAGCCTCCACTCCAACCCTAACTCCCCCACGAGCCCACGAGACAGGTAGATGAGCATGCAAGGTCAGTTGGTGCCCCCCTCCAACCTTGTCCATATATACCACAGCTCCACATCATTGCTCTGAAACCCACCAACCAACCTCTGTGACCCCCAATGCCACTTCTTCACTGCTTGGCATGTGTCCCCCATACGGCTATCATCCTCACACATAAACCTCCATCCCACCCCCCTTCCAGTCTTCCAGCTCACTCATGTCAACCCCCGGCTTCCTTTCCCTCTACCTTCTGTCCAGCTTCCGATCACCATGCCCTTGATGCCACATGGCGCATTGCCCCTGCCCTGTGTGCCCTTCAATCCTGCATTGGCAGCACCTTCCATCCTAGGTAGGATGGTGGCCGCCAGCCTCTCAACCCCGGCAATCAATTCCCCCTTTGCCATTGCCACCGATAACCCATTACACGGCTGACTGTTTGTGGAACCACCGCGTTGTGTATATATACGTATCTGGGTGGGAGACACGAGGAGCTGTTGTATGGCAGGGCAGCCAAGACTGGTCAACGGTTGACCCTGCAGGTCAACAACTAACCCCCACATGTCAATAGAGGTGTTTAAGGGCTTGTGTTCAACGGCCTAACTGCTGCAGCACAAGACGTGTGACGATGGGACGGTCGTGACACGGCTTTGTGAGGACACTATATATTTTATGCATGACTGCAATTTAAGGGAGGCCTTTACACCTCTGGTGAATTGATCGCGACTCCCTCGCAATATTTTCCCTAAAATTGCTTCCGCTTATCATATGACATCAGGAGCCGCCTGGAATCCCATATGGTATGTATCGCGCAAACGTGCTGTACCGAATGCTCATGTGAGAGGAGGTGCTTGCGTATGAGATCAACCATTCCTGGTTTTGGACGCGACGTGCTGATAAAAGTTGATTCTTTCGCTTCTTCGTTTACTCAGCGTGATGATTTTGTCTGATTGACAGCTTGGAATTGTCCCTTATGACGTGTCTCTCTTCTAGTGAACAGTAAGCGTACGCCAGCTTTGTACCTAACGCCTTATCAGCTACGCGTGGAGTATATTATTAGCATCATATCATTAACAGTTCCTAGTTTAGGCCTCTTATGAAGTGATGCCTGATCCATGACTTCGTCTTCCCCGTCACTAGATGCGACCTGCACTGATCCCTTACCGCCTGCCTGCGCCCAAAATGAAGTGGAACGCAATGTCGTTGATGCCACGAGCCACAGAGAAGAAGAGAGACGGGTCAGGATAGGACAAGAGGGCACGGAGCCACCCCAGCCTACAGCCGCAACAGCCGGTCCCGCGCTACTGCACTATAGCAACACTCAACTACCAAGCTTATTGGGTGAATCACACCCGCGCCAGAGCGGGTCCCACCACTGATTGGCCTTGTCACTGCAACTCTCCAAGACCATTCTGCAGCCTGTCCCTCCCACCAGTCTGCGGAATCGTGCCCTGAAGCAAAATACGCTGAGGCTCACGGTGGTGGCTGATGTGGGCATCACCTCATGACACATGAGGTCCAACGCATCGATCCACACGTTATAAGACGCAGGGAATAGGCACGGCAGGTTGACCCAGCCGGTGCTGCTCACATGGAGAAAACTGGCACCCCTCGCACGCCCCACGGCACAGCCAACATACACCTGTCCACGTCACGTCATCGCCCTCAAGTTATCGCAATCTTTCTTCGTACCACATACCTATGTGCCGGGATCCTGTTTCCCCACCCGGATCCGCTCCAGTGAGGACCCCACTCCTTTCCCCTAAACCTCCTCTTCACGCCCACACGCCCACCTCCCCGTCACCGCACGTCTGCGTGCGGCCACCGCGCCGTGCCCTGCCGCTTCACCCCCCGGTCCTTCATATCCCGCATCCAGCTGTCGTACACCGCTGCATCGGACTGGTCGTCACTCCATGTGAACTCCGTGTCCCCGATAACCACTGCATCGCCCTGCTGTACCCCCTTTGCTCGCAAGGCACCGTTGATACCTGACACCTCCAGCACGCGCTGGAACCTCTTGGCCGCCTCGTAATAGTCCCAGTTGGTCATTTGCGCGAAGCGCTCAATGCCCCCACCCTCCACATAGTATACTCGCACTACCCCGTTGCTGCCTGCACCCGGCGGCGTCGGCATCTCCTCCACCGACACCACGAAGTCATCAAGCTGCACATCACGTCGGCCCGGCGCCAGCTGGTTCAAGGCGTTGGTCTCGTACGATACAGGTGCGGCGCCGAGCTCATCCAGTACCGCACGAACGGCACGCACGAGCGCTGTCACCCCCTGGCCCGTCGCTGCAGACACCGCGAACAGCTTGTCGGGTGCCACCCCGCACTCGCCCGTCAGCTCCTCCCGCACCAGCTCCCAAAAATCTCCCGAGTCCGGCAGGTCCACTTTGTTGTACGCCACCAGCTGTGGCTTGTCCCGCAGACCGGGGCTGAACAGCTCCAGCTCCAGGTTGATGGCGTTGAAGTCGCCGACGGGGTCCGGGCTGGTGCCGTCGATCACGTGGACGAGAACGCGGCAGCGCTGCACGTGGCGCAGGAACTCGTGTCCCAGACCAAGGCCCTCGTGCGCGCCCTCTAACAGGCCTGGCACGTCAGCAAACACCGTGGTACGGTAGTCCATCTCACACACGCCCAGATTGGGAACTAGTGTGGTGAAGGGGTAGTTGGCGATTTTGGGACGCGCTGCGGTCACCACTGATAGCAGCGTGGACTTCCCCGCGTTTGGCACTCCGATGATGCCCACATCAGCCACCACCTTGAGCTCCAGATCTGTCCACAGCTCCTCGCCCTTCTCGCCCTTCTCAGCAATGGTAGGTGCTCTCTCACGAGCGGTCTTAAAGGAGAAGTTGCCTCGGCCGCCTCGGCCACCAGCCGCCAGTAGCGCCCGCTGGCCCGCGTGGATTAGCTCCGCCAGTGGTGGCTCGTCGGGCTCTGCGTCGCGGCGGCGAATGATTGTGCCCGGCGGTACCGGTACGAGCAGGTCGTCGGCGTCGGCGCCATCGCAGTTGCTGCCCTGACCGTTGACTCCGTTGGTGGCGCGGAAATGCACTTGGCCGCGGAAGGACGACAGGGAGTTTAAAGCCGCGTCTGCGACTGCCCACACGTTGCCACCCCGTCCGCCGGTACCACCCGCAGGACCACCGTGCTCGACGAACTTCTCACGCCGGAAAGCGACACAGCCGTTCCCGCCGTCGCCGGCCTTGATGTAGATTCGCGCTGTATCGAAACAGCGCATCTCAGCAGGCAGGCGCTTGCGCTCTGGTGCAAGGCCCATGCCGCCCGGGCCACCATCATCATCATTGTCAAAGAATTCACCATCGAGATACTCGTCTTCAACGCCGTGAGAGGATATCGCCTCCGCACCGCCGGAATGTTCACGCGGCCGGCGCTTGGCCGGACTGAAAATGTCGGCTGGTGACGAGGACGCCTTATTGGCAGCGCCCTTAGTATTGGCGACGGCAAGCAACCGCTTTGACCATTCAGATGCCCCTGCTTCGGAACTAGAGGTTGCCGGTTGCGTTGCGTGGATGGCAGTGGTACCCGTGAGACTCCGGGTGCTGCTGTGTGGACATGGCGCCGTCACGACGACGACACACGGCACCAGCGACCGCGTCGACACCGAGCCACGCCAGTTTAAATGGTGCTGCCTCAGGGAGGTCATCGGCATCTGAGACCGCCGATTGAACGCCGACGTCCGCCTGCCGGTTTCCGCACGCCACGAAGCTTATCGTCTTGTTGCGAGACAATTAATCCCGGTTAATTACGAAATACTTTCATTTTAATAATCAGTAAGATTGGGCTAGCTCTTGCGCACTATATGCGCATTTAACGCTACGAAAGGACGGTTGGAAACGGTCGGCGGGATCGAATAGCGAAACCTTCATTGCTTTCTTCATGAGGTCCTATTTCGTTCACAAATTTTCGAGCGGAATATGTCGTGTGTCAACGATGAAAGTGTCCCGTACATGGCGCTGGAAGGGGCTATGACATGTTGCACTTTTATCCACAGATGTGTATTCATACAGATAGATGTCTGGTTACAAATATGCCGACTAATTCCTTGCATGTAAAAGTTACAAGATGAAAGCTGTCTTGGTCAGCAGGATTGCGTGATATTTGTAATGACATCAATATATACTTGTAAGGCAGTATCTTGGCAGTAAGATACCCAGCTGGTCACAACGAACCTATCGGCAATATGCAGTGGCTGCCTTGCTCAGCATCTATCCATGGCACGTCGGTTACCACGGCCCGTTTTGGCCACACAACCGTGTGCATCTCCGGTACGGGGTCGGTGTGGGGCACCGACCTGGTCGTCGTGTTTGGTGGTGTCAGCTACAGCGACAGCGCCGACTCTGCTCTTGATCATCACGCGGCCCTCGCCGATGTGACGGTGCTTCAAGCGGAGGGGGATATGTGGTTTGCACCGCAGGTGTCTCCCGCCAACGGTGGGCGGGCGGGGTTTGACAGGGTTTGACCTTCACTGCGCATCCGAATAGCGCAGAGGCTGCAGCTAGGACGCTGTGTGATCTTAGGTGCATTTCCTACATACCTCATATAAAGGTGACGCGCAGCCCACCTGAAGTGGACCTCGCCACGGGACCCTTAGCATATTCGACGAAAGGGAACCGGAGGGAAATCGGGCCAGAGGTGGACACGAGATGAGTGAGCGGCCATCGGAGAGGAATGGGAAGATGCAGCTGTCCACCACGCACGCACACACACTCAGCTGACGCACTTTCTTATCCAACTGGCGTTTGTAGCGCCCTGCCCCCTCCTTACCTCCTCCCCACCCCATCCCATCTACCCGTTGCAGCGGATGGTCTCCATCCGGAGCCCCGCGCCTTTCACTGCGCAGCCGCCGTAGACCGCCGAATGTATATCTTCGGTGGTCATGTCATGTCGTACGATTCCGTACTGAACAAGAAACGACGCCGTTTCTTCAACGATCTGTGGTGCCTGGACACGGTGGGGGCATCCGAAACTGACAACGTAACTGCCGGGTCGCAACGTAATCAAGACCTGCGGTGATTATATAGACATGCACGCTCCTGCCCTAGACAAACTGCACTCCTCATGCAACCCTCCTACCCACTTCACTTCACTTCCGCCCCCTTCAGCATCCCCATCTCGCACAAGCTGCTTGTCCCTTGCCTCCCGCCCTCCCTCCCTCCCTCCCGCCCTCCCTCCCTCCCTCCCTCCCTCCCTCCCTCCCTCCCTCCCTCCCTCCCTTCCTCCCTCCCTTCCTCTTTCCCTTCCTCCCTCCCTTCCTCCCTCCCTTCCTCCCTCCCTCCCTCCCTTCCCCTTTGTTTCCCCAACAACCGTAACCTGGGCCTCAGGATACGTGGACGTGGCAGTGTCTGGGCCCCGGTGCTGGTCCGGGTATCATTGGCCTGGGGGCCGGAGCTGAGGCGCCCTCCCGCAGAGACATGGCCACACTCACCCGGGCGGGGGCTTCATGCTTGCTGCTATTCGGGGGCCGGCTGGAGTCGGGGCGGGTGGCGGGGGACGCTTGGGTGCTAGACCTAAACACGTATGTGTGTGTTGGGGGGAGGGCAGGGGCATCTAGGTAGGTTCCGGAGTCTATTGTGTGGGATTGAGGTGCGTCTACAGAAGGGCCCTTGAAGGGACGGAGGCTGAGATAAACAACGGAGTCGGAGAGGGGGGAGGGGGGAAGGGGAGACCGAACGCGTCGTCACGACAGGTTAGGTGTGAAGAATAGGGGTGCCGGTCGGAGAGGGAGGAGGGCCAGGGCTGATTCTCAACAAATATGGGGGTCGGAGTCCCTCTGCCTCAAAAGAGGGAGGGGGGCCTGGCGGTGGGGGAGCGAGGGGAGGACATCCCAGGTCTGGGTCTCGCGGTAGGTGGCGAGATAGCGCTACCGTACAAACAGGAAGTCGCGGAGCACTGGGTGCAGACAAAACTCAAGGATACGTACCGGGACCGGCGCCAATTGGACCCCGTACTTGCCAATAGAAATTGCCTCCGTCCCCTGGCTCCTGTCCATCGCCATTCATATTATAAATTCGTCATCCCAACCCCAAAACCCCAACCGCCTGCTACCTCTTCAGCCATACCTGGAGCCAGTTGCGGGTGCCGGGCCCCGCCCCCCCGCCCAGGAAGATGCACTCCGCGGTGTATGTGAGCGGCCCGAAGGGGGACGGGGGGTGGGGGACGGGGATGCGGAGTAGCCACATTTAATAACCGTTAGGGGAGAGGGGAGAGCGGAGAAGAGAGGAAAGGGTCGCGACATCAGCATTAGCAGCCATTCCGCTCCACCTCTCCTCCGCCCCTTTCTTCCATCCCCTTCTCAACCCCCCATTCCACGTACATGCTCGCAAAATTTCCAGGAAGGGTCGCATCCTGCGTTTCCCCCTTCCCTCTGTTCCTCCGTCCGGGATGACGCCGCATGAGGGCCGGTCCGTTGTCTCGGGTTCCGCCTCCTTCCCTCTCGGCGTTTTCGGACCCCAGCGCCGGGTTGGGACGGACCTCTGGTTTGTAATTTGAGGACTTGCAGCCCTGTCCCCCACCATCCCTTCCCACTTCCCTCACTGCCCTCCCCATCCCCCCCCCAAAATACGGATTTCCCTCCCACGCACACACCCCTCCAGCTCACAAACCGGGTGGTGATCTTCGGCGGCGAGAGGGACACGGGGCTGCTGGATGACCTGTGGACTCTGAAGGGAGTGGACGGAGCTGAGCCGGCCAAGTGGACTCAGATCAAGTTGAGACCGGCACCCTCGGGCCGCTTCGGACACGCTATGGCGGGTAAGGGATGGGATTTGAAGAGGGCGGTCCGAGGGCTGGGGCTGGGGCTGGAGGCTTGGAACAGAACTCGGGATCAGGTCTGCACGCTTAACCTCATCAGCATTACATCTGCACCGCTGGTTTCGGTGGCTGTTTTCTCTTTTGCCCTCCCCACCTGGCCCCACCGCGCACTGCCGCCGTTCACTCCTCATAACTTGGAGTGGTGTGTGTGTATGGGGGGGGGGGGCGGAAGCCGGATGAGCGAGTCCGGCTCACACTCCACCGCCCGTTGGACGGTGAAGGCGGCTGGGTTGACCTGGGAGGCGATGGCGCTCTCGCACTCGCACGGCAGCTAGCACTCGCTCCTCCTCCCATGGGGATCAAACCTCTCCTCCGTTTTCGCGCTTTTGAGAATGGGCTTTCAGCCGCGTTAGTCAACTCTTTACCGAGTGGTTATGGCCTTGGCGCCTCGTCTTCCTTCGGGCCTGGATTTCACTCCATCCCTACTTAAGCTTCCTCCTTTCCCTCCCCGCTGCCCGGCCCGGTGCGCTCTCGCCCTTTCGCGAACCCCTCCGCCCCACCCCCCTTCCGGGTGCAGCTTCCGGCAGTCGGCTGGCGGTATTCGGGGGCTGTCTGGACCACTCCACACTGTTGTCCTTCAGTCGTACGTATGTGCAATGCAATGAGCTGTGGGTACTGGATATGGCTACCTTCAGGTGCGGGTGGTTTGGGGGGGGATCTGACTTTCCTCTGCTGGTCATCGTGTTGTGGGGGTGAGGAGCGGGGGGCAGGATGGAGGGAGATCATTCGCCTGCAAGACTCCGGCTTGGGGATCTCTCGTGCAGGTAACAGGTAAAAGTGGGGGGTCAAAGGAGCAGCCGCGGCGGCGGGGACCGGAGTACTTCTGCATGATGCAGAATGCTGTAGTAAACAAAGCACTTTGGATTTTTCGCGTGAAGGTCGGTGTGACCACATCTGGACGAACCAGCTTTAGGGTTGGGGAATCGCGGCATGACTGTGGGAGATAGCAACATAAGCACGCAAGCACACACACGTGCGCCCGTTTCAAACACCCAGCAGTCCCTACACTCCACCCTTTCTCTTCTGCCGCTCCCCTCCCCGACCTCGTTTCGCAGCTGGCACCGGCTGGAGGCGCCCGAGGGGGTCACCTCGGTCTGCGGCCAGGCGCTGGAGGACCCCAACCTGCTGCCACTGCTGCAGCAGCAGGCACAGGAGGAGGCGGAGGAGGCGGACGAGCGACCCATCAACCATCGCCTGCTGGCGCTTCCCCTCGAGCGCATGTGCCACTCGCTGGTGACTGTAGGCCCAGAGGCGATGGGTCGTCTGCTGCTGCTTGGCGGCAGGAAGCGGGAGGGCATCTGCGAGGATGCTTGGTGGCTGACAATGGTGCGGGGGTGGGGCGGGGGGCGTGTAGGCAAAAGAGGACCTACAGTATACATCATTGTGGGTTCTACTGCCTTGTTCTGCTTCTTTTAGCGGCCTTGGCGGCCTTGGCGGCTACATTCCTATGTTACGTTCAAATTTTCACCAGGGACGAGGCACGCCGCCATCATCACCGAGCATCACGGCTAGTGATTGTACTCCATCGTAGCTTTCCACGTCGTAGGATCTGGTCTCTCGCGCTCATCCCTTCTTCGTGTTCTCATTTTCACCCCCCATCATTCGACCTTCACCGTTAGTCCTCGTTCCTTCAGTGCCAGCACCAGGATTCGTTTCATTCGTCTTTCCCCCTTCCCCCTTTCACCGCTCCCTCCTCAGGGACCTGACAACCTGACTCCCGCCCTAATCGTCCCGCGCCCGGAGGCTCTGGCCGCCGCACTGAACGCCATCGCGGTCCAGCGCGCAACACGACACATGGCCCAGCCAACGCCTCAGCGATCCGCCGCGACAGCGACGGCCACGGTGTCGCCAAGGTATTCCGGGTCGGCATTATTGGGTCCTGCACCCGCCGCCGCGCCACCACCTGTACTGCCTAATCCGTCCCTGCTCTCAACACTGCTGAGGAAGAGCCAGCCGCCAGCTGCAGGGGGCGCGGCGTCCGCACATTATCATCACCAGCAGCAGCAGCAGCAGCAGCAGCAGCAGCCCGCAGTCATGCCGCAGTTGCCACCGGGGCGGCCATCGGACGGCGGCGGCGGCTCCGCATGGGAAGGAGGAAATGTGCAAGGCAGCTCGGGCCCCTCCCTGACTGCGGTATCGGCGCCACCGCTGGCCGCAATCAGTGGATCTCAGCGCATGGCAGTGTCGAAATCCGCGGGATCCATTACCTTGGATCCACCCGTCGCGGCGGCGGCTGGGGCATTGGCTATGCCATCGATTAGTTTTACTAACGGGCAGCAGCCGCAGGGGCAGGGGAACGGCGCAGGTGGAGGCGGCAGCGGTGCCGGGCGGGAGCGGGTGGCGGACGCCATCACCAGAATCACCACTCGGATCACCAATACGATTCGGCGGCCGGACACCGCCGGGCGGGGCGGTACGGTGATAACGTCGCCGCCGCCAGCGGCAGCTTCGGCCATTCAGTCCTCGAACGATAGCTATCAGCCGCCGGCGCCGCCAGAACCCCAGCCCCACCCCGGATCTGGTTGCGGTCCGGAAAGCAAAGCCCCACCAGCGAGTGAGTTGCACGGGGACCACCTAGCCAGCAGGCCAGAGGGAGGGAATGTAGTGGTGCATACACATGGGCGTCATGCTGCAAGAGAGTCAGTTTCCCTTACTGGTGGCTGAACTGGGGAGAGTGAAGGCTGAGCGTCTGTGTGTATTCCTGGCTCGGGGCTCCCTCTGGGCTCGTCACTACGGCAAACGATCTGCCTCTCTCCGCTGGTGGATGTAGATCGAGTGTGATGACCCCTGAGAGAGCACTGCGGAACCTGTGCCCCGAAAGCCGGTGTTAAGTTGAAAGGTGGACGCCCTCTGAAGGGTTGTTTCGACGCCCTCTTCCATGCCATCATCCACTGCAAGCGATTCCCGGGTATCGGCATGTAATCCTGGGTATCAACATGCAATCCGCATCCCCTCTTCCGATACATTCAAGTCACTAGTGCCTGTGAGTTGCGGTCAACAAGCCAGCTACCGCCACCCTTGCCCACCCGGCACCGGAATATCCACCACCACATGCAGGTCCGTCAGGTTTAGCCGCGTCCTTGGCGCCCGAGGTGCAAGCCTCCCTGGACCGACTCCGGGGCTCGCTGGGCCTGCCCCCTCAGGGCTCCCCCTCCACCGCCCCCTCCTCCCCCGGTGAACTGGATCCGGGCCAGGCGCTGGCGGCACTGGGCCGCCGCGTGGTGGAGGAGGGCGCGGGGGTGTGTGCTACAGAGAGCCCGCAGGCGGGGCCGGGTGATGCGGTCTCACTAGCGCGGCGGCAGCTGTTGGGATGTCCCCCCGAGCGGCTGACGGTGGCGCAGCTGGGAGTGGTGTTGGCGGACTGCCAGGTGCGGCCCCGCGCGTGAGGGCTAAGAGGCACACACGGGGGCGCACAAGTCGCATGTGCGGCCCCGTGTCTGTGTCAAGGGGTCTAGGTTCCTGGGTGCTGGACATCCACGTGGTGATGAGTGGGGCTGCATGCGTGTAGTGTAAGTGTATTTGCATGGGCGCCTATGTTTGGAGAGGGGGGCCCTGTCGGTGGTGGTGAGACCCCGCCTTCTTACAAATACCCGTGGGTTTTCCGCTTTCCGCTCGTCCTGCGTACCCCTCTTCCGTACCATCTGGACATCCATACACATCCCTTCACCCCCGCACCTACCCACGCCCGGCAGGCCCTCCTCAAGACCCGCACCGCCGCCGCCTGGGATGGGCTTGAGCGGGAGACCCACCACTTGGCGGTGGGGCAGACACCCACCGAGGACAGCGGCAGCATCAAGGGCCCCGCCGAGAGTGCTGGGACTGCGGCGCACGAGAGGGCAGCGCTCACGTGCCTGGTGGCCTCCAGCTCCCACTGGCTGAACGGGGTGCGACCTGGAGAGCTGCGGCTCGGGGACGTCCCGCGCATGATGGCCTCCTACGCGGAGCTGCTTGGGTAGATGGTCGGGGTGGGGGCTGGTCGGCGGGATGAAGATGCGGGCCGATGCAGCACCGGTGCTGGGGTTAGGGGTCTCCATGGCTGTGATTCGGCCGTCCATTGCCAGGGGGAGGTCTTGAATGGTGATAAGAAGGTTTCCCAAGTGGTGGTTGTACGAAAACGAGAGCTCCGGTTGAAATCTCCGTTATGACTCTACGGTGGTGGTGGTAGTGAGTAAGCCGCTTGTGCGTGGGAGATTCTCGTCATGTACGAATGTTTGGTCCAGTTGGGGCTTACGGTGGTACGATGTTTGATTCGTTTCATCGGGGCAGAGGGCTGATTAAAACGCAGGTTGTGGCACGTGAGGAACATGAAGGGTCAGTGGGGTTGGTGAGGGGGCAACGTGTAAACAGCGATTGAGATCCGCTGCACACAGCGCAATTATGCAACCCTGGAGGCGCTGCAGCAGGCAGGGCGCATCCGTGTGATGGGGTGGCGGCTTTGGGAGGAAGACGGGCCAGGAAGGGGGCTGCTGGATAGCTACGGTGGTGCTGTTTCTTTACGTGAGGCAACATGTCTCTGTGTTACGCCTCCGGGGAGGTAGTGGGACCCCGCACATAGGGGAACGGATCTTGGGGGTGGGGCGTGTGTCATGCTGTCGGTGAGGCTGCTGGGCTCCCCGATATAGGAGTGCGGGTGTACGCCACATCACTGTGACAGCGGAGCCGTGCAGAGCCATGTGATGCACGCACATCACACGAAAGGCCAGCAAGGGCCCGGCACCTCCATACTGGGGTAAATTACACCAGCACCTACCGAGGCTCTCCAAGCAACAGCCATACTTTGTCGTGGGATCAAGCCCTTCGACTCAACCCATCCCCGCAGCTCTGTACCGCATTCCCCATCACGATCCCATATCACAAGCGATCTTCATTCATCATTGAGATCAGTAACGCCGGTTTGTTTGTAAGCACCCTGGATCTGTACGGTATTCCGGAGTTCGGCATACGACAGGCACGGCAGCTGCGCACACTGCCATACGCACGGTACACCGCACGGGAAGGTGTCGCCGGGTCGGGGCTTGTTGTAGAGTGGGGAACAGGGAAAAAAAGAGCGAGTGAATGTGCTCTTAAGAGGGGCCAATCCCTGAGGGAGAACCCAAACCCCGTGCGAATAATTACGGAAGCTGATGTCGTGGTAGTCCAAAGTCCTGTTATAAGGGCGGAACTGAGTGCTCAAGTGGTATGCTGCTGGGTGCATTATCCTGTCTGTTATTTCGCTTGTTGTCACCTTATTTAAACCAGAATCTGCATGATGATAATGGCATCCCAAGCGGACGCAGACATTAAGCGACTGCGGTGTGCGGCAGAAGGTCAATGACAATCCTGGTACGGGGGTCTTACAACTGCATACCTGCTGGTGCCGATGAACAAGGCGCCGTCCGCAAGCACCGACTGCGTGTGGTTTCGTCTCCCTATTATTAGCCAATAGGCTGCCTTGTAGATTACCTCGGGGTAATCATATGGGGTTTAAGCGAATTCAGCCGTACAGATCTAGAGCTGGACGCAAGTTAGCAGATGCCCGAGCATTACGTAAGCGTCATATAGTATATGTCATCAGTTAAGAGCACGGTCCAGGCAGGCAAATGGTATTTACCATTTTCTGCAGCATCTTGGGGCACGCAGGCAGTTATCCAGTTTCCCGCTGCATCCTGCGGAGGAGTACGGCGGCAGTTTGTATGAGACACCGTGAATGATATTTGCATTGAGCAATTTTGCAGGGAACCCAGATCCAGCTCAATCAGCATCATGATCAGGTCCACAAGGCCCCATTTCGGTAAGAAACTGCGGCCACCAAGGGCGACTGGATGATAACATTCAGGAGTACATGGGATTATGCGTATTATAATTAAAGGCAGCGCGATTTAGATTATGCAGCTTTGCATGTGTTATAGGATGCCGAAATGGGGAAGCACGCCCGTAACTGCACGGTACCGTACTACACGGCAACCGCAGTATGGAGTCGCAATCCAATGTAACGCTATGTGGGAGTGATTTGATGTTGGATCAAACAAAACCGTTTTGCTTTCGTGTCTGCGGTTATTGTTGGAGTTTCTATTTACTCTAGACGCAAGGCCCCGAAAGCAGGACCTCGTTCCCGCGCGCGGTTCAGCCTGACTGCGCGCACAAACTTCTCATGAGTAGCAATAAGAGCTTAACTATGCGGGACGTAGGCGAAAGCGAAGAGGAGGAGGCTAGTGAGTACGATGCGAGCGATGATAGTTATGGTTACGAGGAGGAGAGCGACAGCGGGATGCATCTTGACAATCGTACTGAGGAAGCTGGTCCTTCAACGTCGGGCGGGCCGGGTTGGAGCGTCCTAAACCAGGGTAAGAAGCCGAAATCCACGTTTGTTTGTTTCTAGATATTGTCGGAACTCAATTAATCTGGGATTTCACACCCCGCAGATGCTATCGTGAGGTTACAGGTGAGTATCTGTGAGAATGATTTGTTGTTGTTGGGCCGTTAGTTTGGGAGGGCACTCCCAACGCCCTGAACGTTTGCAGGCGGAGGCTGTAAACGAGGTGGTATCGATTCTCGGAGTTAAGCCGTCGGTGGCAAAAACTGTGCTAATGTTTTTTAGATGGGATAAAGAGGCCCTCCTGAGTAAGTCTTACTCGCACCTCGATTTATGCGAGGGGCATTTCTATTTTGCACTTACTTGAGCCTGAATTTTATTTTGCAGCGAGAGTTGCTGAGTGGGACCCCGAGAGAGTGCTCAAGCAGGCTGGGGTGGCAGTCGCTGGCCCAAGCGCAGGTGCGATGGCCACCTAGGGGCAGAAGGCCTGGCTTGTAAACGACCAATCAATATATGTCACTGACAGGTCCAATTGCTTTAATTCCCCGTCTTATCTTTATCGCCCTCGTGCCTTGTCCGGGCGCCGTACAGGCTGTTTCGGATTAGCACCCACTGTAATCTCCTGTCAAGTTTGTTACTCGGAGGTGGAGCCCTCGGCCGCAACGACCATGGATTGTGGTCACACTTATTGTAACGATTGCTGGCGGCAACATTTTAAAGTTCAAATTAATGAAGGGCAGGCCCGAACTATCAGGTACGTCGTGATATGCCAGAATTTCGGGTGTAGGAGCTTGGCTGGAAGCTTACGCTATCTGGGTTCACCGCAGCCCAGAGAAAGGCATGTCTTACACCACGCAACATGTATCCCCGACAAGAAACATGTCCGCATACGTGGGCACGAGAACCAAAGGCGCTAAAGAAAGGCGCACGTCTCACTCAGCACAGTATCGAAATCCCGTGTGGCCAAGTGCAGAAAGCGAGAGAAAATGTGTGACCTGTGCTTTTCGCAACAGCTTTGGCTTCTTATCCCGTTTTCATATAATCAGCTCTGCG
Source organism: Volvox africanus (assembly GCA_030268105.1). NCBI lineage: Eukaryota > Viridiplantae > Chlorophyta > Chlorophyceae > Chlamydomonadales > Volvocaceae > Volvox > Volvox africanus. Next base: position 215,815 of record BSDZ01000017.1, on the reverse strand, counting down.
CCTGGATCGGAGTACCCAACGCATCCCTGCATTTTAGTAATATAGATATAGTATACTGTAACAGTGTTCAAGACTCTCGATTTCTCACGGCAACCCACGGTTTTCCTAGTCCCCTGACTCGCCGTAACTGCGACCTGCTGCTGTAGGTGCATGTCCCACAGGTGTGGGGTTGTGTGCGATGAGGAGAAAGTCTGCTTAATTTTAAGGAGCAATTACGGGGCAGGAAGCAGTGGCGCCGGAGGCGGGAGCAACGATGGGGTTGGCGGAGGCGGAGGCGGTTGTTCCAGCAGCGGGGCCGACGGTGGAGGAGGTGCAATAGCTGAGGCATTTGATAAATATACCCACAGCTTGGCCTTATCATACGTGGAGGATAACGCACGGGTCCAGTTCTGCCCTAGCGTGCCTTGGTGTGGCCATGCAATCCAAGTGGGTGTGCTCTGATCGGGGTTCTCACCAGATTTGAGGTCCTTAGGGTAGCAAGGGTAACTAGTTACATATAGGCAGAACCTTTGCGGAGACTGGATCAGGAAAATTTAGCAATCCATGCAAAGGCTATCGAGCGAATCAATGATTTATTAGAGGGAGACTCTTTGGAGGGAAAGACGGGTTGATTTAAATACTACATGCGATGCATCTGGGTTTGCGTGCCGGGTTCACTTGGGGGAAAGAGGTAATCTGGCCCTGGCTTGGTGCTTCGTAGATGGCAGTGACAGATGATCTGGGTCATGCCGCTGCAGTAGACGCATTGACGCATCTTTACCTGTTTGCAATCTACGGCTTACGCTTCTCATGCATATCATCATGCGGGAGGGTAAGCCGGGACGCTACGGGGCTAGGAAAGACAGAACGGCCGCATGATGGGGCCTCGACTACCTGAGGTGCAGGAGAGCAATAGACCGTGTCACAGGAACCCACTATTGTTGCACACTCACGTCCTGGAGAGGATGCTGCACGGCAATCGCACAATGTTTGTTTGGCCAACGGAAAGGTGCAGATTCTGACATGGGTTGTCTTTGAAGCAGTGCATGTGGAGTTCTTTAGGCTGCAGCCAAGCAAGTGACTTTTGAACTTCATTCTTTCTCCTTTTTTAGACAATATTAAGAAGTTGGTGATAAGCTATCATCGTTGGTTAGGAGTTTGGGGGAAGGAAGCTAGTGAACTGTTTCGTGCACATAGCAGTCCTGCCGGTCAAGTATTAAAAATGTCAATATGCCCTCAATCGTTACCCGGCTGGGGTCTAAATGTTATCGATACTGTTACTAAACCGTTCCTGGCATGCCGTTTTTTCCGCCACCACAGGTCGACGGGGACCCATTTGTGGAGCCGGAGTGCGTGTGTGGCAAGGTGTTTTGCTTCAAGTGCCTGAAAGAGCCGCATACGCCATGCACATGCAAAATGTGGGTATATCTGGGATTGAGCGTGTTTGACAACTTCTGGCATCAGCTCCATCATAGCCAGTACGGAAGAGCCATGGAGATAAGGAAGATGGAAGCAGAAATTGCCAGAGGTGCATGATGGCTGCAGCGAGTATCGTTGATACGCAATTCCTAGGGAGCGGGTGGATATTCCATTAGGCAGTATTCTGTGAAGGCTTCTTATCTTGCTGAAGCAAATGTTGGCCCAAATTCGTGAAGTTCCACGCATGAGGACATGGAAAATGCGTGGTCACAATCTTCGTTGCGTTTCTTAAAACTCGTAGGGAGCGGCGTAGAAACCCAACTACGCATTAGCACATGCTTATGCACGTCACATCCACGGAGTCGCTGCTCCTTTCAATTCAGTTCAAGAACCACACAGGCTTCACAACATGGATATCGCTGATTTGAGATCTTCCTCTTGCGTGCCAAGCCACTTGCGGTCGTGAGAACTTGTGTCAGGGCAGGTGCCTATGGGATGTCCGAGGCCTCAAAAGCGTCAGACAGGCAGGCACTGAAGCATTTGTCGCGAACGCATATCACAGGTGGGACGAATGGGACGAGAAGATTCATGGGGATAGCGAGACTCGCAACTGGTTTATGGCCAATACCAAGCCTTGCCCCAAGTGTCAGAAGCCAGTGGAGAAGAACGGCGGTTGCAACCTGGTCATGTGCAAGTGCGGGCAGGTATGTGAGTTTAAAGGAAAGGGGCTACAGGATGCGGAAAAATTCCTAGGCCATTCAATGTCTATGGACGTTTGATATATAGACCAGATTCCTTGATAAGAAGCAAATCTTGCAGGAAACAAAAACGTCACGATCTCTGCCTAGCGGGTCAAACTGTTCATGGTGCCACCTCGGAGCGTATGGTGCCCATCAGCCCCTCCACCGTAAACGCAGTGCGCATCTGTATGTCCAACTCCACGGCCATCTGTTCAGGCCTTCTGCTGGCTGTGCGGCGCGGCCACGGGCACTGCTCACACATGGCAGAAGATCGAAGGCCACAGCTGCGGCCGGTGGAAGGACGAGATGGACCGCAAGATCGATGTGGCGGCTCGCAACCACCAGCGCTACATGCACTACTTCGAACGCTACAAGCTTCATATGGATTCGTACAACAAGGAGGGCGTAAAACGGTAAGCTGGCGTTGCATGTGAGGGGGGGGGGAAATGACGGGGGAGAAAATGACGTCCAGAACTAGTTCGAGGCGCCCATTTGTAGCGCTGAATATGGTTAAATTGAGAACACGTAGAATGTCATCCGCTCTGCGAGGCCGTGCGGCTAGATGAGTTGGTTGTCGATGCCGTGAGATGTGTTTAGACGGCGAGTTGGGCGGGTTGCGTGTATCTTAAGGGAAAGAATAAAAAGTGTTATTGTTGGCCGACATGCAGCCCGCAATAGAGAGTTGCACTACGGAATTGTCGGGGCATGTGCTTCATGGTCCTCAACAGGGCACCGCCTGAAGCGTGGTTTCCCCTCTGCCAGGAGATATTGTTTAAATGGTCACTACAATGTCAAGGTATGCATACTGTGTACATTGTAAAGGACCGTCACACTTCGCATGACCCTTACAGCGCCGATCTTCTGAAGCGCATTGGCGAAATGGTGGAGACGGGGATCGAAGCGCGGGACTACACCTGGCTGGTACGCGCTCTGGATCAGCTCAAGGTGGCACGCGGGGTGTTGTCGAACAGCTATGCCTTTGCGTACTTTTTCTTCGGAGGTCAGTGTCGTCATCTCACCGTAGCATGCAGGCTGTGGATGCACTGCGCATAGCGATCTTAGCGCTGCATGTGGCTCCGCTGACCCTCGCAACACGGCAGGGGCAATGGGCAATGCTGCAGTCCGTATTCTGTGGTTGCTGTGATCGTTTGTCGTGTCGGTCACGATCTAGCATCAGGCCCTTGACGTTTACATTCACCTCATGGCTCCCGCGCATTGCCAATAGCCAACCGCAGGTGTTACGAATTACACCTCTTACACCTCTTGTCGCTCAGAATCGCCACCGCCTCTGTGGTCTGGGCCCACAGGTGAGATGTACAAGGACAACTTTACGGAGCAGGAGAACACCCGCAACCAGATCCTGTTTGAAGACTACCAGCAGCGACTAGAGAGTGAGGTATGCACGGGCCTTGACGTGAAAAGCAGACGCCACTTGGATGGTTTAATCTCCCACCACTTTTGATTGTGCGATCTATGGTCGGGCTGGCAGCTTTACGGCTTGATTTGGGTCTGGATGAGTTTGAGTTTGGGTGTAACGCGCGTTGGGCGCCGCCCACTGTGGGCGTGGCAGTGTTTCATTTGAATGCTGCACTACCTTTTGGTGTCTGGGTAATATCACATTACAATGGTCCATTTTAAAGTGATGTTGAAGTCGGATGCACAATGACGCGCAGGTGGAGCGGCTGTCGGGGCTTGTAGAGGAGTGCAGCGAGTCGCTCACCATTGACACGGACGCACGGGTCAAGGTTATCAACTCGACGGTATCCATCGAGAGCCGCATCGTCAAGTTCTTCGAGATGATCGAGACGGACCTATATGGCAAGCTTCAAAGCTGCTCCGCCCAGATTGCCGTGTACCGATCCAAGAGGAACCTGGTGGCGTAGTGGCAGGATGACGAACCAAGATAGCGCAAGGGGTGACGCTGAGCGTGGTGCGGTGCGGCCCCGGCAGCGTCAAGCCCATGCCGGGCAACAATGGGGTGACATCGGGGGTTATCTAATGCTGGCCGGAGGTAACCCACACGCGTTACTTTTATAGGCACAGGGGTAGGTGCACACACGAGGTGACAGAGGAACCCGAAGCGCGCAACGGCTTTTCTTGTGAGGCGTAGTGCGAACTCGGGTCGACAGCCCGTGGTGAGTGGTCTGAGTAGGACAGTTGCTCGGGAGAGTCGGATGAAGAATGGATGGGTTGGGATTTTGCGCTCGTGGGCCGCAGCTACTGCATGCCGTGAAGGTTTGAAAGGTGGGGCTAAGTATGGGACGGCAGAACGACGTCAGCCGCCGGAGTAGGCGGTGCGCCAGCAGCTGCAGTGCACCGGCGTTCGCGTTATAAACATATGCTTAGCGGTACGTCTGCTGTGCAATGGATGCTGAGTTACGTGTGACAATATGTTGACCGGGAGGATGCGTACAAGGTGTCAACAAGAGTCACCTCACGCAGCAAATATGCCTAGAATCTAGTACATGCATGCACTCAGGCATATTGTACCAACTTGTAAGGAGACACGTCATGATATTCTTACAGAGCTAGGGAGGGGCTGTCCCTCGAATGTTCAGTTGAGGCCTCTGCCGTGTCAAGAGTGCGGTTTGTGTGTCCTTCGGCCTGAATCGGGGGATGGTTCCGTTTGTGTGTGCCACCTGCAACCCCGCTTCCAGTGTCTTGCCGAAGGGACTTGAATTGCCGTGAACTGGACTTTTGCTGGGGTCTTTTTCGCCTACGCTCCGCAATGCGACATTTAAGGGTCGTCTTTCTTGGCGGTGGTCTGGCACCTTAAATCTCGGATACCTTTGCTTGATCGCTAGGCGGCACGAGTTTTTATTGCGCGTCCCGTTAGAATGGAGTCAGCGACCAGCACTGAGGGGTTGCATAGGTCCCTTCCTTGAATTTCAGGCTTCTTGGTTCTCCCGGTTCCGTATCATCGTTTTGGTCGTTACAGGCTGCTATTCTGAACCTAGCTTAGCGCCCTGCCATGTCGAACTACCTGTATGTTCATGTGGCAGCGCCAAGCTAGGTAAAACATTTCTGGCCCACCCCAATATCCATGTGCGTTTGTGGTGTATTTTCGGCGTTCTTTTCGTATCTATGTTCACTTGCGGCGGATCTCTCGTACCGTGCGTCACCCAGTGGGTTTCGGAGTTCATGTATTAGTATTCGAAGGAAAAATAGTGTACAAGTCCCGGGGTTGATGATAGGTGCTTTGTTGCTGAGTGAAGCAAGCCATAAGACTGGCGCTTCCTGCAGCGAAGAGAAGGAAAAGAAGGCCCTCGCCAACGTATTGGCCGGTTATTAGCAAGTCCCGAAGTGCTGGGAGGTGGGTAGGGTGTAGCTAGGACCGCATGCATGCACCTAGATGGTGTGTTTGGTGGTGGGGGGGGAGGTTTGTACTGCAGGAGGAGTCTTTTAATGCTCTTTGCCTTCGAGAGTTAATGAAGTATCCATGGAATGCAGATGGGATCGGTTATACAAGGTGTTGAGAAGTCACCTGGAATTAAAATAAACTCCACGAACTCCCTTAACTTTACGCGTGCGTATATGTGCTGTATACATGACGTCTTTGGTATGGAGGCTATGGCAGAATCTGCATCGGTTAGGGACAGATTAAGTGCGTGGTCAGGCTTTTTTGCTGCTTTGGCGGTGTGTCCAGTTTCCCCCCATGAGTCCATAACAATGTGAGGCTCTCTCTCTTCTCTCTGACAAATGATCACAACTTGAAATGGTGCTTGCGCCTTGTGATACCTCCGTCCCCACCTGGTCCGTTGTATGGATGGCCCGGAGTCGAACGATTGCCTGGAGGCAAGAGAAGGTAACCTCTGCCGTGCTGTGCAGTTCAGAGTGTCCTGTTCCTCCTCCTTTACCATTTTCTCCATGCGGAAGACCCATAAAGCTTCAAAACACCTCTCGCCCAGTGAACCGATTACCAGCCAACACACTCACTCTCGCCAGTTTAGGCGCCATTCTGAGAGCGCTACTGCTGCCTCATGCCCCAGCCGGCACTCCCGCCGCTGCGCAAATCCGCCGCATCACCGCCAGTGCTTCCCTCGCCTCCCCGTCTAAGCCATTCCCGCCATCTGGGGCCGCTATAGCCATAGCCGGCGCCGCCACCAGTGCTGCTGCGATGCCCCTCAGGCAATCCTCCGCACTGTGGCTGTCTAACCACAATGAGTACTGAAGCGGCGTAAGACCGGAACGCTCCTGCGGCGCCACAATTGAAGCCGGAAGCCTGCGGACGTAAACACATTCGAGGAGAAATATGCACAAGTATGAGCACAAGTAGATTAATAACGAAGTCCCCAACAAAATTAATCGAATGCCCCAAAGCCTCCACCGGTACCATCATACGACCACCAGCAGCGTAGCATTGCAACGCCACCACCCCAACATTGTCCTGGCAGGTCAAGATTTAGTGAGCGGGACGGAGTGAGCGCCGCAGATCGCACGCATACGTTGCTGATACTTAACACCGCCGGGTGTATCAGCAAGGTATGCGTGCGATCTGCAGCGCTCACCCCGTTCGCTCACTAAACCTGACTCGAAAGCCACACCTTGAGAACAGGTGCTGCAGTGTGATCGCGGGCGGCAGTTCTGCCAACAGCGGATTGGAGCCGATATCGCCCACCGATGTGAATAGCAGCGCGCGGAAGGCCTTCACGGCCCGGAAGGGTGCCCCCAACTGCTCTAGGGGTTGCAGCTGCTGGCCCACAGATGCTTGCAGCTCAGCAAGATCCTTGGCAACCTGGAGGGTTTAGGTGTACGGGAATTCGGAGGGGCAAAGCAAGTAATGCGTGCATGAAAGGCCCGGAGTTTAGGGATGTATGTACCAGTCACGATGAAGAGACGGCCCCTCATGACGCTGCGACCCCGAATGTATCAAATAAATGACGCACCCGATCTCCTTAAGAAATAGCATAGCGATGGCGCACGTGACGCTATGATATTAAGAGCGGGGGTCGGGGGCCGGTAGTATCTGGGGTGGCCTCAGGAGCAGATTCTCACTTCCCTGTCCACTCCGTCCGTTAGTGCATCCTAATCCCTCCGCCTTCCTTATTTTTGCATACTAGCGCCCCTCCCCTTCCCAAGCCATAGCGTGGGCGGCCGGTCCTTGAATAGCTCTGTATGTTGCCCCGCACGTTTTGCAACCAAATTCCTAAATAATTCCCGTGTGATCGCTCACCAGCAGCTTTCCTGCCTGCGTTAGCGGCCTCAGAAGTGACGCGTGACGCACGAAGAACACCAGCAGCCGACAGGCCATGCGCTCCACCAGCGATCCCACACACGACGACACGCTGGGCGTGGGCGGCGGCACGAACCGTGAGAGGAACTCGCTACGGAAATCCGCCAGCAGCGCCGCTACCTCCGCCACGTGCGGCGACGTCGATGTCACTTCTGGCCCCTCGGCAGCGCCGGCTCTGTAGCCCGGCCATTCGTGCATCTGCAGCAGCCGCTCCTCGCATGCCTCCACCACTGCGCGGAAGATGGGTGCAACGGCATCCACCGCCGTCGCCTGCACGGCGGCCAGGGCGCCGCCCAGCGCTGGTACCGCCGTCGGCGGCAGCCGCGTCAGCAGTGTCGACAGTGACCGGTGCGTCTCCTGCAGTTGCGAGCACAGCGCGATGTTTCGCAGCTGCGCAGCGTTGGGCCCGGCGGTGATACCGCCGCGGGCGGCGCTGCTGCCATCTGCGGCTGCGGTGGTGATTGAGGGGACTAGTTGCCGGAGCTCTGGGCCCGACGCCGCCGAGTATTCGGCTCTCTCAGCCAGAAGGTTCAGCGCCTTCGCGGCTGTTGCGGCCATCATGGCAGCGAGCTGGGGACTGGAGGAGCCCACCTTGAGCTCCTCGTGAATCAGCCTGAACCGAAAGGTGGTTCGGGTGATGATAGGAAGTGAAGAGTAGCGATCCGGTGCCGATAAGTCAAAGCACGTAGCGGGTCCATGCATATACATAAAGAGGGGAGTAAGGGACATCCAAAGGCACACGGAAATACTTCACCACTCGGCTACGTTATCAACACCGTTACAACACCACCGCCATCCTCATCCTCGTCATCCTTCCCACTCGTCGAACACTCACGGACTGTGCGGCTCTTCGCTTCTCCCCAAAGAGGCAGGCGACGGGTCCAGGGTGGATTCAGGCAGGTGTGTTTAGGTTCTTTCTCTCTGACCCTGAAAAGCTGCCCACAGCTTTCGAATTCCCTAGGAAGGAGAGAAGACGAGGAGAGAGAGGATCCTCACCCCATCCCCCATGGTCCACGCTGCCGTTCACGATCCTGAAGGTCAGAAGTGCCCCCGGAGCACTTACCCGATGCATTTCTGCACCTCCGTAGCCGAGGGCAACTGGCGGCTGCTGCCGGGGAAGGCCGCAGCCACCGCGTCCGTCAGTCGCGAGAGGCAACCCGCCATGAACGCCGTCTGGAAGGGGCCGGTGGCGGCCAATAACTGCTGCAGTTGCGGCGGCCCCACTGCCGGAAGGACACCCTGCGACAGCAACGAGAAGGACGACATCACTACCATCAGTAGCAGCAACAACAGCAACAGCAGCAAAAGAAGAAGAAGCGATATTGGCAGTAAAGGGTATCAGTGGGGGGAGGCGTATGAGGCAACAGTAGCAATGTCATTACCCCGAAACCACCCTCCGCTCCACTGACGGTTCCTTCCCTCTTCCCTCCCCAACGCGCCCCAATCGCCATCGCCACCTTGATCGTCGTCTCCGCTGTAAGCCGTTCGAACATCGCCTCTATCAGCCCCGCCAGTCGGGGATAAGCCGCAGTGAGGGTTTCCCGCACGAAGCCGCCCTTACCGGGCTTGGCCACGGACGCGAACGCATCCAGGGTAGCACGGACGACGTCCGACCTGATGGGTGGCAGAGAATATACGTATACGGGTACATCGAGCCCAAATCAAGCCCTAATGGAAGACGAGAGGGGATTCTGGACTCCCAACACCGACCTCTCCGGGCGGGGAAGCGGGTGTTGGAAGTTGGGCTGAGTAGATACACGCTTGCAACTGGGCGGCCTGGTACCGCCACCACCACCACCATGGTAATAGTTTACCAGCACCACCACCATGGTAATAGTTTACCAGCACCACCACCATGGTAATAGTTTACCAGCACCACCACCATGGTAATAGTTTACCAGCACCACCACCATGGTAATAGTTTACCAGCACCACCACCATGGTAATAGTTTACCAGCACCACCACCATGGTAATAGTTTACCAGCACCACCACCATGGTAATAGTTTACCAGCACCACCACCATGGTAATAGTTTACCAGCACCACCACCATGGTAATAGTTTACCAGCACCACCACCATGGTAATAGTTTACCAGCACCACCACCATGGTAATAGTTTACCAGCACCACCACCAGCCACAAATATCCTGTCGTAGCGGCAAAACCCGCATCACTATCCCTGTCATCAACACCATCAGAAGCAGCGGGCACTATTGCTGGCTGGTGCCATTCGAAGTGATAGCACCCCAACACCATCCTCCTTGTCAGAAAGCGGAAAGACCCCACCAGCCACAGCAGCCTCACCAGAAGCGCGCCACCAGCAGCGGTTCTCCCGGGGCAACCAACACATCCAGGAAACAGACGTGTGAGAGCGGGTCCCGCTTCTTTGCCACCACACGTTGCAGGTGCCACACCGCCACTGTGGAGGAGCTGACCTGTTCAAAGACGTCTCGGAGGGCCTGAAGTTGAGAGTGTCGGGGGGTGCGTGGGTGGGTGGGTTTCAGGGTTTTAGTCTCGTATTCATCATCTCCTTGGCTGCATTGGGTTGGCGGTTAAAGGGTTGGATGTGAAAGCGGAGGGGCTATACGAGGGTTAAGGGTAGAGCTCCCCAGTTCAGACAAACAAACAGCAAACACCCCTTCCTCTTCCTAGGCGAGAGGCCAACGATGTCCTACATGAGCCCCTCACAATCATACACTTGCACACTCTGCTACCCACTATGATGGTCCGGCCGGGGTGCACACGTGGTGGTGGTGGTGGAGGCGGAGCAGATATGTCATACGAACCCTGGTGCTGATAGGGGGGATAATGCGCAATCTCCCCCCACCAATCTCCCTCTTCCTCTGCCTCAAAATTCCTCAGAATTCATCCGCCCCCTTCCAGGCCCTCGATCCACCTGCCACATCCGGTCTTGGGCTCCGGGAGCTGCCCCGCCCCGGCCAGCCGACCCCGTGGCACCTCCGGCCGGCGCGCCCAGGACGGATCCGGGACCCATAGTCCCCGCACCCCCCGCTGCCTGCGCCGCTAGGTGGCGGGAGTCCAGCGCGTTCCGCAGTGCCCTATCAATTTCGTACAGATGGCGAGATAGCAGCGCTGAGACGGCCTGAGAGAGAGAGAGACAGAGGGGGTGGAGTGAACCTTTAGATAACTGCAGCTGATGGCCAGAGAGGGCACATAGGAAGCGAACGAAACCGGAAACAAACCAGGTGACGGCAACCGATTCCCCTTGTGAACTTGTGACATACATACGCACCTGCTGCAACTCGTTCAGGTTGAAGATCACCTGTAGAGCGGACCCCACACGGGCCTGGCTGAGAGACTCGACGCCTTCAATCAGAGCGCCCTGGTGCAAAATGCGGGAAGAAGGATACATGGGGTGAGTAGGATCGCGAAAGGGCAAATGGGTCAGAGTTACTTTCGTTCGAGGCGGACAGCAGAGCGGGCATAAAGGGGACTTCACATATCGAAGGAGGACGCCGAGCGAAATAGCGCCAAGGGAGAGGTGTCCAAGGTAGAGGTGGCCGAGAGTATCCGGACGTGGGGAGGTCGGGGATAGGTCGTATGTGGGAAGGGAAGTCGCCTCCGGGCCAGTGCCTCTGGCGTCGTGGTAAGGAGGAGCAATGAGGCAACATAGGAGAGAGTGAGCGGGCGAGGGTGCAGGTGCAGGCGCAGGCAGAAAGACGCTGCTTAGGAGCTTGAAGCGGTGGCCCAAGCGATCAGCTCGCGCCGGAAATCCACCATCAGGTCACGATAATCCCTGTCTCGCGTACCACAACTACCATAACACATGTATAGCGGAATTGTGCCTCACTTGGGTTTCCGCATCTAGTCGCAACTTTGGAACCTCCCAACCCGCCGCGTTGTGTCCACAACGTCCTCCCGGTTGGTCCGACCCAGGCCAGACCCGAGCCTGTGTCAGCTTCGGCGGCTCCGGGCTGCCTCGTTTAATGTTGGAACGTCCACCGTTTGTACTTCTCGTGCATGACGCAACTTCTCGGGACAACCCCTCGATACCGCAGGCAGTATCTATTCAACGAAAGCCGTAGTTCGGGCTTTCCAACTCTTAATGAGATGAGGCGGGGAATACGAGTGTAAAAGGGGCTATACCAATGACCTAACCCAGGCTAGATAGCGAAGCGGGGAAGAGATGGGTCTGTCGTATTTGGCTTGATGCGGGTAAAGCAGCGTTGGCAGGTCACTGCATCTGTACGTACGCAGGTTGCTGATGGGAACTGGGGACTGGGGACTGGGAACAACGAAGGGATGGGTGTGGCGGCGAAAGTGGCGACGAAGCCGAGCAAACCCTGCCATGAACAGCCCAGATCGCGCACCTCGGCCTGCTCATGCACCGACTTGCGCGCTGACTCCAGGAACTCTGCATCGGCTGCCACCGCGTCAATCCCTGACAGGTCCGCCTCCGCATCTACAGCCCGGATGTCCGTGATGAGTTTGGCCGCTTTTGCGAGGTCCAGCTGGGCTGCGGGCACAGCGAGCTGCGCTCGGAGTTTCTGCGCTAGCTTCAGGCGGTGGATCACATGGCGCAGGATGTCGACTGTCGCATGAATGTTGCGGAGCTGCTGCGTTTTGTGCTTGATCTGTTCGTAGGGCCCTGCCACTTCAGCGCGAATGCGCCGAACGGCACTCTGAAGGGATTCCACTGATAGTACAACATCTCGCACTGAGTTCTCAGCGTCCAACATGCGCCGGACATGGCCCAAAAGCTCTTTGTTCCGCGTCACTACCTCGCCCGACAAAGCGGTTTCCAACTGGTGCACACCATCACGTAGCTGATCTGATTGAGCTGAAGCTGTTGTATGTAGGCCGCCAAGGACCTTGGAAGTAAACTCGGAAACGTTGAAATTAGTTTGCAAAAAGGGAGCAAAACGAGACAAATGTAACAGGTCTTCGCCAATGCTATTAGAAACACTATGTTGGTCTGTATCAGTGCTTTCGCCTCCTTTGCCCATCCTTCACAGCAACAATTCCCACGCCTTAACTGGACTACTGTCCTTGCGTCACTTTAAATCGCATTTTGCATCCCAAAATGTTTAGAGGGGTTAAAATATAAAAACGTTGGGTGGGATACAATATTCACTTGTTCATTGCGACACGCTGTCGGTTGATTCATGGTCATCGTACTTCCTTGCTGGCCGTTGCACAAGTTTTACAAAATTCCCAAAATATATGTAAATATACAGTAAGGCCATTTCACAAGAATAAATGAAATGTTATTTCAAGAGCGGATATCATGCGCCTGCGGATCTAAACGCGTAAGATAACCCCGGAATGCGAATTCTGCACGAATCAAGGGTTAACTGAGTCTTGCGGCTAACTAAACCTGCGGTTGTACAATATTATGATATGAGATATACCAGGGCTTTGTGGGTGACTGCGCGAGTAACCGGATATAACAGGTTCCGATATATTTCCAATATATCGTGACCTGTTGACTGAGTGTGCTGGGCGTATTAGCCGATTACGTAATTTATACATACAGTTTCTTATTCTTGGACGTTGCTGAAGCCCCAGAATGTGTTCCGAGCTCTTGATGTCTCCAGATCACACCGGTCATAAGCGGCAACGCATTCCTGATGTGCTCTGAGCTGTTGAGATGATGCTCAGACGACGTTCACCACCCAACAAATCAAGAGGATACTTATGCCTAACAGATGCCCCCCACCCCGTACGCGGTGAACGTACGACTGTATGACACTAATAATGACATGCCGCCATACGGGGACACACACGGGCCGAAGTGGGCGGCCTGTAAATCCTAAGATGCGCAGGGCAAGCTTTGGATGGGGCATTGCAACACCGAGGTTAGGTTTTCTTGCTCCGCACCCCCCGGGATTTTTCGCCGCGTGAAGTGTGACTTCCCAAGGACAGTGGCAATGTCCCCTGTGGAATAATCTTTTTCCTGGGTTTCCGGTCCAGGCCCCAGACGCCAAGTGGCTCCAGAACCTTATTACGACTCGATAGTGTGGCACGTAGTGTCTCATAATTAATACCCAATCCCGACACGGGAGGTAGTGACAATAAATAACAATACTGGGTGCTTTGCATCTGGTAATTGGAATGAGAACGTTCTAAATACCCTATCGAGGATCCATTGGAGGGTAAGTCTGGTGCCAGCAGCCGCGGTAATTCCAGCTCCAACAGCGTATATTTAACTTGTTGCAGTTAAAAAGCTCGTAGTTGGATTTCGGTGGGGTTGTGCGGTCCGCCTCTGGTGTGCACTGCCTGGCTCCACCTTCCTGCCGGGGAGGCGCTCCTGGGCCTTGGTCTGGGACTCGGAGTCGGCGAGGTTACTTTGAGTAAATTAGAGTGCGCAAAGCAGGCCTACGCTCTGAACATGTTAGCATGGAATAACACGATAGGACTCAATCCATTTCAACAATATGTGCCATTCTGTACCCCTAGAAAACCTTTTCGTGAGTTCCGGGATCCCCGGAACGATTTAAGCCATACTCAGTTTTCGGGTTCCGGGGGTGCTCCCGGCGGAAAGGGATTTAGTTTTGGGGCTCCGAAATCCCCCGGAACAAACAGCTACCTCCGTGAAGAACCCTGGTTGGCAGAGTTCCCGATAACAGAGGTTTTTTCAGGCAATTCAGTTAGCAACTCCTGGATTTACACTGGGCCATTTTAGTAAATCGTCTTTGGATCAAATTAGGGCGCAGCAAAATGAATATTTTTCACAGTGTGTTTCGTAAAGAAATTCGTACTGCCTTCTTGACTATCGGAATCTACCCGGGGCTTGATAGTCCTGCAAGGTTGAGGTGCCTAGGTCATTAGCCACACATCCCCACTGATGTAGATCTTGGAGGTTGCGTGGAGGTGCTGGCCTCTCAGGGGGCCTCTCGGGTAATCATTATTGAGTCTGTGATGTATACCCTGGAGGACCGCAACAAAGAAGATTGGTTGAGCCCGCATCTTCTTGCCTAACCACCAAGATGTGTAGACATATGTACCCATCGGATGGGTATGCAGCAACATGGTGCCCATCATATTCCCATAACGGTGTGCACTTCCCTGCTTCGTTTCTGGTTTAGAGCTTGGGCCTTAAGAGGCAAATCGGCCCAACGGTCGCCAGATGGAGCAGCGTTGGTGTCGTGTCTGCAACAATGCTAATTTTGTGGGAGCTGAATACCATGTGCTGATGGATTCTGATGGTCTTAAAACCTCATCTAATGTGGCTGGGTAGGACCCAACCCTCCTATGAACTTTCGTTCTCTCATGATTGCATGATTGGACTCTTTATCGCTCTGGATTTATGTTTTGTCTTTTATCAACTATTTTTGCTGAAGCTTGCGGTCTCTTGAGCCTTCTGACTCGTCCGGGCCTTACGAGCTCTAACGAGCTTGTAATCAATCAAGCATACAAATTATCGCAACATATACATCACCACAGCGATGCTATGAACATATATCTTTAGATCCCACCACGAATGTGGGTTTAGGCTGTCTGTGCCTAATTACAGCTTAGATGCGGCATGAGCTTGCGAGTATAGCCTCTAAGCTGGGTTATGTACGGTAGTCGTACTGCTTGCTTTGAAGTTGCTTACTTAACATAACAGCTCCGTAGTTCTGGCATTCTGCCTTTCACTATTGGAGCTTGTTACTGACTTCCCCCCACCCGCCCTAGTTTTTCGCCACAATGTCTCAGGCTCGGGCCAGCAGACTTCAAGGGGTCAAGGAAACACTCTTGCGCCACTCAGCTCGCTGGGCCGGACCATTGAAGACCCCGCCGCTTATGGCCATTGTTCGGCATGGTCCGGCACGGCCTTGCAGTCTCATCAGCGCTTAGGTTAGGTGTGCTTCCTGGTAAGAGCTCCCTGGACAGGTGATGGTTGGTGCGTCTCAGACGCATGAAGGTTTGCCCTTAGGGCAGGTGTTCAACGGAACGCAGGTACCGGACTACGCCTTTTGGGCGTTTCTTCTTGGATGCCTTTTTTCATGGCATTAAGAGCAGTCCTAGCTCTGCAGTAGTGTAAGGCCCCTTGGCAGCACGACACGTTTCCTTCGTCTAGCATGTTTACCTCTTGCCGTCAGAGTAAGCCGTCTTAAGGCTGTAGGACATAACAGCAAGAGTTACGAAGCCTCAAGGCTTGCAACAGGACAGCGAGGTAAGCAGAGATCCGGATGCTTATAACATGTGCATCTTTATAGTACATTCATGTTATTCTACCGGTGCGATCGCTGAACCATTTCTCCATCGCATTTATTGAATTGGTCATACGTTTCAAAAATCTTGGGAATGGAGGGACTGCTGATGTGAGGCTATATTATAGATTATGTTAGGTACCGTTATATAAACATTGCAGAGCGTTTTTTCCAAAGCCAAGCGCGACAAAGCCAGGGGCTCTGTTGCGTAACGCGTAGGCTGCTGCGCCGCCCATACCATATCCACACAGATAAACATAAATATTAAACTACACAACCACTTTTGTTGATTGGAATTAATTTCAATATTTCACAGAGCTAGGGAGCGAGGGAAACATACGCGTCATGGAAGAACATAAAAAATATGTAATAATTTCCTACGTGAATTGCATCTTTGCTCAGGTAAGTGTGTTTAGGTAACCCTCTCAAAGAGAGCTGTTGTGGAATCATTTGTTTATCTGATGCTTGCGGCTTACAGGTGTTATTCGCCATTTATGCCATCGTGGGGTATACACTCCGGTTAATCAGCAAACATAGGGACCAGACAGTGGAGGAATTTATTACCGCTCGAGGGACACAGAACCGATGGCGCATCGGCTGGTCGTTTTTCGCCTCTGCAGTTGGAGCTTGGTGCATAACTTCCCCATCCTCGTTCGCTGTCTGGACCGGCATTTTGGGATTGGTCATGTACGCCTTTTCATCCGGCATTCCAGTGCTTATCATTGCGCTGTTCGGCTCAAAAATCCAATCATTACACCCCGATGTCTGCACTATGCCCGACTTCGTGGGCAAACGCTTCGGTCCGGTCGCGAGGACGCTTGTCGTCATCATCAGTCTATTCAACATGAGTATTGCACGTGCGTTTTGAGGCTGGGATATCGCTGGGGCTGAGAATGCAAAGTCTTAATCCAAGAATCTCTTGTGGTCCACGGGTCACATCTCTTCCCATAGGCCAAGACGCCATGACCCCAGGGCGTTCGGCCTTCACATTACAATCCATATTTTGAATGGAAGCGACAGCTTTTTATATCTTTCTTCAATTCCTATTTTGCCAACCTTTTCCCGCGGCTCCATTTGTCCATCGTCGGTCCATCCAACCCCTCAGTGGACAGGTGGAATTACCAATACCACCACCAATACAAATGCCACCATCAATAGCACCACCAATACCACCATAATTATTATGATCAACACCGCCACCATTACCACTATCACCACCCCCACCGACATCATCATGACCATCGCCCGCCGCTACCGCAACCGCAATCGTCACCTCAACCACCATCGCAGTTATTTTTCTTGTGTGGCCCGTCCCGTTCCCTCCTTCCGTTTGGTTAGCTCTTTTGACAACACTCGTGTTATTACAGACGTCCTTTTGCTGCGTTGTGTGCCTCCCCAATTGCCCCGTAGTCCTGGCGGAGTACACAACCATCGGTCTGCTATTCAAGTACTTCGTGGGTTCTGTTGACTACCCCATCATCATTGTGGTCGGCATCCTCACCATGATATACACGGCATACGGCGGCGTCTATATTTCCATCATTACGGATCAGGCGCAGGGGGTCCTCACAGCCATCTTCATTTTGGTCCTCGTGATTTACACCATCGTAACCTTCCGCCCCGACTCCCTGCCGAAGCCCCTCCCGGATTACCTCGGTGTCACCAAGGGCGGCTATAGCTCCATTTACTCGATGCCTTGTTCCCTAATTGGTGCCACTGTCTTTTCCGAGGCCATGTGGCAGAAGGTCTGGGCGTCTGAGAGCAAAGCCGCAGTGCTGTTTGGAGGAGGCCTGGGCTTCGTCCTGATCACGCTGGCGGTTTTCTTGTTTGGTTTCGGAGGCTGGCTAGCGGCGTGGGGCGGATACATCACTGCGGATACGGACCCCAACTTGTATCTGTTCCAGGCGAGTGAAGCGCTGCAGCGGGCTGTACGGGGCTGCAGGGGGTGTATGATTGTGAGTCATATGTACAGGGGCGGTACAGAAAGCTACGAAGGGTGCCATAAAGGCCTGTGGAAAACAGCTTTTGGGTGCGACCTAGGGGGTGCTGTGGGGGCCGCAGGCTGCTGGGGGTGGTAGCAAAAGTGTTGCGGATATGCTGGCGGATGGAACTGAGATGTTGGGTTGAGTTCAGGATGGGCGAGAACGCGATATTGGTGTAGACATGTATAAAGCAATTCGTATATGCCGAATTGCGCAGCATTTAAGTATTGAGGCCCCGGTTCACCAGTGGGGCCTGGGCGGAGTTGGGTTGGTGTTGGGCGAATGTAAGGACGGAGCGGGGGCACCGCTTCGGAGTAGCCTGTGCGCAATCCAGGCTCCGCGTCTGCGTGTTCAACTTGGGCCGCACACAAAATCCTTAAGTTTGTTGGCGTTTCTCAGATATATGGCGATCATACGGCGTAGGCGTCTTCAGGCTTCTGGATTTTAAGCCGAATATCCTTTGCATGGGACAATCACAATGCCTGGCTGAGAATCCACAGGCGCTGTCACCAACTGGCAAAAGTGGATTCAGCTGGATATGGATGGATTTTCCCATATAGGATAGGGAGTGTGAGGCTCTCTCCATCTCCCCTCCGCTTCTAGGTGTTTGCCTCGGAGCGGGACGAGGCATCTCCGGGCGCCTCAGTCCAGGTCAGTTGTTTAGGGGGTCGGTGCACTGGCTCCGGGTTGGTACGGCCGTCTGGAAGCGAAGCGGGATCTGACATCTTGAGGCGAGGGTCAGGCGGGCGGGAGGCGGCCGTCTAGAGACAGAGACAAAGGATTGGGGGGCCGTAAGCCGAGAGCTTCGCAATTTGGGGGAGGGAAGGATTTCGTTATATTTCGTTATCTTATGCGGTTATGTGAGATTGTGCGTTTGCCTTTCCCCTTCCTGCCTGACCCATTTGCAATTTCTCATCTTTTACCGAATCTATGTGTTGAAGTCAGCAAAGCGCCCGGCCCCTCGTGGGCCGTATTACTTGCTCTGACATTCTTTCGTATATGAGTGTTGCTCACATTCCAACACTATGCCATAAGGAGCTTAAGCCCAGGTGATTGGCCTATTACCCCGACTATCCTCCTTTGCACAGATCTCTTCGTGGGTGGGAGTCATCACCCTCATCCTGGCCGCCACCATGAATGAGTCCGCCGTAGACTCCATTCAAAACGGCATCACAGCGGTGCTAGCGCAGCACTTCTTCAAGGGACAGCACACCATCTTTCCACGCATTGTGGTGCTGCTCGTCAACATTCCCCTCATCGTCATCTCCCTTCAAGGTGAAAGACTGTTGGGCGGTCCATCGGCAAGCCACGGACGGGGCAGCTGCGGATGCGGCAGGGAGTGCTTTTCAGAACAGCCAGCACCCAAAGCCTTCCGCTCCCTCCAGCCCTTCTTACCTTGTTTCTTGGCTGTAGCAGCTTCTTTTGGCGGCGACGATCTGGTTGCATCTTCTCTTAAGCTCTGAACCTCTGTCACCCCTCTTGTTCAACAACACCGTCCACCGTCCTCCAGGCTACAAGATCCTGTCTCTCTTCCTCATCACAAACCTGCTGACCACGTGCTGTTTCCTGTTGGTGGCGCTGGGGTTATCCAGTCGGCTGAAGCCCTACCTCAGCGAGACGGCTCTCGTATTTGGCTTCTGTGTCGCCATGCTCACGGTCACGGCCTACGGCATCGGGCGCTACTGGAACCCAGACGATAAGGGCGGGTCTGTGCGAAAGGGCGCCAAGTAAGGAGAGGGTTTTAGGGGAGCAATAGTGGGGAGGGAGGGACGGAGAGGGCGCTACAGGCTATGGTGTTTCGTCATGTTCCTGTATCCTTCATGGCGCCACACAACGACCTTATCGTTTGTCAATCAGACTCAAAATATGCCTTTTTCCCGCAGGTATGTCTGGTACGACAACCTGTACGACTGGGATATCTTCTTGGTGGGAAGTGGCTTTAGCCTCGTGGGCGCCGCCATGTGGGGGATCACAGCCTACCTGCTGCGGCTATTTGGCATCAAGGGGGTCGGCATTTCTCACCTCCTGTGCGGGCTGCCTGGCTTTGGCTTCATAACCGGTATGACTGTGCGTCCTCGGGAAGGAGTCCAGGAAGGAGAGTAACGGTTCAGATGCAAAGATGTAACTACCGTTCTAAACCGCCAACTGTCACGACCACTGAACGTTACATAACCGCTCAAACCCGCTCCCGGACCCACTTTTCCTGACCCGAAAATGCCCAACAGGTGACGGCTGCAAGCGGGACTTACTTTCATACGGGTTCATGCGGCCACTCGCCCGGGTGCTGCGCCACACTCCCGACATGGCGCCTGACGGAGCCGCCTTCACGGATTCAACCTTCGGCAAAGTGGGGGTTGTGGCGGTGCCATCAAACGAGGACACGCAACCGGCGGCGGTACCCACGGGGACCTCCCTTGTGGCCAGCGGAGACAAAACGGCTCTTGCCAAGATCACTTAGGGAAAGGGAAACTCTCTCCGGCGCCCCGGCTCTTCACTTATGGCAGGGGGCTGGGCCTGTGAGCCTCTCCAGGCCCAGGTGCAAGATGAAAACAACCCGCGTGGGCATGCGGTGTTGTGGTGTGTACGATGTCTTCTTCTCCAGGGAGGGGCCAATCACCCTGGCAAAGCTCCTCGGGGGGGGAGGGGGGGAACATGGGACTAAACGTCGTGAATGCGTCAGTCCTTCTGTTATTAATAGGGGGATGTTAAGGAGATGACGTCGTTGAGGACGCAGTGTGGCTTTTATATAGGTACATTTCGTCCTGGGAGGGAAGTATCTATATGGTGTGGCTTATCAGCCGTGTCTTCATCTGGCTGCGAAGATTGCCTCTTGTGCTTCCGTTCATCTTGCTGTTGTGAAGATTAATGGGGCGATGCCCTTCCTTTGCTTGTGCTTTCGATTTTTGGTTGTTCCGTAGGGGTGGGATAATCCATGTCGGGGGTTAAATAGGTGCGCGGTGGAGGTTTTACGAGGAGGTCTTGGATGCGGTGGCCTTTTTACGTCCTGAGCATGTGATGATGAGGGAAGTATGTTTATTCTGATGCATTCCGGGGCTTGTAAGGGTTGTCCAACGGTTTCGACGATATAGTTGATTCAGCTATCATTTGCGTGTTTCAGTATTCCAGAATTGTCTTGCGCCTCCGCGCATAAATTTGCACACATGCTTCTTTGGATCTGCATCTGGCGGCACTCGCAGCTGTCCTTCATGTTATCCGCTATGGTCTCTTGATCTCAACGCGCCTGACTATGTGTACGTCGGCGGTTGCTACTGCTACTACTGCTTGCTGTATTGACACAAGTGCCATCTTCGTTGTATTTCGGTGTGTTGATGATTGATGGCGTGTGCGTCTTAAGCCTTTGCGTGGGCGCCCCAGCAAAGGTCTCCCTCCCTGGATGTAGGGTATATCTCGAAACTCCCCGTGCCTCACTCGCAAGATGATTGCCTTTCCGCTGCTGCGACTTGAAGATTCGAGCAGAGTGTTAGTAAAGTGTCCCAGCTACTGTCGAAACGGACGTTTGCTTGTTGAACGACAATAATCGAAATGGCAAATTCAAGAGACGCAAGGGCTGCTGCGGTGGCGGCCATGAGCGGTTGTGGTGATGATGGATTTGGTAATCCGAAAATAGGGGTTGAGGTGTGGAATGCGCTATTGAGTGTTACCTTGCTTGTGGGGAGCACATTGCGGGCATTTGGGGGTCCATTCCGGAGCGCAAAAACTCTTTCGCCGTACCGCCGTAGGTGACGATTTTTCTTGTGGTGTTACCCTACGGCTCGAGCTGAGAGTTGGGCCGGGAACGGAGCATGCATCCTGAGAAACGTTTAACGGCTAACTAACGGATAGAAGGCAGTGGACAGAAAATTGGGAACAGGGAGAAGAAGACCGAGATGTGACGCGCTGGGGGTGCTCGGGGGGCTGGGCTATTCCCGTTTGCTCGCCATTACTAGGGGATCCTTGTTAGTTTCTTTTTCACCGCTTAATGATATGATTAAATTCAGCGGGTACTCTTGCCTGAGCTCAGATCGAGGATTGATTTCACTTGATACTTCTATAGTAGTAGATACAAATGTGTTGGTATACATACTCACATATATATTGGTATCCTCCTGCTTGTTGTGAGCTGAACGCAGCAGGCCCAAGTCATCCACTATTCAGACGACAATATTACATATGTGTCTTCTGCCTAACGGGGGTTAAGGAAGACCTCCGCCAAAGCATACGGCACAGCGGACGCATGGCCATCCACAGCGGCCAGGATATCGGGCAGGATACCCCCCGGGTTGCGGCTGTGCCACTTCCCCTTGGGCTGAGATCAAACTCTTGCGTCGGCTGCCACCGGACCAAGCAACGTTCAAAAGCAGTTAGTAGCTTGGAGTAGGAGTACAGTAGGCAGAGTGATATTGAACGCTTTAAAGAGGGCATACTTGTGATGTGGTCCCACATTATACGTTATGCCAGCCTTACATATGTAGATGGTATATCAGTTCTGGTGTCAAACTGGCGGATATGTACCATCTTGGTTTGTGGAGGGAAGAACGTGTTTTGGAATTTTGAGATCATGTCGAAAGGGGGGAAGAGAATGGGAGGTTTGCAAATCTAGTTTGCGTTGATAAGTTGTGTGTAGGATAGGGGGGTACATCACCCGTGGCCACTAACCTGGCAGTCCCTACCTTCCCCGGTGTTTCGGGGCACCCTCATCCAGTCTCCCATGCCGACTTCTCCAAAATCAGTGGTTTTCCCAGGTCACTTTAATTGGGGTCATCACCGTCCATCGACATGGGGGCACCCTGCCCTTAACTTTGAGACCTTGGCCCGTTCTCGGTCGGGGCAGAACCTGGAACTCTAGGGGCATATTAGTCGTGCCATAACAGTCGTGCCTGAACACGTATAAGCTTCATTGGATTGCATATAAATGTACGGCGGCATATAATGCAACTAATGGCCCTGGAAACTCAGGGTTCAGGTCCTATCGACCTGTTATGTGTGCGCTTACCCAAAATTACGGTTTCTCACGCAGGAGCAGGCAAGCCGTATTTGTGGGAGTCGGTGGAGGGTCCTGTGTCTTCTTGAGTTTGGGTTGCTCGTCTCTCGGCTGGATGTACGGCTCTACAGGAGTGTCAGAATCGTCAGTGAGTTTGCCTTCTTGCTGTGATTGCTTAGTGTGGGGGCTTCTTTATTGTCACTTTTACTGTAGCGGCCGCAGATTGAATGCCGCCATGGTCGCAGGGGCAGGGGCCCGTGTGCTGAACCAAGTGGATGCTTTAGTGACTCGGCCGCCCCCCGTCGTCCTCTCTGTCATATATGGCCCCATGGCCTTGCTGTCTGTCCTCGCGCACACTAGGTTTTAGGCCGGTCCCAGTGCAGTGGAGGTTTTGCCTTTGCTCCGGTTTCCTTTTTCCTCGTATGCTTGGGTGCCGATTTTACTCTATGGCATTGGAGGTAGCGCACATGTCTGCCCGTAGCCGTGTCACTGTTGGTGTAGCGGTGAGTCTTGGTGTAGTGATGCTTGCGTTACGGCCGTGGGCAGCTCTTGCCGCGCTTGCACTGTGGGCTCAGTCGCTGTGGGCTCAGCCGAGTGCTCGCCAGGAGGGAGAGGTGTTAAAAAGCGTGCAAGTGGCCACTGGCAAATAATGGTCATCGGCGTCAACTTTGCCCTTTTTGTTTCTTAGGGCAGCTCTCTAGCTTGGTGCAAGGCTCGTTGTGGATTTGTACCTGGGTGCTTGTTAGCGGGTTCTTTGGGGTGTCCTTCCCTTTCCGGACCGCAGCAGATCACAAACCGATAAATTGTTAAAGGGAAAGGGATGATGAGCCAGTGGACCCCCTTGCCGATGGATCATGTAGGACGTGATGATTGTGCCTTGCTGGAGCAGAGCTGGTTGCCGTTGATGGGCTACATATTGCTGGATGGTGATGATGTACGCGGAACCCAATAAATAGATGTTGGAGGTCGATTGGGATGAATGGATGAGGGCATCCCTCTAGAAGTGAGATGCAGGACTCCACCCAGGTTAGGCTAGGTGGGCGCTGATGATGAGGAAAGCGACCCTGTTACGCTTCCTAAACACTCACACACACCGAAGCTGCAGTCCCGTGGTCCCTTTCTTTCCGTCCAGTGCCTTCCACTCCAAGAGTCTATAGCCGTGGGTGCAACGCCGCAGAATACTAGCGCCGTTGTAAGCTCGTAAGGTCGATCACCCCTCATTACTGCAAGGCAATAGTGTAGGCCTGATCATGCAGATGGGGGCAGCGTGGACGACGTTAAGTTGCACTACTCGTTAAAATGATGAAAGCGGAAGTCAGGCAAGGAGGTCAGGGAAAAGAGAATAAATGATTGAAGGTGCAAACTGATTGATTGATTAATTGATTGATTGATCGAAGCAGCCCATTGCTGAGACGATCCGCCACTTAGCCGCCACCTCGCACCTTGAGCGGGCCATGGAGGAGGTACAGACGTGTGGACTAGACTTTAAGCATGCTTTCTGCCTTGCTGTGTTAGCGCAAAACCTGTGGACATAATAATCTGTAATCATGGACCGTCTGGCCTACCAGGTCCTTTTCCATGTTAACAAAACACCCATGGTACGGGGCACTGCTTCCACACTCTCACCACATACATGTAACAGTCAATGGTGGACGGCAACAGAGACGGCCTCAAAACCACCCACCAGAGCTCGTGACCACCTCAAACTGCGCATGCGGCGCCCTATTTCCCACTCTTCCATATGCGCTCCAGCGTCCCAGATCGCATCAAACACTCAAACCTCAAGTGTGCGGCTACATGCTTGCCAATGTGAGAGACCTTGCTGCGTGTTACACACATTATGGTCACCAATTCAGCCAATACACGCATTTTAGGTATAAATTGTTTCTTTCCTGGCACGGCTCTGTCTCGGAGCCCTACCTGGCGATAGCAGTTAGTACAGCTAGGCAGATAACCCATATAACCTCCTTCCGGAACAATCAGCATCCCCTTTGTAGGGAGATACCTGCTAAGGTTCGACAATCCTTATCTTACGGCCCGGCACCAAACAATACATACGCCAGGTAGCCCAAGCCATGGATCCTCCCGAAGCAAGGAAGTGTAGAGGCAGGAGAAACGTCGCTTTTCCAGTTGCCTTTCAACGGCCAGCCATCGTCCTTTTATCGTTATTATCATCCTGACTTGATTCCTTATCGCCCCATTGCACATGACACAGGGACTCGCGGCAGCATACTGCTTGTCCACGACCCCCGTCAGGGCAATTACTATCAGCAGTTCGGTGACAAACCGTACCACAGCCTGTACATTTGTGTGTGTGTGTGCGCGGGAAGGGTTGTGGAGGTTAAGATTCTGAGCAAGGGCCAACCTGGCAATTTCAGGCAGGCGGCCTCGGTAAGGAGTTTGAGGACGTGCGGGAGCTACGAGCTGACAGCGTGACCCGCAGTGTGGTTGGAAGTCCGCCACGGGGAAAGATGAACGAATAACAGCAACACGTGGTACTTTAGAACCCATTGACATAACTGACATACAAACTGACAGACGGAGGGACTAGACTCCAGGCTGTTATCAGACGGCATTATACCTACTCACATTATACATACACATAAACGGCAACACCACGGGAAAAGGGCCCCCATACGTTTCTGCTCCTTAGAACCGATCCATTATGCTCTTTCCTGCCATTCACAAATTCACATGCAGAGGCATCAGTTCTCAGAAGAAGCCACTAGACCTCCTTGTGAAGGAAATGCACACTCAATTGTACAAGTGCACGGAAGAGGACATGCAGGTACAGAGACGCAGCGTCCCATTTTCCACACGCCACGGCAGAACCACGGCACACCATCGCGCTGGTTTCACCCATCCAAGCATCCTTAAGTGCAGTGACATTGTTCATCCGACCAACCAAAGCTATTTCCCTTTCAACCTTTCACTTTAAAAAATCAATGCAGCCACGGCGGCGGATGGCTGGCGATGAGATGCATGACGCCACGCCTAGCAAGGTAAGAGCGCGTACACACACAAACACACACAAACAAGCACACAAACACACGAGAGCGTGCGCCCCACCGCTTAAGAGAAAACTGCCACTAAGTGTCTGTTTGCTAAACCCGGGGTCACCGGTCGTAGTGATAACGCACGGATAGGTAAGAATCATATTATTTCCAGTTATAACCACGGCCCCGGGCTGCAGCCCCATTTCCTAGTTCCCACTGGCAGCCTACAGGCCAGAACGTGAGCCACATGTGACCACCACAGTGCCCTGACGCCCAACCTTCATTTATTCAACCCCCTTCCGGGTGGGGGCGGAGCTTGTAACCCGGTCACAGCGACAAAACAGTTCGTGTAGGTTCACTTTTCCCAACCCTAAGTTCACATGGCCGGGCCCACTGTTTTCACACCATCTACAATGGTGCGGGTAGACTGGAGAGCCCCACGGTTGCAACGACGACATCATATCCGCCAGCAGTATCGCCCTCCCTTCGAGCTCGCCACGACCAAAGTCACTTTCCCGGTTTCAACCCCTGTCATCAGCCCTAGGACTCCATCGTCATCGCCACTACGCCCTCACGTTACAGCCATCTGTGCCACCCCTGCTTTGAAGGCGCTGAACCCGCTCCCATTGGGGCGCATCATCGGCTGCCTTGGAGGGAGAAGAACATGTCTGTTTGCATCACGGATATGATGATCCAACGAATCAACATGAATGGAACTGAGGTTTCGGAAGTAGCTGGAGCTGGGTGGAAGCATTGTGAAGAAAGCGGGAGGTGTCCATTGATGTATCCCTTGTTTTCCCAGGATCGGATAGTGACTGTTCGCATCACTTAAACCACCCCAACCCTCGTCGGTCTTACACCCATATCCAGGTCCGATTGCTTTCATAACCCCACGGTTACGACTGATGTCGCTGTAACCGCAGCCACAGTCGCGGCCGCAGTCGCCAACCTCGGGCACACTGACCCACTCCCAAACATCTAACCTCCAAATGGGTGGTGCTCTGGCGCTGACGGCGCTAACTCCCTTCCATTCTCTCTTTTCCCATCCCATGTCCAATTATTGGATAAATGAAATGCGAACCCCATACATCAATGAGCCGCAAGACACGCGGCGCCGCGCGGGGAGCAATGCCTGCCAGCCAGCCAATGCCCGCCGTCTGCCTGGGTGCATCACTCCCCCACCTCCGCGACCTCTATCACCTTCGCCTCATTAACCATTTCCTGCCTTTCAGGTGTCTACATCATCGCCACCGTCGCCGCACCAACAGCCTCCATATCGGGAGTCCCTCCCTCGCTTTGGCGGGAGACACAAAGCACAGACAACTTTTCCTCACCTAAACAATTTAAGACGCGCCTCTCGAGAGGCTGTTTGCTTACGCGCAGAGACCTGTACCTTCCGCTCCGCACCGCACTGTTGACCTCTCGGCCTCTATCACTTGCCCTACTACTTGCCTGTTGCTAAAAATCAAAAAGATCTCTTAGGGATATCAGATGTGCGCACCTGGACAGCTCGCTCACTTGGACGCATCGCTGACACTGCACGCAGCCGCACTTCACTTGGCGACCTCCAAAAGTAAACGTTTCCGTATCGTACGGATTTAATGAGGAAAAACCGCGCCGTGGCTCATTGGAGCTACGGGCGCTTGACGACTGTACACGTAAGCACACTGTACGGAGAGCCCCTTTGCCCGGGCTGTCGTCAAAAAAGCATTGCGGGGCCATCTCGTTTACGATCCCCAGGGATTGCGACTGCGACCACGTCACATAGTCACGTCACACAAAACATGTCAGGAGAATCCCCACGAGCTCCATTCGCGTACCTGGCACCCTCCGTCCCGTTCCCTCCCTCTCGCCCCTCCATCCCTCTTCGGATCATCCTATCTCTGGTTTTACTTTGTTAGTCTTTATTCGATTCTCGTATCGCATTGCCGCACATTCACGTCCTCATGGCCTGCCCGCAGCGCCACTGCACACTGGACATGGACACGAGGCACGCCACAAGCGCCATCAGCAAATCTTATCTCCTAATCAGGAAACAAAACAAACCCAAGTTACAGCTCCACAATGCTATCCGTGCATGGACCGCGGCGCACCGCTTCTCTCCAGTCCTGACTCTTCTGCTGGCTCGAAAAGCTCGATCTCATTGCCCCGCTGTCCGGACGATCGTTCAGATGGGTTTTATGGGAGAGTTGCTCAGGTTGTTTCAGGTCAATCGAAGATCTGAATCAACTATCTTGCTCAGACATCCAGCCGAGTTTCTTATGATAGTAAAGCACACGTCAACATTATCCTCATCGCTATCACCGCCATCATGGGCATCATCGTCGTCTCGCGCAACCATTACACGCTTGGCCAAAAACTCATACGGCACTCATGAAGGCACACACTGCGTTACGCATCCGGGCCAAAGTTTGCACCGCACCTCGTTGTAATATATGGTTCGCACTTCTCTTTGTTTTCTTCTTTGAAGGTAATGCACACACGCACGCGCCCACCCAAGGCGCGGATGAACCTCGGGCAGTGCCTGGGCTAATGACCTATCCAAACGGCATTGCGGGCGGAGGCCACCGAAGCACTCAATACACATCGCAGAATTGATCCGCCACCAAACAACTCGTACGACAAGAACCCCCCCCCAAGAAGAACCGTATCATGGCGATGACCACCGGAACCACAGGAACGCCGCGATCGCCGCGTAATACCACAGCTCCTGGTGATAGGTGCAATGACTTCTTCCACCACTGCTGTCGTTGTCGTTGCTGTTGCTTTTCCACCAGCAGCTGCTGCGCAGTGGCTATCGTTCTTGTTGTAGCTCCTCCAGTTTCTGCTGCTGCATGGCGGCCACCCCCTACCGCTACTGCCGTCCATTGAACTGACCGTATGAACTGACCACCACCCGGGCGTGCCCCATCGTTGGGTTCAGCACAGCATTATTAGCGACGCCGCGGGAACGTGTGTCGGGCCGCATGGTACCGCCCATCATAGGGCCCGCAGAGGTGAAGTTAGTTGGCAAAGAACCGAAGCCGAGGGTGCTTGTTTGGCTATCCGACAGTCGGGAACTGCTTGGCTGTTCCGACATCTCCAGACGAAGCTCGTGCTGCAGAAGCGAGCAATTGGGGGCGGGTGCAGGGTGTTCGGGGGGGATATATATTCACCATGCGTTAAGATTAAAACACTCGGATCACAACCGGAGTTGTTTTATTCTGACGATAATGTGTAACGTTTTCCCCATATCCAGCGGGACGATGGTGCAAGCGAGGGCAGATAGGGATGAAGGAACTTGCCGTCTGGTGCGCTTCAGGGGCCTGCGGGGTGAGGGTCGCAGACGGACTGGCAGTGCCGCCATAGCAACTCATGAGCATCGGAAGCTGGCACTGCACAGGCATTCAACTGGCATCAGGAATGGGGCCGCCAGCGCGCACGGTTTCGTCCGATGCATCCATCTCTCCCTGCTACGCGGCCAAACAAGATCTCCATACCCGAACAACTTCCGGCGGCGTCGCCGATTGGGCCCCCGGGGCCGGGCTGCTGCCGGGCCGTGCGGGAAACCACCCCGCCCTTGGGAGTCTCAAGACCTCAAGGCCTCAAGACACGAACCGTCCAAACGCACCTTGAGGGGTACAAAGAAGGCCCTACCGCCCGGGGTCTTGGGCGCCGGAACCATCTGACGGGCGGACGGCAAACCAGTGGATACTGATGTGAAAACAACGGGTCGTATCACGTCACACCGCCGCTGTGCACTTTCCAAGACCCTATCCAGCTGGCATTAGTAGGCATTCCCGAAGTGCTTCCTTTTCCACTTTTCCACTAAGATCGGAAAGCATCCAATCGTTCGGCAAAGAACACCATCAGCAACACACTTCGTCGGAAAAGGCTTACAGAAGGAATAAGATTTGAATGATAACACACTAGCCACCCCCCTAACCACCCCGTACGATAGCCATATATCCGTGAAAAAGTCGGTTCTGGGGTTAATTTCATTACCTACTCTAGTCGTCATAATACACAAAGTACGGCTTGTGTGTGTATGTGTATGTGTGTATGTGTGTGTACACGACACGGTTGACGGTTCATGTGAGCTCGTGTGAACTTACTTAATACGGCACGCCACGAGCAAGTGTGCAGGTCCTGACTCTGCTGCACGTTGTGCACTCAAGGGAGACCCGACTTACCCTCTCGCCGGCTTCCACAAGCATTTTCGCGCTCAGCATCGCCAGTGCAGACGGCGGCGGCTGGTTCGCGAGCTTCTCTTGGAGCTGCTGCAGCTCCCGGCGCCGCCGCGCCGCTGAAGACTCGCGCCGCCGCGAGCCATGGGCCGATGTGTGGCGGGAGCCGTGCGGTGACGTACGACGCGACCCATGAGACGACGCGCCGCCCGCAGAGTACAACGTGTCCTGACGTCGCAGCGGCGATGTCGGCGCTGAAGAAGTGGCTTGCGGCGTGCCCTGGCTGTGCTGTGGGTTGACTTGCAGTTGCAGGAAGGGTAACGGCTGCGAGTGAGACATGAAGGGGAAGCTCACAGAACCCGGCCCGCCAGGCGTGAGCGCAGGCATGGGTGGGTGCGGCCGCAGCACTTGTAACGTCACATCCTCGCCGCCGCCGTTATATGCGGATGACCCACGGGTCGGATCCACTCGCGTTGGCGTGCTGTTCAGCCAGTCCTCCGTCCGCTTCACGCTTTCGTACTGTTGCGACTGCGCCTGCTCCTTCGGCCGCAAATGATGTCGAAAGGAGGGCGGCGAGCACAGCATCTCTGCGGGCGTTATGCCGTTCCCGGCACTACCTCTGCCCGTGACGGGGGACGCTGGCTCTTGGCCGAGTTGCTGATGTCTCTGTGCGCTGCGCGGAGGGCTCATGACCGCCGGATTCTGTGCGCTGCACTGGACGTTGCCGTACTGTTGTTGTCGTTGTTGGGTAGGCCCCGGCTGCTGTTGCTGTTCTTCCGGCGGCAGATGCAGGTTTGCAGGGGGGAGTTGCTGTGAAAGCTGTGGTCTGGTCTGCAACTGCGACAGCTGTGTCAGTTGCGGTAGCTTTTGCTGCTGCAGCCACGTCTGTGACTTGCTCGAGGGAGTGGGCGGAAATGACGATGCCGGATGCGTTGGCATCGGTAACGATTCGATGCGCCCGCTCGCTGGTTGAAAGAAGCCACTGCCACCATCTCCATCACCACCACCTCCGTTGGTGTCACGCTGGGGCGAAGAGTCCCACAGCATCCGGTGGTAATCCGGTGTTAACACAGCCACCTGCAGAGCGGCGGCTCTAGCAATGTCGTAGCTCTGCCGTGGCTGCGTCCACGGGAACTGCCCCGCTGCTGGATCCGCACCGTACAGCTGTTCCGATAAGGCCGGTATCTTTTGCCGCGTTTGGGCTGTTGCCTCCGCTACCGCCACCGCATGCGGTTGTGGTTGCACGTGCAGCGCGGGCTGGTGCGACTGCTGCTGCTGTATCTCGCGTGGGCGTATCCCTCGAGCGGCAGCACCGGCAAAAAACGCCGCTGGGCTCTGCTGCTGCTGCTGCTGCTGCTGCGGCGGCGGCGGCGGTGGCAGCAGCAGGGATAGTGTGGATCGTGGCTGCAGAAAGGACTGTCGCGACTGCGCCGGTGGTGGCTTCTGCAGTGAGCTCATGAGCGCAGTCTGAACTGCCTCCAGCGGCCACGGGCTGCCGCCATCACTCTTCTGCATCACCTGACCGTTTCCGCCGCCTTGATGAAGCTGGGATGCCTCCCAGTCTGCACGCACCTTTTGAAGCTGCCGCATTTCCGTTTTGTCATTCTTCAGCTGTCGCGGAGGAGAGGGCAATTATTGGGTTTTAGCTCCTTGATAGAAGGGCCTTATGCACAAATGAGCTCCTGCGGAAACCGATTGAGTTGCAAGCCGAACGGCCTCGGCTAATAAACTGGGTTCTGATATGGAAGGGGGAGGACATGTGTCTCACTATGCCATTATGAAAAACTGTCCTCCCGAATTGAGGAGGGGACGTGAGTTGTAAAAATTGAGACATCAGTGACAGGAGAGACCGTATAGTCCCTAAACGGCGAGGAGCAAATGTACAGGGGGTGTTCACTTGTGACTGCTCACTTCTGACTTAAGTAGCAAATTTTGCACAGTGGCAAAGGCGCTAGTTGGAGGTAGACACGCATTATCCACGCTTGGAGTGCGCACCGAAGCTCCCGCCACTGCGGGATTTCCGCAACTATCGACACCGCTAGCACCACAGCCACCGCCGCCCACCGTAAGCGACAGTCCCGGTACAGCTGGCAGAGCACAAGCTGCCGTTCGAATGGCTGGGGCCCCATCACTCACTGCGGCAGTGTGCTGCTGCGGCAGCCGGGAGAGGCCGCCAGCCACCCTTGCCATCGCATCACCGTCGTAGCCCAAGATCTGTTGCTGCTGCTGCTGCTGCTGCTGCCTGCGAGCCATGTCTTCTAACAAGTCATCCACCTGCTGATGCAAATCTGACGGCAATCCGACCCTCGGGCTTCCCCGCCCGCCACCGCCCAACGTTGCCCTCTGTGTGCTATCCCTGTCACCCCGACCGCCTCCGCTGTTGTGGACACCAATTGGGGAGGGCGAAGCTGGCGTTCCAGACGCCAAAGCCCCGCCGCCGCCGCCGCCGCTACCACTGATGGATCCTACCGAGCCAACCTGCACTGAGGCAGGGCTCGGACTACGCAGCGCGGCGGCTGCAGCGCCGGCGCTATTGGTCGATGCCAGTTGCGTTCCGCGGCTGGCGAGTGGCATTGCCATTAGCGCCTGGGCCTGCCGCTGCAGGTGTTGCAATCGCAGCGCATCAACCTGCAAACCCAACACGCAAAGTAAGCCTGAGAGAGAGCGACTCTCTGCCAGGTGTTCGTTGCCGGCCGGTAGTAAGAGACAGCAGCTGTCGTGCACCCAAGCGGGAAGACAAACGTACGCTTTCCGTCCCTTGTATGGCCATTCGCCGTTCGTGACACGCCGTTACATTCAACACAAAGAATAGAAAAATCGGTCGATCATGGACTGTTGTCTTGTTGGGCGATTGGTACAGTCCTAATCCCCCCCTGATTCAGACGTCGAGGCCCAAAGACCCACCTGCCGCTGGATGGCCAGAAGGCTTTGTGGATCAGGTACCCGTATCGCGACAATGGTCGGTGGTAGCGGCGGCGGCGGCGGCGGGACAGAGGGCGGGGAGGAGGATCGAAGGGCAAGAGGCAGTTCCCCTGGCCTCTCCACCTCTTCCACCTGCGCTGTGAAGACCACGGGAACCGCCGCGCGATCTGCCGCCAGCGCCGCGGCCTGCTCCACCTTGCCAGCGGCCAGCACCTCCGCCACTATGTCCCCACTGTCCGATAGGTTACTCCTCCTCGACTGTTTCTCCTTCTCCCGATGCTGCTTATGTTCTTGCGATTTCTGGCGCAGCTTCTCTGAGTCAGTATCGCTACGAAGCTCTGGACCTTCCGTCGACTG
Organism: Volvox africanus; assembly: GCA_030268105.1. Classification (NCBI taxonomy): domain Eukaryota; kingdom Viridiplantae; phylum Chlorophyta; class Chlorophyceae; order Chlamydomonadales; family Volvocaceae; genus Volvox; species Volvox africanus. The sequence goes on along the minus strand of BSDZ01000017.1, from coordinate 182,880 downwards.
AGATGTGCCCGGACTTGAGGACGACGTTAGCGTGGCGGTCCCCGTACCGCAGCTCCTGAACGGCACAGACGTATCCGTTCCGCTGCCGTGGCTGCAATTGGCCAAAACGCTACTGCAACTGACCTGCAACCCCAATGAGCCTTCGGCTGCGGCGGCCCCGGACCCTGTCCGAAGGCGGCCTGCAGACAGTGCCCTGTCACCTGTACCTTCGACGTCACCGGCAATGGTAGCGGCAGTGACGGAGCCGCAGCCGCCACTGCTGCCTCCTGTGTTGAGCTGCGGCTTGGCAACCTGCAGAGATTTGCCAACATGGAGTTATCAACATCGCTACGAGGCCCAATACATTGTGGATCCTTCTACAATTCAAATTAATCAGTTACTCCACCTATCCATTGTCCAACAGCGGCTGCAGCAGCCATACACATGCGTTACTAGGGTAGTCAGTAAACAAAGTACGTAGCCTATATGCTTGAGGTTCTGTGTTTTTGGCATGTCCCCAAGAACCACCTGTTTGATGCCGCGGTTGGAAGGAGCTGGTTGGGATCGCGGACCGGGTCGGCTCGTGGAGGAAGCGGCGGACCCATCACTCAGCTGCGGGGCGTCCTTCATCCCCTGGCGCTCTTCCCCATCACTGTGGCCGCCGCCGCCGCCGCAGTCGTCGTCGTCGTGGCTCATGCCGCTGCCGGCGCGGCGGCCTGCACCAGGCACACCCAGGTGGTAAATGTTGACATCAAAACACGCTCGAATCCAACAGCATTTAGCGTTTTTGACTAATCCAGCCGTGAAGGGTGTATGCGAACAGATCAGACCGGGAAGGATCACGCGCGTGCTCCCATTCCCTCTGCCCCCTTTCTCTCTTCTCTCTAGTTGGATTGCTTCCGGAGCATGCTATTGGGGCGCTGAAAGACGCAAATGCACTTCAACAACTGCCGAGTAACGATGCTTTTAGGAAAGCATCGTTACTCCGCAGTTGTTCTTTTCGCCGTTTGCCGAACCTTGCCGTATTCATGCTGGACGCATTTACGGTTCCCGAGCAGCATTTGTACAGGAAAAATCAAGAAGCAAGGGAAGTCTCACCGTCTGTATCAGTGGCCCAGTCGCGTGATCCTCCCGAGTCGTCCCAATCGCGAACCTTTCGCACGCTGGCTGCACGGCGGCGAGCCTCGCCGCTACTAATGGACAAAAGGTCCGCTGTGGCGGGGAGGGGAGACGAAAGGACAGGGCATAGGAAACGGCGGTGAAAGGCGGTGAGCTACCCAGTCGGGAGGACGTTTCGATGAGCTGAGGCTGGGAATTTTGTGGCGAGATAGAACCTTAGCTTGGCACGAGCCACCTGATCCTTAAGTTGGGAAAAAGCGCGGGTGAGAGCGCGGGAAGAGGGTGGCGCGGCGGGGGCGAACGCTAGGGGGAAAGTGAGCTCACCTGGAATTGCACATCCGGACTCGCCAGGAAGTGAAGCGCCCGCGTCCAAAAATCCAGTTAAGACCTGGTCACGAAATGCCAGTTAAGTTTGCGACCATCAACAAGCAACTATGCTGACTGCTGGGAACTGATATCTAATTGTCACATTTTTAGTGTCGGCTCTATATGCGGAACTAAAAGCGGTCAATCGTGCCGTATTGTGCTGTTTGCGCACCAGTTGGCAGCAGGCAGTTGGGTCCAGACTAGGCATGGCAAATACTTGACTGGCGTGGCGGAGATGGTACATATACAATTTAGTCACGGACGCAGGACAGACCTGGATGTCTTCCTTGGTTAACTTGGTGCGCTCGACTCGTGCACTCCCATATTGAGATCGCTGCTCTGGCAGGTGAGCCTCGAGACCGCTGCGTCCGTTACATGAAAACCATACTTCTGTTAGCAGGAGAGCCTTGCATGCTTAGCCTCTGCCGAAAGAGCGTTACCTTGTAGAGGAGTAGCTTCCAAACGGAGCGCCAGCGCGGGGCGCATCAACACCACCTGCAGTAAGTTACAAAGACGCGCATAGAGGATGGGTAATATGTTTAGTAACCGTATTTTGGGCCAATATGACCGCACCCCTACCTGCTTGCTTCACGAATGCCACAGGGCAACCCCTCATCAAGGAGTTGATACCTGCCGACTCACCATATTGACAACTTGTGCTTGCTTCGACGTCTTCATCAGGGAAGAACAAGTCATCCTGAAAACCAAGCGCCGCAATCAGGCCCGGAAACAGGTCATCATCAACAACATTTTGATCACCTACACATACCTCTTCAGAATCTTGATTTCTTTGCCTGAGAAACCGTGAGGCTAGTCGAAGGGCAAGAACTATCGTGCTCCCAGCGGCAAGAACCAGAAAAGGCATTTACGATTGCATTTCATGCGATTTACGTTCAATGTAATTTCGCGATTGTTGCTAACGAAGGCACTGTTACGCAGGGCAGCAGCCGTTGAAATAGTACGGGGTCGTACACATTTTCCCGTTATACATTTAGTTTTTTGACACTTTAAAACTATAGCTCTGATAAAGTTCATTTACGATGTTTGGAAATTGTCACGCAACTGTGATCCGATATTACAAGTCATCTCATGCTTTTAGATCTCTAAGTCAGTATCCTGACCACTTCATATCTAATATTAAAATATTAATTTAAAAAAGACTAAATTGTCTGACCTAAACCTCCATTACCTGCGCTTCGTATGAACAGTCGATCCTAAGTTCCCCACCAGCCCCGGGACAGCATTCCTAAAAGAAGTTGAATTTAAGTTTGGATTTTGCAAAAGTTTTACTTACTGTTGCATTACGTAAGGTGCCCTTCATAATGGCCGCTCGTAACTGTAACTTCGGGCTTGTGACCGCCCAACATGAATGCCACGTGTTTTCGGCGTATGGTATTTATTACCATGTGGTTCAATGGTTGATTTCAATGTGGCCTAGGACAGGTCCTCATAGCTTCCAATCACAGCATCCAACTCGTGATGTGAACTCTTACCAGTTACAACGGGTTACATCGGAGGATGATTTACAAGGTCTTCGCGAGCTTTTTAAAAAAATAAAAACTTTTGGTAATTAATACTTAATTGTTCTCACAACCTAGTCACCACCGACTAGGCCATCGTTCCGCGAAAAGCCACCTCTGCATGCCCAGGATTCCGCCACCGCACCTTTCCGTCCTCACAAAAGATTACAATATCTTGCTGCAATAATATCTATGTTGAAACCCTACCTTGTCCTGAAGGGTAGGTGCTTCGTGCCACCGCCTCAGCGCATAGGCCGCCGAGCGGGTGGGTACGGCAGGGCCGTCGACTCAGCAGCAGTAGAGTCGCTGTTCGATAGCCCATACACACCTAAATCTCAATTGCCCCCAAGCCCGATCTCTAGAAAAAAATAAGCCTACTACTAGACGCGGCGAGAGTTGCCGCGTGGCCCCGAATCTCATAACACGAGAGGTCACATTAACACTTACCAAGGGCTTGTCCTGTAATCGTCCCAGGCGGCCAACCTGGATCGGCAGTACAGACCACAACGTCAGCTGCAGCACATCTTCATAGCTTTCCAGCCAGGCCCACACAGCCCCGATTCACTCTGCTACTGGCCCTTGCCGTGGTGCAGCTGTAGCAGCATTAGCTACAATACCCGACTGACTACTGCTGCTGCTGTTGAGGTTACAGCTCCACCATCTGCATAAGGGTTCAGACCAGGGTCAGGGTCATGGATTAGGAAGACTGACGAGAGGCGCAGGGTTCGTACTGACTGTCATAACCCTGGCATCGCTGACCTGCTCTAAGCGGTCGGCTAGGGATGCAGTAAGGTCCGACGCAAGGCAGTGGTTGCACAGCTCCGCCAACAGCTCCGGCTCCAGTGGAGCCGTAGCTGTACGCCAGTGTATTTCAATCACATACACGTGCACGCTGGTGGGCGTCTTCTGACGCTTTGTTCCCCCGGCAATTTGTCCCCACTCACAGCAAGGACCTGATGCACCTGGAGAACCGGGAGCGAATCAAAAGAAGGAAGGTTTGAGCGGTTGTAAGAGAATGATGACCTTACAATGCAACAGAATGCCCCATTTGCGGCATATATGAACTACGGAGGGGCTGAGGATGAATCTGTAACCGTAAGGCAAGGCCAGGCGGATAGGTCCGATGCTGGTCTCGCTCTCTATTCCCACTTTTAAATTGCTAGTACCCATCTAAAACCTGACGGACCCCTCCTGACATCACCTCGGACACGTGAGGAAGACGATCCTAGTTCATTGGAGGCGGGGCACAATCCCTTGTTTTGCTCCGGTCCCCCTCCGTTATTCGATTATTGTTCTTGTTTCATCCCTCTTGTGATTGCTGTCTACGTCGGACGTGACACCACCTTGGACGTGAGATTAGACGAGTGCACACCACAATGGTACGCGGGATAAACCCTATCTGAACTACATCTCTATCTGAAATCCCTCTTTAAGTACCTGGAGTACACCTCTTGATGCTCACATACAAGCCACGAACACGCGTACGGCATACCCAACCCACGAACCTGAAGTCTGCCTACGGATCTATCCACTAACGGGAGTAGAAACCCACAGTTGCAATCTTAGTAGCCATCGTTTTTGCTGCAGCTGCTGTTGCTGTTGTGATGAGTCGCTGTCCAAGATGTCAGCGCCGCTTGTGCCGCTCTTCCTCGCACGAATGGACCATGCCCAGGGGGTTGTGACTGACCCCTGTTGGTTCTACACCGACGCTCGTTTTGGCGGCCGCGCATGATCCTAAGCCGCGGTTCCACGCAGATGCATTGAATAATGCACCGCACCAGACATGGATCGAGACATGGTCAGCCGTGAGCGTTTGCGTGTATGAATCGGCCGTGCGGACCTGCCTGCAGTCCATATGCATACAGCTCGATAACTCTCGTGCATGCATGCTTTTCTCCGCGGAAAGAAAATTAAGTCGGCTTCGTGCATATCCAAATAATAGACCTACGATATTCTGCCAGGGTCATCATCACATGTATTGTAGATGCCTTGCCAGGAACGGATGGCGTGTACAAACGTATGCGTACGTGCCCCAAGTCGTCGGGTGCCTTCGCCTTCATCATGGTTCCGGAGCATGTGCAGGCATCATTTTCGGGAGCTCTTAGAAAGACCCCACGCGTACGGTATCAGCCATGCTCAGCACACCGGTCCGTCACCATCAGCCCGTGCATCATACATGATGTATACGGCCTTTGCAGCATGTTTGGCAACCCAAACGCTGCTGTGGACATCCAGCAGAAGAGCGAAATGCAGATAGAGGGTATCACTACAATCAGAAAACATTGATTTTTTAATCGCCTTAGCCGCTTAACCAGCTTATTGCCGTACTAACCAACTTCACGAGCCTTTTGGTTAGTTCATAACAGAGCACTGGTTCATTTTTTGTGAAATGTCATAAAATGTTAGCACCAATTCTCGGTGTCCAACAAATTCAAAGCTTGTATAAGTTTGTAGGAGAGATCTTACTTATACCTGTAGGCTTCAAATAAATATCACATTGCAAATTTTCCTTGTATGGAATCCGTTGTATGAATTCCGTTGTAAATGCTGAATGCCGCGGGCAGGGGAGGGGAGGGAGAGGATCTTCATCCGCTGACGCCATCAGGTTGTTGCACCATGAACCTTCTCTGCTCCACCTGTCCCGCATCGGATGCGACCGCTCGAGCTCTCTTGTACAGCACTAGACGCACTCTCCATTCCGTACCGACGTCGCTTTCTTTCAGTTAAGCAAACCTCCTCTCAGATCACAGCATGCATGTTACAAAAATGAAATTCTTTTGGCAATACGTTTCCAACTGGCAACAGCTAAGCGGGCCTACTTCACGCATTCAATACCACTCGGAACGTCAAACATCTGTATATTTATAATTATTTGGAAGCTTCCGGAAAGCTAGTTGAGGAAAAGCATGAATGGCAACGATTCCAACCAACGTGGAGCTTCCAGGTTCCCCTGCTAGGGCTCGTCGCGTAACTTTTGGGGTCCCCGTCCCTTGGGGGCTTTGTGCTCGAGATCATGGCTCGAGAAGAATTCCGAACAGAGTTTTGCAGCAGGCAATCCCATGGAACAATCTCAACCCTTCTAATAATCATATAATTCATTCTATCCAATAAGTTGCCCAATAAATCGAAAGATCGTTCGGTTCGGTACGCGAGCTAAGGGAGATTGTTGACCGAACGAAACCCCTCCGGATTGGGCCACAAGCAGCTCATAAGCCTTACACACAAGTTGTACGGCAAAAACCGCATTCAGGGCAGCGGAGGTACATCGTCGGGACAGTCGGGACTGATTGTGTCTCCCGCGCCCCAAAAAATGGGGTGTATGTCTCGGCCCTCCATCATAAACCATTCCCAGGAAGTAAGATTGGTAGGATATGCGAAGCGGTGAACGTGCCCGCTGTGCGCGGGGAACGATGAGGGTGCACGTGTATGCACATGGGCCCCGCGTGTGACTGTCAGCGGGCTGACACACTGTCTGCATGCTTGTGTGTAAAAACAGCCGCGTGTGTGAAAGTTTGTGATATCGTAGAAGTATCAAACAGGTAGAGAGGATGACGCCTAGAACAAACAAAACAGTGCAGCGTCCTGAAATATATCACTGTTTATGTAACGTCCTTGTGGTATAAATGTAGGGATCCATCAAACGTGTACGGGGCGCTTTATTAAATCAATAGCCATAAGTACTTGGCGGACATGACTCGCCGTCCTGTTCCATCAGTTTGGAGCAAGTGGTCAGAATTACAGCTGGTCCGTCGAAAGGCCGCGAAGGGATCCGAAACCACTCCGGAAGTTGTATATGTCTGATGTTGCCAACAACTTCTGGACCTTGGACCATTTTTTACTAGTAAATAAGTTAACATCCTATCGCGTTCACGACATACTGCGGTCTCTGCATGTTGCGGTGTCGGCTTAATCTGTCGGCATATTTCGTGACTTCGGCGAAAGTTTATTCCGTCGGCAGTCGACAATCCTGCACTTGTGAAGCAAGAGAATTTTTCTTTGACAAGAGAACTTTCTAGAACTTTGAACCCGCCATCGCGAAGCATCCCGCGCAGCACGCGGCGACGACATTCTCCCTAGGCGGGCAAATGGGTGGCATTCATCGCGGCGCGGCGCCTCACTTTGCCGAGGACGGCTCCTTCGCGGCCTCCACAGCCACTCTGCCGGTGCTGCAGTATTTTCCTTGCCGCGGCCGCGCCGAACCCATTCGGTGTGTGCTTGTTGGGCGACGTAGGTCCTATTGCCGGGTAAACCCATCCACACAGATGCTCGCTCAGGGCTGGCTTGCTGAGGCAGCAGAGCGCTATGGAAGAGTGCACTTGTGGCGAATGCCTTTGCATGTGGAATGCGACTGGATAAGGCCCAAGCACGGGCGGCCCAGTTTAGCTCGTCTTATTTAAGGGCGGGATGGATATCCTCGGCGGAAACAACACCTCTGCAATCGAAGAATTGCAATACAGACGTCTCGTCAATTATCGATTGCCAGTAGCTAGTATGTATATAGCTACAAATCCATCACGACAAAAGCATAACACGGCCAGGGGCAGCTTTCATAAGGCCCACTTGGCATACGCACACATACATAACATGTAGGGAACTTTTTTTACGACACGGGCGGCAGCATCCTGTTCGGTGATCATGACGCACCCTGCCGCCCATCCACGAGCTCCTCGTATACTGTACGGTATGTATCTGCGCCTGGTCCGGCGAACGTTCTACTCCGTACATATTTCATCAATGCCGTAAGTATGCTAACCCCACAGGCTGGTGCTGTCGTACATGAAGCAGCCCTGGTTTGAGACTCCCCCAGCTTCGGTCAGGTAAAATTGGCACTTTTAAAAGTTTATACGGAAATTTGGGTATCGGTGTAGCGGAAGAATAGGTAGTGGTGATATGTGCAGGATGATCCATCTCACCAGCTTAGTTCATTTCGTTATTCTTAGCGCATTTGATCGATTTGCCCGCACGGCACCTCTCCCTTCCCCTTGTCACGCACTCTCTACCACTTAGCAAGTCGGAGTACTCCTCAACCGATTGTCCCCAAACGAACCTCAGAAGGGAAAGCATGTTTTGCCGGCGCGTGGTGGATTTTCAGGGGGCTTCCAATTGTCCAAGTTTCTGGAAGGAGCTCACGACTCTTTGCTCATCCGGCCATCGCCAACCTCACCCCCTGCCCATCCCACATCCTAATCCTGGAAATGGCCGTTTCCCGCCCTCGTCCTCCCTCCTCCTCCCACTTCCCCCTCCCCCGGCTTTTTTCTTTCCTTCCTTTATCGTCCCAGGGACATATACTTGATCATGCACAAAGAGTTCGATGGATATCCGTTCAGGTGGGGTTCTGGAGCGGCTCTGAGCTAGGAGTGTAGAAGAGGCCCTGCATAGCCAGCCCCTCATACTCGCGCGCCATTCCCTTCTTCGTCCCCCTTGCCTGCCCTGTCTTGCCGCGGTTGCTGTCCTATACTGCTGCTCTATACGGCGTATTGTATGGTAATGTATGGCAGGCAGCTCCCGCGCTTCATTGACGAAGTCCACGGAGATGTGGATCTGGTGCAAAGCCACGCAATCTTGAGGCATCTGGGCAGGAAGTACGGTGTGTACGGCATTTGTCGTGACGGAGGGTGGGATCGTGGGGTCTTTGACACTCAGTTGAAGTCCTTGAGATTTTCTTAAAAGATTTTTTGTAACTTGTTTCATAACAGCAAACTTCAGCGGGGGCCTCAGAAGGAGCGGCGGTGTGTGTGGGCGGGAAATGGCGCGGCGAGATACTGCAGACGCTGAGAATGCCAGCGCCATCATCGTTATCATCACCATCATGACGTTATGCTTTCCCCTCACCTTCATTACATAAATCACAAACTCTCCCACTTTCAAGATTGGTAGCTCTGCTGAAGTAAATAAAATGTTGACCGAAGTATTATTTTGACCAAAAACTGCAACATGGATGACGTCGTTTGATGAGCTTTTTCACCTCGAGCCGGAGGTTCATCACTGACCCACTGGAGGGGGGGATAGGTCTCTGCACGTGCGTGCAAAAGCTGCGCCGTGCGCGTGACACTTACAACGCTTTACGGCATCACGGCAAATGGGAGCTGACTCATCTGATGTGCTAACGGTAACACTTCTTGGTTCGTTGACCCGCATCGTTAGCTGTTTAAGTGCTGGAATGATCCCGAAGTGAAAACCGTGAACCGCGCAGATTTGTACGGCAAAGATATCATTCAGGCTGGGCGGATTGACATGGTGCTCGATGCGGTTTCGGAGCTACGCGTCAAGATTAGGGTGAGCTCCTCGAGGATTGGAGGGGGGCAGAGGAGATCAGTGGAGAGAGGAAGGGCAGGGAACTTGCAGGGTAGCTATGTAACCAGTAATCTAGCCTAGCAAGCTGCCAGGCTACCGAACATAACTAACTCAACAAATGTTGAAAGCGTTTGGGAAGTCTGGATGGGAGTTCTGTCCGCAATGTCGTTTCAGCAGTTACCTAACTTTGTGGTGTGCGTTGGTACCCAAGCATGGGACCAGCATTGCACTCGCTGTGCCTGTTTAGGCTACGTGCTTTCGGCCCGTCCGTTTTCCCTGTTTTCCAGGCCCTGGTGATAGAACGGCAGATGGAGGACTCTGCCGTACAGCAGTACATGAATACGGTAATGGCTACTGAGGAGGAGCTCAAGGTGTCCCGTATGCAGGTAGGGGGGATAGGAGATGGTTCGGGAGGCGGCGGGAAGATGAATAGACGAGACCTGAAATTGCCGCTGGGAAACGTAAATCAATAACTCTAACTTACGAAATTGAAAAGGATTCCGGTCACAGACATCGGCAGTTGCCCTCGTGGACATCCAAAGGTCCTTTATTTTCTCAGCCGAGAAGGCTGGGAAAACGAAAGTGAGCTACGTGCGTGCCAAAGTCGTGTGATGGGCGGATGTGTCGTTATCCTTTCTAATTTTTAGGGTTTCATCATTTCCAATACCTGAATTACCATAAACGAAACTGTGGTAATTGAGGTGTTTTCCCAAGGTCAATGTGCGCGATGAATACGGGGTACGGTATTCGATAAACGGGAGAAGGAAGTGAAGGGGAGGAAGGATAAGGCAGCCACCTTGGAATAAAGGGTTATTGGGGGACAGGATCACCTGAACCCTCTCCACATCGGGAGAGAGCGGAGATGGGGGAGCTGGGGGCCTGGCGCTGTGACACCCCTCATCAACAAAAACTGCACGCGTATGCTCTCTTCGCTGATTGTAGTAATCAAAATATCCTTTCAACCTTTCCGCCTCCACCCGACACCCGCCCACCCGATAAGTACGACTGACGAATGTGCTGTACTTGTTGTTCATATTGCTGACTATTATGGGCCCATGCCTGGGGCTCCTGGGGCTCGGTCTCATCTACCTTCCTCATCGCCAACCGGGTGATGGATGTGGCCCCTTGTCGGTTTCTCGAGAGTGGACTCCTTCCCCTCTTGCACCATAGGGCCCTGGACTCGCTAGTTTGGAATATCTGTTGGACAGACAGCGCTTCTCCGATGCCAGCTGGGTGGTGGGCGAGAGGCCCTCCCTGGCGGACTTCGCCGTCTTCGACCTGGCGAGTGGTACCAAGTGGTAGCCGGGGAAAGGCTGCGGCGGGTTGTTGGGGGGGGGGCGAGGACGCTGTAATTATACCCCAACAACTGGGCGCTTCATAAACCCAATATCTGTGAATAGATAGATGCATGTATGATATCTATATATATGCTCCTATATATGTAGTATGCATACACACACGTACACACACACACTACACATATACACACACATACACACACACATACACACACATGCTCACATATCTTTTATCGCAGTAATAGTATCTTTACGGCAATGTCTGTAAAATCATAGAACATAGCTATTTGTGACGGGGCTCCAGTCCTGGGCTCTTATATGCGCCTGATGCACCGCCGATCCATCCGCTGCCACTTCCCGCACCTACTTACCCCTGCAGCAACCCATTCACGGTGCTTTCTGGATGCCATTTGGTCCTTAAACTATATTTTCGACAACCGGTCGGTTTTAGCGGTCGGTACTTAAAACGTAACACAAAGTCTGGAGTGCCTTCCTTGTGGCAGGTTGACCTACATTTGGTGCAAGGTCAACTGGCGAAGCCGCTCCAAAGCCGCTTTCCCGCTCTGACGGCGCACCACAGCCGAGTGGCGGAGTTGCAGGGTGAGACCTCTTCTGCAAGGTCCGGTGGATGGGGGAGAGGCAGCACTGCAAGGGAGATTTTGGTGTGTTTCGGCAGCATTGCTTGGGGGCCTACGCCATATTTGACGTTCTAGGGATGCAACAGTCGGCGCATTCCTAGAGTATGTATTGTGTGACTTAGCAGCCTGAAGTGATGCCGCCCAAAGTCATTGCACTGCACCACTAGTTGTCAGCTTTGGCGGTGTTGACCCTTCCAGAAGGGATGCGCACCACACCGTGTAGCCCGTCTACCTGCGAGGCATCATATCCTTCAAGGAAATTTGTCCCGGGCGCGCCAGTCAGATGTTAGCGCTGTAGTCCCAGGACTGCAGTACATATCAAATCCTTGCTGCGCACCCGGAGTGCATCCATTGTCAGAACGGTGTCCCGCATGTTATTACGTATCTATTGTTGGCTTTCAGATTGGAGCTGGCGTAACGAGGCAAAAATTTCTGCAAGTGTAACCAGTGCCGGTTTGTGTCAGCTGCGCTTGACCTTCCAGGGAGCCCTCGAAGTGGCGATGTTCGTACGGTATATCGCATGGTGGCCACATGCCATTGTGGTACATAGCACATTTTCTTACCATGGTGGCTAAGTAGGGAGCACCTTCTGCGCCCCGACCTTGTAATTTCGGCTTTCCAAGTTGCCCCCGTCTGTCTGGGCACCGTGCGCAGGGGTGGCTGAGTACCTGGCAAGTGACAGCCGCCACACGGCTGTGTGGGCGGCAGATTGGCTGCGGGAACACAGCGCCTTGAAGACCTGATTCAGATGTCTCCATTCATATGAAGCGTGGGATGTGTGTGCATGCGTGCATGTGCGTGTGCGTCTTGAAGGGTCGAGCTGTAAGGAAGAAGAATCCGTGAAGAATGCGCGACTGTGTGCGCGATAAAAAGTTTGTGTTTGCCGTGTTTGCTTGCACAGTATGAGTGATGGACTGACGACAGACGCAAAAAAAGCCGACGACGGGCGAGGAAATAAATGGAAAAGACGATCATGGCATAAAACATGCAATTTTTACATCGGTTGTCCAAGTAAGCTGCTTTCAAGGGTGCCCCACGCCGTTGACTGACACAGCGGGGTGTATGGCGCTGCACTTTGTGCATGCAGGCCCTGCATTTGGGCTAGCATCCATACAAACACCATCATTGAAATATTCGCAATGTACAGCTTACCCAACATGAGACCATATCACGCTCTACTTACCATTCCAGGCCAGAGGAATCAATTTACCAACACCATAACCGCTGGACAGACATCGCCTCCACGCCGTTAGCAGGGTCCCTACAGTGACGCTGGATTTATGTTCTATGCCACTAGTGCGCCAAAACCAGACGGTGTATATTGTAGTTACATGTGTTGTGGCATGTGTTGCTGGAACCCAAGCCTCATATAAATGCCATTCCCTTCAGACTCTGCTACATTCCCCCTCAGGCTTTGCTGTATTCAATTACCATTGAGATGCTTCCGTAGACTTGAGCCACACAATATTATGGGATAGGGTGTAGGCTAAGTGCAGCATGCTTACGAGATGGCGTAGTATTGGAGCCGTGGGGGGCACGTGTGCTTGGGCGAAAGAGAACGGCGGAACAGAGCGGGAAGCGGGTTGCACGCAGTTACACGATTGTTCGTTCTGGCCACCAACGCCCCAACAACACAGATCCCTGCAGGAAAAATATCCCTTAATCCAGTTGGGATGAACCACACCGGGAAAAAGCCAGGAAATGTCATTTCGGCAGTGTTAGAATGAATAGGCCGCTAACCAGCTAAACCCCAGTATACGTCCGACATTTTGCATACCACAATAGATGTAACTGTAGCTTAACACCAGCATCCCAAGATCATGTCGCTAAGCCATCCGCTCCAGCGCAAGCTCTATCGCTGAAGCTCTCCGAGAATCCAAGCCCAAACTCAGCGCTGAGGCTCACTGCAGCGAGGGCTGAGTCTGCCAGATCAAGAGGCGCTTGCTGCTGGGGTTGAAGGCCTCGTAAACTTTGTTGTTCGCCGCCAACATTTTCATCACGTGGTCCGACACCGACTTGGGAGCCGTGTGGTGCAAATGCTCGAGCACCTGATTCTTCGAAACTGCCGAGTAGCGCAGGTCGCGGTCATAGGCGTAGTTGAACTTCCAGATTGTCTCGTGGTACCGCTTGTACGCAGCGGCCCAGCAAGCGTGGAGCTTATGTTCGCGCATGAGCGACGGTAGCATCTGAGTGTCCAGGTACCACATCACCCATCCCGCCACGAGGGCGGCCGTGGCCGCCTCCTGCTGCAGCGACTCTGGCAAAAGCTTCATCGCTGATGTCGAGTGCTAGGCCCCACGGCAGGGGGAGTTAAAACTATGCGCCCTCTGAGCGCCTTAGGGTCCAAAAAGGGAGCGCTCTGGGCAAGTTTAGAACTGCGGGGCCGTTTGTTTCGGGAACTGAAGTACGGCAATATGTTTTATTCCTTCGCATGCACAGTGTTCATGATTTCAGCATTGATTACCAGATCGGCATTCTACTATAGTCTTGGAAAACAAATAACTTTGTCATTACTGCCTCATACCTGCACATGGATACTTAGTGAAACTTGACCGAGTGGGTAGACAGCTTTCCAGTGGTAATATATATCGACTCGTAGGAAATGTCTTTCAGAGAGCTTCGATGTAAGCTATGCAAGACGATGGTGCTTTCCATAGCGGCAGTTCGTGCGACCACCCTCCTTCCTTGTGCCCGCAGCTTACTCGGAGGTTATGAAGGCGTTGGGGTATCCGCGTTTGATATCTATGGAGAATTTTCGGACGCCAAACTTCGAGCTCGTTGCGGACTGCCTCTATTGGTTGCTTCAACGGTGGGCAGGGTCGCATGTCGCAGGTCGCGCGTCCTTAACCTGCCAGTACTGGAGATTTCCCGTTGTGTCTTGAACACAGATACTATCCTGGTGTGGAGATATCCGACGATATCAGCACGGAGGCTGACCGCGTTAAATTCCTGCAATCGGTGGCCCAGGTTATGCTCACCAAAGCACGCATGAAGCTTAACATTAAGCGCCTTTACGCGGCCGATGGCAATGCAGTGAAAGAGTTGCTTAAATTGGCGACGCTGCTGTACAAAGCCACCTCGAAGGCCGGCGATATAGACGATGTGAGTAGGGCTGACACGCGGCCACCTCCTTATAGCCCCTTTCCAATATCAGGTGCCTCAGCTTGGCTACTGAGGAATAAGTTGTTCATTGGAAATGGGATATTGTAAATGGGAAATAATGGATGGAACCAGCTAAACACATAGACTTACGGATGGGTAACCCGCTTGCGGATAGGCGTTAAAACGGCGGTTCCAGCGGACCCGGGGCCCAACCAATGCCCAACATGCACGCCACCCCTTTAACCCCAGCCCTTCCTGGCCCAGCCTATCCGTACTACCAGCCGCAGTACTAACTTGTGTTAAAAACACACACAACCTCTATGTATTACACAAAGGACGCGACCGAGGTTGTAGACGTGAACGCATCCCTCAAGGGGTTCAATCCCAAGGAGATTAAGATGTCGGCCAGTGAAATCATCAAAGCCGGCGCTGCGTTATACGACGCTCTGGGCCAGGAGCCAGAGTTACGGGAGCACCGCGCCCGAGCTGTTGCAGGCCACGTGGATACGGACTTCGTGGACCGCAGCATCCGGGAGGCCATTGCAATGGTGGGTCTATGTATCTAGGAAGCAATTGAAGCTTTTGTTTTTTTTTTCATTTTCTGGCTACACCAATACAGTCCGGCAGCGGTGTGCGTTGCCTTTTCTTTACGGCTGTATCCGTGAGTCCCGCTGGGTTGTACTGGTAAGGAGGATGGGAAGGCGAGGTTAAATAACGGAGGGCTGGGTTTTATGAAAGCAACGGGGTCAGTCAGGCAACTGGGAAGACAGGGGAATGAGGGGCTTTATACCGTCTTGCACTTCAGGTTTGGAGATTGCGTATATTGCGACGTGCATCAGTGTCGGTGTCGGGGCTGCATGGACCGCGGCAGCCACTGGCAGGTAGTAACAAGCAATGTCGGGAGATTGGGTGTTGCCACGACGCTATAGCCGGGAGGTGCGAATAGGGAATGAGGGAATGGCCGGGTTAAGAGTTGGAGAAAAGGATGCAGATGCACGGGCGTTGTCGGCTTGCGCAGGGCCAAGGGCCTGCAGGCTGTGACGGTGCACGTTGGCGTAGAGCGGCTCAAAGCAGCGCGTAAAAGACGAGGGGATGACATTATCGCGGGGAGTGCAGCGGAATCTGGCGGAGCACACGCGCATGCCAATTAAGCTTAATCGCTTTGCCGCTGGACGTAGCTTCGTTGGTTGTTACTCTTTTGCTGCTGGTAGGAGCAGTACCATGTATTCCTTTTCACGTCGGCCAGGCCGTGGCACGCCTGGGGCTGAGGCCCAACGATATGTGCCTGCGGGTGGACGAATGAATCAGCGGAACAGCGAAGGCAACTGAATGAGCGCCAGGGACAAGCTTAGGACATTTCGGCGTGGTTTCCACTGGGCACGCCTACTGCTTCAGTGCATGGAAGTTGTCGTATCGGTGCTGCGCGAATAGCACGTCTTGTGGCAGAACGGAAGTGGCTTCGTAGTAAGGTCCGGGAGCTTGGCCATTTGTCCATTGCCATGGCCATTTGTCAGAACTCCAATCCCCTCTAGAAGTTGAAGGAGATTCGCGCGGCCGTGGGGGCCATGGGATGGAAGGAGAAGACCGGAAAGAGCCCCAGCACGGTTGCTGCAAGCGACGTCCAGAAGGTTACAGGGCATGGCGTATTTACGTCCCCGGATGAGCAATCTCCTCCGGGCGTGCGTCTGAAGTAGTTTTCGGGCTCTGTAGAGAGGGAGGAGGGCTGAGTGAGAAATAGGCTGATGGATTAGGCAAAGTCAAGACGTGCATTGCATATGCGCCTCTCGCACCCGTCCCGTGGCCATCCTCGCTGCCCGCCGGGTTGACGAAGACGGGCTGAGACGTCTTCGGCTTCACTCTGCTCCGTTGCGTCTAGAGTACTGCTGGTTCGGCGTTTGCAAACCAGCACAATGCGCGAGTACGCTATACGTGGTGATTTACTTGGGGCCGGCTGTCTGTCCTAAGGGAAGAGCTGAAACCCCGTGCATTCAGTTTTGCCCCGCAGTGCACTGCATATTTCATAGAACATTATCATCAGATCAGATTGCTCTTGTTCGTGGAGAAAGTTGGCTAGGAGTTTAGGATGTGCTACGGTATTGCTTGGGATTTCTTTGCTCCCTTTCCTGGGGTTTCTGCACGCGTGCGTAGGTATGCGGATAACAGCGGGCTAATTGAAGCAGTGGCGTTCCTTAATGGGAGACTAAACCGACCGACCCGTGGGTCGCGCCTTGCATGCACAGCCCATTACAGCAGGCATCGATCGTAAAGCCTATGAGCTCTCTTATCCAAATCACGCCTCGTTATCCATTACATCCCCGCGTACCTATGGTTGGCCGAACGATTCGGTGAACCACGTGCGAGCGTAGCACCACGCAAACCCAAGCGTATGCCTATGTGGAAAACACCCTTCCTTTTCTCGCGTCACCCTGCTGCGTCAGGTGGAGGACAACATCCATTCCCTGGAGAACCAGATGGAGGATCTAGAGCGCAACGAGAAAACTCTGGACAATAAGATTGAGAAGAAGAAGCAGGAGCTGGAGCGCCAGGAGAAGCGCCTGTCCACATTGCAGTCCGTGCGGCCAGCCTACATGGATGAGTACGAGCGGCTGCAGGTGCGCTCGGGACCCAGTCATTTTCCCCTGCTTCCATTTCTGCTGCGCGCCTGTGGCGCTTAGTGCTGCGGCAGGATGGTGTATGACTGGCGGCCACGCAATTTGTTGGTGGACGGTGAATATGGGTGTCCGAAGCTGTTGCGGTTCTGTACCATCTGGGTGGTGATGCTGAGGCTGTTACGTTGGGACTTGAGTTGCCTGGATGCAATTATCACATGTCTGGATACCTTCATAGTTTATATGTTCACGGTTTTCAGTGAATAGTACCAGATGATTGTTATGGATGGGCGGTAAAGGCAGGCTTCCGAACCCCGAACTGTCTTTTGTTAGTTCTTACCAACCTTGCAACGTACTCACATTAACTTTACAGGGCGAGCTCAATGAGCTGTACCAGAAGTATTTGGACAAGTTCCGAAATCTGGAGTTTTTGGAGAATGAGTTGGAGACGTACTACGATGCAGAACAGGAGAAGATGGAGGCGCAAGAGCGGCGGCTAAAGAAGATGCAGAAGCGATTAAAGTGGGTCTCAGCCAAAATTGGCTGCAGACCGGCAGGGGACTGGACGGCCGTGGCTGGCCATGCGGCAGTAGGCGCATAGGCCATTCATTGCCTGATGTGCTAAGGCGACGGCCCCATTGGGTTTGCTTAATGGTGCTGATGACACTCTTATCTCTTTCGCTGTTGTCCTTGGTTGCCGCCAGCTTAGCTTTCCAGGGGCCCTGATGCAGGCACCGCCTTGCATGCAGTGAGGCGTGTCCTCCCTGCCGTAACCACCATTGCTGTTGCCTACCATCCGCTGCGCCTCTTGCAATGCACGACTCTGTGTGTTTTTCACGGTTTCCTTCCAATCCTGACAACTCATCGCTGTTATAAATGCCGCGGCTGCTGCTTGTGAACGTCAGGGAGGAGGAACTGCGCATCCTGCGCGGTGAGCAAGAGGTGGACGAGTCCAACCTACATTTCGACGATGACGAGGATGACGACGAGGATGACCTGTCCGGAGAGGACGGTGAGGACGAGGACATGGACGACGATACGGCCTATCAGGCAAAAGGGGCAGCGCGGCGAGGTCCAGTTGTTGGCGGCGGTGGGCAAGGCGGCGCGCGGCAGCAGGGCCGCCAGGTGCGCGCGTCTCCAGGGCAGGGGCAGCAGTAGGACAGGGTGGAAGGAACGGGTGAGGGGGGATATTGCCCTGGGGGAATCTACTCGATCCTACTCGATGTTTTCCTACTCGATCGAGGGTTAGCTGGGTATATGGGTTGCGGATGAGATCTCTGTTCTGTTGAAGAATCACGCTTGCCCCCGGAACAAAGGCGTTGGCAGGGGTATCAACGAGCAGCTCGAGAAGGCGACTTCGGGGGCAGCCGTACAGTAGCACCTGTGCCTCTAAGAAAGGGTGCCACATACAGTTTTGCCTACTCGCACCTCGTGGGCTGATTTGCGTGCTATAATGGTTTTCCCAGGTCATGGGCAACCTTGATGGCGACTTTGAGGATGAAGCGTCTATAGACGAGGATGACAACACCGACGGCGGCGATGTGTCGAGGGCAGGGTCGGACACAGGCGGCGGCGGTGGCTACGGCGGCGCCGCCTACGGCGCCGGCTATGGCGGCTACGGCCAGGCTGGATACATGAACGGCGGCATGGTGAGAGCATAGTCATCTCCAATCCTGGCCCTGCGCCTAGCGTGGTTATGCGTCCTTTTTCTCCCACCGGCAACCCGAAAGGTCCCTCTTACGTTCCCATTAGCGCCGTGTCACCAACGTGGTAGCCGGCAATTAGCTTTTCTCACCTCTTCGGTCTCGCCCCGCTCTGCTTTTGTCACAGGACGAGGACGACGGTGGCCACTTCATCCAGGACGATGACGACGATGATAACAACTTTTAGTTGTGTCGTTGGTGCGTCTTCGGTGCTGCAGTCTAAGTTCCTATCGCCGCAACCGCACGGCGTGACATATGGAGGCAAGTGCACAAGCATATAGGGGCTAGCCGGGCGGCTAAGAAAGGGCAGTCCACCGTCAACAGTGGGCCCGCGCGTCTGGCGAGTGCGCTGGGCTTTTGGAAAGCGTGACCGAGCAGCCCACACGTCATTGGCGCATTTTCCATATTGTATGGGCTCACGCGATCATAATGACCGGTTGTCTTGTGTAAGTAGCGGACCGATGAGGTGGAGTAGAGTGTTCAGTAGAGTGATGGGGACGGGGCATGTGCACGGCCTTGGGATTAGGCCTAAGGGAGCATCTTAAGGACTCGCAGGCGAAGCCCAGCCCCGGGAAGCGGCCGGTAATAATTGGTATATTGGCAATGTAGCAATGCAAGCGTTGAACTGTACATATGAAGGAGGAGCTATACGAGCGTGGCATTGCTGGGGTTCGGTTTGTGGCGGGGAGCTGCAGGGGGCCGCGGTAGGTTTGGCCTCAGGACGCTATTCATCTGGGGTTCAATGTGCTGCAGGAACACGTGCATTGCTTCCTCACGCTGTGTGCGTCCGACTGCACAAGTGCGCAACGTGCGCTGCGGGTTTGCATCACATGCAGCACCCACTGCACTTGTTGCGAGGGCAACGGCCAGGGACCCTCGCAAATGTGGGTTATCAGCCGCCTGTCGGTCGCTTGTAATGCACACAAGGCTAGACGTCCAGACGGATTCAAAAATGCAAACTCGGGTTGCGGGCATTGATGGCAGGGGGGTTGATACCCATGGCGGGAGGAGAAAAAGGAGTGGATGGCGGACCATAGCGAGGGGCGCGAATGATAGAGTGTCCTTCATAATATCAGTATCATGTCTAGTTTTCATAAATCCTTACGTAAGTGACAATGACAATAAGAGTGCCGTAGAAGCGATCCGCGAAGATCATAACCAATCGAGCCTGACCAAATGTAGGATGCCCGCGCATCCGAGTTAACGCCGCAATTCGCATGATCTCGCCAAAACTAGTCAGTGACGTACACGGAAATACTTATGGGACATCAGCGTACTTTGCCCTACCCATAAACGCCGACCTGCAAAAGAAGTCAAAGGTCCACATCCGTGGAGCGATTAGGTAGCAGCGGTAGCAACATGGGAGCTTCCAGTTCACACAAGCATAACTTAGTACTACAGCAGCGCTACAACTATACTACATACAGTCGCCGTGAAAATCATGATGTATGCGGCCCCACAGGAGCAAAACGCTGTGCAGCAGAGGGACGGCACGAATGCCAGCATCGCTGCATGACCATACGCAGCCAAGGCCCGCGCAAAACGCCGTTGATGGGAAGTTGAAGACCAATGGGACCGCATAACCCAAACAGATTCTCAGGACCGCGTGCGGTCCAAGTTTGGCTATTGAAAGAAAGGATACCCAAACCTGCTTTCTCCTAACGTCTAAGCCGTGGCCATCGCAGCGGCGGGCGATGCACACCTCAACACCGACTATTCAGTACAACTCTTCTATCCACGAAGAAATCACATCATATGCTTGTCCGTCAAGCGCCCTCGGGCCACTAAGCACTAACAAATAGTTCGCTGTTTCGAGCGGCCCCCCCATAGTCTCAAGGTGGCGGCCTCTATGGCGTCAATGTAATCTCTTGTGCCCCAAACCTATTAAGGTCCCGTCGCGCTAATGCCGAGCATCGAAAGTTGAGCAACGCGGTCCTGGTCCGAAAGGCAGGCCATACTGAGCGCCAGGCGCTGCCCTATGTCCTCACACCAGCGTCTATACTCCTCCTCGCTAACGTGATGCTTGGAGATGTCAGGTGGAGGCAGTAATGGTCGCAAGCTGCCGCTGCTGCTCGCCGCCGCACTCCCATAGTCTTTGGAAGCACTGGCTCCGCTGACACCCCACCACCTGCTCCTACGCCCAGGACTAGCACCGGCAATGCTGCGCTCAGCTGAAGCGCCGCTGCGCACCCTTCGTTGCGGCCCTCCAAGCCTGGGGCTAGCGGTACCACTGCTGCTGCGTGATGGGGCTCCTTTGCCGCTGGCTACAGGTGTCCACAATGGCACCGTGCCCTGCTGCGACGTCGCGCGGGCATTGCTGTGGTGCGTTCCGATGCTGTGATGGCCGCGCGAAAAGCTGGGTATTACTGCGGCGCGCCGCTCCAGCGTGCCTACCAGCGGTAGCAGGTGCCAGAAGTACATGGCGTGCCGGCGGGTGTCGCAGAGGCGAACCAGAAGCGCCTTGATGCCGGCGGCGAGCGCAGGCATGGGGAATGGCAGAGCGTTCACCGTCGCCTCCAATAGACCTAGCCAGCGCTTGGGATGGGTATAACCCACAGAGAACTGTACGGAGACCAACGTCAGGCACGCACGCTCGAAGGCGGCAGCCCATTGAGGGTCCTTGCAGCAGGGCGAGGACGCCACGGCTTGCAAGACAAGGGCTAGGCCCTCCGGTCCCACAGCCACTAGTTCATGCCCTGCGACCGAGTAGGGGCAGCAACATTGGTGTGATGCGACTGCTTGCCAGGTAGGCACGCCTGGAAACCGAATGGGCATTGAAACGAAGTTAGGATGTCAACGTGTGTGTCCGAATCCTGTATTATGGGGGACATTAAGAGCCAGCACGGCATGTGTGCGGGACGCTGCATTACCTACCTGGTGATGTTGCAAGATGCTTGTACAGCTCATCCGCATACTCCTCTAAACGAAACGCCTATTTGGGTTTTGCAAAACGGTCGGACACCGCTCAGGAAGCGAGGAGAACAAAAAAGCTGTGTCAATTACATCGTCTGGACTGTCCATGAACGGAAGCTGCACCTCATCTCCCCCGCCCCTCAGGGATTCACGCTGAATCGCGAGCACTCGTCAACTTCTCAATCCCTACTGCATGCGGCGCACGGGTGGGAGTCAGTCAGGCGCTTTGCAGCTAGCGAATCCCGGTACACCCTTTACAGTCGACCGCGCATGCTGACCTGCAAGGGATAACCGAAGCGGCGAGCTGCCTGCAACATCCTGGGATACCGCTCGAAGAGAAACTCCCGGCTGCGCCATATCTGCGGTCCGGATATGGTGCGCCCCGAACCTGCTGGGCGGCGGAGATGCGGGCACAAGGTACAGCAATCCCTAAACAGCTTCTCCAATTGTAGCAAAGCAACAAGGCGAGCAGTACAAACGTTCCATTGCCCCGTAGGTATAGAACTCAAGACGTGGAGGACGAATCAGCCATAACTTAGGAACACACACGAGCAGCACTTCCGACCGGAACATCCTAAGACACTTTAAGATTTAGGAGGGCATCCATCTAGGCATTGGGGACTGAAGGGACAAGGAGTAGGTCAGGGGAGAAGGTCGCCGGCGGCTCGTAAAACGAACATAGTAAGCCCCGGGTAGACCACGCCGGCTTTACCTGAGGTGCTCGCACCTGACGTTGAGACGCCGCCGCTGCTGGGCGCTGTGGACTCCACGAGATAACTGGCACGGTTGAGTGCAGCTTTCACCAAGGAAAGGTGCGCCGCAGTGAGAGGGGGGCCAGTGGTGGGGCCATTTTTGGAGGGGCCATTTTCGCCGCACGAGGCTGATGCTACGTCAACTGCTTCCTGCACACCATATGGACACATGGGATACGAGGTGAGCAGCGCATGTGTAGTCAGCAGACCGGGGGCTCGTGTCCAGCGCTGGTGTGCACTGGCTTTACACGCAACTCAAGAAATGCCATGTGCTTGTGAAGTCCTCCAGGTGAAATACACTTAATGCGGGTTCCTAAAATGCGAGATGCATCACGAAGGATTCATCCGCACCTGCAATACTGCGCACATCAGTCCCACGTCCTGCCTCGCCTCGTTACACGCCAGAAGCAGGCCTTCTGCCAGGCCGCACAGCTGATCTCCCGGGGGCCCGCTGCACTTGCCCATGAGAGCCTGCAGGATTGGGACATCGCCGGCAACGGTTGTAATGTTCACCGACCAGATCGGCATCTCCTCAAAACCCCATAACGAATGCCATGCGGTTGATAACACGTGCGGCCGAAATTTCCTGACCCCAAAGAAACCGACAAGTGTAAGGCACGGAATAGCTCGGCAAGAAACCCTCTGGAAAACCCTGACGTAAATATTGTCCTCCAAGATTCCAAGAGGCACCGGACCCCCATCGCTGCATGGGGATATTGCAAACGTTTGCCATGCGGCCAGGAAAAGGGCGATGAACTCATGGCTCATTGTGCTCCTGGGAGGAAAGCGGCACCCGGGGACGGGCTGAGGCAAGAGACAGGATGGGACAAAGCAGGAAGGGAAAGCACGTCTGACCTTCAGAACGGAGACAGCTTGCTGGGAAGACCAAGCATGTGTGGAAGTGTGGTGCACCACAGCGCTTTCCACAGCGGCTTGTCCTGTAGCGTTGAGCCATCGACTAGCTGTTCCATGCCCCTCTGGGGGTGCGGGTGCAAGCGCGTTCAAATCGTGCAGCAGCTTCACCACCTGCAAAGAGGTGGAGCACAGTTTGTAGAAGTATCAGAATGTAGTCATCGCTACACGCAGCTCCTCGACTGAAGCGCTCATACGGGAATAGGGAAGATGCAAGAGAGCAGGAAGCAAGGGACCTGCCAGGTGTATTGCCAGCATACAGGCGACTGTCCGTCTATTCTGGTTTTCTGCAAGCCCGTGCTGCGTGCCCCGCCAGCGCCCATCACCCGCCTTCCGGCCCAGGCGGACCCGCTTAACCCTACCTGCGCCGCGACCAGCCGCTCGCCTGCCTGCACACCTGCGATAACCACCTGACTCAGCCATTCCGGCGTCGGGATGAACGCATGGCGGAGAGCGGTTAGCGCGCCATGGTTGCGCTGCCGCGTGTCGAATGCAGTCACTATTTCCACCAGATGCAACGCTGCGGCGTGCGGCTGCAGTGCCGACACCAGACCGCGCGCCGACGAACCCTCCAGCGCCGCCCGGATGCATTCCGACATCAAGCTGGCGTACTCGGCTAACTCCGTTTGCTTGTCATACAGAGCGTCCGTGGTCCTAGTATCTACATAATCAAGCGCTACCGGCTCCACGTGGAGTGACTGGCACGGCGGGCTCAAGCAAGAGAATGGAAGGGATGCTGGGATTGTTGACGATGAGGGGAGCCGTGCCGGGACGGACGGTTTAAGTGAAGAGCTGGAGGCATACAACGGCATGTTATTTTGTTCCGCTGGCGCCCATGGTGGGCTGGATGCGCTGCTGCTGAGCATGGCCTCCGCGTGTAAGACGCTGGCACCTGTGGGCCAGCTTCCGGTTAGGTCATGTTGAGGATCTGACGAGCCGACCACGCATATTTTACATCCTTTCGAGGGCGCTTGGTTGACCGCTGTCGCTGCGGCTGCTACGGCCGTCGTCGCCGCCTGTGCCGTGAGCTCACACTCCTGGATCACACTGCAGAAGTCCTGCAGAAAAGGAATAGGAACCCTAAGCCAAGTTTACGTTGCATGAAGATTCCCCCATCGTATCCGCACATGTTGATGAAGGCATGACGAGTAAAAGCCCTCCAAACCAAGTTTATGTTTGTGTTTCCATGCACCTACAGTTCCTTCCTCCTATCTGTGTATCCTATCCTGACGAATCGAACTCTGATGCATGGATAAGAGCAGCTTTACCAGGTGGACAACCCTCGCGGTTTAAGACACAATACACGATCACGGAGTGTCCCGGCCCTGCCACTACATACCTGAAGCGAGTCCCACGAGGGAATGTGGTAAAGCAGACGCTGCCAGAGGAGTCGCTGAAAGCGCCACAGGTCCTGGTGGGCAACGGCGTCCAGAATAGGCTCCAGCTGTTCGTTGTTAAATATGACGATATGGCGCGGCGCTTTGAGAAGGTAAAGCTCCATGCCCGCCTGCATCAGCTCCGTCCATACATCGAAGTCCTGCTGACTGGCGTACGCAGCCTGGAGCGCATTTTGAGAATCCGCAAGCACGGAATGCAGGTTAACACGGTCCACACCTAGGACAGCATCCAGATTTCGGCTCATATCGCCATAGGAAACTATTAGGAAGCGAACAGCGGCGTTATACATCTTTGACCAATATAGAAGGATGGCCACCACAGAAAGATGAGGTGTTCATTCGAGAAATGACGGGGGGAAGAATGGGAACTATTTATCGCTACCCCATATCCCGATGAGACCGAGGCTAACGTTCGGCAATTTGTGAGTCACTGCGAACTTCCGTTGTACGTGCTGACAAGAACCCGTATAGGTTGACTGTCGGCCCAACAAGGAAACGGAAAAAGCATACGTTTAAAGTGGCCCCGTTCACAATTTGAGCTGCCTCCCCCTCACCTGTAATAATAGGTTATGTACGTGGAACAGTTTGACGCAAGTCTCTGGAATGACGGCAGCTGGACCATACGCACTGGAGCACTGCGGAAGGGCCTGAAGCAGGCAGCGTTTTAGAGTTTTAGGCATTTTGCAGCCAGGCGTGCATAGGCGGCATTGGCATGTGCCTATGGATGCTCATGCATCACACTTGCCTGTAGCAATGCCACAAGCGTATCATATCCGTTCTGGAAAAGAGCCTGACGATGTTAAGGTGAGGAAGTTAGGTGAGCGGTATGTAAAAAGAGGGACGTCCATGCTCGCTGCACGGTGTGGACGCGTGAATGACATAACCCACCTGTAAGCCAATACCGGCACTGTGGGGGCTGCTCGTACCACGTGATTCGGCAGTCGCCGCGTCGCGTAGCACGAGTGCGGTTTTGGATATAGCTTCCAGAACCTGACAAGATTTATTGGTTGCTGCCAGACGTGTAAGCGATTGCATTGGCTCGCTATCAACCACACCGCTGGGGCAAGTTAGCTGAGTAAGCGAAAGGCCATCCAGGTGTGCCACGCCAGTAGACTGCAAAAATAAATTATAATCAGTATGTAAAATTGCATCAATTTCATCCTCCTCCAATGGTTTGCTCAATGCTGCCTCGTTGCTCACCATTGAGCTGGCCGGCGCCGTCGCAGGAGCACCATCCATGCGATAATGTACAATTACGCGGCGATAGTGTATAGACCATCTGATGAAGGCGCTGGATTGCCTCATGTTGAGGCTTGATGGCCGCAGTCTTCGCATTCTCGATTGTTGTCCGCGTTGACGATGGACGGCGTGAGCTGCCAAACTCCGCTCGGAAGAAGCTATGCTTGCAACATATTATAGAATACCTAATTCAGACGCCATACAAAGCGTTAATGGCGAATTGCTGTGGTGAGCTGTCAAGTGGGCAGGTATCAACAACGGGTTTCTTCATAATACGACCAATGCAGCCATGTTATATATGCCGAAGTAAATTGTGCCTACTGGAATTCTATACCATATGCCCTTGTCTCTGCATGCAAGCGTGGTTTGAAACTCAGTTCCGAGTACGTCAATTATTTACTGTGAGGTTAAGCTTCTCCATCAGGCAAACGCTACCAGTGGATATCGGTGCCTCATGAATCGGCCTGATCTTGGCAACAGGCTTGCAGCTCCACAGTGCTATAATACTACTCTTAACAGCTGAGGTTACCAAACTCCTGAGCGCTGTCTGTATACAAGCTAAAGATAGCACATCCATCAGACGGTGTTCACAACCTGCATATCTTTAAGGGCTAACGCTAGCTTACCTTTCTCGACCTTTCCTAGCTAGGAGTGTCACCGCTTAGTCTGCGGGATGAACTTCTTTAACAAGGTTAAAAATTTATTTTTCGGCGTAAGTTGCTTGGAGCAGGCGTTTCTGGTATTGTCCTCTCCCGGACTTCCCAACGCAGTCGATGTGACCTGCAGGGAGACACGTCTTCAGATGATGACGATGTGCAGAGGCAGCGACACCATGGCAGTGAAGGAGCAAGTCCATCTAATGCCGCGCCAAAACGCCAGCGCTCCTCTGGAACGTTGCCGAACAAGTCCACTGCTAAGACAGCAGCAGGGACAGCAGGGGTTGAGCCAAGAAAGCATGAGCCAGTACTCCGGGATGTCGGCTCATCAGAGAGTGGCGGCGTACAGGTGCAGTACAAATCCCAACCTACGGGCTTGGTGTCTATCCGTACAATCGATCAGATTGATCATTTGTGCAGTAAGGCGCTCAGCATATGCCGGCTTGCTTTGTCCTCCTGGATGTGTCAAATGGTACAACGGGGACTGGATTCACAAGCTTCTGTGGGTCGGTATCCTGAGCGAGTTTCCAGGGGGCACTGTCATGCATCTACATGCCGTGCATCGTTGTAGCCCGGTTTATTCATTAGGACGTCCTTTAAAGGCTTTTCCCATCCTGAATGCCACAGGGACTTGACTGGTATGCAGCGAGCCAAATACAGGATCAGCACGGTGATTTCGCGAACGAATTTCTGAATGCAGACACGGGCGCTAAAAGCTGTGCAAGCACGCCAGGAAGCAGCGGGAAACAAAGAAGAGGAGCCACGAAGGTTGCCAAGCCCAACGAGGAACCGGTGACCGCAAACGAGGCAAGACACGGCCTCTTTGGCGTGAAGCTGCAGCAAAAGACACGCAGCCTAACTTGCGATTTACTATCTCGAACCTCGATTTGGTGTTTGATACTGATGCAGTTACATGTGTAGCCTGGTTACCTTGTCCTGGCTCATCCCAAGATTGCCTCGGAGGCAGAACTGCATGCCAGACACCAGAACCAGGACAGGAACACCCGAGCAGCCAACCGGTTTTGGGTTCCGTTGCAGCTTAAGCCGTACATTACCACTCCCACAGACCTAACCGATGACCTGAATGCATTGTCTAGGGTTCACTGTTGGGATGTCTCTGCAGGCGGCGCCGCTACCAGATGGTAGGATGAGCTGTGCTATCCGTTCACGCCTGTACACGGCACTGGTTACGCGCTGATTAACCCTTCGGGGCTTCAGTTGTGTCCCGCACAGTTCGCGTTCTTGGGAATGTAACGGGCGATTCCTAGCATATCCAGGCATGGCTGATGGAGGACCGCATGGGTGTCCATATCGGGGTCCACATGCGCCGTGCCGTGGCAGCTCGGGCAGCTACGCTGCACTCCCAAACCATTACATGACGGCTGGGCGCTGGTAATTGGTGACGTCTTATGAGATGTATGCCTTCGCTCGCAACCCGCTGTGTATGCAGACGGCACGGCAACCGAGTCAGCTTCTCAAAGTAAAGGATGTGCAGCAAGGTGCGGTGATCTTGGAGGCCGTCTGAAGCAGCTGGCTGCCTATGAGCCGCCGGTGGCATCGCTTGCCTGAGTCCGCGTCCTTGCCACACTGTGTGGCGTGTGGTGGTGTGGCAGAGGACCCCGATGCGGCTCTGTTGGCTTTGTGCCCAAGCTGTTGCCGGATGGTGGACTTACTGGGTGATTGTACCATTGCGTGTTGGCACGGAGTCGTGGCTTAGTGCTCCTTAGATGATGCTGCGTGATATGTTCTGCAGAAGCCTGCCCTCCTCCAGTCCATAGGTTCGGGTCTATTGACGGGCCGCAAGGCCCTTAGCCTAGTTTACGGATGGCGCTAAACTGCTGATGGTGCATTGTAAGATTAGCGCAGATCATGCAGCTTAGAGACAGACGTCGTTATAGCTACATCTTGCTTATGATGGCTGGGGCCAGTCACTGCCGAAGGACTGAATTCCTAGGTGGGCAGAGGCTTCTGACGAACGCTGGTGTCTATTCCCTGGACGTCGTGCCCTATGTACGCGTGGTAGGCAAATTTGCGCCGTGGCGTGCGGCAGCCGTCCTGGTAAAGAAGGCATAATTAAATGGTTTTCTACACTCCACCCTTTTTTCTCTCTCTCTCTCTCTCTTTCGCGCGCTGTTCGTCGTCGAAATATCGGACTCAGGTTTGGGGAACGGCGTTTCTTTTAGCTTGCTGCTGCACCTCGTGAACGTGCACCATATTGGGTAAACCGGTACCTAAACCAGGCCGGTTTCCCCCATTCCAGTTGGAGCGTCCCCAGGGACTGTGTTTTGTTTGAGGTGCGCTGCAATTTTGAGAGGCTTCTAAGTTTTAGTGCCGCTGAGACGCTTAAGTTTGACTTAGCTTCTTGTATAAACTGAAGGGGAGAGATAGCCATTCGTGCCATAAGCAGCGAGGTTTCGTTCGGCCTTTCCATCGAGGCTCTGTGAACCGAAACTGGACCCGCACTTAGTACGGGTGCTCGGAGTGCAGAGTCTGCTGGAATCACTTACACGTACCGGTCTAGTCCCTTGCCTATCGTTATGCAGCGTCTGGCCGCAACCCCGACCGGCTTTCAGGAGTAAGCTAGCAGGTATTTTGTGAAGCTTAGAACTCTCGAGTATCCCGCGCCTACGGCTGGGTTCCTGTGACCCGTCGGTCCGTGAGCCCGTGGCTGGTTTTCTCAACCATCATCCAAACTCCTCGGCGTACGAACATACGGATACAAGCAGTCCGTAATCCGCATAAACACATGTGTAGGAAAGCCGACGACCCACACCCGATACCCACGCCTGAGGGATTTGGAAAGCCTGGAGGTAAAGACTCGCAACCCGTTCCTGTTGGTATGCGGGAAAGGAGGCGGACGGCGGAGGTGCACCACGGGCCGCAGCGGCGCACGAGGCGGCCGGTGGTGTGCCGACCAGTGGCCTCAGGTGGCCATGGCGCCGCCACGGCCAGGGAAGGACAGAGGCAGGGGATATCCGATATCATTATGCCGAGTCCCCGACGTTCTGAGCCACGGAAAACGTTTTGTTCTGGAACATCTACCTTGGTCTGTAAGTCGGGCAGGGTGTATGTGGTTCATAAGGTGCTGATGCTCCTGCGGAGGCTCCTGTAAAATGCTCATAAAACTAAACACAGGGGCTTTACTTGTCATAACTAAGCATCCTTCCATACGTGGTCTGCATGGTATGCCTCAGGTGTGGCACTCGGCGCTACAACTGAATGGCACGACTAATATGCCCCTGGGATTCCAGGTTCTTCCCCGACCGAGAGCGGGCCAAAGACTAAAGTTGAGGGCAGGGTGTCCCCATGTCGATGAACGGTGACGAACCCAATTAGAGGTGACCTGCGAGCTGACCAGGAGCGGATTTGACGCCTTAGTTGATTCGGCAGATTCCGCTGGGTGCTGAACCTGGGAAAAGCACTTTTCGGAGAAGTCGGCATGGGAGACCGGATGAGGGTGCCCCGAAATACCGGGGAAGGTAGGGACTGCCAGGTTAGTGGCCACGGGTGATGTACCCCCCTATCCCACACACAACTGAAATCCGTTGCACAGAATTCACCAAGCCCCCAAGTTACCCTTGAGGACACTAACACTTTCACCGTGTCTTTTCCCCAACACCAGTACTATCACCAGGCCCCTGGACACGAGTGACAGCAGTGATGCAGCCAAAGTTTTGTTGTCAGCAGCAGCCGTTATCAGTTACTTGTGACAACTTTATTGGGTGACGTAATAATTGCAATACCTGCTTCCCATGTCCACGCCACAGGATCAAGATGCCTGCATACATGCGATAGATGGCCATATCTCCCCTGATGTCACTTGTGCGTGAAAGAGTGTTGCACTGCGGATGATTTGCCCTGTAAGGACAAGCAACTACCGGGGGCCCTGATCATTGGGCCGAACCACAGCGCGGGGGGGCGCCCACGCGGCTTCGTCTCCCTGCCCTGCCGCGTGCTTCTCCCCTCGCATGAGCCAGTAAGAGCGCACAAACCTCGCAAGCCTCAAGCCTGGCTACTGAAGTAAACATGTATGTATTCGTTATCAAGTTATTAGTGTAGGAACGCGTAAGTTTGTTATTCAGTTATTGCATTGTTTCTTTTATAAGACATCGTTGACAAGTCTTTTTAAGGAATTCAAAAGTGCCAGTGACACTGCGCCCGTTTTGGGGCGAGTACAGACGAGAGCTGAGGCTTTCCCTGGCTGGGACCCCATTGCTCTCGGAGAAGCTCTAACGCCAAAGAGGCATCGTGACTTTACCAATACGTCCGCATCTCACAAACATCAAACAAAGTGTCCCCCCACCCGATGGCTGAGCTCGTGCCTATCTATTCCCTCCCTCTCCCTCCCTGCCCTCCTTGGCCTCCCTCTTCATCGCCTTTCTTACCTCCGTCCGATTTCCCTTCTACAGGTCAGTCCCCGTCTGTTCAATTTCTCACTGCGTTGCGTCTTACCGCACTTCTGTTCATTCCCTAACCGAGCTAAACAACGGGCGAAATAGGAATTTCTGAGGAAGACCCGAAACGCTCGCAGTGACGTGTGTGTCGGCCACGGCTTTCGATTCGATGCAGAGATGCTTGCTAATATCGTAATATCCCTACCAGCACGCCAACCTGCCGACTATCACACACACAGAGACACATTGTGGCAAACGTCAAGCGCCAGAAAACAATAATAGCATTTAGTGTTCAAATCACAAGGTATCGAAGTCATTGGATCGAACTTAAGAAGGGAAGGGAATGAACGCACGTGATAGTCAAGTCCAAAGCGGCCAAACGATTACCTGCACTAACAAATGTCAGCCAGTGCTATACCGACCAAAAACGCCAGAGGTAGACGGAAACGTTAGGTGGAAAAGCTAGGGCTACACAGCGCCAAACCTTTCCCTGTTTTCATCAACCCCCCTGGATTTAAAAATAGTAGTTATACCTCCCGGCCAAGCAACACCAGCCCTTCATTCATGGCGGTATTCGCAGAAGTTCTTTCCTATAATGTTAGCGCCGCAGGAAATCAAAGCAGCAACCGGCGGGATCATATCGTCCCTCCTTGGTTGAAGTGCGGGAGTCCAGATGTGCTGTGGATGTGCCGCAGCAGAGGCCACTGCGTCATCGCGTTGTCGCACTCTCACCGATGCTGGACCCGCCGCCGCCGCCGCCGCCGCCGCTGCTGCTATTACTGGCGGCGTTGCTCCATCCCATTCCACCGCCACCGTCGGCGCCGCTAACGTTGCCGCCGCTTACACTACCGCCACTAACGCTGCCTCCCCCATTCGGTCCGGAAGATCCGCCACGTTGCCCCCACATCGCCCCTCCCCGCGCTGAGGATGATCGAGTACCCGAAAACATCACATCTGGATTGTGAAGCCGCTTCATGCAGGAGGGTGGCCTTCGGAGAGCTGCCAGCAACGCCGAGGGATTGCTCAGGAACACAGGTCCGGGTGCGGTGCCGATTGCGGTGGCACCGGCGGCGGAGGTGGCGGTGAAAGCTTGTAGCGCCCTTGCAGCTGCTTGGGGACCGCTACTGGTAGTCGGGTGAAGGTAAGCGCTGCCGACGGTGGGTGCGGTGGAAGGTGAAGAGGTCGCGGCGCTGCCGCCAGCCGACACGGCAATATTATGTACAACTGTGTATAAGGCCCCACCTGACAGCCCGACTTCAGGGACGCCGCCGGTACCAGGAACTGCTGGGGACAGCGCAGCCGTGAGTAATGCACTGTCCGCGGCGGCGGCGGTACTGCCGCTGCCGCTGCCTCCACCATTGGTTTTGCTGCCGCCGTGCTGCTCCCCGGCCTCTGCCGACGTCGCCGACGTGGCTCGCGCGATGGCCGCATACTCCGGGGACTGCGAACGGCTCCGTTGATATTGCCAAGTTTGCCGATCTGCCTCGGCAGCGTACGACACGGTCCTACGGTAACCGTCGGCGCGGGTGCCAACAGGATTGGGCAATAGCGGCTCTGGTCCTGTGCTCAATGCCTGCGGACGCTGTAGCATTAATGACGGCGGCGGTGGCTGCTGCGAAGAGCCATCTTGCCGCACGTCCGGGGTCAATGAACCCGCCATCGCGTCGCCGCCGCCAGCAGCGGCGTCAATTGCTGCCGCCGCCGCCGCCGGTGACGTAAGGCCAGTCAGGGACTTGCAGATGGTCCAACGCGGCGTAGTGACCGCCGGTGACGGTTCGACGGCAGAATGCGGCCGCATAGAGCCGGGTGTGCGGCGGGCGGCGCCGCCAGCCAAAGCACCCAGCGTCGGCTGCGCTGCCAACGGCGAGAAAGGCACCACGGGCACTGCCAGATGCTCCTGTTGATGCTGCGGCAGCACCAGAGGTTGCAGCGCGAGATTGGCAGTCCTGCTTCCTACCTGTGCGGTGCCGGTTCCTCCATTCATTCGGTTCGGGCTAAGGGGTCGCAACTCCGGTACGACCGGCCACCCGGTTTGGTCGTACTGCACCTGTGGGGCATTTAGTCAAGCCAGCGGACGCTCAGTCCTGAAAGACCCTACAAAGCCCTACCAACCCGAATACGTGTCGAGATCACTCCCACGGTAGGAAGCCTGTTTCGGCAACACGGTGTGCGGTGTACGGTGTGCGGTCAATGTCGGCCAGCACCATCAGACTGAGCCCCTACAGGAGCTTCATCTCGCTGCGGGTTCGGTACCATCTTGCTTAACTGGTCAAACAAGCCTTACAGTAGCACGAGTGGTCAAGAGGAGTGTACCGCCCGTCCCCCGGCCGCCTTGCCGGGGGTCATCTATCCCGTGTCAGGTTGAATGATATGACGCACCTTGGGCACCAACTTAAAAGGCTCCGCTTCATTACTGTAGAGCCGTGACATGATCGCCACCCGGCCAGGTGATGAACCACGGGTCGGTTCGGCGCCGTCGGCGGGGCTTTCCAACGACGGCCCAATGCCGTCACCACCACCTTCGCGAATCCTATTCACCTCCTCCGGCTGCGCGGGTGATGCCGGTAACGGTGACGGCGACGGTGATACAGGTAACGGAAGTGGTGGATTCAAAACCACGGCTGCGCGTATCGCCTCCGCCGCCCGGAGGGCGGCGGAGGCACCGCCGCCACTGCCATCGTGTGGCGTCGGTGCGGCAGTCCGCGGCCGCGACGGCAATGATCTACGTGTCTGTCCGGCCGACCCTGATACCCGCGCCGACGCCACACGGCCCCGCGCCGCCTCTGCCGCCGCGGCGCCGCCGCCGGCGGGCCAGCGCCCGCCAACTCCGCTCGGACTACTCCAGCTCGACCGGGCCCATTGCCCAGCCCTGCTATCCGTTTCGGTCACGGCACCGACGCCACCAACGCCGCTTTGCGGCGTCGCCATACTGCTGTACAAGTACGGTGTCGACGGCCGGGAGCTGGCGGCGCCACTGTCGACGGCGGCCTCCGCCCCCTTGGCGGCGCACCAGATGGCATCCAGGTCTTGTTTGACGCCCGACGGCAGGGTCAGCCGTGCCTGATCCTGAAGGGTTTGAAGCGCGGCTTGCAGCTGCGCACAAGCCTTCTCGTAGAGAATGGAGCGGTCGCGCCAGCGGTCGCGCTGCAGCCGCATGCGCTCGAAGCGCTGCTTGGCGTGGCGCAGTTGAGATTCCAACGCGGCCATTTCGGCACCTTCCCCTGGAGTCGAGCGTGGAGATCACGTGGTGGAAAAACCGGCACGTTTCCGTACTTCTGCAGGTGAACTGTTTGCGTATCCCTCCTAA
This sequence comes from Volvox africanus, assembly GCA_030268105.1. Taxonomy (NCBI): domain Eukaryota; kingdom Viridiplantae; phylum Chlorophyta; class Chlorophyceae; order Chlamydomonadales; family Volvocaceae; genus Volvox; species Volvox africanus. The sequence goes on along the minus strand of BSDZ01000017.1, from coordinate 148,682 downwards.
CAATAACCTTTGTGGCACCGTCGACCAAACAAGAAAAAACAAAATGTGCACGTCCTCGTAAAGCCGTGTTTATTGTATACCGTACATACCCTTGGCAGTACATCTGGAAAACGCCACGCATATGTGCACCTGAAACACGTATCCCAAATGAAGAAGTTGAATGGGACGCTGACAACACTGGGCACCCGGACGCGCACCCAGACCCAGGAGTCCAATCCAAGAGCCTCACCCGCCATGCCGTATGCGCTGTCCACGTCACCTTCCGCCATCGCTGCCGCCGCAGCGGCGGCATCGCCGCCACGTAGTCCAGCACGCGCTGCCGCCGCCGCCGCCACCGCCGCCCGCGAGCTGGCCCTCACCGCCTCGTCCCAGGCGGCCTGAGCTCTGGCCTCTGTCTCCATCAGTCTCCGCCTCAGCGCCTCTACTGTCTGGTATGCCTGCTTCAACTGCCGCCTGCAGAATACAGGTTTTAAGAATCAAGTTTATCAAGCGTCAACACAGGATGAGATGGAGTTGGCTGGTGGTGGCATTGGAATCGGAACAGTCTTCCGGACTTCCAGAAGACAGTTTCCTGAGTTGAATCCAGGAGTCAGGAAATTTGACAGAAAGGCTCTTAGAAGCGGCTACGTTAAGGGTGACCTTAGCGTTCGGTGCAAAGTCTTGGACAGATGCACCTGGATCAGAGATTGCATTTTACTTGAAGCGGATCGGATTGGGTCAGATCTTTGTACTGCAAGCCACATACACACCTGAGCACCACCGCATGCGATGCCTGCTGCTCGCTGAGGCTAGTGGCCAGATCCGAGTCTACCTTACACCGGGTGCGTTCCGCCTGGTTACGGGATGCAAGGAGGGACGGGAGACGAGGAGGAGGTACACAGCAGAAGCCTCAGCCCAAAATTGGGGCGGGGAGGCTGGCGGAACGAATACGCTACCCAAATTTATATTATGCCGCATAATGAAAATTGAGGGTTTAGCGTTTAACATAGGAAACCTAGGACATGGATTCCCTAAATTACCTACATCCAATAACCCGCTAGAACCCTAAACGCGAGGGGGCCCGAGGGGAAGATACACGAGAGCAGCGTCAACTGGCGCTTCCTGGAGGATCAGTGAGGCGCCGCCTCGGAAGCGATATAGGGTGCTAGTGCTGGTAGACATTCGACAGATCCCCACCTGTAGCATGCGACAGTGCCGATCCAGGGTGGCTGCCTGGGCCGCCTGGTCGCGAACGTAATCCTGAAGGTAGCCGTGCTCTGCAACCTGAGAAGAGAGTTTGAGGTAGATAGGCAGGTGACAACCCGGCAGAGGGCCAGGATCCGGGTGTTGATGGCATACGGGATGATGTCTGAAAAATCAGGACATGACCTCCTCGTCCGTCCTCTGAGCGCCGAGGGGGACATGGAAACCGGTCGACTCCTACCGCGCTGACTTCCCCATGGCAGAGGAAGGCAGGGGAGAGGAGCCAGCCCTGCCCACAACATGGTGTGCATGCTTTGCATGCCTTGCAGAATGTGCACGATGCTCATGATGATTCAGGGGCCGGCCCCAAGGTTCCCAACTTCCCGAGCCCTGCGCCTGCCTAAACACGCCCACACATACACACCATTTTTTTGGTTTTATCATCCATTTCCTCGTACAGCTCCTGTCGTAACCTGTCGTGCATCTCCCGCATCTTCTCCTTCACCTGGAGGGCCGCGTCGCGGAAGTTCACACAGCCAGTTGCACGGTCACATGCAAAGCGTAGAGCTTTTTGTACTGCTACTTACGAAAAACACGGCTTGTGTAGTCTCTTACCGTGAGCTCCAGCGCTGATTCAATCCTTGCGAGATCGCGACGAGCTGACAAGCTGTTTTCGGCCACAGTCCTGCGTCCGGCAATTCGTATGCACAATACGACATATTGCTGTGTTCAACGGTAACTCGCAGTTTTAAGGGAAAACTATACTTAAGGGGTACCCTATCCAGGCTATCCTGACATTTCCGCTGCCGCTGCCCCGTCCCCGTCCAAGGCACCACTGAGCTTTGTTCTCCACTTCCCAACCCTTGTCCAAACTATCGTTAGTCCCCGCCCGCTTTCTGCCCGCTTCTGAACCTCTCGTGGTCACCACCCACTTGCTAAGCTGCATGTTCTCCTGCTGCAGCCGCAAACACTCCTCCCGCAGGTCGTGGTTCTGCTGGGCCAACTCCTGGGGGTGTTGGAGATGCGGCCGCAGGGAATTGTGTGGGTGGGAGGAGGGGGAGGAGGAGGAGGAGGAGGTGGGGGAGGCGCGCAGGCAAAATGTGGCACATGTCATGTCATGTCATGTAAAAACATAGAACCATTTCAACCCCCAAGATAGTCCCCCTCGTGAATGACAACCGACATATGAGAGAGAGAGAGAGAGAGAGAGAGAGAGACAGACCCCATCCTATCCCATTAATCCACCCCGTCATCCCAATCCCCAACCCCAACTCCAACCCACCCCACCTCGATGTCCATGGTACGCCATCGGTCCACCAGACCTTGGAGCTCCAGTGCCAGCACCCGGTTCTGGAAGAGGAACAAAGAAGGGAAAATGGTTGGTCAGGTGTACACAGGGGAGAGGGTAAATGGTCGGCTCCAGTGGACTCCTTGTTGCAACGGTTTACGGGGTAGGACTCGTGGTGGCGGAGACGGGACTGCGCGGGGGGCATCTGGTCACCGACCAGGATAGTTCCCTCGGCCAACCAAGCAACTTGGCTTTGCCAACACGCTGGCCAAAAACAGTAAAAAGCGCTTGCACTGACCCCATCTTGCATCGGCACCAGCATCAGCACCGGCAGCAAACGCACACCGTATTGAAAGTTGATGTGCGATTAACAAAAAATATGATATGCCTCCTCCAAGAATGCGGAATGAAAAATGAGAAAGGAGAGGAATGATGCGGTGTCCCCGGAGTGGTGGTGGCGGTTGTGATTGGGATGATAAGACCAGCAGGGCAGGGCGCGCTTTCCTCTCTCTCTCTCTTTCTCTATGATGCCGCACCCACACCGGAGCACTATTAACCGGATGCCGCACGTGTATTAACGGTATGACGGGAGACGAGTGGGCCTCGCGCCAGCGGATCGCAACTGGCAGGAGTATGTGACTGATGCTATACTTGCAGGATGCGGTGCGATGCCGCACGTGACGTTATCATTGATCTATCTACTGCACCTGGGCTTTCATTGCGTGGCCTACTCGCTGCTCCCACTCCTCCTCCCGCCCCCAGATCTCTTAACACCCTAGTTCCATGATAATATTTATCTGGCATATCTACCTCATAATCCATGAATGCCGCAGCGGTCTCCCGCTGATGCCGTAGGAGGGTTTGCACTGCGGGGTTGGGGAATTTTGGAAGCGGAAAGAGGGGAGGGCGAATACACGAGACCCGGTATTGCTGTAGAGATGCTATTAAAGAGCACAATTACCAACCCCGATGTGGAAAGGAAAAAGGGAAGGGACATTTAGAGAGCAAGAACAACAATAATAATTTAACAACAAAGAGCAATATTTTATAACAGGGAATTTTGCTCAAGCCGACCCCGGGGTCAAGGACCCAGAGAGAGGGGGACAAGAGAGGGAGAGTTACGGAACCTAAGACCGTCTCTTAGATGTGAGCATCCATGGGTGCTATGATTTCATATCTATAAATAAAACTCTCTTCTATGGGCGACTGCATTCAAATTTGCACTGTTGCAGGTTCATGTAGCGCAGACCCAAGGGTCATGGCCTTCTCAATTCTCGTTATGAGCGCAAAATTAGGCTTGCACTTGCACCGTGGTGGGATTGGTATCCGGTTTGAGCTGTTGCGGTCAGAGTGAGCGGCATACCCATATGCCAGGAATTTCGGTTGGGGAGTCCTTAGCCGGGCGCTGGTCCTTACCATCGTCCTCCAACGCAGCATTCGTATTGACTTCGCCTTCGAGGTGTTCTATTTTAGATCGCGCTTCTTCGACTTGCTCCCTGAGCTCCTCCAGCTGCTGGGCCTGCGGGGCGGGGCGGGTTCCCGCGCGAAGTACGGCTACATAAACCTCCAAAGAATCGGCCATGTTGAATCAAACACTGCACTTTATTCCCATATTGTAAATTATGACAATTTTAAAGGCGATGCCGGGCATTCATCATACTTCCGAGCGCCACGGAAACCGCAACCCCTTGGAAAACACTAAAATAGCACTTCACCTTGAGCTGGACATCCTCTTCTGCGGCACGTAACTGCTGCTTAAGTCCCGCTAGCTTGGTTTTGGGCATGTTATGCAAAAGTTGTGGGTCGATGGCAGGTCGACCATGAACCTAACTTTCTATTTGTTGGTGGTTTGCAGGTCTTGTTCATACCATGAATGAGCGATTCTCCATTAAAAAGTTTTCAATATTTAGAAATTTGCGTAATGAGCTTTGTACCCAACCAATTCATGAGTAGTACGAAAACGGAACAGTTCGTCGCGTCTTGCATCGCATCAGCTTCACAAATTGCCTACCACTCTTTCAGATGAAATGAATGCATGATTTGGAATTATGTGGGAGGATAATAATTAAGAAGATCGTCTGTGCAGGCGTTGGCTCTGGCGTGTCAAGTCAAGTCATTGCCTTGCAAACTAAGATTGACGGAAATGACCGAACAACGATCAATTGCCTACAACTCAATAGGCTTTACCTTAGGTCTTGGTGGTACAGGCTGTGGAACGGCTCCGCCCAAGGCGGCCAGCTCCTCTTTCCTCGACACTCTGATATCTTCAGTGCCGACTGCCAAAGCTCTTTTACCAAACCTTGCACCGGATTTATTTAGGGCAAAAACAGCGGAAGACAATGGGGCGCCAAGTCAACGTAATGAGGGCTTGTCTTCTTATGCAGGTTGGTTGTCAACGGGAGGCACGCCGCAAACGGCATGTAATCAAACTACTTCACCGAAACAGCCTTTAGCACAGCCAGAGATCGAGACGCAGCGGCCAAAGGATGAGTCCGGGTGTGTGCCCAGGGAGCCCTCTATGGCGAATGCTAAGCCGCCAGTGATAGTCATCAGCCTCCTGTCAGATTCCGAAAGCGATATGACCAAAGCAGCAGCTCCGAAAGTGGGACAGGCCACGGCAACATCCGCGGAAGTTGCGGATTTGGGTGACAAGGACGCAAAACCCGTCATGGCCGAGTTCATTCCTCTGCCACCATCTGCCACGACAAAGCCCGCCACAACCCCGAGGGCTGCAGCCCCAGGTTCAGCGGATGAACTGGCAGAGCAGGAGGATATTCGCCGTCTCGGACAGCGGCCGTATTGGATGTCGTACGTGTCCCGCATTGACAGCCCGCTCTTACGCCTTCATCAAGGTTAGTGGTTTATGCGCGCGTAAATTTTGGGGCTTTACTACTAGACCTGCACGATCATATGACGTGTGTCTGCGTATGAATATAGATGAGGATTCAGAAGCAGGCAGCCGGATGTGCGCAATTTCAAAGGGCGATAGCGGGATGGCAGGCGGTGGATGTTTGTGCCGAATGCACAAACCGGCCAAGTCTTCCGGTTCCATGTAGTATTACCTACATGTGCCCGGATGTGTCCCTCTGCCTGGTTTCGCGATCCCACTTTCCCTTGGCTCAACTTTAAGGTCTTCATCAAGTCACATGTAGGTTACGCATTGGGGCTTGGCCCTGCGAAAAGTCACGAAGGTATGCATAAGGATCCAACACTCAAACGGTCGTATAACGCGTGCATGCATTTTTCAGAGCTCGTTGAGCTGTGTGAGCTGGTTCAGCCGACACCCGAGGAGGCAGCGGCGCGGCGGGAGGCAGTGGCAGTGGTGTCTGAGGTAGTCCGCTCCATCTGGCCCCAAGCCAGGTGGGTATCTCTTCCCATTCAGAGACTGGGATGTTGCACGACACAGACACATACGCGGCGGGTAGCGAAAGATGACGCGCCCGGTTACATCCAGAAACTCAGGCACGGGAGGGCGCTACTGCCCACTCTTTAACCCAAAAGCTGTTTCTTCCCTGGCACCTGAGAGCTGACCGCTGACCACTAGCCAAGGATAGCGTGGCGTTGGGAATCCTGGGTTGCGTCGGGGTTAGGAGACAACAACTGACTCAATTGGAGGCACTGTGCGCTAACCAACAACTGTAATATACCAACTAATTATCAGCTAATAGATGAGCGGGTAAATATGGTCATGCAGTTGCATGTAGGGAGGTTTTCACGATACTTCAAGCTCCCTCAAGGATGTGTTTGTGGGCGGATTTCAGGTTGTGTGGTGGACGTGATGGATGTGAACCTCAGGGGGTGTCCTCGGGGGATGAGTAATCTCTGGAGCCCGGTCGAAGTGCTGATGTGGATCGGCCGGCCCGATGACGTCGTCGTCACGTTTCCCGACGGGTCTTGAATTATCTCGGCTTCATAACCTTCACTCGCGTGTTTCCAATCTTCTCACTGACAAAGCTCCGCCAATCGCAGATGTGAAATCTTCGGGTCGTACGCCACCGGTTTGTACGTGCCGACATCAGACATTGATCTGGTCATTTTGGACAGCGGCTGCAGCAATGTGCAGTCCGGCCTGAAGGCCCTGGGCAATGCGCTGAACAGTCGCAAGGTCGCGCAGAACATCCAGGTGAGTGGTAGTAGTGGTGCCCGGTGGGCAGTTCGTGGGGCTAGTCGAATGGGAAGCTGATTGATCGGTGGCTGCAGCTGCTTGGCTCCGAAGAACCGCGTTGTGCATTGTCCCAGTCGCAGTGACCCAGTCCCATTTACGAAGCGCACACACACAAGAGAGGCATGACATATCCACACAGTACACGCAAATCAGCATGGCTTCTTAAGGATATCCCCCTATTTGCACCTTCTCCGCTTGTGCATGTATTAGGTCGTCGGTAAAGCGCGCGTGCCTATTGTCAAGTTCGAGACGGTGGATTACGGCCACCTGGCCTTTGATGTCTCTTTCGATGTGGCCAACGGACCACAGGTGGGGGAATCATTGGTAGGGGTAGACAGACCCAGGCAGGGGAAGGGGAGAGGAGGGGAGGGGGGCCGCATCTGGACTGCGGGGTTATTGAGGGCAGATGCCAACCTGCCGTCATTGTCACGACCGCTTCCTCCAGGCCACAAGTCTGTTGATTATGTTTCCTGAAATGACCGCTTCTTGCTTCGGGCGGATAAAATGTTGTGTGCCTACTGGGTTGTCCCTTCCCCTGCGAACGTCACAACTGCTGTGTGCCTTGTCCCTTAATCTTTAGAATTAAGTTGCCTTCCACCACCTTTCATTGCATCTTCCGTTGCCTTCTCCGTCGCCTTCTCTAAAAGAATTCCCCCCTGATCTGCGCACACGAATTGCTCCTTATGACCTCACTGACTCACGCCCCACTGACCCACGCCTCACTGACTCACGCCCCACTGACCCACGCCTCACTGACTCACGCCTCACTGACTCACGCCCCACTGACTCACGCCCCACTGACCCACGCCTCACTGACTCACGCCTTACTGACTCACGCCCCACTGACCCACGCCTCACTGACTCCCTACTGTCCTGGGACGGAAACTCACCTGGCAGGCCGCCTTACTGGTCAAGGAGATGACTACCTCCTGGCCCATGATGCGTCCGCTGATTCTCTGCCTTAAGCTCTTTCTGCAACAGCGCGAGCTCAATGAAGTCTATACGGGCGGCATCGGCTCCTACGCACTCGTCACGCTTGTCGCCGCGTTCCTCCAGCTGCATGGATCACGAAAGCCAAAAGGGCCGCAGCCAGCGCAGCCGGTATACGGAACTGCTGGTGACGCGGCGCTGCCGTCCTGTAGCGGCGGCGTGGAACCGGGGCTGGGGACGTTGGTTGTGGATTTCTTCCGGTTCTACGGCCGCGTCGTCAATATTAACGATGTGAGTGAGTGAGTGCCGGGGAATGCCGGTCACGTCGGTCGGCCCGTTCTTTTATTTAGATGCTGATGCCGGTATGCTTAAGTAGCTGCCCGACAGACGAAAGCGCCGGCTTAGATCAAAACAAAATCTGGCACAAGTCGGGAAAGGCAGCACCACGGGGCTAAAAGAAAGAAAGCACCAAGTAGAGACCCAAACCCTCCTCACCCTCCCACCACCACGAGATACGCTCTTATGCGCCGCCACCACCACCGCCAGGATCGGCACCATCACTACCAAAGTGTTACCATTCTGGACACGCCGTTCCTCTTTACGTCGCGCCCTGCAGGTTGGCATTAGCTGCGCCGCGGGTGGCCAGTTCTTTCGAAAGGTCGATAAGGACGCCCCGGATGACACGCGCTCCAACTTCGTCGGCTGGTTGAATGAGGATCGTGCCTTCCTGCTATCAGTGGAAGACCCTAAGGTGGGTTACCTTAGGGATGACAGCTTAGGGTTGGATTGTGTAGACCCTTTTCAATTGGGCCGGTTAGGGACTTGGGGTCTTTGTACTGCATGTGAGAGTTATCGTCAGGGGGCTCGCGCGTGTCTTGAACACTGCTGTTTAAAGGCCATCTACATATCTGCCTGGCATGCAGGATTCTGATAACGACGTCTGCCGCAACTCCTTCAACATCATGCGCATAAAGACGGCCTTTGAGTACGCATACCAGGTGTGCTGTCTGCGGAGTGGCGCATCGGTTAAGATTTGGTCGGTACTCCGCAACGAGGGAGAAAACTTGGCCTTGGTGTGGAGACGGGAAGGGGCACTTGTGGCAGTTTTGTATGGCAGCTGTGGATGTAGGGGCGGGTAGCTGTCATATGGGGCTATGAAACTAGGGCAAGCTCTGGTAGGAGAGCAGCAGAAGCAAGCGGCCCTACCAGCTCTGTTCCCTGGCCGCTATGTTTGTCCCGCGTTGCCGGACCGCATACAGTCGTTTCCCCCTGACAGCCTTGCCCCATCTGCTGCGGCCATCTGGCTCCTATTTGCAGGTACTGACGGCGCCTTCACGTTGCTACGAGTCGCTGCTTGCACGTATCTTGCGCCTGGGCCCCATCCTGGCTAGCCGCCCACGTAACCGAGTGCCTCACCTCCGGGAGTCAGGCTATTATACGGAGCCTCCTGGCAAAGGGGAGCCGCTCGAAGAGGAACCGACACAGCTGCGGGAGCATCAGCGCAACGAAAGAATGCAGCAGGAGTCACCGGGGGCCCATAAACGTAAAGATAGTGGGCGGGGAAGCACGCCGGGCGGTGGCGGTGCAAAGAAAAAGCGCGGGAGAGATAGCTCGGGAGGTGGCGGTGGAGGTGATAGTGTGGCTGGAAGGCAGAGTGGGAAGGCGGGTAAGGCAAGTGGGAAGACGCCACGAACACCTAAGGGGCTTCGGACGCAGGATGCAGCTGCGGGAACAGTGGCAGGGAATGCGGCGCAGGGAAAAGAGACAAGGGAGGAAATTCTAGCGAGGCGAAAGGAGCGGAAGGCGCAGCGAAAACAGGAGGGTCGCCGAGGTAGTGTAGGAGGGGATGGAGAGGCCAATGGCGGCGGCAAAAAGCGGCCACAGAAACGCCGTCGCGAAGAGCCTCCAAATGCCGCCGCCGCCGGTGGTAGGGGACAGTTGCCGCCGGTGCCAGAGGGCCCTGCAGATGCAGCGGCCGGCGTAGCAACACCGGCACGAAGCGCCAAACGTGTGCGGGTTGAAGGGCGCCAGCAGAAGCAGCCAACCGCCCAGAAAGGCCGCCGCTCTCCACGTGAGACTGGGAGCAGGCCGGCGCAACAACCTGATCGCCACGAGGGACAACAGCAACAGCAGCAGCCTACCAGTCATGGCAATCATTACCACCATGCTCAGCAGCATAATCACCACCATCACCAATCTCAGGGACAACCGCAGCGGCGGCCCGCCCTGGTGACAGTGCAGCAGCAACAGCAGCAGCAGCCAGTGCAGGCGCCAATATTCCACCCTGGTTACTTTCCGCCGCCGCAGCAGCACAATCACCGCCATCACAGCAGCTCGCAGCACCACCACCACTCTGACCATGGTGCCGGCGGCGGCAGCAACGACCACCGCCACCATCACCACGGTCACCATTCCCACGGCAATCACCACAATCACCACCAGAGTTATGGTCGGTCAGATAGCGGTTATTACGGTGGTGACCCACGCGGCAGCGGATACAATCGCGATGGCGACAGTGGAGGCGGCTACGGTGGCGCAGGAAGCCAGGGATATTACAGCCGGGGACCGCCTCCAATCCAACAGCAGGACCGGTCGCGTGCTCCCATTGCGCTGACCCAGCAACAGTTCCAGGCACGGCAGCCGAGGGGGTCCGAGCAGCGATCACACGTGTTCTTTGACTGATCGACCATATGACCCTCTTATACGAGTGCGTGCGTGTTCTGAACATGAGTTGGGATGGAGCGTGAAATGCGGCTTCGGCCTGCAAGCACCGCGTCACGGAGCGGTCAGCAGCAAAGTTGCAAGCAAGTGCATTATTTGCAGGTGCAATGTGCATACACTTGTGTATGCGCTGCACGCATGTTTTTAAAGGATGGGTAAACTGACCTAAAGCGCTGAGGAACGACTGCAAATCAGCTTGGCGGACTTTTCGCCACAGAGGAGAGAAAAGACCTGATTTGCAGTTGTGAGTGGGGACTTCCGGATAGCAATGGACCCGGGCACAAGAACTGATAGCCGCAGTGGGCGGGGCAAAGACTGTATAGAGTCACCTGTCTTGATGTGTTTTCCTTCTCAGAAGGCAACGCAGGTGACCTTGCCACTAACTTCCTTCAGGAGAAAATCATGAACGCTCTAGCTCTCGCCCCTCTGCACCATGGCCGTGTGTCTGTATGATGTTTTGGAGGGCGGGATGGGAATTCGAGGTGGGGATTCCTGCCTTTTGCCTTTGAGTGACTGTACTGACGTGCGAGTGCAGGACGGATGGCTTTGCCGTGGGATATGGTTTCCCTTTTTCACTGGCTTCCTTCGGATGGGATGGGTCATCCGTGCTTTCATGGGGTGGTGCACTGATGCACATCTACTTGTGGCTGTGCTACGGGTGTCGTGTAGAGTTGGCAGGTTCTTAACGGGTTGATGGTGGTTACGAGGAGTTCAACTGATAGGTCAAAGAAAGAGATAGAATGAGTGGTTTATGGAGGGCACGCGGGATACTGACATTGGGAACCCTTCCCCTTCCTCATATGCTGAAGCCGAGCGTGTAGCAATTCTGCATTGACTGAACCAAGTTACAATTTTGCGGCTGCAAATCACGACTACTCGGATCCTTTCGCACCGGGCTAGCCCTAAAATGCCTTGGTTATCCTGGCGTCTTAGCTTCAACTTTCATATACCGATCTGGAAGCTCCCTGGTCCGTGTACCATAGTATGTCTCCCGTGTGATTCCCGTTTAAAAATTCCCTGGTTGGTACATTACAGTTCTGGCCCATAATTGCAGTTTTTGTATTCTCACCTTCCTCCTCCAGGCGCCTCACACAGCCATTATCAGTGGGCGGTAGTGGCTGATGATACGGTACACACAGGACCATACGGCCAGCAATGGCTCTATTAAGTTCCTAAGTGGGGCAGTTGCTGTAGCACCTGGCAACACCCTGTAAAGCTCCTTTTCAGCCCTTATCAATAACTCATTATTCCCGTGGGCAGTCTGCAGGAGGAGCTCTCAAGGCGGTAGGTTAGAGATGCCACCCAGAGGGTGAAGCGCGAGGGCGCGGACAGGACTCGGAAGGGATGGAACTGAGTTGTTTCGGTTTTAGTTTGGTCAGCACATTGGTCAGTGGAAATGGCCAGTGGATAAGTAGTTGGTGAGGTACGTAGGTACGAGTGCGCCCTCGGGTATGTCAGGACCTCAGGGTCCTGGAATGTGTCAGCTCCAACGGCTCAGTATACCACACGACTACACTTTCGTTTTCGGTGCAACAGCGCACTGGTCCTATTCGCAATTTTCGTGTCATCCCTTCCCGCATGCCTCAGCGTCAAAATGGACGTCCAGGACCTCTGGCTGACGGCACTTGGCTCCGGAACCACCCCATCTGTGGATGGCTTTCGGGGACCCTGGGGTCGCTTCACCCGCCTGGCCTCACTGTGGGTCACTCGTCTGGCCCATCAGCACAGGAGGCCCCTACGTCGCCGCATCGCTGCGGTCAGTTGCAGTGGCAGTGGTGTAGGTGGGTGCTCTTTCCATTTGCCAGATAAACCCGCTGGTGCTATGGGGTTTCCCCGGCGGTTATGGTGGCGGTGGCAATATGGAGGTGTCCCTCAGCCGTCGGCCGCTGCAGCTGCTCTGCGACCTGCTGTCGCAGTTGGTGATTCGACCCGTGCAACCACTGTGGTCATGTTGACGATGCTGCTGAACGCCGTGTCGATGTCGGTGAAGCTGAATGGCGGAAGGGACGATGTCGATGGGTGACAGTGGAGAGGTGGACAAAAAGCCTCGGAAGCCCCTGGGCTCACACGTTTAGCCTCCAGTAGGTCGTCACCCTCCTACGTTTCAGATCACGGATGTTAGCCCCTGTTGGGGCGTCAGGCACTTTGCAAGGAGCCGCAACGACCTGTGATGGTTTTAACTGCACTGTTTATCACGATTATCCATCCCTTTCTTCCTCTCCTCGGCCCGCAGGAGCCCCAGCCTTGCCCCCTTCAGCGCAGTATCTGAGCGGTAAGCGGCAGCAGCTGAGCCTCCTGATTCGGCTGCTGACGGCAGTGCGGTCAGCGAACCGTGCGGCGGCGGCAGGCGATAGGGTAGTTGCGGCGTGTACAGTGGGGCCAACGGCCTCGTGCCGAGAAGCTGTCGTGGCAGTTGGTCCGGGTTGAACGAGACCCGGTTTGATCTGGTACTGTAGCATCCTGTAGAAGGGATGTTGACTCGGGGACTCCGGACGAGGGAACCAGCAGCGGCCGCTGACGAGGAGTTCCATGTAGTTGCCAGGTGGTGTAAGGGACAGATGAATTCGCCATACCGTAGCGCTGATGTCGCCACTGGTGCAGCTCATTGACGCGGCGCTGGACCTGCTGCTGCGGTACTACGTATCAGTGCGGCAGTCGGGGGTGCAGGTGGGTCCTCAGGTCAATACCTACCTTGTTAAGGGAGCGAAGCCACATAGCTTACACGGGGAGGATGTTGCGATAGGAACAACTGGGTCGCTTCCTGGGTTGGGTTCACTGCCATTGCCGTTGCCGTTGCCTTAGCAGCCCGGTCCGGACGAGTGCGGCACGTGGGCCCTTGGCACCCAACCACATCGCCACCATCAATCTCTCTCTGCCTGAAGCCCGATGGTATATCTCGGGTATTAAGCCCACTCAGGGCGGCGCCAGCGGCTCACGGGTTCCTGTATATGGGCCATGATGCCCTGCAATATCACACCGGTAAGATACTACTTATGTTGGAGGTACGTTTAGGAAGCACCGTCAGGTCCTCATCGTTGGCCCGGGTAGACCCTCACCTGGCTTCGACCCCATCTAACTTACTCATGCTGGCGCCAGTGCTGACGGCCCCCAGCCAGGCGCCCCTTCCTCACCCCTCCACCCAGGTTGAAGCCTGGCCAAGGTGGCCTTGGCCTTGGCGCGGTTGCATCTGCGGCTATAGGTAGACCAGGAAGGAAAATGCAAGATTGTTATTATTACCTGAGGCGGAAACCACCCACGCCTGATCGATACGAAAGCATGTTATAACGATATGGGAAGATCCGGCATATCCCCTCCTTCCGCCCATTACGTAGCCGTCCCTTGTGGGGCAAGCTGACCCTATTCGTGCATTTCCTAACCACCAAAGCCCCGGACTTCGCATCGCCCCCCTGGCAGATCTCTGAGGAGCTCGACTGCGTGCTGGCGGTCCTTTTGATGGGGTGGGCGTTGGGGCCGCGGGGACACGTACATACGTAAGAGGAGACTGGTGGAGAGGTCACTGTAGTAACACCATGGATGCGGCTTTGTGTCACATGAAGGGAACGTTAAGACGCTGCCTGCGTGGCTTCACGCTAACCAACTGCCAGGGATTGGTGCGTGCGGAGGTTATGGAAGCTAGGCGTTCCTATCTTGTACCCTGAGCATGGGGTGACTTAGGGGTGCAAGGGTCCGGGCTCTTGACTTTCGGAATACCGGTCCGTGTTGCGGACTTGTAACCAATGGCTGACGCCGGAGTCTTCAGGCAGCACGTAAGGATAGCGTGCAGTGTTATTAGAACTGCTAGGTTATGGAAACGGACCTGGGCTTGGAAAGCCATGAGAGCTTGTTGACTAATACATGTTAAGCTGCCATGTCATCGTCTGACTGACACGACAGGCACTACACGAAGACTATTACCAAACTTCGACGTAGGGTTAGTACTAAACTGTAACTTTGCCAAACCCCTCCGGGCGCTACTGTGTATTTGCGAGGAGTTTACCAATTGGCCCTTCGAGATTTATATCATCATCTGCAATTAACTTGTTTGCGCTCTCTCAATAAGTGTGACTCTTAACGCCCTGGCACGCTCACTGGTAGCGGTTACGGCGGCTCAATAGTTTGAAGTGGCAAGGCCATCACTAACGAAGTGCAAGCTCCTTGCAAATCGCATTTTGGTTGCACGAGACACAGCCATGCTGCCCAGGCTAATGGCGTCAAGCCTTGCACGGGGTGTATTCAACCATCTGAATGTATACAGACACCTAGGTTTCACAACTCCACAGCCCTTACACCCCCGGCTGCAGTGCCGGTGGACCCCGAAAAGTGCACAGAAAACGATAAATCATTGGGTTCGTACTCAAGCTGCTGTGCCCACCTGGGAGCTGAGCCACATACTCAACCTCTCGTTGAAGGACCAGATTTCAATGCATGTGCCGAGCTAATCGTGGCAAACTGCAGAACCCCAAGCTTCACCAACGCCCCCACCTTACAGGACCGAGCCTTTTATGTAAGTGTAATGTCATTTCCTCCATGCTCGCCACCCTCTTTGAACCGGCCCTTACCATGGCACCCGTTCTCCATTCCCTACCATATTGTTTGTTGAGCTTTGGGATTTTGCAAATACCCTTCGAACTTATGATGTCGAGATTGGCCAATCAATCAATTCCTGGTGGTGTACGCAGTGTTCACCTCTTGCGCAGATCGTCAGAATCACCTCGCCCAACTGCCCTGTTAGGTGGAGGGGAGGGAAAAGTCAGAAATGCGAATATATCACATGCGCCGAGCCAAAAGCTGCGCCGCCCTGAAGAGCATGCTAAACAGGGCATGACGACAAGCCCCGAAATCATTCGAAGATTTAGTGATGTAGTTCATTGGAGCATCGCCAGCCGGGACAGACCCCAGACAGACTCAAACACACCCGCAACATCAAGAGGCCCGTGGGGGACTTTTTGTGCTTTCTCCATGTAGTGCTCTCTATCGGTAGGAGTAACTGTCCTACTTGTTCACGCTTGGCCTGTACTTGCGTAGGTTGCCTTGCATAAGCAAGTTCTATAGGGGCAATTGATCTGTTCCTTTGGCACCTAGGAGCGATGTGGGGGATGGTTGTGACGATCAGACCACTACTATGCGAGTAACTCGACGGGCCCTGCTAATGACATGATTGGCACTGAAGGCGATCGAGATCCCTGTGCTTTACTAGATCCCCGGACGACTGTACATGCGACTGTTCGAGTTGCGGCTTCTACAACACCGTCACCATCTGCGGAACAACAGGTGCTTCCAGCTGTCTCACCACGTCTGGGTTGTGAAGACAACATGGACGTTGAGGTGATGAGATTGCCAATCCCGGTACCGGAATTGCATGACATGAGACAGAGAAATGCTGAGCGAAGCACTGCTGATGCAACCCGTGCTTATCTGCGTGATGCGCGCAAGTACCTGCACTTGGTCCGTGGCAGTGATCTTGACCCTATGAAAGGTCTTTTCGTCCAGAGTACCCTGGAGGGTCTGGCGAAAAACTGGTATGACCAATAGACCACTGCTAGGGAAACCTTCAGCTTTGATGAATTGCCTGCCGTGTTGCTTGCTCGCTTTGACCCTGAGGTCCAACCACATAACGTTGAGGCGTGCAATACGCCAGCTGCAGGCTCGTATCGTGTGCGCACCAACAAATCGGTATCTGTGTACCAGTTACATCTTAAGGTGCATGTGACGCCTATTGTTGTTCTTTCTGAAGAGACAGAAGTTTTTGGTTTCAGCGAGGTCTTTTGGAGGTTCTGGAGGGCAAATGCGCCACTGACCTGACGGGACAAATGTTTTGGTCCTATGTGCACTTGGTGTGGTTCACTTACAGCGCAGAAATTTTGGCCAAACAAAGTGCTAATCGCCCGTTGCCTCGTTTTCATGCTCTGCGTATGCAGGATCCTACTTTTGGCACCGAAGGCCAATGACCAGGAGCTGACCACCAATCAGAGAACGGCTAAGACTCCTACGGCTCCTGTCACGATGGGTCGGGGCTATGAATCTCACGGTACTTTTGGTGCGGGCAGGTCGAAGGGGTCATCCGGCGGGGGTCAAAGTATCGATCAGGTGGAAAGCAAGAGGAGGGGGGATTCATTGATTGCTGTGGCAGCACACAAGGCCGAGAATGAGACGAAGTGACAACACACTGACGACCCATGGTTGTCAACATGGGTCTGCACTCACTCCAAGCTGGAGCTTAGGAAGTGAATGAAGGTCTGTCAGGTATGCGCGTCTGTGGATCATCCCACGAGGGAATGTCCGCAATGGCCGATGGAACCGCTGAGGTCCGACAAATAGGGGATTGCCCAGGATGGTTCGCAGGGGACTCCATCTGGGATCCATGGTTAGACGTTTAAGCAGGTCCCACATGTGCGACCAGCTGTGAGGGTATTATTCGTTGTATCACACAGTGACTTTCACCATCGTCGTGAGACTAAGGGAAAGTCATCTTGCATATTTTATGCGCGCAACTGAGCGATGTTAATAATACTAATTTAATTGCATACAATTATATCAATATGGTGCATCATGCACATGCACGATGTATTACTACCACGAGCTTGAAACAAATTGACATGAGTAATATGATGCCTTTTATGCCCGCATGATAATAATAATTATGCATTACCTTATAATTATCGTGAACGAATGTTTTGGCATCATTACGTTCATGGGATGTCACGAGCCGCACTCTCACACCAGTGAGACTCACTCACACATGAGTGATGCTAACGGCACGCATTTAATGCTCGCACATTATTCATAATAATAAAAAATAAAATAAAATGTTATGATATAATATAATATAATATAATATAATATAATATAATATAATATAATATAATATAATATAATATAATATAATATAATATAATATAATATAATATAATATAATATAATATAATATAATATAATATAATATAATATAATATAATATAATATAATATAATATAATATAATATGCAATACGAAGCCTTGCATTTATGCTATGAAGGCGATTTATGAAGCGATCCTTATAGTGGATCGTAGGAGTTCGTCCATTTGTCAAGGAGATACAGAATCTCTATGGATGAAGGTCAGGGAGCGTAATTAATGCATGCACGCGCCGACCTTATACATGCCTTCTACTCCTAATTATTCTACATCTGTAGCCTGAGCATTCTGGCTATAAGAGGAATCTCTGGCTCTCATAGCCTTCACACTTGCATTGTACTGAGTTGTAACAAGTTTGCTGCTGAAGTGTTCCAATTTCCATCTCTCTGAGTGTATCTTCTCGAGGTACACACACTTGGCACTAGTTGTTCTAGTGCAGAACTTATGTGCAACAGTGAGCGGGTTACAACATTATTGCCTTTGGCCCTTGCCCAGATTGAATCCGTAGCCGTTCTTTCGATGGCCGCTTAGAACACGTGACTCTCTGTGTTATTTGCTGTTACCGAGTTGTCCGCTCACGTCCTCCAATCTGCAAGTCACAATCCGAGTGAACACAAGTGTGTTCTAATACCATACGGAATGTAAGTTCAAATATATTCTGCTCTACTTGGCCGTCCTCGCATCTATTATACGCGTGATATCGGAACGCAGTATAACTTGTTGTATTATGGTTCGATTACCGCCCATGCGAAGGTAGATGCGGTTATACCAGGCGATAAACGAACTTAATGTATGCAACCTAGCACGTAATATATTCGCGTATATTTAGCTGGTTTGACACTATGCACTGTGCCATTAGCTGCATACGCCTAACACATGGTCAAACATAGGCGCGCGGCATTATTAAAACACGTCTCATTAAGTAATAATATTAGTTATATTATTACGTCATCGCTGGCACGAATGAAGTGCGAATGTGAGAAGTGCGGAGGTCGCAGTGGTTATCCGGCAACCGAATATCGCCATTCGGATCCTTGTATCTTGCGTATGCTAGGAAGGCTTATTTACTGATGTTTGCTAATATCGAAGGTGTGCAATGGAGGTGCTCACGCTTGTGATTGGTGATCCAGTGTGACTTGTACCGCATATCGGTATCGCAAGCATAATAGGTGCGAGGACTGCCGTGTAGAGTGTTGATGATTATCGAACAATATCAGGGTAAGTATTCGCATACTTATCTCGACTATTAATATTGCTATACGCTCTATCAACATATTATCGGCCCGAGCTAAGCCCGAGCTTCGCCATCAGCCGTATGATGATCACCGCCCGCTGGGTCTGACGGCCGATCACCCCATTGGCATTGGCATACTCTGCTGGCAGGAGCCCTCCCAATCAACATCCAGAACGCCACGCTGTCGTGGGTGTACATGGCGCTCATTGTCGACACCTTCTACCCAGCGGACGTATCGGGGGCCATCTTCCCATGGCCGCGGCCGGAGGGGTGGGCACGGCTGGAGGAGGCGCTTGCCACGGTGTGTTCCCAGCGCACTGGCTGTATCAATTGCATCCCCGGAGCCATCACGATCGATGGGTCTTGGCACATTCCGGCGCAGCACCAGGAGTGGCTCCTGTTCCACGGCCTGGGAAACGTACGTTACGTGGCGCTGCAGAAGTGGGCGTATGCCGTTGGTCGCCAGAATGACCCCAGCCTCCTGTTGGCGACCATCAACGCGGCCGAGATGATGCAGCAGGGCAACACTCTGCCGACCGGCCCGACAGGCATTGAGCCGGACTGGGGTTCCCTGCGGTGAAGGCGAGGCTGATGGTCATGCATGCTGTCGCCAATCAAGCAGGTGGACGGGGCGGAGGGATTTGAGTTTCGTGGAACGGCAGGCTGGGAGAGTGGCCGTGTGGGGTATGGGGGCTGGAAGGCTGCTGCATGGACGACATGTAGCGTAATAATGCATGCAATTGCTAATGACGCGTCACGACGCTGCCACTGGCCGCTTCCCGGCATATGACCCAAGACCCATACGCACAGATGGGCTGCGGTGCGGCCCCACAGACACGGCCGGGCTAATACCCGGTAGTTGTTGGAGGTTCGAGTAAGGTAGCTCTGATTTCACAGTGTGTGTATTGACACGCCACGATTGACATGTGTACGACGGCATGAGGGCGTGAGGTCCCGTTTGAGTGTTTGAAATCTGCGCGCAGCTTCTTGTGTCCGTGGTGATGGGATTAAAATGTGTACGACAGCGTCAGCGGCATGAGTCCCTGCCCTTGCGTTTGCAGTCGTTTGCCTGCTGAACGCCATGAGCCGGCATCATCGCAAAAACTCACAAACTTCAAACCGTTTCATGGTAAAGTAACCGGCCTGTACGGATTGTGGAGGGCCACGCCCTTTTTCCGGCTTCGAGGAAGCCGACAGCCTACTTGTCCGGTTGTAGTGGTGACTTCTGAAGTTCACGCCCGATTCAAGGCCCCATGGCATCTCAAGGACGACCTTGTCTGCGATACTATATAATCGGGCTCTGGCACAAAAACCGGTATCTTTCGATACCACCCTTTATTGGGTATCATATGTAACAGCGGCCAAAGACCCTCAACAGGTGGAGGACAGGGTGCCCCCATGTCGATGGACGGTGACGACCCCAATTAAAGTGACCTGCGAGCTGACCAGTAGCGGAGTTGATGCCTTAGTTGATTCGGCAGATTCCGCTGGATGCCGGTGGTGGGTGCTGAACCTGGGAAAAGCAGTTTTCGGAGAAGTCGGCATGGGAGACTGGATGAGGGTGCCCCGAAATACCGGGGAAGGTAGGGACTGCCAGGTTAGTGGCCACGGGTGAAGCTGTACCCCCCTATCCCACACACAACAGCTGAATATTTTGATTCCCGTCAGAGCAGCAATAATAATGGTGCCGGCTGTGAAATGAATAACTGCTTGTGCAATTGAGGTAGGGAGGGAGGCCACCACAACCACCATCACCACCGCCGCCACCACTGCCACCACCGCCACCATCGCTGCCACCACCGCCATCGCCGCTGCCTTCGCCATCAACGTCACCAACGCCGGCACCGTCACCACTGGATGTAGGTAGGAAGGGCGGGAGGGAGGGCGGAAGGGAGAGTGGATCGGCGGGAGGGAAGGACGGAGGGAGGGCGAAGAAAGGGACGCCACCGCCGCCACCACGGGAGGGCGGTAATTTCGTGGCGGCGGTGGTCGTGTTGGCGGCGGTGGAAGCGGTGGTGGTGGCGGTGGTGGCCCTCCATCCCGTCCGCCCGCCCGCCCGTCCACCCTCCCTCCCTCTCTCCCTGCCTCCATCCTTTCCTCCCGCCCTCCCTACTTCCCTCCCGCCCTCCCGCGTGCCCTTTCTTCCTCCCTCCCGCACGGTGGCGGCGATGATGGTGTTGCTCGTGGCGGCGGCGGAAGCGGTGTTTGTGGCGGAGGTTGCGGCTGCGGTGGTGGCGGTGGCGTTCGTGGAGGCGTCCTCCCTCCCTCCCTCCCTCCCGCCCTTCCGACCTCCCTCCTTCCCGCGTGCCCTTTCTTCCCCACTCCCGCACGGTGGCGGCGATGATGATGGTGCTGGTGGCGGCGGCGGAAGCGGTGGTGGCGTCGACGGTGGTGGCGGTGGTGGTGGTGGTGGCGTTTCTGGAGGCGGCGGGGAGAGGTAAGTAACGGTTGGGACGGTGGGAGCGGCGGTGGCTGTCGGGGCGGTGGCGGTGGCAGAGGTACCGGAGTTGGTGGCGGTGGTAATGGTGGCGATGGCGGCGGTGGTGGCGTTGATGGCGGTGGTTGATGTGGTGGCAGTGGCGGAGATGGCTGAGGTGGCTGAGGTTGCGGCAGTGGTCGTGGTGGCGGCGGTGGCAGCGGTGGTGGTGGCGGTTGTGGCCCTCCCTCCCTTCCGCCCGCCCGCCCTCCCTACTTCCCTGGGCGGGAGAGAGGGCGGGCGGGCGGAGCGGGCAGGGTTGAAGGCGGGCAGGCGGGCAGGATGGCGGGCAGGCGGGCGGCAGGGGGCCGGGTCGGCGGGCGGTCGATGGGCCGGAGGGAGGCGGGCGGGTGGGCGGGAAGGCGGGTTCGAGAGCGGGCAGGCGGGCAGGCTGGAGAACGGGCGGCGGGCGGCGGGGCGGGAGGGCGGGCTGGAGGGCGATCTCTTGACATTCTAATTTGACAAACACGAGCTGTGTCCTAGCTGGGCTAAGTCGGGGAGATGCATTAACAATGCAGGTGAGGGAGTTGCAGTGGAGAGGGGCCCATTTGCTGCTTCCCCCGTGGTTATTTGTTACGTAGGAAGGGGAACGGGAAAGGAGAGGGTGCTGGGAAAGGTGCAAGTGCGTGTACCGGGAGCTGACTGCATGGTAGTAGGTGGTTCGGCTGATTGAGGCTTGGTGAAAGGATGGGAGATGCCAGCGATGGACGGGAAGAGGAGATGTTGTGTATCTTTCTTTCTGCCCTTCATCCAGTCGCAACTGCACTTATCCTTTAGCATGTCTTCGCGTATGCCACTATTACATGTTTCACCCGCGCTTCATCTCTCCACGCGTACTACGTCAGAGCTCCTTGCGTCTTTTGACATTTTAATTACAATTCTTTCTGTTCAGGCTTCATGTTGGAGAAGTGTCCACACAGCTGCCCGGACCTCTGGAGCCGCCCGGACTGCAATGCACTTGTTTTCGTGCCACGCGAGAGCAGGCTCCAGTCAAATCCACCGATGTCCCGAAGATCCGCGACTTATGGCTGGAGGAGGACGTGGGGGTGTTCACCGACCGCTTCACTGCTCGCAAAGTGGAGCCGCGTGAAGCCCGATTTGTGACACTCAAGTGAGTAGGTTCTTGTTGGCCTTTTAGGGTTAGGCCTAGGTTAGGGAATCTGTCACATTGACCTACGACTAGCAAGAAACTCACGTGAGGTGGTTTAATGCCATGCCATTACCTGGGGCTCTTTCTCGTGCCTGCTTTGTCTTTCACGCGAACGGGTCGTCGAGCTCCCGCCCCTTGCCTGCGCTACCTCAACCCATGGATTCCCTGTCCTTCGCCCTCTCCTTTCTTTTCTAATGGAACATTAGCCTGTCGGCTAAGTAAAGTTAATCAACCCAGTTCTTCCATAGCTGGATGGAGCCCCCGGATGCTGTCACTGCGTCCGCATCTCTGAACTTTGGACCCCGGGCGCTGACCAGTTCCATCCGCGCAGCCGCTGAAGTCCTCCAGCTTTCCTTGCCGGCCTCCGAAGACGCCCTCCGGGCCGCCAGGGAGCAGGGCGCACATGAGCAGGCGGCCAAGGATAAAGAGGTGCGCGGCAGTGCTGCCGAGGACAAGCTTGCCAAGAAGCATTACGTCCGGGTGAAGGAGCTGGAGACGGAGGTGCAGAAGGTGCTGAACGAGATCAAGCAACGAGATCGGGAGGTGAGTTGGCAGTGAAGAGGGCATAGTAGGGCGTTTGGTGGCACGCGGATAAGACCGTCTGTAGACTGGAGTGGTAATGGTGGTGGTAGAGGTGACGCTGCAGTTCGCCCCGCCGCCGCCCTATCAGGTTACGAATCTGGCTCCAACTCGGACTCCTCCCCGCCCGGCCGCAGCCCGCCGCTCTGGCTGCACTGGACGGAGAGCAAGGTCAGCCTAGGACTTAACCTGGCTATGGATGTGGTATTGTCGCTTGTGCTCATGCAGCCGCCCAGGCGGCCTGCCAAGAGCAGCCGCGAACTGCAATGAGAGTAGTAGTCGCAATCTTCCGGGTCATGGTCGGCTGCATTAGCCCAATGTGCGCCAACGGCACCGAGCTGACTGGTAGTAATCTCTAGATGACTGGACGACCTGGAGAGAACTGCGGGCCAAACATCCAATGGGTTTGTGGGGACAATCCTCTTCTCCCCTACGCTTGCAATGAACGTTTTTATTGAGCGCAGGATGGACTAGAGCATCTGGATCGGCTTAGTTGGAAACGGGCTGTGATAGGAAAAATTGAACTTCGGTGGACACAGGTATGGAATGGAAGATAAGTCGAGGCTGAAAGGGACAAGTGCGGCTCGTGCTGAAGTCACGAATGGAGAAGATGTGCTGATACAGATGACCTTGCATCCGGTCGCTTGGCTTGTTGTTAACGGTGCGGTGCGAAGTTGGTTATAAGGCTGCTGGTGGCGGTTGACGAGTGCGATGCGGGTGATTGGGTACTTGCGTCGATGTATGTGCGGCGCATTTAAGATGAGCTTGTAAGGGCCATGTATGCGGGCCTTACTGCTTTTGTGCAGCAAGATCCAAGGCTAAAGTGGTTGTCAGGCGTAAAACGTGCAGTGTGTTTTCGTCTGGGAGTCCATGCTGCGCACAGAAAAAGTGGCGAGGTGCGGGTTTGAGCATTGAAATGGTTATGTTGGGGCGTGATGTGCGGTCTTTACATTTAGCTTGCACTGCTAGTGCATCTCGGCTTCTGCAGGGCAAGACCGCGCCTGCCACGTTCAGGTCAGAGCACAAACACTACCTTACAAAACGGTGAGAGGTTGGTCTACCTTAAATTCTGGCTAGGTGAGCATTTGCGTTTTGCCGCAATCCCGTGCAAACCAGCTCACGTTCAAATGGTCGTGGTGGAACAGGTCTTCGCCTAGTTGACTCATTTCCATCCCTCCCAAGGCACTGTACTAGTATGCATTCCCAATATTTTGCACTGACGCTCACATCTATTCTGCGCTGATGTTGCCTACCCGTAACGCCTCCTAGACGGACCACATGTGGCCTGTATTGCATCGTACATATCATCGTGCTACTCGTCCATGGCATCCCATCGATCCGAGACGCTGCCATCGGTGTGAAGCACCTGCAGCCGTATATCCGTGCAGAAGCGCGCATAAGCCTTAGGGTTTTATCATTTGTACATGGGTGCGACATATCCGGGTAGCCCGGAGCCGATTTGATCTGTCGTAACAAGTCAACCAGATAACCAGTTTCTACTATAAGGGCAAGGGCAAGGGCCGAAGACAAGGGCGGTTAGTACTGTTAGTAGAGGAGAGAAACATCCGTTTGAGCCGTTTGGAAACTGCCGTTTGAGCCTGAGGCATGCGGCGATGGGGACACAGGGGTACACCCCTAGTCACCCTAAATAATGTATCGTTCTAGGACACCCCACTCTTGCTTATTCAATCCTTATGGGGCAGCACCGTCACGCGTTGCGTATGGCGTCGTGCCATATTATGACCCCTTTAGCAATTCAACACGAGGCGTAGGTTTCCTTCCCTCCATAATATGTCCATAGATGCGTTAGGCTTCGCTCCTGCAAGCTCCCTTGCCAGTATGGACCAGATCCATTAGACGCCAGTATGCACTCTAACCGTTAGCGGTTGGGCTCTTCGGTCGTCGGCCAGAGGCTGATGGGATTTGTATGTCAGGAGGTCGGGAAGCGACAGATGACATGCCAAAAGTGCATCCACAATTTAGGAGCCCAGGAAGAGAACAAATTGTCAAACGTTTGCTTACCGACGCACACGTTAAGACCCGGAGGGTCGGTTTCACATCTTATGCTTATCATTTTCCATTAGGATACAGAATCATATAACAAATATGCCTTCGAAACAAATCAACTGCTCTGCACAACATTTCAGTGTCTGGTTCCTCACTTTTAGAGGACATCCATGGCACGTAACAATGATACCATCAGCTTGCACATTCCCAGATATATACTTTGATATGCTTCGTTATGTTACAGAAATATACTCCCTTAAACAAGCAGCATTACAATCTGGTCATTTCGCTCCTACACCATTGCCTTACGGCAAGCACCTGACAATTAGATAGAAGTCGACGCTTTCATGTTGGCCAATGGCCAGCTGATTAACCGGCCTGCGGTCACCCGCAGGCCTGGGCAAACCTCCCGGCCGCCCAGCCTCAAGCTTTTTGCGTATGTGGCCAACTCGCAGGTCAACCCATATCGCACCAAGCCTGGAGCTGCTGGACTAAGGTATGCGCTGTGGCGTGTCGAACTCTTCATATTCGGCTTGGATGAGAGGGCGGCGCAGGGCAACATCTAGATGCACGAAAGGCACGTTCAAAGTGACGTGATGCCGATAATGACTTGCATCATTAGTGCTTCAAAGTGACATAACCCATGTATAGTGTATTTTTGTTCGCAAGTCTTTCGGAGATTTGAGGTCTGGCAGGCCTTGGTATCAGCCAACTGTGCAATTTAAGGGTATATCCAAGGGCACAAGTTTCAAAGTACGGACAAAATGGGGCATCGCAGATACGCAGGGCAGATACGTCGCTTGCCTGCGTGGTGATGCCCGCTACGACGGCACACAGAAGAAGCAGTCCGAGGTTTCTGCTGGCACACATCGCATCCCAAAGCCTCCCAACCAGCTCTTGAAGGCATATCTTCACTGACAAGTCGTCGCATCTGTAATGTGCTTGCGGTTCCCTAGTACCGCTACGTTCGGTTCCGTGTGGAGCGCTCGAGGTCTTTGCGGCTGTCCTTTTCCCACCTGATTCCAACATCGCATTAAAGCTCATACCGGGTAAATGCCAATACGTCTCCATAGGACCCCGTCAGCAGCCGCGCCATTCCCGATTTTATTCGGTCAGCGGGGCCTGCGCTCTCCGAAGCATCATGAACAGCCACGGCCAGGCGTTCCAAGCCGTGGCGCAGCAGCCAGCTCTGGACCATGGATCCACGTGGCTGCTTACCGCCGTGGTGCAAAGCTCGTGGTATGCACGGCAATGGTAGGAAAGACGTGGATTCAACATGGATCCAGACGTCGGAAGCGTAGTAACTACGTAGCCGACGACCACTGGGAACGGAAAGTGGCGCGCAGCTGCCGTCGGTCACTCAGGACCTTGGCTGACTGGGTGGCTAGCTGTCTATGATGCTGTGATTTTCAGTGCCGTGGTTACGGCCGTGGCGGTGGCTGTAAGGGGGACTTTGGGCCATGTTAGGGGCACGTTCGTATCGGCTTAGGCAGCTGCCACGCGCCATGCGCCACCACACGGCTCAAATACCACTTGGTTTCGCGTTAAGCCAACCCTGACCCATTTCCGGTTTTAGGCGCCGACGGCAGCGGATACCGCTTCTGTGGAGTCCCTGCTGCGATTTCCTATTAAGCGGGAACAAGAGCTGGTGGTGGGCCAGCTAGAGAACGGAATGCAGTGAGTAAAGGGGTGGCTGGGCTGGGCGCTTAGCGGGATGGGGTTTAGGAAGGCAACAGGCCCGATCACAGGTATTCACGGAGCTGCACACTTACGGGCAGGATTGGAACAGGATCGAAGGGGAGATTAACGGATTTAATGCTTACGCTGGTGTCAGAGGATCGGTGGAAACGACATATAGCCGGATGTTAATGGTGGGCTAAATGATTACAGGTAATAGGATGGGGCCAGTTATGGGTGTTAAGCTGCTGGTGTCAAGGGCGGAATGCCAGACATTGTAGCCACGGCTAAGAGCAGCAGGTAGGGCGTCACCATTTTGGTAATGGGCCTTCGTTGAGGTGGGGCCCAGGATGCAATACAGGCTCTGCCTACGGAACGGTTTTGTATGTGTGCGCTTGCACACGGGCCTGCACTCTAGGCTCCAAAAGGTTTGGGTGTCCGGAGGACCGAGTAGGTGCACTTGGAGGTAGTCTCTAGCCAGGCGGGTAAAAATGTATTGCCGAGTACCCGTGAGATGGACGTAACGCAGTCTCTCATGCAGCTCAGTTCCTAAGCCCATGTGTTGCTGCGGAACACCCCGGCGTTCTCGCTCTGCTTTGCCGCGCCCTCGTGTGGTAGGTATGTCCTGCTGCCCAACAAACTGCCACCCAAACGCTTTGAGGCGCACTTGGAGGTCCACGCGGGTTCGGTGGATGAGCGGGAGAACGAACAGGTGGGTAGTGGTTAGGTTGATTGGGTGGTGGGCAATTTGTGGGTCGATGAATAACCAGCAGGAAAGCGCTGCTACCTGGGAGGCAAGGATCGCTAATCATGATTAAGGGCTTCAGGTGTAATTGCTGCATTGTATAGGTATTCTCTAAGTAGCTTTCGTGATCGAGGCAAAGCCCATATTGGAGGGTGGGACAGCGCATATGGGTTCAGGATTGGCCTTACTTATCGTCCTTATTGTCAAATATCATAACGATATTGGAAATCATCTCCTGCGAACACAACATTTTAACCTATTCAACCATTCTGCAATCATAACGGACGGCAGGGTGTGGCGCACCTAGTGGAGCACGTGACCTTCCTGGGCTCCAAACGGCGGGAGGACCTGTTGGGTACCGGAGCCCGGGCCAATGCATACACGGACTTTCACCACACCGTGTTTCATGTACATGCGCCCGCGGTCAACAGCATAACGGGGCAGCCCATGCTGCCACAGGTATGTGTTTGTGCACCTGTGAATGTTGGATATCTCGCAGGACCTGAAGGGTGTTTATCTCAGTACTGAGCTGCGATGATAAGAAAAAGGGTGGGAGTGATGTGGAAAGAGGCGTGGAGGAAAAACTTGATAAATCAATCAAGGGAAAGTTGCTGTCCAGCCGAGTAAGGAGCGTGTGTATAGGAAGCCGCGATGAAAGTATGATTCCCTGAAAGTGGAGTACCATTGGTTGTATGCGTGCTTGGGAGGGCAATTGGAACGGCAACGAGTTCGAAGAAAATCTTGGATCATCGCGATATTAAGGTAACGATGTTGAGTAAGCGGTACTCCATAGCAAAGTACATGGGCAAGTGACGGAAGGAAGGAGTAACAGAAGGGTCGTGACGTCCTATGTAATGGCGGCTGTAGCTGGTAGGGCTGGGGCCATGTATATTTGCTGGTACATTCTGGGAGGAAGCATCTGTCCGGGTTGCAGAGGGTTATGCGAACCGCACTAGCACTTGCTTGGACCTTACTCCATTCTTCGCACTTGGCCGTCCCGTCCTATCCCGTCCAACCTCATCCCGTCCCGTGTCCCGCCAACTGCCCTCGTGTCGGCACCTTCCAGGTGCTAGAGGCTCTTGAGGAAATCGCCTTCCACCCGCAGTTTTCCCCGTCCCGCATTGAGAAGGAGCGCAAGGCGGTGCTGGCAGAGGCCCAAATGATGAATACGGTGGAGTACCGAGTGGACTGCCAGCTGCTCACATACCTGCACGAGGAGAACGCGCTGGGGTGCAGGTGAGCCTGGGGTAGAGCTGGGGAGGGGGCATGGTCAAGGTGGGAGATTTTTATTGTGCGTGGGTAAGGAAGGGGGTTCGCATTTTTGTGAATAGGACACTACGCGATGAAAGCCGACGTGAAGTGAGCGAAATATGCTCTATGAAATTGAAAATTTGCTGATCAAGCTCTTTTACCTAATTTACCCCTTCAGCCCACGAAGGGTTCCTCGCGTCGTTTCCTTCTGGCACCTACCTATTGCCCCATTCGCATAGCTGCCGCCGTCTGTCCACGGTTCCCTATCCATCCACTCTTCCCGCCATCTCCTCTACACAGTAATGATAGTACCCACCTTGTTGCCGCCTGTACGCAGGTTTCCTATCGGCCTGACGGAGCAGGTCAAGTCCTGGCCCCACGACACGTTGAAGTCCTTCTGGGAGCGCTGGTACTTCCCTGCCAATGTCACCCTCTACTTGGTGGGGGACCTGGAAAGGTCAACACAAGACACTGTTCGGCTCATCGAAAAGGTGTTCGGAAAGGTGCCGCCCGGCCGGGATCCGGCGCAGGCGCAGGCGGCTCTGTCACCACCACTCTCTGTGACGGCGGTGACTGCCGCCGGTGTGCACAGCAACGGCAATGGCAACGGAGTTGCGGCAGCCGCTCAGCAGCAGCAGCTTGGGCCGCTTAAATGTCGTCACGCTGTGCGACCGCCGGTGCAGCACAAGTGGGGATATGGGCCTCTAGTACCCGGTGAGTGTCCGAACGAGGCTGGGGATGTGGGTATTGTACTTCATGAGTCGCCCAACTTCGTCACTCTTATGCAACGCAACGTTTGGCTTCACCATTCCATATGATGTTACTTGGGTTTTAATGCCGTGCATTTATATTTTGTGTGATCCTCATCCATCATATCCGGTGTAGCTTTCTAGCAAAGTTTCTTCTTATGCATTCTTTTGCGTGGTTCGCTCCTCCCCTCATGGGTCCACTTATCACCAGAAATGTTATCGTGACATTCTGCCGCCTGCCCTCATGGGATATCGTGCCCGGCTCCGTTGTTTTTCTACATCCCCTCGCTCGGCCCTGTCTTTTTCCCGTCTGACCTCCCTGAACCTTAATTCATAAACCATACCTCTCAGGCGAGCAGCCCGCAGAGGTGAAGATCTTCCGCCACCCGCTGCTGCAGCACTTCATGTTGTCCGTGTTTTGCAAGCTGCCCATTCAACCCATGACCGAAATGGTGCATCTCAAGCAGCTTCTCATTCTGCGGATCATTCTGTCCGTCTTCCAGTTCAGAATCAACGGCCGGTGGGTGCGGGGTGCGGCTTTTGTACCTTGCGGTCATCTTTTATAAGATCCTCAGTCCACGCATCCGTGACATTTCGATGGGGGGGATGCTTATTAGGATTCTTGCCCTGCGCAATCTATTCCCTCCTCCCACCTTACTCCCTGGTTTGCCCTCAGGCTTGAGTTTCAGCTCCTTGCGTTTACAAACTTAACACGCCTCTCCATTCTCATGAATATGGAGCGGAGGTTGAACACGATAAGTTACCTTCCTCTTTGTCCTACTCGGTCTTACTGCCCTCTGTTTCTCTTTTCCCCGTCTCCCTCTCTCCTGTTGCAGTTACGTGTCCGGCAAGCCCCCCTTCCTGTCCATCGCGCTGGACATCAGCGACTCAGGTCGTGAGGGCTGTGCCGTGTCTACACTTAGCGTCACGAGCGAACCCGCAGACTGGCAGGGGGCAGTGGGGGTGGCGGTGCAGGAGATGAGACGTATGCAGAGGCACGGCCTCACGCAGGGTGAGTCTGGCCGCTAGCACTGACGGAGTGGCTGGCTGCCTGCGGTGGTGGGGCGTGAGGTGTATTGAGGTGACGTAAACTAAATACTTGCAGTTTGCCTTCCCGGTTCTTAAGTCCGTGTCAGACCCGTGTACCGCTATTGTCCACGGAGAGTGTCGATGATGCGTGGATGATGCTTTTTTTGAAGCAGATGAAGCTCTGCATCTGCCGGTTTTTAAGCCTGGGAGCTCCGCCTTCCCAATTCCTGTTGCCCGTGCTGCCGCTGTCCGCAGGCGAATTTGATCGCTATCGCCAGGCCATTCTGAGGGACTCAGCACAGCTGGCGGAGCAGGTACGAAGCTCCATTGATCGTGCATTTACGCATTCACGCCATCTCGACTTTCACATCGTAGTTCGCGGCATGAATTCTCTCCTTACTGTCATTCTGATATGTACATGTACGCGCTAACTGCATGATCTCGTTGGGGTCCGCCCCTCCTCTCAAGCAGCTCGATATCGTATATTCGCATACCTTCGAGGTTTGGTCATTCGGTTCTGACTTGCCAACTGCTTGTCTCCACGCAACCTGTTCACTCTTATAGATAGGTTCTAATGGTGTTCTCTTGACGCGTAATGTTCGCACCTTAATTCAAAATGCAATTCGTTAAAATAGCCGTCTTGATTTGAAGAACTTCGTATATGTACGCGCTCTGTCCAAACTTTCAAATCATTCCGAAACCTCAAAACCCCAGGCCAACAAGATTCCGTCAGTGGACACACTGAATTTTGTGATGGAGTCGCTGGCGTGTGGACACACGGTGATGGGACACCGAGACGCACACGAGGCGATGAGCGCCGTGGCGGAGACGGTGGGTGGGAGTGTATGTGTTTTATGATGTCCATCGTGCCTGAGGGACTCTATATCCCCCCTCATACACATTATCGTCTTCGTGTATGTCTTGGGCTTATGTATGTTTTATCCATGGAAGCTTAGATATAGGGAGAGTTCAGTCAACTCATTCCTCAAATCTCTCGCTGCGTCCACGTTAGTTCCATAAGTTTCTACCATACCAACAGCAACAATTTTCTCTTTCTTAACCCGGGAAATATATGGAACATTATAAATATAAGCAGAAAATGTATTGTTATAGTCGGGTATTTGTTCTTGAGTTCACACGTGTCCCCCTTCTCCTTCGTTTGTACGTATTTCCCCGTCGCTTGCTTTCCCCTTAGGTGGAGCTCTGGGAGGTGAACGCCCTTGCCCGCAGCATGCTCACGTTCGCATCCGACTACGGCGCGGAGGCAGAGGTTCTGGCCACTGCCGCCGCAGAACAGGCCATAGAGCCGGGGCGTTGGGCCTACCTGGGCCCTACGCGGTGCACCTCCATTGTGGCCTGTATACCCGCCTACGTGGACGCCAGTGGGGCCTCCGTGTCCGCCGGGGGTAGCTCAGGGAGGGGGGGCAGTCTGGGTGCTGCGGGGCATCTGGATGCGGACCAGATCGATTTGGAACAGCTGGAGAAGCAGAGCCAGCAGGTAAGAGAGCAAGGAGTGATGCAAGGGGTAAAGGTAGGCAGTGGGGTGCTGGTTACTGGATAGGAAAACAACGGACATAGCAGGTGGAGGCCGGGGAGGCTGTTCTGCAGTCCAGTCCACGACCGTCCACGCACGCGTTCGCTATCTGTTTGTTCTTCTGGCACATACACTGTGCCGTTGTACTTCATCGTAACATCGCTTGCTTATTTCGTAGGTTTGGCTATTGGTTTTAATGTATTAATATCTTCATTCCCATCCGGCCCCGCTCCCAGTTTGAAGAGTTCGAGGTGCCGGAAGGCGCCGTCAAGTTTGACCCCTCCCCCGTGGAGATTGCCACGGCGCTGGCGGATCCGTCCCTGGACTGTACGGCCGCGGATGATGTGGAGCTTCCCGACTCCCTGGTCAGCCCCGAACAGCTGGCGGCTCTGGTGGCGGAGCGCCAACCGCATTACGTACCCGTAGTGCCGGGGTCAGGTAAAATATGAGGGCACCGGCCTTGTGCGGCGCAGATTCTGAGTTCTTACATTCAGTCGATTGAGATGCGTAAGAGTTGACCTTAAAAACAAGTAATCCCTTCTTCCCACTGTCCAACGCAATGCTTTTGCCTTCCATCTATTTCGAGGATTTTCCTCCGACTCCGCCCCTATCTTCGCGTATTCTCGTCCTTAACTGCGCCGCCGCCATCACTACTGATTGCGACTGCCTCTCCTGAAGTAATATTAGCTGGCAGATAAAACCTCATGCTCCGTCATTAGGTTTCTGGCCTGGGGACGCTCTCCCGTTGCAGCATTTCCACTGCTGCACAGTCATCCCTTCTGGACCTCTCATGGAATGTTTCGGCCCAAGTTCATAGCCTTTCCCCTCCTGTCCTCCCCTTGCCCCTTCATTCCGCCCATCACCCCCACTGCCTCTCACCCTGCAGGCGAGCCCTTCCCGCCTCCCGACCCGCACAGCGGCATCGTACAGCGCCGCCTGTCCAATGGCATCGCTATCAACTACCGGTACACGGACAATGAGCCGCGGTCGGGTCTGCTGCGATTGATCGCCAACGGCGGGCGCGTTGCAGAGCGGCCTGGCGTGGGGCAGTTTGGGCGGGTGGTGGTGGGCTCAAGAACGCTCAGCGAGAGCGGCGCAGTGGGGCCGTGGGGCAGGGAGCAGGTGCGCGGTAATTGGGAACCACCACCCTAGTCTATGCGAAAATTAAGAATTGGGATTAAGGACAAGGGAGCAGATTTCATTTGTTACGAAATCCTTTACGGCCGTCCATCGGCTTGAATATTGGGGGTAACTTCGTAGGAATTAAAATAGCAGCTGTTAGCGCTAATAATGTAGGTATTTATAAATTTCCTTAAGGTGCCAAATGGAACATTAGGTGATATCGTTAGAGCTAAAAGTTTTAGCTGGTTTGGGGATTGCGTCCGCACTCTCAGTCCTTCCTGATATCCATCCGCTCCCCCTTCCTCTCCCTACCCACCTTCTGTGGGTTCCTGCGAGTTCATCCGTTGTTCCTCGACTCCCTCCCTCTTCCTTGCTGATCGCTTCATTCTTCCCCCTTTTCTCCTTCCAAAGATCGAGGTGTTCTGTGTTGCGAATCTGGTCAACTGCGCTCTGGAGGCGGATGAGGAGAACATCGTGATGGACTTCCACTTTTCGGCCGTCGATGGAGGCCTGGAGGTGAGGGCGGGAAGGGTATTATTTTTATTCCCTTTTTTGGCTGCTTTCGCCGCCGCTGTTCCAGGTGAGTGGGTTCGCGCGGAACCTCGCTTGGTTCGGTTGGTAAGCGCGCGCGCTTCGAGCTGGCCGGGTTGGGCGGTTGGGTTGGTTGGGTTCAGGCGCGTGTAGGTTCTTTTTACATGTGGGTTGGGTTTAGGAGCACTCACATGAAGCGCCAGCGGTTAGGTCAGCTTCGCCTCGGACTCAACACGGCTTTCACTTCGCCGCCAACAATATGGCCCGATAGTATGCATATTTACGGTTTCTCTTCTTTTTATTGCATTAATTCGCGGCCTTGGCGACTACCTAGTTTACATCACAGCTCGTTTCCACTTTCCTTACTTTGGACGACGACGGTCATCATTCGACCCTAACGGTTAGTCCTCGTTCCTTCAGTATCAGCAGAACGATTCGTTTTATTCGACTTCCCCTCCCTTTCTTTTCCGTGCCCTCCCAGGCAATGTTCCAAATGATCCACATGTTTTTGGAGGCCCCCCGCTGGGAGGAAAGTGCCATGGAGAGGGCCAAGCAGGCGTTCCTAGGCTCGGTCAAGTGAGCGCTATTGCTGCTGATGCTGGGAGGGGCAGAGGGAAGGGGGAAGGCCTTAGTCATGCAGTTGGGAATGTGCGCTGCGGGAGTTGGGGATTGCCCACCCGGTGACAACACCCCTTTCCGCTGTCTGGTTTTGCTGTCATATCATGTTCGCTGGCTGGGTGTGGTCTACTTAGGTCCATTCACAAGTCTCTGGAGCGGGCGACTTCCGACCGGGTATTGGATGCGATGTTGGGACGCACGGAGCGTTGCTTCCGTGACCCCACGCCGGAGGAGCTGGACGCGCTGACTTTGAATAGCATGAAGCACGCGGTTTCGGAGCTGCTGACCACGGGTAAGAATGGCCAGACGTAGGGTTACCGAGTGAGTATGGTTTGGTAAACGATGATGGATAGGGGGTGTATGGGACTGGACCCCTCATTGAAACCGGAAATGATGTGAAATATATTGGCACAAAGCGATGGCGATTAAGGCTTTGATCTTATTCGGCGTCCCTGCAGCTATCCTTTGCATCCTCTCTACGACGGTGCATTAAGAGTCGTTCCTCGTCGTATAGACGAATGAAAGTCTTTCAACTCGTTCCTTCATAGCCTAGTCCTGCACCTCATGTATGGGCGGGCGGACAGGCAACTTCGAAATCAGTGTTGTGGGCGACTTTGACGCTGCTGAGTTGGAGGCTCTGGCGCTGGACTACGTGGGCACCGTGGCTCCGCGCCCCGCCCCTCAGCCGCTCCATGTGCACCCCATCACTTTCCGAAACCCGCCGCTGAGTGAGCGCCACCAGACGTGGCACCTCAAGGTCTGGCTGGGCACTGACAGGACGCGGGAGGGCAGGGGGAGAAGGGTTGTCATTTAGGCCTTGCGCGCACAGGGGCTGTTTGTCAATACCTCCTGGCCCGATGGTTCCAGTAGCTCCGGGGAGGGAATAGGATGCGGATGATGATAGGATGATTTCCTTTTTTTAAGGAAAGGGGAACGACAGGTGCATGCTTTTGTGTGCTAGGGTTGCCTTGATGCTTTGCCTGCTGGTCCCCCTCTCGCCTCGTGTGCAGTTCATTCCAACACCAGACTACTGAAGGCCTGCTGCCTGTTTACTGCATTATCGGGTCGTAATTTCTTCTTAATTTCTCATTCTCTCTTTTGTGCTTTTCCTTTCCGGGTCGGGATGTTTGTCGTAGGATTCAGATGAGCGCGCTGTGGCATACATTGGCGGCCCGGCCCCCGCCCGGTGGGGTCCGTTGGGCTACTTCGGAGAGCTGAAGCAGCTGAGCGACCCCGTGCGGCCTCCGCTGCAGACAAAGGTACCGGGAATGGAAAGGGAAGAGCAGGCTTACATTTTCTCCTTTTTAGGAAGGCAACTTGTACGACCGTTGTCACGGACACCATGATTACAGGGTAAATCCGGTATCCAACCTCACATAGGCCATGGACTAGATGGTTACGACGGATCATTGCTTTGTCAGCTTGCTGATATGTCGTGTCATGTTGTATCCGTGAATCCTGAAGCACGGAACCACGCACCCGCACACCACACGTATATAACGCACACGCTCTCACCTGACTATCACGGATCGCCTTCTCTTCTCCCCACCTGTACTCGCATACGGATATATATGTATATATATGTATATATACATACATGTATGTATATGTGTGTGTGTCTATACATATTCCACACTCACGCACACCCTCGCAGGCCATGATGGACGCGACGGCGCGTGCTGATGCAGAGGCGAGCCGTCGCAACCACCCTCTATTCGCCAGTGTAATGCTCATGTTGTTGACGGAAATTATTAACTCGCGGCTATTCACTACCGTAAGTGGTTGGAGTGGTGGTTGAGCGGACGGTGACGGGGGCTTTTGGCGGACGGTTGTTGGCCACGTTTGTCACGGTCAAGTGGTTATGGATCTGCATCGGTTTCGGGGCTGTTACACCTCTAGGATTAACACGTGAGTGAGAGGTTGAAGGAAAATAATGAGACCAGGATCCGCAGCAGCAATATCTGGTGGGGGCGGTGGAGGTGCCACTGCTATCTTCTATGCTTTTTGTACCTCTGGTTCGTGCAACCATTGCACTATTGCCTTGCACCCTATCGACCCCATTCCCATACCTTTTTTCGGTCGGCACCCCCACCCACTCACACCACGTTCACCTCTACAGGTCCGCGACTCACTGGGCCTTACGTACGACGTGTCTTTCGAGGTCACGTTATTTGACCGGATCCGATCCGGCTGGTTCATGGTGCATGTGACAAGCCACCCCGACAAGGCGAGTCGGTGTCTGTGTCTATGTTTTTGCTCGGGCTTTCGTTTAGGACGAGGCCGGGGAAATTCGGAAAGGAAAAGATCCGGGGTGGGTTCAGCTGGTGGGTAGGAGATATTGTGTGTATTGCACTGTTAGGTGCATACGCCTCCTCATTCCCATCCTCGTCCTGCTCCAGATTTACGATGCGCTCAACGCTAGTGTGAATGTGCTGCGGGACATCCGGTGGGCCCCCGTCAA
Source organism: Volvox africanus (assembly GCA_030268105.1). Classification (NCBI taxonomy): domain Eukaryota; kingdom Viridiplantae; phylum Chlorophyta; class Chlorophyceae; order Chlamydomonadales; family Volvocaceae; genus Volvox; species Volvox africanus. The sequence continues at coordinate 112,339 of BSDZ01000017.1, read as the reverse complement.
CCGACGAGAGCTGGCCCGCGCCAAGACCACTCTGCTCACCCGCCACGAGAGCGACCTGAAGGACAACGCATACTGGCTGGGGCTGCTCACACACCTGCAGGTGGGTTGTAGGCAGATACGAGATTGCGGCAGTTGTGTACTTCTTACCCGACATGTGACTGAACTGAAAAAACGGTAATGTGTGCCAATGTGTTTGAACCTTGCAACCCGCGGTGTTGTTTCTCTTGCGTGCAGAACCCGCACGTGCCGCACAAGACATTGGAGTGCCTTCGCGACCTGCAGCGGTTGTACGACGCGGCCACGGTGGATGACATCAAGTACGTTTACGAGCAATTCAACTTTGACGACGACCACATTTTCACCTGTGTGGGAACTAGCGGTAAGATGTCGTACCGAGCACGACACAACTTCAGTGTACAAATGTTGTGGTTCCCGGGCTTGGCAGGAACCCATGTCGGATGTTTCATCAGGCGGAAATCCTATCTGTGACGCTTTCTAGCTCTCATCTCCGTCCACGTACCATGCTCCTGTACATTTTGAGCTTGAGCTTTTTGCCCTTTCCAATAATTTTCTGATATTGTTTAGGTTTCTGGTGTTGTTTTCTTCGTTGGACTTGCGCACCCCAAGGAACAGATCCTTAATCACTTGAACGCACAACCACAGGCAAGGAGGCCCCACCTGCCCCAAGCCCCCCGCTGAGCTCAATGGCTGTCTATGGGAATGAGGAGACGGAGCTAGCGGCAGCCGGCGATCGTAGCGATGACGGGCGCAGCAGCACCCTGCCCAACCCCATGGCCCTGTTCACGGCCTGGATGGCAGCGGCGCAGGCACAGAACATCCGGAACGCTGTCAGCGGGATTCAACAGCAGGAGCTACAGGCGAGGGAGAATGGTAGCGGGGCCCCATCAAATCAGGGCAAAGGGCAAAGGGGTGCAGGGGTACAGTGACTAAGGTCTTAATGATATCAGAAGGGGGCGGCGTGAAGAGAGGGAGGTGCTAAAGAGCAGGTGAGAAGCAGACAGTAGGGCGGGGAGGATGTCGTGGATGAAATGAGAGGGTGTTGTGGCACTTCAGCGCTTCGGGCCTCGGTTTTACGAGTGGACGTTACGGTGGATGCTGTAAGGGTCTTGAGAGCAGCGATCGCCTACGCTTTTCGCTGTATGCAATGGTATCCTGTATTCTGTAAACAAGATGTGTATCTATTTATTTGATTGTTTGGAAGGGACATGGGTGTGTGGGTTGTTAGTTTCAGGTGTAGCATTAGATCCTGACACATAAATCCGCCCTGAAATGATGTGGACTTCCTGGTTTCCGGCAACCCATCGACTGCGATACTATCTTTGGATAGTTCCCTTTTTTCTAGCGCTTCGATACACAATGGTGCTATTAGCACCAGAACTGCAAAGATACATAACACACCCAATCCCCAAACAGGCATTCTTTGGAGAACAGAGAGAACACAGGTGAAGTGCCAAAACAAGATTCCGTGCTGCATGGAATCCTGAACGCTACGTACATGCTCGAAAGTACCCTGCCTACCTCTACGTTTCTCCTACACTATTCAAACCTTTCACCGACACCGCAACTTATGCTACGCAGCGCATTCTGGATTTCTGTTTTGATACGGAATATCTTTTGGTATTGTGGCCATACGCTCCATTCGCCACCCCAATTGTCATAGAGAGCACGGCAGCCCATACCCCTCATCTATGTCCAACATCTCTCCTAGTGGCACAAGTCACTCTCCACCAGCATTGACGTTTGACCTATCCCACTCCTCTAGCATCATCCAAGTGTCAGCCTGGGTCAACGAGCAGAGTAAGAGGCAAGTGCAGGTACCCCTAGGTTTCACGTCTTGTGGGATATTGCCACGGATAGGTGCTAAGGGATGCATGAAGGACACCGCAGCGGCCGCCGTCTCTGATTTACATATGGACTATTGGTAATCATGACAACGCAAATAACGACCCGCAAAATAGGCCCTCCGTTAATGCGGCTGATCCAGCTGGGGGCATAGCGGCGGAGAAAGGCCGCCAAAATAGCTGTTCTCGCCCTTCGCGCCCTCGCCCACGGTCATGACCCTGTACTAGTTTGAACCCTTGGGGCCATGACAATGCCAGATTAAGCACGGAGCAGCCAGCCCAGCATGACGATTGACATCCGCGGCGGCCCCGGCGCTTTAGCGTTGATGTGTGAGTACAGTGCTGCCTATCTAGGCATGCTGCGGCCGCGAAGAAGAGACAGTGCTAGTAAGGCTGCCACCATGGGCCTTCACCCCGGATGGGACCTGGAAACATTCGGCTTTTCTCCAAGATTGCCCTTAAAAGTGTTAAGCTCGCACCTGGGGCCCCGGGACGTTTTTGCCGCGTGAAGCTCTACTTTTCGGGGACACAAAAAATAAAAGGGAAAAACGTTTTTTCGGCTTTACCCCGAAACGTTTGACAAAAAGCATGGCCCAGTTCCAGGGACACCTACTGACCCCAGAACCTGCTCCAGACTTGATAGCTTGATACTAAGACACCTCATCAATGCTATTTCTGAAATAACATATATGGGCCCCGAAAAACATGTTTGTAGGTTCCAGGGGATCCCGGAATGTTTTAGGGCAGTTGTTCGGGGTGGGGGGGACTCCCGGTAACGAAGTCTGGGGGCTCCGGGGCCCCCGGAACAAACAGCTACCCCCTTCAAAAAACTTGGTTGCCACCAAGCCACAGTGACATCAGTGAGATGCCGCCGGTCGCCAACCTGACGAAGGCATCAGCTGAGTATATATTTTTGCCGCGTGCTGCGGCAGCAGGTAGTACGTACGCCAGTTTTGTGGCGGAGATATGGTGCCCGCTACCGTCACTAGCTGAACTCCGCCATGCGACGGTACATGGTGGGCCGCAAGGCGAAGAAAAATACGGATGCCCCAGGGTGCCGATCCCCTACAGCAAGATGGCGATGTGCTGAGACCGCCCTTCTAGGCCTCTGCGAAATAGGGTTGAAGTTCTTATATGTACGATGTGATACCGCCCAGATGCGCATGGATAGATTCATCCCATGCCAGCATATAATGCTAGTTGACAGTTCTTCTCGTTGTACTAGTCGTTGCTTATTAATCATGGAAGCGGTTAACTAGGAAGTGACATCGGTGAGTACGGTGGCTGACATCGCCGTCAGGGCCTATCTCTGCCTCCGCATTCGCATTCATATCCGCCAGCTTGGTCGCCACCTCCTGCTCCACTGCCTCCATTGCTTTGGCATCACGGTTCTGAACAGTCGCCAGCGGTAACGTCGATATGCTGCCAGCGGTACCGAGAGCAAACGCAGCGAACACGGCGCCGGGACCTTGGCTCCACGTACTGACCCATGGGAAGGAGAAGTAAATATAAATGTGAAGTGTGACAGGGTAAGAAATTGTGGGGGCAGTGGAGGCGAAAAGCAAAAAAAGTGGAATGGCGAGCATGCAATCACCGATATAAACAATGTGTTTCCAATTTGTGACAGGGTTTATTACTGATTTTCGTAACCAAGAAAATAGCAGTAACCAGGACGATTGATCGGGACATGGGATGGTTACTTGGGATGGATGGTGCAAGGTGTTCGATCCTGGGATGTGTATGGGCAAATAATGGTCCATAATGATTAAGTATATAAAACTTAATCAGCATCATATTATTTCCAGGCAGATTTACTACAGCATGTCTATTGTATTGAGGGATGTGAAGCTATTGGCCCTGGTTTAAGGCCCCAACCCTCCCACTGCTGGGGCATCGGGCCCAAAGGGATACTACACAAAAGAGGCATATTTGCCTAAAAAACTTATAAATGTACGTATGTGGCTAATGATATGAAGCCCCCCAAAGCTGTTACTCTTCCAAAGAACAATTTGGTAAGCTAGTCCATGGTCATTGGCAAGCAGTTTCACCAGGTCAGTGGGGTTCTCCAGCCTGAAGTCCCTCTGCATGTGCATGTATGCCCAGGACATAGTTAAGTTTAGCAAATTTACATACACATAGACCATTGCCAGTTTTCCATCTGGTGACGTGGTGAGCAGCAACTACAAAGTGGATAAATGCAGACCAATAGGGAGAGGGAGCCATCCATTAAGTGTGTAAGGGGGGAACTCGCTATTGCACCCTATGTTACAGTGGTGCGAATTGCTAGGATCTGACACAAGGTCCTTGGGTTGAACCCCGGCTAGCATACACAAGATGATGCAAACATGATAGGATGTGCATGAATCCTGTCTGCCCTATGGTGGATATCCGGGCTGGCGCCGTATCAGGGTTACGACCTGCCGCCCTACATGAAGAAAAGTGGATGGTAGTGCCGGGAATACAAGAGAACACTCCATCCATCGGGTGCAAGGCGCTAGCTGCCCTAGGGGATGCCAGGGGGCGGCCGCGGACGTTCGCTGCAGGGTGGGGAGAATTGTAATGGGGGAACTTGCACCCCGGCAGCATGCGCTATTGCACCCTGTGTTGCAAAGTGAACCTCCTAAGAGCTGAGGCAAGGTGGTATTTAGGGGTTTTCATGCTCAGGGGGGGGCGCAAAAGGCCCCATGGCCTTTTTCGCCATTGTAAGTTTGTAACCGACCGTAACGGAAAGTATTTTTCGTTACTTGACCTGTACCCAAAACCAGACTCACAAAAACGAAAAATTACTGGTAGAGAGTAAGTTCTTCTGTACGTTGACGTGCGGTGGTGCCATTTATGTATGTTTCGGCGCATGGCTAGGGGCACAGCATCCCGACTCTAGCTTTCCTTCATTGTCAAAACCTTTAATGGTGTTCATTCAGGAACAACCTGAGGTTTCATTTTGCATGAGGCCCTGCCCAGTGCATCGGTCATGGAAAAAAATCACGGTCTCTACTTACTGTGGTGGACTGTGGTCTCAATCGCTTTCCACAGGGCACTGAACCGAAGCCTGGGTAACACGGATGCCATTATAGCTTGTGACGGCGGTTTAATCGGAGTATGCGGCAAGGACATCATGGGCACACATGCAACTGGAATCACTATCCATATGTAAGTTCTTACTTGTCTTCACTCATGCGAAGCGTGCCTGGCGGCAGGTATTGTACGTGGTTAACTGAGCGCATATGTAAGGAAGCATCGTGGAGGAGCTGTAGCAGTGCTGCCTCATGAAACCTCCAGCTATGTGTAGCTATACCTAGCGGACCATTGGCGGACCATTTCCTGGCAACAATATGTTATGTGTACAAGGTTTGCATGATCCTGAGTCCTTAATCCATTCTCGACTCACCCTTGGTGGAAAGCCTGCATTACATCTTTACATGTCTTACATCTTAACGCGCCTTGGCACCTGATCGGGGTAGGCTCCTAGAGATAGTCCACAAAGCGACTCAAGCTGTCTATTAAGAATTCCTTCGCACTTACATGTCTTGGTCCTAACTACTCAGCGCAGTACATATCAACTGTCCTGACAGCAGCAGCAGCAAATCCAAGCAGGTGCCCCGGTCTTCCACCAGTAGGAACTGGTAGGTAGGGCAGTCATCAGGCCCGCCTACACCGCCCACACCTGCCCGACATTCGAGGTCAGCCGGCCACATTCAAGCGTAAATGAAAAGACGCCATCCGAAACCTGAACTAGCACTCGACTGCAGCCGTTCAGAATGCGCAAACGCATCTTGCAATGAACACTGATCTCGGGCGCCCTCACAGTCCCGTGCCCCCCCCAATACGGTCGTCGCCCCCTCGAGCACCTCCCGGTGGCAAAAGCCCTGATGACCATTGCGCGATGGCGCTTTTCAAGGCGTTGTTGGCATACAATTGCTTGCTGGGTAGGTACTGCTTAGTCATCGGAGAGGTGCTGACATGGCGCAGGTGCCTCTCGATGGCGTCGCGCTCATACGTCACACCATCCGCCGCCACCACAGGATCTCGGAATACCTGCGTGGGAGTTCGTTGGTTAATTGCGATCCAGGCGAGGATGAGAGAGAGCAAGACGCAACCAAGACGTCAGCGGTTTCGGCAAGTAAAGGAACACGACTTTCATGCGACACACAGACCAGGGATTCCATTAGGAGCCTTGAAGAACCATAGAACCAGACATTGTGTGAACTTGCCAGCCGCCCTATGCTCGGCTTTCCTGGGAGTTGAGCAGTGCCTTGGCTACAAGCTCTGCAACGTTTGCGAGCTCTTTCCCACCCGGCCAGCACCCGTATCTGCACCAGCCTAGCTGAGGGGCGCCCTGCCGGTCAGGTCGGCTTGACAGCTTCCCCCGGCACCTTCGGTGACCCCGGGTATACGCCGGTCCGCACCTTGCAAGTCATCGGACACAGAAAACAATCTGGGATGACCTCTGTTGTGACAGAGAACCTCGAGGGTATCGTAGGAATTGGTCTGCCGTGCTCTTCTTTGGCGCTCGTCTGGCCCTCCTTTCCATCTCCCTCTAGATGTGACTGCAGAAATCGAGCTGAATGCTGCCAGGTAAAGAAGGAATCAGGGTCCGCCGCGATGTCCTGGACCAACTCCACGCCGTCCCACAACAGCAGAGACCCTGCCGCGGCCACGTCCGAATCTGCATCATCGTCCTCGCTGCCCCTGCCTCTACCATAGGCCCTGCTACCGCGTCGGCCCCTGCCCCGTCCAGACGAAGCTTCCCCGACGCCGCATTCAGGCAATCCGTCCTCGCTGCCGCTCTCGTCTTCCATGTCATCCACACAGAAATCCGTGGCCGCATCCAGCAGCTCCACGAACATAAGGCCCCGTTGCTCCTTGTTTTTGCGGGCGTAATCGTATGGTGACAGGCCATATCCGTCCACCTGCAATGGGATATGGCACGATTAGAAGGCAGCAGTGCTCGTAGTGCCCTTAGTTTCTCGCCAAGACAACAACGTCAAGACATCTATACCGACATCATGCTTTGCAAGTACAAGTTATCTCACGACCGAATATGTCAAGGACAACGATAAATCCCTGCACGTTGTGAATCGCACTCCAGGAAATCCTAATTTTCAACCCGCTCAAAGTTTGTGGCTATAGCATGAATCCATCTAACTTTGGAACCTCGGAATAAAAAATCACCAGAGTAAATAAGGGCTTGGTATGACACCCCCCTAAACCTAACTCCTCACAATCAGTCTTGGATCGATGCGAGCCGGTGGCGGCAAGGGCGGCGGCGGAAAGTCCACACGTTTTATCATCGGCACGTCAACGTCTTTTACGTGTGAATTGCTTATGCCATCGCTGCCATCCTTTCCAGTTCCCGAGGCCGGCTCAAAACCCCGGGCTGATGCCGCTTCTGAAGCCCGCACATCAACGGCTCCCGGCGCAGAGGCCCCATTCTCCGGCAGCGCCGTGTCCCGCTGGTGCTTGGTGCTGGGGCCGCCCGTTTGACCCTCTGTCTCGATTTCTCCGCATGTGCCTGCAGCTTCCGGTCCTTGATCTGTACCCTGGCCCTTCCCGCTTTCTGTCCCATGTTCCTCCAGGCCATCCGATTCTCCACAAGGCAACGATAACTCTGAGCAGCGCTCGCCCCCGCTCTGAAAAGAAGTGCCTTGCAATGCGCCGTGGCCCTCCTCATCCTGGTCTTGCACTGGAGCCTTCGCCGGTTCCGGCTCCCGCTCGCCACCTACTGTGTACCGTATTCGTCCTTCCGCTGCTTCTTGCCGCTCTCGCATCAGTTCCTTGGCGTAAGCAGGCCGCGGCAGGGGTGACTCTGGGCGTGTCACCAGTCGATGCCAGGCCGCCAGCAGCAGTACGACAACCTGCTGATGACCTCGTATGGCGGCGAAATGCAGTGCTGTGCTGCCTCTGTTGCAGGGCAGATCAGAGTCAAAGCAATCAGCTGTCGTCTGTGAGCAGATATCGGCGCCCACCATCCACAGCGTGTGCACCGCGCGCACATTGCCTGACCAGGCGGCGCAGTGCAGCGGAGTCCTGCCGTACTTGTCCGCCGCATCCGCATGCCTGAAACAGCAGCATGGCATATCGCAGGTGTTCAGGTGTCCAAACAATTTAAAGTGATTTGAAGGCACAGGCGTAAACACAGCAAATGCCATAGAACAAGGAACATGGTAGCCGCTATGCAACCTGGCGATGCCGGCGTAGGCAATATTCTAATACCAACGTCTCCGCCAGCGTAAAGCCAGCACGACATAGGCAACATGTCTCATCGGTGCAGCATGCATGTTGAGTTGTATTTAATCATTGTCGAGCTCGCTCACCTCCGAATGATGCTGGCGTGCGTTTCGAATTTGTGCCTCTCCAGGAAGAGTCTCCGCTGCATATACTCCAGGAAGAGCCCCACGCAGTCACCCTTGCTGTCCACACCCGGGTAGAGGGCCGCTGCAAGTTTGGCCATGTTCGGGACGAGTTTGGACGCCAAGGGGTAATTTGCAAGCAAAAACCATGTAAAATGAGGAGCGTACCATGATGAAGCGCTGATCTCCCCGTTGCATCCGTAAACAACAACGCCGCGCCGCTGTCAAGCAGTAGTCGTGCACATGTGACATGGCCACGGCCACAAGCAAGCATTAAAGGGGTCTGCCCCTTAGCGTTCTGGATGGGGGCAATCAAGGGGGTAGGGAAAATGAGGGAAGACCTGGGATGCACGCGAATGTTCCCTTATCCTCCCTTCAAGAAAGCTATCCTGACCTTCCTGTTAATAAGTTTTAGAAGTGAGCCCTCGGAAGTCTTGTTCACCAGGGCTGCGTCGATTAACACTTTTACGACGGCGTCGTAACCCTCGGCCGCAGCTACATGCCAGGGTGTGGACTCTTCGGTGTCCGTCGCATAGGCGAGCCACTTGGACTTCTCCAGAAACAGTCTTACGATATCTATTGACCCGTTCTTTGCCGCATCGAAGATAAAAAAGGCGTCAGACGGCTTGAACGCTGCGTCAGGTGTTGAGACAAAATTCCCCATCGCTGGCTGCTATTCCGTGAAAGCGTGCGTAAATCGGATTCGATATAGTTGTGCGGAAAAACTGGCCATTGGCAGGTTGGACGTCACACGGTGACAGGAGAGTTGGCACCAATAGGAATGATATATAATAATGGCGTGTAAGTTCTATAGGAAAGGTAGAAAGGAAGCTTCATCTTGTCAGGGCATCGCGTAGCAAACAGTTACACGTTTGTTTCACTTGAAACGCACGAATGCATGATGGCCTGAAGCTCACATGAGACAAGTAATTGCTTTTGGAAAGTATCCAAGAGTTATTGCATGCTGATATTACCCGACTCGCGATCCCATGGTTTCGCCATCTCCCGTCATGGGGCAGTACCTCGTGTTTTCGCGCATTTCTGAAGCCGACTATATACAGAAGGATTAAAACATGTCAAAATGCTAACAGAATTAGACCTCACAAACTATCATCTTCCGGACTTGACCGGCGTGGAAATTGAGCCGTCCCTGACGGTAAACGTAATGAATTCCCAGTTGGCCGTTATATGTTTCCTAACTTCAGAGCGTCATGTGTATGTTGACAGGCAATTGATCTGACTGCTAACCGCCTTCGGACACTCGACCCACGCATACTCCAGCTACAAGGTATCTGGCCCCGCTAAAACACGTGTTCGCTGTAGCTCGGGAGCTTACTTAGACCTTTTGCGAACTCAGGACTACGTTGCATCAACTTCCGGCAGAATCTTCTTGCGAACGTGTCGGCGTGGAGCACTTGCGAGTGCAAGGGCACACTTGAAGACCTTGAGTTTAGGGACAACCATTTATCAACGGTGATGCATACTTTTGAAAAGAGGGAATTAACGTGGCTTCCAGTTGCCCGTAGGGGTTGGGGAAAGGCTTGATGACAGACGTATCACGCAGGATAGTGTCCGCGCTAACTATACAAGTTGGGCCCTAAAACTGGCAGCATAGCTTGGGGCCCTCATAACACTGCGTTTCTTTGATGTATTCCCACAGATACCATGCTTGAAAGGCTTCGTTCATCTGCAGAGGCTCGATTGCTCCTATAACCAGGTGCGTATAACCAGGTGCAACCAGATTTCCAAAATGGTAATGATTTGGGCATGACTGCGCAGAACAAGAAAGACTTGGTTTTCACCTTTACGCGAGCTTAGGGAAATACCTCAGGTATGGCTGTTTCTTGCTTGGTTGCATGCCTAATGGGGGTAGCCCAGTGAAGTAGGAACTTGGGAGAGCCAAAACCCTCAGGTTGCATTATAAGGATGCTTGAGATATCAAACCCGGCATTCATGCAGGGGAATTTAACAGGGGTAATTCAGGATCAGTTCGGATACAGGTAACGAATCTACCACCAGACTGCCAAAGAAATCTCGTTATGGTGCTCGCCATGTCCCTCACATTTCTCGCTGCCCCGGTCAACAAATCTACAGAACTGCCTTAGCGGGAGAAGTCCGGCGGTTATCAGTGCAGCCCAGATGAAGCACCACATACGAGAAGTTCGTCTATTGTAGCTGTGTGTTCCGATGGCGGCAGCTTCTGGTTCCAGAGTTGCTTCCAGATTGCAGGCCGTTGCCATGCCAGCTGCTCAAGAGAGGGTTATTACACCGACCTTGCATCATCCTTTAGATGTTCGGGCCAGACCAGGTTTTAACATCCTGTATGGCCGCCAAGCATTATAGCGTCGTGGCAATTGTGAATTTAGCGTGCACTGATGTAACCAATTTTCCTCAAGTTGTATCTCTTTTACGGGAGCGCTTTAAAACCTGTCATCATGACTGCAACTGCCTGCAGATCCGGAACTTGGTCCCCTTGGCTGACCTGGATTCGAATCGACTCGAGGAACTATACGTCGCCAACAACAAGGTGACCGCTATTACGGCGCTATCACACCTGACCGCGCTAACGCTATTGGAGCTGGGCTCGAACCGCATTCGCATGATAGAGGGCATCGCCAGCCTGACGTGCCTGCGGGAGCTATGGCTCGGCCGGAACCGTATCACCAAGATTGATGGACTGACCACTCTTGTCAACCTGCGCAGGATGTCTCTGCAGAGTAACCGGTGCGACCGTGAAGACGGCTTGGGCAGGGAAGGCGAGCCCCTGTGGGTTGGGTTGGCACCCCTGTGGGATTGTGGTTGGGCGAGGTTTCCACACGTGAGGCGTTGCGGTGATAGATAAGAGCGGGCACGAACCCGAATTCTGCCCGCACGTATTAAGATGTCCGTGTGCACCATGAGATCAAGTGCACCATGAGCGAGAAGTGAGGAAGGTGCCATAAGATCGTTGTTATCTCTCCCTCTCGGTGTGTGTTGTGTGTGTGTGTGTGTGTATAAATGGAATAACTGGGGTTGTACAAGTATGCGGCAGGGCACGCGGAAGAAATAGGTCAGGAAGTGAAGCCAATCTCACCGTCAACTATATATAATGGAACCATGCTGAGCATCGGCGAATTCCCGTACTACGCCTGACACAACCTGATCGCTGCTTCTGTTCCTGGAAAGCAACAGCCACTGAGGTTGGGGCATGCTGCTCAATACTGCGCAAAGCAGGGAGGAAAATTCGTTCCGATTGACCTCTGAACCTAACATTCCGACTTCCGTCTCCCGTCTGCCGCTCTCCCTCGCCTGCCTCTCCCAGCCTAACGTCCATGCTTGGCCTGGAATCGTGCGCTGCGCTGGAGGAGCTCTACTTGAGCCATAACGGCATCACCACCTTGGAGGGCCTGGCGCCTTTGACACGGCTCAAAATCCTTGACGTTTCCTCCAATCGGCTTACAACCGTAGAGGTCAGTGCCTTGGCTACGTTGACGCAGCTGGAAGACCTATGGCTCAATGACAACCGCATTCCGGCGATCGACGTGGCACTGGACCGGGCTTTGGATCCTGTACGGCATAGCCTCGCGTGCATCTACCTGGAAGGAAACCCGGCGGTACGTGGGCCTGCAAGGTGCAGGGTCATTGTCAGGGATGCTGGCTGTTTGGTGCTCACCGTAATCGTGGCTGGTAGACAACCTTGCTGTGCCGAATCGTGCCAGCTCGGGAACTGCGGTATACTGACCTGTATTGATTTGCGGAGATTTTTCTGAAGGTCACACGTACTTCTTACAGGTTAGATACTTGGACCTGACTGCAGGCTCTCGCAAAGCTGTTGCTCCGCATTGCAGATTGAGACCGAAACACATGGTGTTGGAATGTCCTGTCACCTATTGACTGATTGACCGCCAATGACTATAGACCAATTCCTCCCCTCTGCAGGCTAGCGATCCCCAGTACAAGCGCAAGCTTGTCAACATGCTACCTAAGCTGAAACAGTTGGATGCAAACTTCTTGTAAGGTCCGTCGAACCAATCATCTCTGTTGGTCAGCTGTTGTGGAGTGCAGGCATAAGGCCCACGCGCCTCAACAGATGCCCTCTTCGTTGCCATGCGTGGTGCGTGGTTTCGACAAATGGTACCTCAAGAAAGTGGCCGTAGGCATGCTGAAAAATATGCAGGTTTTTATCATCCATATTTCATGCGGTTGACAGCTTTAATGTTGGTGGCGCACTTTGGACGTCCTCGGAGCGCCGTCTGCATGAGCGCCCTCTGCACGGCCCTGTGGAACTTATGGCCTTGGAGCGGCACAGGATGTGCTGCGCAGTGCGTTGCGTTGCACTCCTGTTAGCGCACAGCAATGTTATCCGTATGCGCTAAGGCTGGATAGCCCCCGGTACACGTTATGAGTACGCCGCCGAATACTACAGAAGTATATACAGAGGTACAAAGGTATAGTTCCACTGCCAGTGGTGGGTCAATATGCGGCAAGGAACAAATGCTAAAGATCTGACAAAGGCCATGACATGCCCAAGGTGGAAGTCTGTTTTCCAGTTGTAGGCCCAGGTTCTGAAGTTGGAGGGCGCCTTAACAGAAGCAGGATTTGAGTGGGGCACCGTTTACGATTGCTGTTACTGTAAGGGAGGGGGGTAGGGTTCAGGGTGCATAGCGGGTGCATGCTGAACGCGGGGTCACAACGCCACGTCGGCATCCGCACGGCATACGGTAAAGTCACTTGTTGTAGAACCGGACGGCAAGGAACTGTCACGACACCAGTAAGGCTGGTTTTATTGAAGGAACGGGACTGGCGGGTGGTCTCGGATGCATGGCACGGAGGCATGAGTGGCTATGGTAAATATGGCTTCGTTATGGCATGCCCCTGCTTACACGTGGATTGAGATCCCAAAACAAAGCCAGCTGTGGCTTTCGCAGGGTAGACACATACGTGAACCACCACACGGATAGCATCAAGTATCGCAGTCTGCAGAACAGGATTAGGGTTTCTTGATAACCCCAGAACGTTGAATACTGACGGGCCCTAGGGCCTTCACCATGAATTCGGCGGTCGTTGCCAGTTCGTGGCCACACCTCTGCTGTCATGCGTCGGCACAACAGCGGGGTTCCCTTGGTCATGTCCATGAAACGGTACATTTGAGCCTGCGCAGCCGCCCCTTTCCCTGCCATTCGGCTTCCTGGTAAAGCCATGGCATGTGCGGCTGCAAGGGCGGAGCCACAATGCCGTGAAAGCGCACATATTGGCAGATTCGACGCAGTCAAAACCAAGGGAGGATCGCCTGAATTGAAAACCCCTCTTCGACAGATGCTTTCTGCAGATGCAGATGCAGCAGATGCTTTCTGAAACGGTTATCGCATTAACATACGGCCGTAATCGCCCCGTTTGCGGACAGGTCGCTGAAATTTGCGGCGACGCCCTATCGCCACATCCCCTGAACATACAGAGAAATGGCCACGGAATGGCAGGAATGCAGGCCAAGCTCCTGCTCCGCCCCGACCTCAACCCCTGGCCAACCCTCCCCTCGTGTTATGGAGTTCACCCTTAGCCGCCGTGTCCGCTCATGTTATATCGATGCCTCAGCCCGAGCGGCGCCTCCAGCTGGCAGCGGCGCTAGCACCGCCGCACTCTGGTACGTAATCGCGATGGCCCTCAGGGCAATGGCCGCCTGCGCCGCCGTAGCTTCATGCAGCTGCGCCAGATATGCAGGCACACCGGCGAAGCGTTGTTGCAGGGCCTCCAATGCGGCAGAGTGCTGCTCCCTGGCATGGCGGACTAGATCGGCCAACACAGGATGGAGAGCATGGAGCTCACCTGGGATAACGATGGGGAAGTCCGCACAAAGAGGGAGGCGTGTTTTCTGGGCAAGAGGGTATATACAAACAGCGGGAGGAGGGAAAGAAAATATTCTCCCCAGCATCAGGAACGAAACGGGCAGAAGGAAGACGCATGCATACAAATAAATATAATAAAAATCAAAATTTAGTAAGAAGTATAAAAGATAGTTTTGTTGTTACCATGTTGCGTTTAACACTTTATGCATTGCACTATTTTTCGTTTGCTCTCTGGAATTTTTATCAAGTTTGGCAGGAAGCAAAAAACGTCCTTTGGCCAAAACGGACAGGTGGGCAAATAGGTAAAAAGTTTCGTGAAAAGACGATGCTCGATATCCTGGTGTGTGTGGGTTGCCTAAACCCTGTCCCGTCCTGCCCATCGCTTTGCCTGATGCCTGGAATTAATGTGACGCGGGGACGGTTCCCTTCCACGGTGGGATGGGTTAGGAGGGCTCCCGACCCATGGGGCATGGCACACAGCCAAGCATTCAGGTCAACGGCCCTGAGACCGCTAGAGCTCTCCTACATTAGTACGCGGCATTCTACCACAAGTAAACCATGAGAACCTCATCAGCAGCTTGGTCCCAGGGTCTCAGCCCATGCGCATGCTGCATCCATTGCAGCGCAGTGCACAGAGACGGACCGCAGGAACGATGAGGGCAATACACCAGCCCAGGGTCCTAGGACTGTTCCCCGAAGATGAGATGAAGGGACAAGGCCAGAGGCCAGGCGGAAGGCGGCGGCCAGTGCTAACCAATCAGGACAAGTTGTATTGCCGCCCCTGGGCAGTGCAGACGTGCACCTGAAGAATAGGGCCGGAACCCTGTACTGACACGGGCCTAACCCTGAATGCCTCAAACGTCAGACTGGCCACTTCGTTTGCACGAATGGATACCCTCACGCATACCCCACCTGTGCGTGTATTTAAGAAGCACATGCGGCCAGGCTCATTAGGGTGCGGGTGCGGCACCCAGCCTCGGGGCAGCGGCTGTGATAGAGCCACCCTCTGCTGCTGTAGGAGCCAGTCGTTGAAGGCAGTGCGCATCTCCACCTCCTGACGCCGCCGGTCCGCTCGCAGAGCCTCCGCCACCTGGGCCTCCCGAACCAGGGCACCCAGCAACTAATGCACGAGTGCCGACGGGTAAGGGAGGTGGAGAAGCGGATTGAAGGAGAGCCCGAAGGGTTTGGGTGGATTACGGGACTATCGAAGAGGCGAGATAGAAAGCCGAGTGAATTGGGCACGAAGGGAGGAAAGAACGCAAAATAAATACTCGAGTAGGAGCAGAGAACCAGACATGTAAGGCCATATGAAAAGGCCATTTATTTGAAGCTTAGGTACCTGCCAGCGATGTGACGATAGTGACCTTGCCAAGGGTAGCCTGTGGCTTCAATTGCAAAGGTATGCGCTGATGTTGGCTGCTTGGAGAAGCTGACATTGCGGTATGGTGTGGTATCATGGATTTCGCAAAGGTTGCGTTTTGGTTGGATCAGCCCGGTATACAACTAAAGCAGGCCGCGGTTAAGTTGGTGCGCGATAATGCGTGCCTTCAGAGTCCCACCCGGTCGGCCTCAAGCCACCGCACCTGGGCTTGCATGCCGTAGCTAATAGCCATAAAGCGTTGATGCTGCCGCCATGCGCGCACTGCTGCCCGCCGCTCCCTCAGTGAGTGGGAGGCGCGGGCCCACCAGAGCGCGGAGCTGCGGCGAACTAACCAGCCGCGTAAATGCGACTGAGAAGCCAGGAGCGAGGTGAAAGAGAGCACGGGAGGAGAGACGAGAGCAAGGAAGATAAAAAAGCGGTCGAGGTTATGGGAGGCAACCAGGAATGGGCGCGCTGTCACAGGCCAAGCCGCCCTGCAGACGGTCGCATGACACGTAAGAGAAAAGCTTCCAATTAATAAACGTTACAAAACATAGGCACAAATGTATGTAATAAGCCCGATATCGCACTATTAAGCTTCGCGCAGTAGGGAATGTACATCGCCGCATGCATGCTATTCCGACTTCGACTTCGCAAACACAAAACACCATGATTATGCGCACTTGCCAAAAGCAGCAACCCCATGCAAAGACCGCTCACTGCCTAGTGTGGCTACCATCAGCTACCCTTCTCAGCTCTCTCAGCGGCGAATTGCTTCATTGCGAGCGGTTGGGATGTGTTTTGTTCAGCTCCATAATTCAACAATTGACATCATACTCCCCAAGCTCCTGCCACTTCCCCGGTTCTGCACACCCTTGCGTTGCCGCACCTGGATTACCACAACGGCCCGTTCCAGGGACAAGGTTACCGTTTCGCCCGTCCGAGCCCGTTCACGCCCCTGCCACTGGCCCGCCTCCTTTCCCGCCTCGGTGGCTCTTGCGGCTGCGAGCGCCCCTTGGTCCTGCTTTGCCGCTCCTACTACATCGTCATGTTGCAAAAGCTGCTGCCTCCGCTGCTGCTGCCGCCGGTGCAGCTCCTCTGACTTCGCCAATGCTGCTGCGTAGCGCACCGCACGCCAGTGTGAGCGCCACCCTCTCTGGATGCGGGTCGCGGCGACCTCTCTGGCAGCCTCCACGTGCCTCCGCTCCGCAGCTTCCTGTGCGGCCTCTGATATCAGATGCGCCACCAGACGCCGAGCCAGATGGCCCCGGACCCAGGCCTGAATCACCAGGGCAGCCCGATCCCTACAGAACACCGTAAACATGCACCACGTGAAATAGGCGCCGTATCACTGGACGGGCCCGGGTCCGCCTCATCATTACATCAACAACACCTAAGCCTCAAAGGGCGTACGAGCCGAGCTCTCACAGTCCCCTAAGATGGAAAAAGATGGGACATGACGAGCTAAGAAGTGCAAGTGCGTGTATATGTGCGCGTGCGTGTGTGTGTGTGTGTGTGTGTGTGTGTGTGTGTGCGTGAGAGAGAGAAAGAGGCGGGGGGAGAGAGAGGGGGAGACGGAAAGAGAGCAAGGCAGGTTTGCTGTACACCGCTCGCGTCTCCATCTCTTTGGCTATTATTACGCCCTCACCAAGTCTGCGTCCGCTCAGGTACGCATCTCGTTTAATGTCCTATATGCGCTGGAGACGCAACTGCAGGTGACACCAGCAGTTACATGCAAGCGGGCAGCTATACCGCCAGGCAACCTCGAGACCTGCACAGATGCCTTTTCGCGCGTGCGCGCACCTAAGCTTGCGCTGCATGGCATCCGCCCTGGCACGAGCCGCCGCTAGCCGCTGCTGGTGCCACCGCCGCCGCAACCACTTGCGCACCTGGAGGAAAACAGGCAATACATACATGCTTTTCGACTCCATAAAAGCAAAGACTTAAACACTATCGCCCATTTATGACATGGACATCGGGGACGGACCTTCACGGTCCGAAACAGCACAAGGGGAGGGGGCGAGGCCTAACGAATAACGAGAAGAGGTAACGGTTGACAACAATCCGCGCTGGGATTGCCAAGAAGAATCAATAAAACAACCTACGCAGGCATTGACGCTCACTGCCACCGACTTGTTTTCTAAAGAATCAAGACGGCGGGCCATGCTCAAGGCCCTCGAAATTCAGCAGTCACACACTGGCCCTCCTCAGTGCCGACCCGCGTGAACCGGCCCTTATCCCGCCTTTTATCCCTTCGCCCGACCAACCTGCCTCTGTATGACCCTCGCCGCCTGCTGCCTCCGGATCGTATTGAGCCGGCTCACATCAGACCGTGTAAGGCCCAGCTGACCAAGCCGAAGCATCTTGTCCCATGCCACTGCCGGTGTCCGCCGTGTAGCTGAGCTAAGTACTGCCTGCCCCCGTACAACCGCAACGGCCCCAGGCGCGGCAAGGGTCACCGCATCGTGTGGGAGTCCGGCTGCCTCCAGTGCGTCAGCCAGGCACTCAGCGAAGAAGGCCTGACCTTGCGCCACGTTGCAATTAAGTGCCTCTAGCGCCCCGCCTTCACCCTCATCATGGGCATGCTCACGAAGGCCCTGCAGGAAAGCTCAAAGAGGGTCCGAACGGTGCAGCGCAGTCGACTCCCTTATGGCGCGGGCCTGAGCCAAATCCCAGGGGCACTGGAATGACAGACGGGCAATGGGCATCAGACGAGAGTACGGTAGTCCCAAAAGCTCTGCCTCATGAGCCCCTCTCTCCTTTTCTCCATCCCCTCCTCGTCCCTCTACGTACTTGAAGCAGCAATTGTTGCAGCCGTAGTAAATTGCGAAAACCGCTGCTCCGCTGGGCCATGTCCCCACTGGGGCCACCTCCTATCACGACTCCAGTTGAGTTGACGGCAGCTGCCGCCGCAGCCACCGCAGCGGCCGACGCCGTCGCTGAGGCCTCTAAGCCATTTGGTCGTGTCGCCTGGGCAGCTTCGCCTGTAAGCCCGTCGGGGGCACTCCCAGGCCTGGGCCTCGATTTGACCTGCGGCGACCCACGGGGCATATTTGCCTTTATGGCGCATAATGGGCCGCCAGTAGTGACCAAGATTACTGGTATTGCCACCGCCACCGCCGCACTGCTGGACCCCAACTCGCACAATACTCAACAGCACCTGCACCTGCGAGCCAACCATGGCTGCACTGCTGCCACCAGCAGCTGGCGTGGTACCGTAGACATAGGCTGCTGATATTGAACTCGAGGGCACAGCCGATGAACCTTGGCGCCGCCTCCGCTGGTGCTGCTGCACCAGTGTGTCGGGTGAGCCCCCATTGAAGCCGCTGGTCACTGCGACATCAGCTCCTGCTGTCGCGGACCGCATCAGCCCTGCCGGTGTGGTGGAAGGCCGGGGCAGCTGCGGCGCCTGCGTACCATGGGGGTACATCGCCGTCAATAGCTTTTGACGCTGTTGTGATGGCGGCTGGGGCGCATGTTGCCGCGGTGACCTGGCTCCCAATCGCAATAGGTAGGGGTGCAGCGGGACACCTCCAGAGGCAGAGGCCCCGCTAGCACTGCCAGCGGGTCGCAAAACAGTGCTGGGGGCCCTACCCGGAATTGCAGGAGTCCGTAGGGAGGCCGAAGGCCCCGCAGCCCGCTGCTTAAGACCTGAGGCCGTGGCCTGGTTGCGCTTGCGCTGTTGTTGCTGCTGTAGCATCTGTCAGTGGAAGCCCGAGTGAACAGGGCCAGGGAGCAGCACCACAGCAAACGAGTTCAGAGGACTCGCAAGGCACCTAGCGGCGGGCGCATCATGCCCCTGGATGCGCCTGAGGAGACAGCTGATGCTTTGAGAGGGATGACACGGCGAGTGGTGCCAATCAGGAACACAGCTGTAACAGTGGGAGGTGAATGCGTGCACCCCTTTTCAGAAGTGGAACAGGGCTTAGCTGATATTATTAGAGGCATCAACCCTAAGGCCCGTACCAACAATAGCTGCCGATTTACGGTCGTCCGTCTAAGACAAGTACCTGCAGAGTGAGCATTACAAATCATCCATTCCATCGGATGCACGGAACAAGTGTATGAATCTAACGTCCACACATCGGCCAGTGGTCGGCACTGATCCTGTATGGCAGAGCTTTCACAGTACCTTAAAGAGCCCCACCCGTAGCATACGATTCCATTTCCCGTCCTGCTCATACTGTTGGTCCGATGCCGTGAGCGCACCTCCGTCAGTGCCATCATCTGCTCTGACAGGAGTCGTCCGTCATCTGCGCTGAGGCCGCCTCCCGGCCCTAGTCCTAGTAAGCCGCCAAAGGAGCGTAGTGATTCCAGCAGGGCCGCCTCGCGCCCAGATCTCCATTCCTCCCGCAGCGCTGCCTCCCGCAGCAGCTGAGCGACAGACGCTGCGGGCAGGCAGGCGGCTTGAATAGCCACCTTTCGGTAACGTTAACGGCATGTACGGACATGTCGACGACTTTCATATAAACACGTCGTTGTAACACTACGAAGGCTGACTTCAAAGTTCAAAGCGCCAGAATGGCTTGCCATTTAGGTGTGTAGATAGCTTCCAGCTCTACTGTAACACATCCCCACATATACACAGACCCATGTCTTGCTACGTCTCCCCCAAAACCGCAACTCTTTGTCACGTACATTCTGCAATAACCGGAGGTCCTCCTGCCGGCCCAAGCCAACGCGGATAAGTTCATGAAGGGACAGTCGTTCCTGGGCTTTCTGCAGCGTATCCATCCTTTCTGCTTCATGTTCTTCATGCAATTTCATGTAAGCCAGATGCGGTACTTAAACAAAATGTCTTCCCCACTACCAGGCTTCGATTTCGAAGGCCTTATTGAAGACCACAAGACATTCATAGGAATGCTATAACGATTGGCGAATGATGTCGCAACAGTTTAATTGGGTATTGCTGCGTTTTGACCAAATGAGATCATCATTAAATCGTACATGCAGGGCTCGGAGCTAGGCAGTCGTCATACATACCAGCGAACCTGGCATTGACCTTGAACTATGTGATCTATTCCTAAACTAGCATGTACGATGGCGACTGTTAAGCACCCATATGTGCCGCATGACTTAGAGCTTCCAGGCTTCGTGCCTAACGTACTAGCCTATGAAACTATTTTGGGGGTCTTCTTTGGATCCTCAGCGTTGGTTGTCCTTCTAATGTTTACAATTACAGGTCTGCTAGAACGGGTTCAATTTGTGACATCTTTGCAAGCGCGCCAATCAATTCCTGCTGGTCTCAGGTCGCTATAAGTACCTCACAACAACTGAAAGGCTGCTCGCTGGCTGGTGGATGTGCACCGGCATAATCCACTTTATAATCGAAGGTGTGGTCTGTGCACGGCAGATACCTGCAGCTACAACGCCTACAGCCGCACTCTACCCTTGCAGGCAATGTGGTTGTTAACAATAAATATTATCAAGACAGTACTGGCCACATCCTAAATGAAATATGTAAGCGCGGTACTGCTGCGTATGATTTGGCGCGCTGTGGCACAATAGTTCTCCTCCTGGGGCACCACAGGGAAGGAGTATACAAAAGCGGACTCGCGGTATGCAACACGCGATGCGTTCATCATCACGATGGAGGCTGTGACAGCGTTTGCTTGGGGTCCTCTTTCCTTCCTGATTGTCGTCGGCGTTCTTAATCGAACTCCCTGGCGCTTCAGTGCCATGATTCTGGTATCCCTTGGCCAGCTGTATGGAGACGTGTTGTATTTCATGACGTGTATTTATGAAGGTAATAAACAATTTGCCACAGATTCGCTGCAGGCTGTTTGCGTCTTACTAGCGTTTGAATGCAGGTGTGCACAAGTTTAGCCGGCGGGAGCCTCTTTACTTTTATGGTTACTTCATAGGAGCCAACGCGATATGGATTTTAGTTCCTTTATTGTGCATTATATATTGCTCAAAGAACATCAATTCCGCCGTGGCAAAGTCTGGGTAAGTCGTATTGTCTTGTCTTTGTCGTCTTATGTGTTTTATGCACGCAATTCTCACGCTTACCTTAACGCTGATAATGCAGGAAGGTAGAACAAAAGAAGACGCTTTAAGTGTGGGAGTGGGATTCAAAAATAATTGTATCCATTTCTATTGTAAGGAAGAATTGAAGATGACACCTATCTTCAGCAAAATCGTAGAATTGTAGCGATGATGAATTCAAATTTTTGCACGCTTTCACATAATTGTCAGGTTCATTACATTCGTTCGCGTGTATATTGTAAACAGATTGCTTATTCCTCTTGTTCAATTATCCTGAACTTCTCTCCTCCATCGAGGAAGAACTTCTTTCCACCACGTAGCTCCAAACTCCTTCCACCTAAGGAAAATCTGCAAGCAAATTTCAAGCGGAACAGGCGTGGAAGAGAAATGCTGCACATTCAGTGTGTCATTTCACAACTTTGCTTCATAGTAATTCAGAAGGAATCCGACATAGTTGTGTTATGTCATCACCCACACAGCGCAACATGGATATTCGGCTCAGTACAGCGGGGAATGCTGTCAGCAACGCTCAGCTCAGATCTGTTGAGCTTGTTAAATTTCCGTTCATCATTACCGAAATGCAGAGTGGTACGATGCTTCTATTCGCAATGCATTGAGCGTCGGATAGAGCTAATTCCGTCCACATATCCTTGCCGGCCTTTGGCAGGTTCGGACAGGGATAACTAATGAATCATCATTCGCTCAATGCCGATTTCGATTCCAAGAGCTCGAGCGTATGCTCTCACATGACGCCTCGACTAATTAGAGTCTTACCTAGAGAACAAATCTAGAAACTGCAGCCCTTTCCACCAAGATCCATTCTTGCAAGTGCTAGACACTATCTTGAAGCGTTATTCATCCGCCAAAGCACTGTGCGCTGGCTTAGATCCAAGCGGTCGCTTGATCACTGTCCACCGTAACACCTTGTCGCTGACATGTAGCTGATGGTCAAGAGGTCTCAACCCGTCAACGCTGGATACAAAGTCCATCTGCCATACATGAGCGCTATCGTACTTCTCAAAGGGCTTGCGAAGATCATACGCCAGGTGTTGTTCACCAAAACTCTTTAGCTGTGTTACAAAGCCACCATTCTTGTACACAGCGTCGCCCAAACTTTTAATGAGGGTCACAAGTTCAGCTCTGGGACCTGGCCTCGCCAAGCAAAGCAGCTCGTAGAGAGGCATCCCTGCCTTCAGTTTATGAGATGCCTTAGGGATGAGAGAAGTATAAGTAATAAGAAATTTAAAGCGGGCCACTATTTGATTGATTGCTGCGCCGCCAGGGCTCTGACCGTACAAGGGTTTACGGAAGCCGCGAACGATGCGCTCACAAGGCCTCCAATTGTCGACCGAAGATCCCAACAAATAATAGATGTAGCTCATGTTTGCAGCTGAAAAATAAGCATCTTGCATGATGCCAAGGGCCAACATTATTAAAGTTGGAATCGTTAGGTCTTCGCCTCGGTGCTGCGGCGCTGTGTCTTCTGCACGTTGCTCGATTGGTGTGGCCAGGTGAATCGAACTGAGCAGATGCAACACAGTTTTCGAGCGACGGTGTACATAACATAAACTTGCAGCGTCATCTGTTCATCGTTGAACTAATCAAGAATTCATCATGTCTTTTTCCTCTTACGGAGTGCGTTCTGTCAAGCCGCAGAATTTTACTACAGCCCTCACGTTCCCACAATTTCCTTATCACCCGCCCAGCCGATTCAACTATACACCCTCGTTAAACAAGGGCCTTCAGATTAGAAGGTGTTTGGATATGACATCTATGAACTATGACCCATCTTCGAACGATGGCCTTGGAATAACATCCTCACCTTGCCATTTGCCATGGGAATCGCGGTACCTCTCACAACTCAGGGCTTGAACGCGACCCGCACACAGAACTCAATCTAAACTTTCGTGAGCATCGTGATTCCAAGCTCTCCATTCAACGGTGCGCATCCTCGACAACAGAGTGTAATTTAATAGCAACTGTCAACATATGTCTTGCGGCAACTCCCAAAGTTAGCAGATAGCTTACACTCTGTACGTTTGATTTGCACCTAGAAACCTTGCGATGTCCTTTGGGTCGTCTGATTACAACCATATTTGCTTTCTGAGACCTTCTGGACACCCATCGGGGCAGGCATAGCGGTACTAGAACTGCCAAGACCTTTCCTGCTCTTTTATCTTGCCGTTCCAGATAATGGCACCATTACCAGTAAACCCAAGCTTGCGACCTGTCGTACTACATCCATCCCGAGAGGCACGTATTGCGCCTTGCGACAAGTCATGTATCAACAGAGGGGCTGCAGAACATCACACCTCAAGTGAAAAGTAGGTGCGCCACCTGGCAGTATACGCCACCGTTTTCTAGTCATGTGTGAGCTTGACACCATTCCTAGCCCCAAAATGGCGATCCCGGCAACTCACCACCCCACACGCACACTATCCCCCGTTTAAGCCAGACCTGACTGTCCTGTCCTTCAAGCAATTCCCTCAACTGCACCGACACACGTCCACACCTTGGATATGGACGGCAGAGGCGGCACAGTGAAGCGGCGTCGCTGAAGATAGCGGTGGCGTATAGAAGGAATGCTCATGGAATTGAATGATCGATTAGAACTCGCAACTGGCTTCTAGGCTGTAATGTAATCCAAACGGGGGGTGATGGCTCTCAATGGCAGGCTCTATCTTACGCATGCCACTGACTGCACGACAGAAACGCATTACCTCACGCAGGCGGATCCAATCACAGAACTGAAGCCCGCATTTTGAATGCGCATACACTTGACACACGCACGCATACACATACAGATACACGTACTGGTGGAGGTGATGTCGCTGGTGCCAAGAGTGGCTACTATCTGTCGTCCGCCAGTGCCGGCTGTTGTCTGTACCTATCTCGAAATCCCCTCCGCTGGATGAATTCACAGTGTGTGCGGTTGCCGGGGCATAGGTACACCGTTGCCTCAGCAGCATATCAATTGGCTGACCTGTCAGGGTGGTGGATCGGGAAAAGGAGAAAGAGAAAGCACGGGACAATGGTTGAGTCAGCGTCAGGATAGGTTAAAGGTGCATGGAGCTCAGAACATCAAGTAAAAGCTGTGGGACCAGACCCGGGGAAAGCTTTGCTTCGAACCCTGCTGCACCGAACCCTGCTGCACTTCCGGTGCTAAGGCCGATGATGGCCTCTAGGCAAGCCAGGCCATTGGTAAGAAGCCATTTGCATAGGTTAATTAACGTTTAACTACATGGCTTTAGTTAATTCGTCATTCGGGCATGCATGCCATTCAGCAGGGAACGATTGGGAGGTTGCAGCCCCTTCAGGGTGCACTTGAAGCAGAAGCAGCATTGTGCACCCACCCACGCACACATACAATATACCCTCGTGATGCACCGATATGCCTGACTGCGGTGATTTCGGGGCTACTGGTGCTCCTGCTGCTATCCTTAATGTTGGGTCCGGCGCCATGAAGCGCACAGTAAGGGAATTTTCCTGCATTCACATCAACTCACATATGCATGCCAGGACCGTGGGAGGGTCGATACGTGTTGGGAGGTTGGGAGGAGAAGAGCACAATGACTATTAGATTGTATTGTTGTGTATAGGATAGGGGGGTACATCACCCGTGGCCACTAACCTGTATTGTTGTAGTTGATGACGGTGGTGGCAGTGGGGACAACAAAACTGTCCATGGTTGGAATCTTTACATGCTTAGAAAGTACTGTGTTGAAGCAACAAAACATCGGACATGGACTAATTTCAAACTGTCTTCATTTCTGGGGAAGGTATCAGGTAATCAACTTACGACGGATTGCAAGGTGCAAAATAGACACCTACCTGGCCCTCTGCGAGATGACTGATGGTGCACAGCAGCTTCATAACCACCCACCAAACCACAATTGTGACATAGGACGTGAAGTTGCCCAGTTCCATTCAGTATTCCGTTTGGTAATCAGGCGCCTGAATTCGGAGCTAAAGAGTCATTCAGTTCAGTTCAGTTCAGTCGTTCAGTTCACACCTACCACGGCATCCACTGTATCCCACAGGGATGGAGGAGCATACACACTGGCTCAGATACCAGTAGCACCTCCCTATGCCACAACACACACTGACCCTCTACCCATACGAAAAATGCTTTATATGCCCCTAAAAGGGAAGTGTTGGTAAGCAAAATGGACGCGGGGGTTAAGAACCCCTAACTCCCAAATGTCGAGAAACCTAAGTTCAGAACGCTATACACCCCCCCCACACACACTATACGGCAATTAGGATCTCATTCATTCCCACCTCTACCCTTTTAATGGACCCATGGCGGGGTCTAGACATCTTGTGTCCACACAACCCGGATAGTGCACCCTGCTCGACTCCAGTAGAGGTGTCAGGATGCCCAGTTGCCACGCTGAGATTCACATAAGGGCTCACCGCCTCCAAAGTCCAAGCCCCACCACCAAAACCACAGGCAGAGTGCCGTCATCCACCCCACCCAGCGGTAGCATGCATAATGACAACACGTTCCAGAAAGCTCAATGGCGGGCCACCAGATAGACGCACCTTGGCGGGGCTCCAGCTGTCTTACGCCAGGTAGTACTCGCACCACCTGCACCTCTTGGAGTCGCACAGCAGGCTGAACGCGTCGCCGGGACGCCGACCGTTTCAGCGCCGGCCACGCCACTTACTCATCATGGTGTGGTGCAGTAGCAAGGGCTGGGGATAGTAACGGGGTGCTTCTGAGGGGACCACCCCACCCACTGCCACGCGTCACCCGGTGCGGTTGCGGTTGAGAAAACGTTCCTTCTCAGGGAGAGGAAACATTGGAAATCCGGATCTTATCCACGATATGTGGGTTTTCATAAGACTTTTAATTAGCGGGATGCATGCAACCTTCAGGTAAACTTCCTGGAATCCCGGCATCCGGGTGGCCATGGCCGGGTGTGGAGGCCACCTTGGCAGAGGGTTGAGGCCAAAGCGGCGCAGCACCGAATCCAATGCACATACAGCTTTGCCGATCTGGCGCCAGGAGTGTGAGTGAGAGCGAGAATGCAACCAAACCTCAGATACGCGGCCCGAAGCGGCGGAAGAGGCAGGCGATTGAGTTTGGTCGTGAAGGAAGGTGCATCCCCGACACAGACGAGGCTATAGCGCTGCGGAAATGCAGGCGACATCGACCAGTGCCAGATTGTAGATAGCCAGACTGCTGGATAAGACCCAATTTGCGTCGATGCAACAGGGCATGGTACGGGCCTCCACGCGGCAACGAGCCAACTTGCCATCGGATGGTCGTTGGTTTCTTGCCAACACGAAGATGCGCAGTAGAGGGCGAATAGGGAGGGGGGACGGCCATGCAAGGTAATGACGCCACAAGAGGGGTTGATGAAGCAACGTGTGGGCTCAGCAACATGGTGGGTGGTGGATGTGGAGCTTTCCTTTGGGTTGGGGCCGCTGCACCTTACACATCAGTTGACCTTGCTCCAAGTGTCACCCCAGCATGCCGCTGACAGCAATATCAACCTGCAGTTCCCATATTTGCAGTAGTGATTTGCTTCACCGATTAATTCTCACCATCGTTATACATTCAGCTGCGCACGAGAGGACAGGAACAGGAAGTGGGAAAGGTAGAAACGAAAAAAATTGGAAATGAACCTTATATATTGAGATGAACATCATATACCTTATATACCATGTAAGCTGCAGCAACGGGCTCTTAATGTGTGTGTTCTAGGTGCCTGCACGTAAATGTGGAATTTGATTAGGTTCGACCTCCCCGATTCCTTTATCAACCGCTGCATGACTTACACTTACCCGTTTATCAGCAATACCAAAACAATTTGGATTGAACAACTTCCTGAAGAAATTAACTACACATAACCTTAATTTATTTCTAACAACTATGCAAATATGGTGAAAGCGTCGGTTTGGGGAGCTTTGACAGTCATGTCAGTTCACCCTTGATCCATCGCGCTTCTCGACATGACAGCTTCACCGATGGCGTCGCTCGTAAGAGCATTGAAAAACTTTAATTTGCATTTGCTGTCTAGAGCAGTTTGTATGTTTTGGTTCCCTGAATCAAAAAATGTGTGCAACTGCCAGGCGTTTCCATAGTTACCACTGCAGGAAGTCAGAAGCGGTAGCATTTGATACATGATCGACCCACCGTCTTCTGATTATTTAAACATTTAATCATTTAGGCACATTCCTTCATAGGAACACAGAAAGGACGATGCGAACACGATCGCTTCTCGCCCTGCCAGTGGTTCACCTCTTGTGCTGTGCCGCGACCTGTGCTTCAGAACCCACCGTTAGGAACGAATCTTTTAGGTTCCAATTTGGAGCATCCCGACGCCTTCTAGCTGCGCGCCGGCGATCAATGCCACCAGATACACCTATCCCATCCGATTACCATCCATATTCAAGTCCCTTCCCCCTGCTCCTCGTTTCCCTCGCCCGCCCCAGATTCAGAGCCCTTCGGCGCCGAGGAGGACCTCACGATAGCAGCTGTCAACCCCGCCATCACCATTGAATCTCCGAACAGATCTAAGAATGGCCGCAGCCGCACGATACACCATGCTGCGTGAAGAGACTTGGAGACCATTTCGGGGTGCCTCTCTAAGCCGGCAGCATGTCCCCTTCACTGACTTGTGTGACACAACTGCGGGTACACTGTACGGAGCCCATAGCGTGTGACCCAGAATCACGAAATAGGCACTAAATATAAGCATTAGGAAGTATACTCTATCTGAATGGACATAGGAGTTTGAAAATACTTGACGAATATTGCAACAATACTGTGAGATATCCATGGGGCTACCGCTAAATATGCTCTCCTGGTTGTGCAAGTCGCGGGTTTGCTGCCCCGCTTTCCCGCACTGCCACCGTCTTGACAGCCATGCCTCAGATTTAACCGTTCTATGACGACGGCATAAAGACATTTTAAGTTAAAAAAACCTAGCGGGGACGACACCTCCAAGCACCTGGAAGACTTCGCGCTCATTTTACCCGCAGTACTCCTACTGCACTGACTGACGGCCCAACGTAGCAAGCCATGGGGGTCTATTCTGGGGGTCTCTTCCCCGCTCCCAATCCTATTACTTGGCTGGGCATTCGGTAAGTAAACGCAACCTTGTCAATTATGCAACCTCCTGGTTTGTGTTGTACGCCGGTTCAATCACCGTTTACACCGAAGTAGGCTACAATACATTCGAGCACTATGAAGCATGATATAATCGTATTAGCATGATATATTCGAGTATATCTAGCTAATCAGGCACGTTGCATTATCATCCACGACATCGCGCTGTTGGTCAACATGTTTGACTCGAGGCTGACATCAATGTGCGAACTCATTATTGGCATGATATATCACGTAATAATATTTCAAATATTATTACCTCATCCGTGTCATAAACTATATGTGTATGCGGGAACGCGACGATCGCGATGGTTGGGTTGGCAACCGAATATCGATATTCGGACCTTCGCATATTGCATACGTTGCATCCAGTTATATCATGGATTACGCGATATTCAGAGCAGTGCTAAGATAGTACTCACACTTGAGATCGGAATCCAGTGAGACCTGTACTGAACATCGGTATCATGACGTGATAGGTGCGAGGACGGCCGCCTAGAGACCGAAGTCGGCTCGACGCTGCTTTGGATTAAGTACCCGCGTACTTAACTCGGTATAATTCTCATACATACGTTTTACTTATATATATTCGGCCTGAGCTATTCTAGCATACCATCTCCAGCCGGATGATGAACATTGCCCGCAGGGTCTGACAGCCGACTACCGTTCTGTAATCGAAGACTATTGTAAGTTGGATCTTTCCTTATCGCTGAGTCTTCCGCTGTCATCTTACTTGCATTGGATCGCCTTGCTGTTCGTAAGCACGATGCACACGTAGCTAACATTCAGACGTGCAGATTCGGTGCATGATTGAAGGAAGGATACAACAAATTTGGTATCAAATTTGGTACATTAATTTGGTAAAATTTACCAAATTTAAACAAATTTGGTAAATTTGGTAAAGTCACGACTGCCTCGTTGTCCCTCATCGGAAGTAGGTTATTGCCATGGCGAGCGACGATGACAATCACCGCAGCCCTTTAGACACCTTTGCTGAGGATCTTGGCCGCACCATTCTGGATGCCGCCGCTTCCGGTTTGTAATCATAGACATTTGCTTACAACTAGCTGCTGTATTCTCGTTGCGAGCCTGCACTGTGAGTCGCAGGTGAACGTATGTCAACACTTAACGTGGTGTTGGCTGGACAATACCTAAATCCGGAACAAATCAAGGCCTTAATTCAGCGAACTACTGAGATAAAAGATGGCCTTACGGATTACATCGCTTTCCACATTGGTCTACTCGGGAGTACTGTCGGTACGCGAGTAGTCGAAAATTCCTCTTGTGTTAACTTGTTCACAAGTCTTTTAGTAAATTCCTGTTCATAAACATAAGTTCGTGTTCATGTGTCTTGCTGCTAGAACCGCTTTCATTGATCCCGATACTGTCGGAACTTGAATTATGTCAGATCCCATTGTCCTTCAGACCCCATCACACTTAATTGTACCACTGTCGGCAGTGTCTACAACGAGTGAAGGAGCTGGAGCGCAACGGGCTCCGGTAACACCTGCGGTTCAAGAACCCGTTGGAATACCGGAGGTAATGAAGTTGACCATCCCCGTGCCTTGTTGTACCTCTCGTTCGCGTTTGCTCATAAGTATCTGCACGTCTGGAGATTTTTGACACCGATGCGCGAGCACTTGCAAGTACAGCAAGGCAAGCGAGAGCAAACAGAGACAGCGGAAGACTTCAAGACGAAGAGAGATATAACTTACAGTCTTACAGATCGGAACGATGCAATGGATGAAATCGCCGTCAGCGCCGGAAGCAAGCAATCATCACGCGGCGGTGATTAGCGAAGTTCAGGCTTAGCTCGGGCTAAGTAGAATAGCATATAGCAATAGTAATATAGAACACATGAGTGTTTGCCGGTATCGAATGTCTTATTCTGCTTAGCCGTCCTCGCATCTGTTATACTCGCAGCATCGCGATGCCGTACGATTCACATCAGGAGGCCGATCCTAGATGTGACAACCCTACTGCGTCTAGGCGATGTCTACGCATAACAACGTATAAGCCTTTCCGGCATTCGCATGATGCAAGGGTCCGGATAACGATATCCGGTTGCAGGGCATGTATCGCGATGAGTGCGGCGCGTGTGCTTTAATGAAGTAATATTATATCAGATAACATTACTTATTGTTTTGTAGCATGAGCATAATGCGCACTTCAATGCTTCGGGCTTTCATGCATGCTAGGCGGATTTGCCATGATGCGATGTCGCGATGGATTATGACAACATGCCAAATGCATATATAAATGTACACGAATACATTTATATCATGCAGATTCATTCATATGCAATGCGTTCATCACAAAAGCACTTCGCCTTGTAGAATCGCGTCGACCTACGCGTCGGCGGTAAATGAACCGTAGCACAACAATTATCCCCCCTCCCGTATGCAGCGTCCTCGCTGCATCATACAGCATCGACTGCAAGGGTCATTGGGCTTGTGTGGCACGTTTGCGGGCTTCTTCAAGCAGGGGCTTCATGTCCTGTGAGAAGTTGCGTGCCAGTTCCCATGAGTTGTGTTCGTCGGTATACCCTGTCCACTTAACCAAGTACTCGTGTACTGTCCGCTTACGTCGGTGTCGGCCCACACGACGCGCGCGATAATCTAACACCCGCTCCACATCGTAAAACTTCTGTTTACCAGCGATCCAGGTCTCGGGAACTGGTTCGATCGCTGCGGGGGCGTTAGCAGGCTCAGGGACGGGTTCCGTACCACGATACGGACGAACAAGCGATACGTGAAACGTGGGGTGAATGGTCATATCAGCGGGCAATGCAAGCTCCACAGCCACATTCCCAACCATGCGCATGACAGGATACGGACCAATCCAGCGGGGTAAGAGTTTTCGGGATCCGTCGGCCAAGGAACGCAAGTTCTTGGTGCTTAGCAACACGAGTTGTCCTTCCGAAAACGTCACATGCTGCTTGGATTTGTTGTAGTATTCTGTCGTTCGTTGCTGCACCGCGTCCAAACACGACTTCGCGTCTGTGATTCGGGACATAAAAGACTTGGCAAAAAGTTTAGCAGCAGGCACGTTCACTTCCAACTCACGCCACACGGGTAGCGTGGGATGAAACCCGTAGTTAAGAAAGAACGGACTTTTGCCTGTAGAGCGGTTAACGGCGTTGTTAAGCGTGAATTCTGCCGCAGTCAAATATGTATCCCAAACGAGTGGTGTGCGACCAGCATAATTGCGCAACATATCACCCAACGTGCGGTTTGTGCGTTCAGTTTGACCATCAGTCTGCGGGTGGTACGCTGTGCTCAGGTTGACACGCATGCCAACTAGCTTGCAGAGCGCTTCCCAAAACTTAGACGTGAACTGCCCACCGCGGTCCGAGATCACGTTTTTGGGAACCCCGTGTAACCGAACCACATTGTCGAAAAACAAACGTGCGGTTTGCTCAGCCGTGCAGGATGATGTGCATAGTGCTAGGTGGACCATCTTAGTCAGGCGATCGACCATTATGAACACCGCATCATATCCCCCCTCAGTTTTGGGCAGCACGACTACGAAGTCCATGGAAACACTTTCCCAAGGCGCATCCGGGACAGGCAACGGTTGCAACAACCCATGGCCCTTACCGGACAAAGCCTTATTGCCTGGCACAGACTGCATGTCTGGACGAAGTTCGCCGCATCCTTAGCCAAACGAGGCCACCAAAAGGAACGTTGCACCAAGTCGATCAACCGCTTGCTACCAGGGTGTCCTGCTAACGGGTCCTCGTGGAACCACACAAGGATGTCGTAGCGTAGCGCGTTGTCGTTCGGAACGACGATTTGTGTAGCTGCACCCTCCGTCCGTAGCCAAAGGCCATTCTGCTTGCGAAGATTTTCTACATTAGCCGGCTCCGAGAACCAGGTGTCTGCATTGTAGGCAACCTTCAACCGCTCCGCGAGGTCCGTTGCGATCGGTACCACCTCGCTACGCGGCCGCACGACGGGCGCTGCCAAAATTGCAGTGTGTAGCGATGGATGTCGACTGAGAGCATCGGCAATATTCAATTTACCAGAAATATACTCCCAGGTGCAGTCGAACCTAGCTAGGTATTCCATCCACCTAGCCTGACGGCGGTTCAACGTCGGAACACTTTGCAAAAACGTTAGGGGCTTATGGTCAGTCTTTAAAGTAAACGGGCGTCCCTCGAGGTAACAGCGCCATTCCTTTAAAGCATGCAGCACGGCCAGAAGCTCCTGTTCCCCGGTGGTGTAGCGAATCTCCGCACCAGAAAACTTCTTACTCGTGAAGGCGATCGGTCGCCCTTCCTGTAACAATACAGCGCCGCTTCCAAATATTGAGGCATCAGACACTACCTCAACACGAAATGGCAACGAGTAATCAGGGAATGCAAGGGTGACATCTTCGGCAACGATTCGTTTGAGCTCTTCGAATGCCCGCTGGCATTGCGACGTCCACGACTCGAGCGAAACGAAAACACCTTTGCGAGTTAAGTTAGTAAGCGGGGCCGCAATGATGGAATATTTTTCAATGAACTTTCGGAAATAATTGGTCAAGCCAAGGAACTTACGCAGCTCCGTGAGGTTCTGAGGCGCGGGCCAATCGCGAACCACGGCAACCTTCCGCGGGTCCATCTTCACACCGGTGGCCGACACAATGTGGCCCAAATATTCCACCTGAGGCTGCGCCCAAAAGCATTTGGCGCGTTTAGCAAACAATTGCTCCCGCCTCATAACGTCGAGCACGAGCCGAAGATGCTCCAAGTGCTCCTCGCGCGTCTTAGAATATACCAAGATGTCATCCAGGTAGCAAACAACGAACCTGTCGATAAACGGCCTAAACATTCGGTCCATAACCGCCTGAAACGTCGCAGGGGCATTAGTCAAACCAAACGATAGGACCGTATACTCAAAGTGACCGAAGGGTGTCCGAAAAGCGGTTTTCGGGATATCAGAGGCAGCAATGCGAATCTGATTATAGCCCTGTTGTAAGTCAATTGAGGAAAAATAAGCCGAGCCCTTCAGCTTGTCCAACAGGTCGTCAACGTGTGGCAAAGGGTAGCGATTTTTCACCGTATTTGCATTTAACCCCCGGTAATCAATGCACATGCGCAAGGTCCCATCCTTCTTACCGACAAACAAAATCAGTGCAGAATACGGGGATGTGCTGGGGCGTATCATACCCTTCGCGAGCAAATCCGTCACCTGGCGCTTCACCTCGTCCAGCTCCAATGGACTCAACCTGTACATTGGCCGGGCCGTAGGCTGCGCTCCAGGCACGAGAGGGATTGTGTGATCAACAGGACGCATAGGTGGTAGGCCAGGGATATCCTTAAAGACGTCCTCATACTGCGACAGTAGGGGCTCAACCTCAGGATCCGGAGAAATCTGCGCGGTGGTGGCACAACAGCTCACCCGCGGCCTTAAAAGCAGTCCGTGGGCACCCTTCCGTAACAAACGGACGGCCTCCTTACGCCCGACTAGCTCTGGTTCGATTCACGCGGCCATTGCGGTCACAGCGAAATTAACCATAGGCACCGCCTCAGTTTCGACCTCCTTTGGTGTGACATGTTCGAACGACAGGAAAGGTACCTTAATCGACAGAGTACCCTTGCACATATGCAGGGTTGCGGTCTCCATGTCGATGCGCGCGCGGTACTGCCGTAATGTCGAAGACCCCATTATGTACGGTGCAGTCTCTGCTAAGCCCTGCAGCACATACGGCCGGGTCACAACACGCAAAGGGCCTATCGATAGGCTAAGGGTAATCCTGCCCACGATGGGATGCTTACCCCCGTCAGCAAGCACTATAACAAGGAATTCGTGCGTTAGCTCGCGTTAGGCTCGCGTCAGGGACCCCTAACGCAAGCCTAACGCAAGCTTAACACGAACTAACGCGAGCTAACGCAAAGCCTAACGCAAATCAAACGCATTGCGTTATTGCTTGCGTATCGCTAACGCAATCCTAACGCACCTAACGCAATCGCAAATAAACTTTTTTGGGAGGGAACGAAAATGTTTGCGTTTACTTTGCGTTAGCTAACGCAACCTAACGCGAACTTACGCAATGTCAAACGCACCCACATAGATTCTAAGGTGTGCGTTAGGCCTAACGCAACGCAAGCGTTAGAGACCCATATGCAAGCAAAAATACATAGCGTGCATGGAAGTTAAAGTTCTCTAACGCACAATATACGCACGCCTAACGCGCATTAACGCGCATTAACGCATGCTTGCGTATGCTGCGAATAATGTGTACACAGGTAGCAGTTGTGGGTTGCGTAAAAGTTTTAAACGCATGTAACTAACATATTCGCACGCTTTCGCAAGGTCTTACGCGTGCGATAGCAACATTCGCGCCACTTTCGCATTCTTGCTCACTGCAACTACTTTTGGTCGTTCTGGTTATTTCTTTACTGTTTCAGTTCTCGTTCCTGTTATTGTTTGCTGTTTTGCCCACCCGCTGCAGAATTATTTTTGTGTGTACGGAAACTATCCTGTCGTAATGTACGTAGCTGTTATGAAGAATATCAATAGGATTTCAGTTTTAATAGATGAAAATATTCCAGGCAATAATTTACAGTTCAATATTCGGAAAGCATCCAGGTAAGCAGCCATTGGTGAGTACGCATTAATTCAACGAAACAATCAAATTTCTACACATCCAATCCTGCCAATCAAATTTTGTTTATTAGTTCAAAAGTCATTTGTACCATGCACCAATAATTTCAATCATCATTAGGTACATACATCCTAACTTCATCTGCCACCGCACATTTAGCAGCCCGCTCTAATATAAGCTTAGAAACAAACATGTTAGATGTTAGTTCTATCTAATAGTATTCTATTTCACTCTCTCTGTTGTCGTCCTCCTCTGGCGCAGTGGTGGCGTCATCCTGCTCGTCCTCAATCTTCTGGTCCTCGCTCACCTCCTCCTCAAGCAACTCCTGAAAAGTTTAGAAAAGGAAAATTATACTTATTTACATACATATGTATAAATGTAAATTAAGCTGTCACCACTCAGCAATTATCACTTCCGGTTACAATAATCTTAATCATGTCTAGGGTGGGCAGTGCTTTTAAGTACCACTAATCATTCTAAAAGCATAGTCTTTCATTTGCTGTACTATGTACTTGGACACTTTGTTACCTGTTTCTGCTAACTCCCTGAGCTCCTACGTTGACGTAGTGCCCGTGTACATCGCACACCTTCCGAAACACTCTTGACCTTTATCAGTCGAAACAACACATATTATAATTATACATTCAAACATGAAGGAAGTTTAGATAATAAGCTGAACTAAGGAAATTACCTTCTGTCCCTGGTGGTCGTAACTGTCATCGTCATCCGTAGACTTGTCTTCCAACGGCACCTGCTGGTCCAAAATACGTGAAGGGACTTGGTAGTAATAAAAAGGTTATATTAAAAAGTAAGTAATGTCTGACCTCAATATTTCGTACCTTTTTTTTGGTGCCCGTGCTTGGTCGCCTCACTTTCGTGGATGGCCGCACATCGTCATCGTTCGTTACCTTCAAGGGCCGACGTTAGCATACATATATGATTTGAGAAATTACAAGCTTACAATTTCTATCAAAAAAGAGAAAAATAAATCGACATATGGCACATCAAACGACAAAGCACACAGCAAATGAAAAGAATATAACGAAACATGAAATTACAGCTCAATAAAACAGGAAGACAGGATGAATGGGCTGTACCTTTTTTGCTGCCGCCTTGCTTGAGTTCCTAGCTTTCCCGCTGGAGTTCCTTGTCGTAGAGGGCTGTGAACTCTTTGCCTACATAAAAAGGAAGTACGTTTGGGGAGAATAGGAACAATTACATAAAAGACAGAAAGGAGAAAACAGGTTAAAGGACATTAATGATCTGTACATCCCTGTATATGAGATCCGTAATGTACATCACCCATCCAGCAATAATTTTGCTAAGCACGCCTGGTAATTTGCACACCCCATCATCCACTCTCCGTACTACTAGTATTTGCACTAACCTGTCAGTGTCTAGCGGCCTTGACCTCCTTCTCCTTCTGATGTATGCTAGCTGCGTTGGCAGCCAGCACCATCATCGATGCATCTTCACCATGCGCGGGCTGCTTTTGGCCTTTTCTAGGGCGCCCATTATGAGTTCCTAATGGCACGTCATTTCGGCCGTTTTTCTGCGGGTTGGTGGCAATAAAGTATTCCGTACACAACAAAAATAAACGCAGGAAAAAAACTTATTCTTTTACTAGTTAAAGTAAAATACAAATCTTATGCATACGTACTACTTAAAAGCGAAGAGTAGTGCTTCCGTACTCCGTCCAGGGTTGTGCGGCTGCCAATCAATCCCATGTAAGCAACAATGTTTCGTAACCCTGCTTTACAACATCCTTTATATGTACATTTAATGCCACCCATTGTACACAGTCGTCAGGTCGTCCATGTCATACGGTAGCAGTTCTATTGGACAACCTTGCTTGCGCAGGCAGCATACGTATAATTTCTGCAGCATCAACAGCTAATCATATATTTGTAAAGAAATAATAATTGCTTCAGTAACGAATGGAGCCGCCTTCTGCTTATGATGGAAAGTCCCGTATGAAACTCTTTACATCCCGAAAACACTTTTCCCCTGAAAGTCAGGAACATTTTCAGTGTGTCATGCCTGGAAGGGAGCCACTAGAAGGCAACATTGCATCGGATCTGCTAGATGGCATCAACCAAGGCAGCAGCCGCTTGGCTCAAAGCTTGGCTCTTCCTGGTTTTAGTAGCAATGAGAAGTGACTTCATTGTGACGAGGATGTTTAGAATCACCATTGCAACGTTTGTACTTGAGATGCCCCGTCTATGTGCCCCGTCTTGGGAGCCAGGGCCAGCGGGATGGGATGGAAGGCTAGGGTTCTGGGCAGCCCTCAGTACAGCGCCGTCATCGGCTTAGGCACGTGCTTGGAGTTTCTGGAGCCATGAAACAATTCTGGTTAGGAATGTGCATGACGTTTTTGATGCAATGACAAAAGAATGACCGTGCTGAATATTGTAGCGTGAATCCGTTGAACTATTCATTCCCGTGCAGCGATTGAACTATTCTGCATTGCAATATGTCTGGATTGGGGAAGCATTGGGGTCATAGAGTACCTCTCACACATGCTCGTTTTCATGGTCAATTTTCACACATACGCCAAGCTGCTATGATGCTTGCCAGACAAGGCTATCTAATTTTTGGGGCCTGCTCGATGTGTAACTGTGGCTCTTGGTGACTTTGTTTGGGTCTCCATCTGGAAAGATTGTTGCCTGGCTACTGTGTAAGGTTTGCTGTTGCCAAATTTCCTCGGTCCTTACCCACACTTGCTAACTCCGGCAGCTTGCTGCTCAATAATTAGAAAGCCTTCCATAATTAGAAAGGTAGCCCTGAACAGCCATGTGTGGCACTTCAGAGTTCTATGTTATAAAGTAAGCCACATGTACAGGTTCTAAATTTGTATAATGGTAGCGATTTAGCGATGTTAACAAGCGTTCACCAGAGCAATCTCTTGTACAACGACTAGTATTCATAGCGCTATCCTAAATTGAAATTAACTTTGAAGATATTTTATGCACAAAGTCTCGAGACTACTGCACAATAAGAGCAAGTAAGCAAACTAAATAAATCCGGCAAACCTGTGCTCCGAACATTATTATGCACTATCTACATAAACTTTGAGTAAACTGCGTTACAGTGCGTTACGTGCGTATCGTAACGCACTGTACGCAAGATATACGCAAGCTGTTTGCGTAAAGTTAACGCGTGCGTTAGGTTTGCGATCGCGTGCGTTAGGTTTGCGTTAGGCTCGCGTTAGAACATACGCAAGCCCCCGATTTTCGAGCACCACGAAACGTAATAAAAATTACAGGGAACTTTTATAATCATTATAAATATTGTTTTCATTTAAACGAACTTGAAAACGACGCACTATAACAGACGTTCTGTCCAGTTTTCTATTTCTTTGCGTTAGGCTCGCGTTAGGCTAACGCAACCGCTAACGCACAAAACGCACACATACACGCCCTAACGCAGCCTAACGCGAGCCTAACGCACGAATCTGTTGTTATAGTGCTAACTCCGGCAGCTTGCTGCTCAATAATTAGAAAGCCTTCCATAATTAGAAAGGTAGCCCTGAACAGCCATGTGTGGCACTTCAGAGTTCTATGTTATAAAGTAAGCCACATGTACAGGTTCTAAATTTGTATAATGGTAGCGATTTAGCGATGTTAACAAGCGTTCACCAGAGCAATCTCTTGTACAACGACTAGTATTCATAGCGCTATCCTAAATTGAAATTAACTTTGAAGATATTTTATGCACAAAGTCTCGAGACTACTGCACAATAAGAGCAAGTAAGCAAACTAAATAAATCCGGCAAACCTGTGCTCGAACATTATTATGCACTATCTACATAAACTTTGAGTAAACTGCGTTACAGTGCGTTACGTGCGTATCGTAACGCACTGTACGCAAGATATATGCAAGCTGTTTGCGTAAAGTTAACGCGTGCGTTAGGTTTGCGATCGCGTGCGTTAGGTTTGCGTTAGGCTCGCGTTAGAACATACGCAAGCCCCCGATTTTCGAGCACCACGAAACGTAATAAAAATTACAGGGAACTTTTATAATCATTATAAATATTGTTTTCATTTAAACGAACTTGAAAACGACGCACTATAACAGACGTTCTGTCCAGTTTTCTATTTCTTTGCGTTAGGCTCGCGTTAGGCTAACGCAACCGCTAACGCACAAAACGCACACATACGCGCCCTAACGCAGCCTAACGCGAGCCTAACGCACGAATCTGTTGTTATAGTGAAGGGTAACCTGTGTACAATCAGACGACTCTGGGGACAACCCCAGCGCATTCACCTCTGCGACAGAGATGAAGTCGTCGCTGGCACCGGTGTCAACAAGTGCCTTCAGAGTACGGCCATTCAAAC
This sequence comes from Volvox africanus, assembly GCA_030268105.1. Taxonomy (NCBI): domain Eukaryota; kingdom Viridiplantae; phylum Chlorophyta; class Chlorophyceae; order Chlamydomonadales; family Volvocaceae; genus Volvox; species Volvox africanus. The sequence continues at coordinate 72,906 of BSDZ01000017.1, read as the reverse complement.
CGATCTGAACCACAGGGACACGGTTATCTACGAGCGACTGCCCAGCAGACAACGTCAGTGCACTTAGGGCGGGTCCGTAACCTACGGCACCCCCGTCAGGAGCTTCGTACCAAACGTCAACCGAGTAGGATGTGCCTGGCCACGGAGCCAGCGTACCCTCCCGATCCACACCATTAAACAAAACGGTGCCCGGCTCGAACCGGTGGACATGCCGCATACCCCTTAACGATGCCTCTGGCTTGCGCCGACAGAAAGCGGGGAGTAAAACACATGCGGCGGTGCCTGGATATTGACGCCTACACCTCCTGTATATGGCCAACTGTTCCGACATCTCACGCAGAGACGAGGGGATGAACAAAACCACGTGGTTAGACAGATCGATAGACGACAGGGGACGGCGAGGTGTAAACAAATTACACAACGGGTCGAAGCAGAGAAGTCCCGTGCGTCCGTCAAGCGTGATGCGTCGCGCAATGACTTGCTCGATGTGTCCAAGTACACAAGGCAACAATGCCTTAACGGCTGGCCGTAAGGATGACCACCGACCACGCGTTAGTTCAGAAATCCCAGGTGGTGCCCCCTCCGCAGGAACCTGGGCAAGCCCCTATTTCGGCTGAGGTACAAACGGCGGCATTAGCGGGCAATCCTTCGTGGAATGGCTCTCCGCACACCGTAGACAAACGTTGGCCAATTTCCGACGCTCGAATTCGGAACGATTGCAATTCCATTTTGGCATATACGTGTCGTCCGTGCAAGTCCGCTTCGCATTGGGGTCAGAACGCTGTGCGGCTGCCGTCGACGGCGCACCACCACGCTTCCTGTTTTTAGCCGGGTCCGAGCTCGGACCTGCTCCTCCTAACCCACGGACACCCGAGCTAGCGCCCCCGCGCGCCTGGCGTTGCCGGTTGCTGCGTCACGTCGCGGCAGTAGGCGTGAGGCGGGTCGCTCCGAAGTCCTGGTCAAGAGCTACGGCTTCCCCAAGCGGATCCTGCACTTGCACGGCATTTGCACGAGGGGCAGACTTGACTTCTTCCTCACCGGCAAGGAGTCGTATCTCCGTGCCCTTAGCAAAAGCGACCAAAGCATCATACGACTTGATCTGCGCTCCAACCAAGTCAGTAGCGCACCATTTAGCCAAAAGTTTCGTCAGGCCTCACCTAAACCAAAAGACACGCTCGGATTCAGTGAGGTCAGCAATGGGAGTCACAAGTGCTTCGAAGCGTGACTGGTACGCAGGTACATTTTCATCCCGACGCATGTGGTAGCTACCGGCTGCCAAAACGTTGCGAGCTTCCACATCGCGTGCTTGAACCTCAGTAGCAAATCGTGCGAGCAAAGCGGCGACCAACTCGTCAAAAGTATAGTTGCCCCGGGCGTTGGTCCAATTGTGATACCAGTCCTTCGCTGAGCCCTCGAGGGTGTTACCAACGAAGAGACACCTGATACCGTCATTATCGCCACCATGAACAGCCTGGAGATACTTTTTAGCGTCACGCACGTACGCACGAGTTGCATCGGCTATGCTATGCCCTGGTGTCTTGTCGGTCAGCGAAACATTGAGCCTAGGAACGGGAATCGACAATCTCATCACCTCAGGGATGTCATCATGCCTTCGAGCTTGAGGTAATGGCAGAACCCTTGGTCCAGCAGTGTTGTCCATATTCGTGTTCACTGCTGAATGCGGCACAATTAATGTTGTACCTCTCGTTCGCGTTTGCTCATGAGTATCTGCACGTCTGGAGACTATCGACACCGATGCGCGAGCACTTGCAAGTACAGCAAGGCAAGCGAGAGCAAACAGAGACAGCGGAAGACTTCAAGACGAAGAGAGATATAACTTACGGTCTTACAGGTCGAAATGATGCAATGGACGAAATCGCCGTCAGCGCCGGAAGCAAGCAATCATCACGCGGCGGTGATTAGCGATGTTCAGGCTTTAGCTCGGGCTAAGTAGAATATCGTATAGTAATAGTAATGTAGAACACACAAGTGTTCTCCGGTATCGAATGTCTCGTCTAGCTTAGCCGTCCTCGCATCTGTTATACTCGCAGCATCGCAATGCCGTACGATTCACATTAGGAGGCCGATCCTAGATGTGACAACCCTACTGCGTTTAGGCGATGTCTACGCATAACAACGTATAAGCCTTTCCGGCATTCGCATGATGCAAGGGTCCGGATAACGATATCCGGTTGCAGGGCATGTATCGCGACGAGTGCGGCGCTCTCAACGTGTGCTTAAATGAAGTAATATTATATCAGATAATATTACTTATCGTTTTGTAGCACGAGCATAATGCGCACTTCAATGCTTCGGTTATTCATGCATGCTAGGCGGATTTGCCATGATGCGATGTCGCGATGGTTAATGACAACATGCCAGATGCATATATAAATGTATGCGAATACATTTATATCATGCAGATTCATTCATATGTAATGCGTTCATCACAAAAGCACTTCGCCTCGTAGGATCGCGTCGACCTACGCGTCGGCGGGAAATGAACCGTAGCACAACAATTAAGTGAGCAGGGGTCTGAAGGAAAAGGGGCTCTTGAGTGGCTCGCGCGCCAACAGTCTCAAGACCTCTATCCGGTGCTCTAGCAGCCACAACAAAATCGGGTTGGCTAGCTAGGCTAGTGTGCGGCGTATCGTCGTGTTCCGCGGACATGGAGCACGAAACGATACCCTAGGTTTGTGTAATAGAAGCCGACTTCTATCGCAAAGGCAAGAGTACAAAGCGATTCAGTGAGCCTACCGACAGTACTCTTGAGAAGATTCAGTAAACTCAGCAAGTACTTGCCCAGCTGAGTCCTGATCTCCGTAGTTTGGGCGATGAGAGTCGCCAACTGGTCCGGACGAAAGCCGGTCTCAGTCGCCGCGGCAAGCAATGCCGGTGCACTGAGATTACCTGCGACTCAGAGCATACACTTACACAACAAGTGCAGCAATCTAAGCAAAAGCAATTAAACAATTACAAACCGGAAGCGGCGGCATCCAAAATGGCGCGGCCTAGGTCTTCGGCAAAAGTATCTAGCGGTCCTCGTGGTTCGTCGCTGGAACTCGCCATAGAAAGAACCTACTTCCGATTAGACAAAGAGAGACAGTTAGGCAACGAACCTGTCTCGATACCAATTTGTTGTACCTCTCGTTCGCGTTTGCTCATAAGTATCTGCACGTCTGGAGATTTTCGACACCGATGCGTGAGCACTTGCAAGTACAGCAAGGCAAGCGAGAGCAAACAGAGACAGCGGAAGACTTCAAGACGAAGAGAGATATAACTTACAGTCTTACAGATCGGAACGATGCAATGGACGAAATCACCGTCAGCGCCGGAAGCAAGCAATCATCACACGGCGGTGATTAGCGAAGTTCAGGCTTAGCTCGGGCTAAGTAGAATAGCATATAGCAATAGTAATATAGAACACACGAGTGTTCGCCGGTATCGAATGTCTTATTCTGCTTAGCCGTCCTCGCATCTGTTATACTCGCAGCATCGCGATGCCGTACGATTCACATCAGGAGGCCGATCCTAGATGTGACAACCCTACTGCGTCTAGGCGATGTCTACGCATAACAACGTATAAGCCTTTCCGGCATTCGCATGATGCAAGGGTCCGGATAACGATATCCGGTTGCAGGGCATGTATCGCGATGAGTGCGGCGCGTGTGCTTTAATGAAGTAATATTATATCAGATAACATTACTTATTGTTTCGTAGCATGAGCATAATGCGCACTTCAATGCTTCGGGCTTTCATGCATGCTAGGCGGATTTGCCATGATGCGATGTCGCGATGGATAATGACAACATGCCAAATGCATATATAAATGTACACGAATACATTTATATCATGCAGATTCATTCATATGCAATGCGTTCATCACAAAAGCACTTCGCCTTGTAGAATCACGTCGACCTACGCGTCGGCGGTAAATGAACCGTAGCACAACATGCCTAAGCTTAATATCTCCGCTGACGAAAAGGCCAAGAATTCAGGACATAGTGTCGCGGATAGGACACGAGCCTACGTTCATGATGCTAGACATTATTTACAAGTGGTGCACGGCAGGGGATGCGATTCCATTAAATGCCTGTTCGTTGGGAATACCCTTGAGGGTGCTGCAAAGGATTGGTATGATGAGTGGACAACCGCTAGAGTTAAGTTTATGTTCGATAACCTGATCAATGCTCTCCTCGCTCGTTTTGCTACCAAAGTTCGCTCGCGTAGTAACAAGGCTCGTAAGATGCTGGCACAAGGCATGTACCATATGCGTCCACACGAGACCGTTCCTGCTTATCAGTCGTGTTTTGAGGCACTGATAACTCCTATCATTAACTTTCCTGAGGAGGATCGTATCTATTCTAGTTTCATCGTGGTCTTACCAAATCCCTTGCACGATGGTGTGCCACCGATCTTACGACGCCTTCATTAGAGGTGCGGAGGTTCGAAATTTGGCTGGCCGGGATGCTAAACAAATTCACCCTCGTGTCCACGCGATGTGAGAGCAGGAACTACCTTCGGAGTCGACACCGAAGGACCAGGGTCCTAATCGCCAACGCCCTGCAGTGGCTGCGACTACCGTTCGAAAGGAAAGACGGTATGACGTGCATGGACGCCAAAGCCCAAGCAATCGTGGGTCCGCAGGAGCTGGGCCGAGCTCAGGCCATATGAAAGGAAAAAGAAGATGGAGTACACCGACTGTAGCTGCAATGCAGAACGCTGCTCCTAGTACAAAGAAGCCCCGGACAGAAGATCCGTATATGCAGAAGTGGGAGTGCCGGCGTTCAGAGTTTGATCGTCGGAAGTTTGCTAATCTCTGCCTGAGGTGTGCAGGAGAGCATCCCACTCTGAGTGCCCTCTGTTACCACCTTTCATACCCAAGACGACTTAGGAAGTTGCCCGGGATGCGGAGGAAGGGACTCCTCCCGGGATTGAAGGAAGTGCACGTGGCCGCTGGCTGTAGTTGCGACCAGCTGTAAAGGCTCTTTTACCTTGTATTTTTGGACAAATTGAGCGCACTATCGGGCGACGTTTTCCACTTGACGGTCGCACGGGACTAAATCATTTTGACTCGCTGTGTGATTTGTTTGCACCACGCTGTCCTCTTTCTTCCCTCGACTTGTCCGGCTGCATCACGCTGTTTATCCCTTCGTCTTTCCGTGAGTTGTGCGAACAGCTCACTAGGTATAAGAGGTATCATCGTCAGAATCCGGACACTGCAGTTTGCATACTAATTCCCTCTTACAGTCAGCGCAAGGCTGCGTCACTAATGGAAGGTATGCAATGTGTTCTCCGATTTGAGTCGGACAGTGTTCTGTTCAATGGTGTGGATGTGACGGGAAGACCGACGGCATTACCCAAACTACCTTACGCTGCTGAAGTTTGGTTTGAGGCCCCTCTTTTGGATTCTACCAGGTTCGAACCTGCCTTAGGGTCACTTCTACTTTCCGCAGAGCCGACTCCAACAGGAAATCGTGTCCCTATCATCGAAATCGGCCTCGGTGGTCGACTGATGAAAGCGCTCGTGGATACCAGTGCCAGCGACGACTTCATCTCGGCAAAGGAGGTGACCGCATTGGGGCTGACCCCTCAGTCATCTGATTGTGCACAGGTTACCCTCGCTGATGGAGGTAAGCATCCCATCATGGGCAGGATCACCCTGAGCCTATCGATAGGCCCTCTGCGTGTTAGGGCCCAACCGTATGTGCTACAAGGTCTTTCGGAGACGGCACAGTACATTTTGGGTGCCGCGACATTACGGCAGTACCGCGCACGCATCGATATGGAGTCCACCACACTTAGTTTGTGCAAAGGGAACCTATCGACTAAGGTACCTTTCCTGTCGTACCAAGATGTCACACCAGAGGAGGGCGGCACTGTTGCGGAGCCTGAGGTTAATTTCACTTTAGCGGTGATCGTCCACCGAAATCAAGAACCCAAGCTAATTGGACGCAAAGAAACTGATAGGATGATATGGAGAGGCGCCCATGTGTTGCTTGTGAGGCCACGGGTGCAATCGAATGCTACCACCGTGCAGTCCACCGTGAAAGATCTTGAGGTCGAAGCCCTCTTGCAAAAATATGCTGATGTCTTTGGCGACATCCCAGGGCTCCCACCTATGCGACCTGTTGACCACACGATCCCTCTTGTGCCCGGAGCACAACCGGTTTCACGACCTATGTACAGGTTAAGCTCGTTGGAGCTGGATGAAGTGAAGCGGCAAGTGAGGGATCTGCTCGCAAAGGGTATGATTCGGCCCAGCACATCACCATATTCTGCACCGATATTGTTTGTCGGTAAGAAGGATGGGACGTTGCGCATGTGCATTGATTATCGGGGCTTGAATGTGACTACGATTAAAAATCGTTACCCTTTGCCGCGCGTCGATGACCTGCTCGATAAGTTGAAAGGTTCAGCTTATTTTTCCTCGATTGATCTTCAGCAGGGGTATAATCAGATACGCATCGCTGCTTCTGATATTCCAAAAACCACTTTCCGGACCCCCTTTGGTCACTTTGAGTACACGGTCTTGTCATTCGGACTTACTAATGCGCCCGCCACATATCAAGCAGTGATGGACCGCATGTTCAGACCGTATATCCATAGGTTCGTCGTTTGTTATTTGGATGATATTTTAATATATTCCAAGACGTGCGAGGAGCACTTGAAGCATCTCGAGCTCGTGCTTGAGGTGATGAAACGGGAGCAATTGTTTGCTAAACGCGCCAAATGTTCGTGGGCGCAGCCTCAGGTGGAGTATTTAGGCCACCTCGTGTCGGCCACTGGGGTAAGAATGGACCCACGGAAGGTGGCTGTGGTTCGTGAATGGCCCGCGCCTCAGAACCTCACTGAACTACGCCAGTTCTTAGGTTTGACCATCTACTTCCATAAGTTCATTAATAAATACTCCATCCTTGCAGCCCCGCTTACAAATCTGACGAAGAAAGGAGGGTTCACTTCTCTCGAAGCCTGGACACCCGGGTGTCAGCGGGCATTCGAAGAGCTCAAGCAAATCGTCGCCGACGATGTTACCCTCTCTTTTCCCGATTACTCGCTGCCGTTTCGTGTGGAAGTAATATCGGATGCCTTCCTACATGGAAGCGGCGCTGTATTGCTGCAGGAAGGACGACCGATCACCTTCACGAGTAAGAAATTCTCGGGTGCGGAGACCCGATACACGACCGGAGAGCAGGAGCTGTTGGCAGTTCTACATGCTCTAAAGGAATGGCGCTGCTACCTTGAAGGCCGCCCTTTTACACTGAAGACCGACCACAAACCGCTGACATTTTTACAAAGTGTCCCCACGCTCAACCGATGACAAGCTAGGTGGATGGAATATCTAGCGCGTTTCGACTGTACGTGGGAATACATCGCTGGCAAAATTAATATTGCTGACGCCCTCAGTCGACATCCGTCGCTACATGCTGCAATCCTAGCAGCACTGATTACCCGTTCACGCAGTCAGGAGGTGCTGATAGCAGCGGACCTCACGCAACGACTCAAGGTGGCGTATGAAGAAGATCCGTGGTTTGCTACGCCAAGTAATGTGGAAAATCTACACAAGCGCAATGATTTATGGTTGCGGATGGATGGCTCGACAACGCAAATCTTCGTGCCGAACGACGACGCTTTACGCTACGATATTCTTGCTCGGTTCCACGAGGACCCATTAGCAGGACACCCTGGAAGCACGTGATTGGCAGAGCTCATGCGACGCTCCTTCTGGTGGCCGCGCATGGTGAAGGATGCAGAAAACTTCGTGCAAAGGTGCAGTTTATGTCAGCGCAACAAAGCACTATCCGGTAAGGGCCAGGGTTTATTACAACCTTTACCTATACCAGATGCCCCTTGGGAAAGTTTTTCAATGGACTTCGTAGTCACGCTGCCCAAAACTGAGGGGGGATACGACTCGGTGTTCGTTATGGTCGATCGTTTGACCAAGATGGTTCACTTAGCCCCCTGCACCTCGTCTTGCACCGCTGAGCAAACAGCACGATTATTTTTCGATAACGTGGTCCGATTGCATGGCGTTCCTAAAAATGTGATATCCGATCACGGCAGTCAATTCACGTCTAAGTTTTGGGAAGTGCTATGTGAACTCGTCGGTATGCGCGTTCATTTGAGCACAGCATATCATCCACAATCTGATGGACAAACCGAACGCACAAATCGCACGTTGGGCGATATGTTAAGGAATTTCGCGGGACGCACACCCTCTGTCTGGGATACGTTTCTGACTTCGGCAGGATTTGCGCTTAACAACGCTGTTAACCGCTCTACAGGTCAAAGCCCCTTCTTTCTGAATTATGGATTTCATCCTGCGCTACCCGTGTGGCGAGAGTTGGAAGTAAATATTCCTGCGGCTAAAACCTTTGCCAAGTCGTTTTTATCCCGTATGACAGACGCAAAGGCATGTTTGGATGCAGCACAACAACGGACGACGGACTACTACAATAAATCCAAACGAGACATATCATTTTCGGTGGGACAAATGGTTTTGTTGAGCACTAAGAACCTACGTTCGCTCGCCGACGGTTCCCGGAAATTATTACCTCGCTGGATTGGCCCATATCCCATTGTTCGCATGGTAGGAAATGTAGCTGTGGAGCTATCCCTACCCTCTGACATGAATATTCATCCCACGTTTCATATCTCCCTCATCCGTCCTTATCGAGGTACGACACCCATTACCAACGACACCGATGCCCCTGCAGTAATGAACCCCGGTCCCGAGACCTGGATCACAGGCAATCAAAAGGTGTGCGATGTGGAGCGAATTCTAGATTATCGGGTTCATCGTATAGGTCAACAATGATGAAAGCGGACGGTACACGAGTACCTGGTCAAACGGACTGGTTATTCTAACGAGCATAACTCTTGGAAGCTGACGCGCAACTTCTTGCCAGAAATGAAGCCCCTACTAGAGGAAGCTCGTCTACGTGCCACACAGACCCAATGACTTCTGCGGTCGATGCTGTATGATGCAGCGAGGACGCTGCATACGGGAGGGGGGATAGTTGTTGTATGCCAGTTCGATCACCGCTTATGTCGAAGTAGGCTTGAATTCATCTAAGCATGACTGAACATGATATCAGCATATTAGCATGATATATTCGGATATATCGAGCTAATACAGCATGCCGCATCATCATTCACAAGATCGCGCTGTAGGTCAACATGTTTGACTCAAGGCCAACATCGATGTGTGAGTCCAATATGGCATAATATATCAAGTGATAATATTTCAAATATTATTACACCATTCGTATCATAAACCACACACGTATGCTGAAATGCGATGATTGTGATGGTTGTATCCTTCCTTCTTCAACCATGCACTGAATCTGCGCGTCTGAGTGTTAGCTACACGTGCATCGTGCTTACAGCAACACACTTCAGTGCGAGCAACGTGACAGTGGAAGACTTATAGATAAGGAAAGATTCAACTTACAATGATCTTCAGTTGCAAATTAGAAGTCTGCCATCAGACCCCACGGGCAGTGTTCATCATACGGCTGGAAATGATATGCTGGAATAGCTCAGGCCGATAATAAATGAGTATAACGTATGTGTGTGAATTAGATTGAGTTAAGTACGCGAGTACTTGATCCAAAGTAGCTTCGAGCCGACTTCGGTCTCTAGGTGGCCGTCCTCACGCCTTTCACGCTCGTGACACCGATGTGCAGTACAAGTCTTACTGGATTCTGATGTCAAGTGCGAGTACTATCATGCACTGTCCTAAATATCGCGTAATCCGTGATATTAATGGATGCAACGTATGCAGTGTGCAAAGGTCCGAATATCGATATTCGGTTGCCAACCCAACCATCGCAATCGTCACATTTCCGCATACGTGTCTGGTTAATGATATGAATGATGTAATAATATTTGAAGTATTATTTCTTGATATATTATGCCATAATGGGCTCACGCATCGATATCAGCCTCGAGTCAAACATGTTGACCAACAGCGTGATGTGATGTCGTGAATGATGATGTGGCGTGCTACATTAGCTAGATATATTCAATATATCATGCTAATATGCTCATGGAGGTAAGCATCCCATCATGGGCAGGATCACCCTGAGCCTAACAATAGGCCCTCTGCGTGTTAGTGTTGTATTACTGTTCAATTACTGTATTACTGTATTACTGTTCAATACGAACGACCTAGTAACCAACAAAGCCCACGATAAGCCATGAATAGGATTATGGGAACATCTAAGAAGATCCATTAAACAACCACCCGACATCAAGGTCACAGCCCAAGGAGGTGTGAACGTTGCCGGGCGAATGCTGGACAACCTTGGCTGTACAGTGAATGCCCCACAACTGCACTACACACGCCAGAACTTGCCACCTTCGACTGCAGGGACGATGCTTGAATCAGCTAGCCCACGGATCGCATCACGAGGCATCCAGAAAGCCTTTCTGCCTTATCTTATGCGGGGAAGAAGCACACCGACCGGTGTGCACCTACCAGGGGATGTAATGCGCGCAGGTGGGCACCTAATACCCCATACCATCAAAGTGCTGCTGCACGATCTCGAAATTATGATCCTCATTGGGTATAGTATCATGGCCGGCCTTGGGGTAACGTATGCACTCTACAAACTCAACAGAGCAGCAAGACAGTGGAATCGAAGCAAAGGGAGATCCCTGCAACAGACAGGCAACGAGATCCTACTTGTGGCTATGCTGTCAGCGCCCCTCGCCTGTGCGGTAGCACTGAGACCACTGGACTTAGCCATCCGTTTAACATTACTAACAGTTGGACTGATTTGGGTTTTACGACACTTCACTAAACGAATAGCAGCCAGCGCCGTACCCGTAGCAATAGACCTGGCTCTCGCCTGCGCAATCTATGCTGCTGAAACAATCAAGTGGGCAGGTCAGCACCCATTGGTGACTAGGCAGATAATGGTGTCAGCAGCCGCACTGGTCACACTATGTGTACAGCTGGCCACAGCAGCCCCAACGGTCCCCATTCTGTCGATCAGTATCCCCGCAATTGGTAAAGGCCTGAAGTACATACCAGGGCTAAAGGGACATGCAAGCTGGCTGATACACATCTGTCTGATAGTCGGCTTGGCGATACCTCAGAACACGATGTTTGGTACCACAATAACCCTCATCGTTACACTGATAACGACTGCCAGTTGGGATAGAGACCCCGCACCAGGGACAGAGGGACACCCTGAAGGAACGGAAAACACCCAATGTGCGGGCCCACAAGATGAAATCACGCGAACCGAGCGACCCCATACCCTTACCAACACACGAGCATGGCGGCTAACAGGACCCGGGACCCCATCAAAACAAGTCACGTGGCTGATAATGACACCCGGGACCCCATCAAAACAAGTCACGTGGCTGATAATGACAAACCCGCACAACCCAGATGACACCCTTTACCACGAGCAACAGCAGAAAGAGCTCTGCATGATCCACGCCATAAACAACCTGCTAGGGGGACCGTACATCGACCCACAGCACGTACTGCAATACTGTCATACAATGCTGCAACACATGGCTGACCGGGTGTTGTACGCCGGTTCGATCACCATTTATGCTGAAGTAGGCTGCAATCCATTCGAGCACTACCGAACATGATATAATTATATTAGCATGATATATTCAAGTATATCTAGCTAATCAGGCACGTCGCATTATCATCTACGACATCGCACTGTCGGTCAACATGTTTGACTCGAAGCTGATATCAATGTGCGATCTATCTATTGGCATAATATATCACGTAATAATATTTTAAATATTATTACCTCATCCGTGTCATAAACCATACACGTATGCGGGAACACGACGATCACGATGGTTGGGTTGGCAACCGAATATCGATATTCAGACCTTTGCATATTGCATGTGTTGCATCCATTAATATCATGGATATACGTGATATTCAGAACAGTGCTATGAAAGTACTCACACTTGAGATCGAAATCCAGTGAGACCTGTACTGAACATTGATATCACAACGTGATAGATGCAAGGACGGCCGCCTAGAGACCGAAGTCGGCTCGATGCTACGTTGGATTAAGTACCCACGTACTTAACTCAATCTAATTCGCATATATACGATATACTCATTTATATTCGGCCTGAGCTATTTCAGCATACCATCTCCAGCCGGATGATGAACATTGCCCGCGGGGTCTGACAGCAGACTACCATCCTGTAATCGAAGACTATTGTAAGTTGAATCTTTCCTTGTTGCTGAGTCTTCTGCTGTCATCTTACTCGCATTGGATTGCCTTGCTGTTTGTAAGGACGGTGCACACGTAGCTAACATTCAGACGTGCAGATTCAGTGCATGATCGAAGAAGGAAGGATACAACAAATTTGGTAGCGAGACGGATCGACTCACGGCTGTCTCATTATCATTATTGGAGAGTAGATTCTCGTGCGAGCGAGCGGCGGTGAAGGGCATCACGAGACAACCCCATCGGAAAGTCTGTATTGTATTATTCTCTTTCTGAACTATTGATATAATATTTGTCCTTCAATACAATCATATATTCGCTACCAGTAAGGTCTTGAATCCACAGAAGGAATCCCATCGCCGTCATACGCGATATTGCTCTTCGGATAAGTTGAACATCTGTCAGAACCAGCTACTAAGACTACATCAATTCGAAGGTTACAACGCGTTGGTGGGTTACATTACCGTTCTCATCGGAATATACGCGTGCGCGAATGGTACACGGAAGAAACTTTAAGGCATAATCCCATCCCTCTCTACCCTTGCAAGATACTGACTAGAATACATGTCGTGTAAACAGTATCATCAGGCTACAGAAGGGAATGAGCGGACTAGTATCAGTATTCTCGGTGGGGAACCTGTGGTTGCACCGAACATTAACAATTTACATATTCCCCAAGAGGATGCTCCCCAGTCGATGCTCACCGTTACCCAGTTCAGGATCCTACCGAGACACCAGATTCTATCGGATTCAACGAGGCGGAGCAAAATCCAGCGATGGTGTCGCTACAAGAACTTATGAATGAAGGCGGGGTCCCCGGTTTCGTCGTCCCAACACCTCAACTCCATATTCCTTACGACGCCGAACCCAAGATTATCGCAAGCGCCACCTGCTCTTATGTCCGTGACGTTAAGAGGTATTTAAAATTGGTAAAGGGTGGTGACCGTGACGAGGTGAAATGCTTATTCATCGGGGCCACACTAGGCAGTGTCGCGAAGGAATGGTATGACCACTGGACCACCGTGCAGGCGCACTTTACGTTCGAAGAATTGACCAACACGCTTCTCACTCGTTTTGCTCCAGGAAATCAGTCATAAGTTGCCGCCATGTATCAAGAGTTGCACGCAGGCACTTATCGAATGCGACCCAACGAGTCTGTGGAAGCCTATCAGTTGCGTCTCGAAGGCCTAATAGCACCAATGGTTAGCTTTTCAGAAGGACATTTATTGGTTTCAACGAGGCCTCTCGCTCACCTTAGCTCGAGTGAGTACTGCGGACCTGACACTGGAAGGGACGAGGTCATACACGCGATGGGTTCAGATCGTCCGTAACGTTGAAGCTCGCCTTAGGACGGGACAAGAACGCCCGACGTCCTTGGCACTGCTGTCAGTTAATACGACTCAAAATATTACCAACGAGACTGACCCAGCGCCCGAGACCACTGGTATCCCATTATTGCCGGCTCCTATGCGTCCTGGTGAGGCTCCTCATGTTGATCACGCTCACATTCCTGGAACCCAGGAACTAACTCCAGGAGATTCCCCGAGTATGCGGAAAAGAAATGATGTACTACAAACTACCGCTGAGTCGCGCGGGGCTGAATCAGAGTCGAAGCGTTCAAGGATGCAGAACAGATGGCTTACCAAGTGGGGGTGTACACAAGCGGAGTTCGCACAGGAACAACAACTGGGAGTTTGCCTTCGGTGTGGATCAAATCACCCTACGAGGAACTGCCTGCTCTTACCCCCGTTAGCCATAGGACTACGGTCGACGGACGAGGTACCTGATACGACCTCCGTTGAAATTGCTGGAGCAACGGACCAACATTAACACTGGAATATTCTCTAACGTGGAGTCATAATTTATGTACTGATTCGCGTTAATTTTGATTGTATCTTGCAATATCTGTATGAGGAGACTCTTCACTATCTTTGGTTAGATAGCTTGATGGTTAGTATTCGTGTGTCCCTAATGAATCCTTTAGTGGTTGATCGTTGTGGGTCTTAGGAATGATGCAGAGGCAATCCACGACTGGATCCTTTTTGATGGTACTGAAGTCGATTTTGTTGATCGAATTTTCGGGACACCCACATGCTACGGGTGTCACTGACGACCTTATCCAGATGAAGTGATAAGTATAAAGGGGTTGACCCCGTAGCCGTCTAATCGTTCAGGTTATCCCCAAGTAAGGGATAAGCATCCCATCGTGGGCAGAATCACCCTTAGTCTACAGGAGACCCTCTGCGTGTTAGGGCCCAATGAGTGCGACAAGGTCTCTTGGAGGCAGCACTACATGGACATTGGGTGCCGTGACGTAACGACAGTACCCCGCGCGCATCGATATGGAGTCCAGCAGAATTGGGCATTGTGCAAAAGGGAACCTATCGCTTAAGGTACCTTGTCTGTCATATCAATATGTCACACCAGAGGAGGGCGGAACTGTGCGGAGCCTATGGTTAATTTCGTTCTAGCAGCGTTCGTCCGCCGAAATAAAGAACCCAAGCTTGAAGGGTGCAAAAGAAACCTATCAAATGATAAGGGAAGGTACCCATGAATTGCTTGTGAGGCCTTGGGTACAATCGATTGCTACCACCACGCAGTCTCTTGTGAAAGATTCTGAGGTTGCAGCCTCCCCCATTGCCAAATTATACCGATGCATTTGTCATCCTGGGGCTCCCACCTATGTTACCTGCTGACCTACGATCCCTCTTGTGCCCGGAGCACAATTCGTTTCACGACCTATGTACAGTTTCAACCCTAAGTCCGTTGAAGTTGGATGAAGTGAAGCGACAAGTGAGGGATCTGCTCGCAAAGGGTATGATTCGGCCCAACACATCACTATATTCTGCACAGATATTGTTTGTCGGTAAGAAGGATGGGACGTTGCGCATGTGCATTGATTATCAGGGCTTGAATGTGTTGTATCCTGTTGTGCTACGGTTCGTTTCCCGCCGATGCGTAGGTCGATGCGACCCTACGAGGCGAAGTGTTATCTTGATGAATGTATGAATGACTATTGCATATGAATGAACCTGCATGATATAGATGTATTCGCATACATTTACATATGCATTTGGCATGATTGTCATAATCCATCACGACATCGCATCATGGCAAATCCGCCTAGCATGCATAAAATACTGAATCATTGAAGTGCGGATTATGCTCGTGCTATGAAACGATAAGTAATATTATCTGATATAATATTACTTCATTACAGCACACGTTGAGAGCGCCGCACTCGTCGCGATGCATGCCTTGCAACCGAATATCGTTATTCGGACCCTTGCATCATGCGAATGCCGGAAAGGCTTATACGTTGTTATACATGGACATCGCCTATACGCAGTAGGGTTGTCACACTTAGGATCGGCCTCCTAGTGTGAATCGTACGACATTGTGATGCTGCGAGTATAACAGATGCGAGGACGGCTAAGCAAGATAAGATATTCGACACCGGAGAACACTCGTGTGTTCTACATTATTATTGCTATACGCTATTCTACTTAGCCCGAGCTAAGCCTAAACTTCGCTATTCACCGCCGCGTGATGATTGCTTGCTTCCGGCGCTGACGGCAATTACGTCCATTGCACTGCTTCGATCTGTAAGACTGTAAGTTATATCTCTTCTTGTCTTGAAGTCTTCCGCTGTCTCTGTTTGCTCGCGCTTGTCTTGCTGTACTTGCAAGTGCTCGCGCATCGGTGTTGAAAGCCTTCAGACGTGCAGATACTGATGAGCAAACACGAAGGAGAGGTACAACAGCATGCCTTGCAACCGAATATCGTTATTCGGACCCTTGCATCATGCGAATGCCGGAAAGGCTTATACGTTGTTATACATGGACATCGCCTATACGCAGTAGGGTTGTCACACTTAGGATCGGCCCCCTAGTGTGAATCGTACGGCATTGCGATGCTACGAGTATAACAGATGCGAGGACGGCTAAGCAAGATAAGATATTCGACACCGGAGAACACTCATGTGTTCTACATTATCATTGCTATACGCTATTCTACTTAGCCCGAGCTAAGCCTGAACTTCGCTAATCACCGCCACGTGATGATTGCTTGCTTCCGGCGCTGACGGCGATTACGTCCATTGCACCGCTTCGATCTGTAAGACTGTAAGTTATATCTCTTCTTGTCTTGAAGTCTTCCGCTGTCTCTGTTTGCTCGTGTTTGCCTTGCTGTACTTGCAAGTGCTCGCGCATCGGTGTTGAAAGCCTTCAGACGTGCAGATACTGATGAGCAAACACGAAGGAGAGGTACAACAAATTGGTATCGAGACAGGTTCGTTGCCTAACTGTCTCTCTTTGTCTAATCGGAAGTAGGTTCTTTCTATGGCGAGTTCCAGCGACGAACCACGAGGACCGCTAGATACTTTTGCTGAAGACCTAGGCCGCGCCGTTTTGGACGCCGCCGCTTCCGGTTTGTAATTGTTTAATTGCTTTTATTTAGATTGCTGCACTTGTTGTGTAAGTGTACGCTCTGAGTCGCAGGTAATCTCAGTGCACCGGCATTGCTTGCCGCGGCGACTGAGACCGGCTTTCGTCCGGATACTACCGGCTTTCATCCGCTGTGCGGCTGCCGACGACGGCGCACCACCACGCTTCCTGTTCCTAGCTGGGTCCGAGCTCGGACCTGCTCCTCCTGTACCACGGACACCCGAGCTAGCGCCCCCGTGCGCCTTGCGTTGCCCGTTGCTGCGTCGCGTCGCGGCAGTAGGCGTGGGGCGGGTCGCGCCGAGGTCCTGGTCGAGAGCTACAGCTTCCCCAAGCGGACCCTGCACTTGCACGGCATTCGCACAAGGGGCAGACTTGACTTCTTCCTCGCCGGCAAGGAGTCGTATCTCCGCACCCTTAGCAAAAGCGACCAACGTGTCATACGACTTGATCTGCGCCCCAACCAAGTCAGTGGCGCACCATTTAGCCAAAAGTTTCGTTAGGCCTCGCCTAAACCAAAAGACACGCTCGGATTCGGTGAGGTCAGCAATGGGAGTCACAAGTGCTTCGAAGCGTGACTGGTACACAGGTACATTTTCATCCCGACGCATGTGGTAGCTACCGGCTGCCAAAACGTTGCGAGCTTCCACATCGCGTGCTTGAACCTCCGTAGCGAATCGTGCGAGCAAAGCGGCGACCAACTCGTCAAAAGTATAGCTGCCCCGGGCGTTGGTCCAATTGTGATACCAGTCCTTCGCTGCGCCCTCGAGGGTGTTACCAACGAAGAGACACCTGATACCGTCATTATCGCCACCATGAACAGCCTGGAGATACTTTTTAGCGTCACGCACGTACGCACGAGTTGCATCGGCTATGCTATGCCCTGGTGTCTTGTCGGTCAGCAAAATATTGAGCCTAGGAACGGGAATCGACAATCTCATCACCTCAGGGATGTCATCATGCCCTCGAGCTTGAGGTAATGGCAGAACCCTTGGTCCAGCAGTGTTGTCCATATTCGTGTTCACTGCTGAATGCGGCACAATTAAGTGAGCAGGGGTCTGAAGGAAAAGGGGCTCTTGAGTGGCTCGCGCGCCAACAGTCTCAAGACCTCTATCCGGTGCTCTAGCAGCCACAACAAAATCGGGTTGGCTAGCTAGGCTAGTATGCGGCGTATCGTCGTGTTCCGCGGACATGAAGCACGAAACGATACCCTAGATTTGCGTAATAGAAGCCGACTTCTATCGCAAAGGCAAGAGTACAAAGCGATTCGGTGAGCCTACCGACAGTACTCTTGAGAAGATTCAGCAAACTCAGCAAGTAAACCCAGCTGAGTCCTGATCTCCGTAGTTTGGGCAATGAGAGTCGCCAACTGGTCCGGACGAACGCCGGTCTCAGTCGCCGCGGCAAGCAATGCCGGTGCACTGAGATTACCTGCGACTCAGAGCGTACACTTACACAACAAGTGCAGCAATCTAAGCAAAAGCAATTAAACAATTACAAACCGGAAGCGGCGGCGTCCAAAACGGCGCGGCCTAAGTCCTCGGCAAAAGTATCTAGCGGTCCTCGTGGTTCGTCGCTGGAACTCGCCATAGAAAGAACCTACTTCCGATTAGACAGAGAGAGACAGTTAGGCAACGAACCTGTCTCGATACCAAATTGTTGTACCTCTCGTTCGCGTTTGCTCATAAGTATCTGCACGTCTGGGGACTTGAGATACCGATGTGCGAGCACTTGCAAGTACAGCAAGGCAAGCGAGAGCAAACAGAGACAGCGGAAGACTTCAAACAAGAAGAGATATAACTTACAGTCTTACAGATCGGAATGATGCAATGGACGTAATCGCCGTCAGCGCCGGAAGCAAGCAATCATCACGCGGCGGTGATTAGCGAAGTTCAGGCTTAGCTCGGGCTAAGTAGAATATCGTATAGCAATAGTAATGTAGAACACACGAGTGTTCTCCGGTATCGAATGTCTCTCTTAGCTTAGCCGTCCTCGCATCTGTTATACTCGCAGCATCGCAGTGCCGTACGATTCACATTAGGAGGCCAATCCTAGATGTGACAACCCTACTGCGTATGGGCGATGTCTACTCGTAACAACGTATAAGCCTTTCCGGCATTCGCATGATGCAAGGGTCCGGATAACGATATCCGGTTGCAGGGCATGTATCGCGACGAGTGCGGCGCTCTCAACGTGTGCTTAAATGAAGTAATATTATATCAGATAATATTACTTATCGTTTCGTAGCACGAGCGTAATGCGCACTTCAATGCTTCGAGCTTTCATGCATGCTAGACGGATTTGCCATGGTGCGATGTCGCGATGGATAATGACAACATGCCAAATGCATATATAAATGTATGCGAATACATTTATATCATGCAGATTCATTCATATGTAATGCGTTCATCACAAAAGCACTTCGCCTCATAGGATCGCGTCGACCTATGCGTCGACGGGAAATGAACCGTAGCACAACACTGGTCAGGTATGTTGTACCTCTTCTTCGAGTTTGCCCATAAGTATCTGCGCGTCTGGGGACTTGAGATACCGATGCACGAGCACTTGCAAGTACAGCAAGGCACACGAGAGCAAACAAAGACAGCGGAAGACTTCAAGGCAAGAAGAGATATAACTTACAACAATGCAGACCGAAGCGATGCAATGGATGTAATCGCCGTCAGCACTGGAAGCAAGCAGTCATCACGCAGCAGTGATAAGCAAAGTTCAGGCTTAGCTCGGGCTAAGTAGGATAGAGATTAGCAAGAAGAGTGTTGAACACATAAGTGTTCTCTGGTATTAGAATCTCTCCTTTACTTAGCCGTCCTCGCATCTGTTATACTCGCAGCATCGTTACGCCGTACAATTCACACTAGGAGGCCGATCCTAAGTGTGACAACCCTACTGTGTAGAGGCGATGTTCATGTATAACAACCGATAAGCCTTTCCGGCATTTGCATGATGCAAGGGTCCGAATAACGATATTCGGTTGCAAGGCATGTATCGCGACGAGTGCGGCGCTCTCAACGTGTGCTGTAATGAAGTAATATTATATCAAATAATATTACTTATTGTTTCGTAGCACGAGCATAATGCGCACTTCAATGATTCGGTATTTCATGCATGCTAGGCGGATTTGCCATGATGCGATGTCGCGATGTATAATGGTAACATGCCAAAACGTATATAAATGTATGCGAATACGTTTATATCATGCAGGTTTATTCATATGCAATGATCATTCATGCGTTTGTCAAGATAGCATTTCGCCTCGTAGGGTCGCATCGACCTACGCATCGGCGGGAAATGAACCGTAGCACAACAATTATCCCCCCTCCCGTATGCAGCGTCCTCGCTGCTTCATACAGCATCGACTGCAGGGTCATTGGGCTTGCGTGGCACGTTTGCGGGCTTCCTCGAGCAGGGGCTTCATGTCCTGCGAGAAGTTGCGTGCCAGTTCCCATGAGTTGTGCTTGCTTGTATACCCTGTCCACTTGACGAAGTACTCGTGTACTGTCCGCTTACGTCGGTGTCGGCCCACACGACGCGCACAATAATCTAACACCTGCTCCACATCGTTAAACTTCTGTTTACCAGCGATCCAGGTCTTGGGAACTGGTTCGATCGCTGCAGGGGCGTTAGCAGGCTCAGGGACGGATTCCGTACCACGATAAGGACGGACAAGCGATACGTGAAACGTGGGGTGAATGGTCATATCAGCGGGCAATGCAAGCTCCACAGCCACATTCCCAACCATGCGCACGACAGGATACAGACCAATCCAGCGGGGTAAGAGTTTTCAGGATCCGTCTGCCAAGGAACGCAAGTTCTTGGTGCTTAGCAACACGAGTTGCCCTTCCGAAAACGTCACATGCTGCTTGGATTTGTTGTAATATTCCGTCGTTTGTTGCTGCGCCGCGTCCAAACACGACTTCGCGTCTGTGATTCGGGACATAAAAGACTTGGCAAAAAGTTTAGCAGCAGGCACGTTCACTTCCAACTCACGCCACACGGGTAGCGCGGGATGAAACCTGTAGTTAAGAAAGAACGGACTTTTGCCTGTAGAGTGGTTAACAGCGTTGTTAAGCGTGAATTCTGCCGCAGTCAAATATGTATCCCAAACGAGTGGTGTGCGACCAGCATTATTGCGCAACATATCACCCAACGTGCGATTCGTGCGTTCGGTTTGACCATCAGTCTGCGGGTGGTATGCTGTCTCAGGTTGACACGCATGCCAACTAGCTGGCAGAGCGCTACCCACCGCGGTCCAAGATCACATTTTTGGGAACCCCGCGTAACCGAACCACATTATCGAAAAACAAACGTACGGTTTGCTCAGCCGTGCAGGATGATGTGCATGGTGCTAGGTGAACCATCTTAGTCAGACGATCGACCATTACGAACACCGCATCATATCCCCCCTCAGTTTTGGGCAGCGCGACTACGAAGTCCATGGAAACACTTTCCCAAGGCGCATCCGGGACAGGCAACGGTTGCAACAACCCATGGCCCTTACCGGACAAAGCCTTATTGCGCTGGCACAGACTGCATGTCTGGACGAAGTTCGCCGCATCGTTAGCCAAACGAGGCCACCAAAAGGAACGTTGCACCAACTCGACCAACCGCTTGCTACCAGGGTGTCCTGCTAAGGGGTCCTCGTGGAACCGCGCAAGGATGTCGTAGCGTAGCGCGTCGTCGTTCGGAACGACGATTTGCGTAGCTGCACCCTCCGTCCGTAGCCAAAGGCCATTCTGCTTGCGAAGGTATTCCACATTAGCCGGCTCCGAGAACCAGGCATCTGCGTTGTAGGCCACCTTCAACCGCTCTGCGAGGTCCGTCGTGATCGGCACCTCCTCGTTATGCGGTCGCACGACAGGTGCTGCCAAAATTGCAGCGTGTAGCGACGGATGTCGACTGAGAGCATCGGCAATATTTAGTTTACTGGCAATGTACTCCCAGGTGCAGTCGAACCTAGCTAGGTATTCCATCCACCTAGCCTGACGGCGGTTCAACGTCGGAACGCTTTGCAAAAACGTTAGGGGCTTGTGGTCAGTCTTTAAAGTAAATGGGCGTCCCTCGAGGTAACAGCGCCATTCTTTTAAAGCATGCAACACTGCCAAAAGCTCCTGTTCCCCGGTGGTGTAGTGAATCTCCGCACCAGAAAACTTCTTACTCGTGAAGGCAATCGGTCGTCCTTCCTGTAACAATACAGCGCCGCTTCCAAATACTGAGGCATCAGACACTACCTCAACACGAAACGGCAACGAGTAATCAGGGAATGCAAGGGTGACATCTTCGGCAACGACTCGCTTGAGTTCTTCGAATGCCTGCTGGCATTGCGACGTCCACGACTCGAGCGAAACGAAAACGCCTTTGCGAGTTAAGTTAGTAAGTGGGGCCGCAATGATGGAATACTTTTCAATGATCTTTCGGAAATAATTGGTCAAGCCAAGGAACTTACGCAGCTCCGTGAGGTTCTGAGCCGCGGGCCAATCGCGAACCATGGCGACCTTCCGTGGGTCCATCTTAGCACCGGTGGCCGACACAATGTGGCCCAAATATTCCACCTGAGGCTGTGACCAAAAGCATTTGGCGCGTTTAGCAAACAATTGCTCCCGCCTCATAACGTCGAGCACTAGCCGAAGATGCTCCAAGTGCTCCTCACGCGTCTTAGAATAAACCAAGATGTCATCCAGGTAGCAAACAACAAACCTGTCGATAGACGGCCTAAACATTCGGTCCATAACCGCCTGAAACGTCGCAGGGGCATTAGTCAAACCAAACGATAGGACCTTATACTCGAAATGACAGAAGGGCGTCCGGAAAGCGGTTTTCGGGATATCAGAGGCAGCGATGCGGATCTGATTATAGCCCTGTTGCAAGTCAATCGAGGAAAAATAAGCCGAGCCCTTCAGCTTATCCAACAGGTCGTCAACGCGTGGCAAAGGGTAGCGATTTTTCACCGTGCTCGCATTCAACCCCCGGTAATCGATGCACATGCGCAAGGTCCCATCCTTCTTACCGACAAACAAAATCGGTGCAGAATACGGGGATGTGCTGGGGCGTATCATACCCTTCGCAAGCAAATCCGTCACCTGGCGCTTCACCTCGTCCAGCTCCAATGGACTCAACCTGTACATTGGCCGGGCCGTAGGCTGCACTCCAGGCATGAGAGGGATTGTGTGATCAACAGGACGCATAGGTGGTAGGCCAGGGATATCTTTGAAGACGTCCTCATACTGTGCTAGTAGGGCCTCAACCTCAGGATCCACAGAAGTCTGTGCAGTGGTGGCACAACAGCTCACCCGCGGCCTCAAAAGCAGTCCGTGGGCACCCTTCCGTAACAAACGGATGGCTTCCTTACGCCCGACTAGCTCTGGTTTGATTCACGCGGCCATTGCGGTCACAGCGAAATTAACCATAGGCACCGCCTCAGCTTCGCCCTCCTTTGGTGTGACATGTTTGAACGACAGGAAAGGTACCTTAATCGACAGAGTACCCTTGCACATATGCAGGGTTGCGGTCTCCATGTCGATGCGCGCGCGGTACTGCCGTAATGTCGAAGACCCCATTATGTACGGTGCAGTCTCTGCTAAGCCCTGCAGCACGTACGGCCAGGTCACAACACGCAAAGGGCCTAACGATAGGCTAAGGGTGATCCTGCCCACGATGGGATGCTTACCCCCGTCAGCAAGGGTAACCTGTGGACAATCAGACGACTCTGGAGTCAACCCCAGCGCATTCACCTCTGCGACAGAGATGAAGTCGTCGCTGGCACCGGTGTCAACGAGTGCCTTCAGGGTACGGCCATTTAGACCGATCTGAACCACTGGGACACGGTTATCTACGAGCGACTGCCCGGAAGACAACGTCAGTGCACTTAGGGCGGGTTCTGAACTTACGGCACCCTGATCAGGAGCTTCGTACCAAACGTCAACCGAGTAGGATGTTCCTGGCCACGGAGCCAGCATACCTACCGATCCACACCGTTAAACAAAACGGTGCCCGGTTCGAACCGGTGGACACACCGCATACCCCTTAACGATGCCTCTGCCTTGTGCTGACAGAAAGCAGGGAGTAATACACATGCGGCAGTGCCTGGGTATTGACGCCTACATCTCCTGTAAACGGCCAACTGTTCCGACATCTCACGCAGAGACGAGGGGATGAACAAAACCACGTGGTTTGACAGATCGATAGATGACAGGGGACGGCGAGGTGTAAACAAATTACACAACGGATCGAAGCAGAGAAGTCCCGTGCGCCCGTCAAGCGTGATGCGTCGCGCAATGACTCGCTCGATGTGTCCAAGTACGCAAGGCAACAATGCCTTCATGGCTGGCCATAAGGATGACCACCGACCACGCGTTAGTTCAGAAATCCCGGGCGGTGCCCCCTCCACAGGAACCCGGGCAAGCCCCTATTTCGGCTGAGGTACAAACGGCGGCAGTAACGGGCAATCCTTGGTAGGATGACTCTCCGCGCACCGTAGACAAACATTGGCCGCTTTCCAACGTTCAAACTCGGAACGATTGCAATTCCATTTTGGCATAAACGAGTCATCCGTGTGAGTCCGCTTCGCATTGGGGTCAGAGCGCTGTGCGGCTGCCGACGACGGCGCACCACCACGCTTCCTGCTCTTAGCCGGGTCCGAGCTCGGACCTGCTCCTCCTGACCCGTGGACACCCGAGCTAGCGCCCCCGCGCGCCTGGCGTTGCCGGTTGCTGCGTCGCGTCGCGGCAGTAGGCGTGGGGCGGGTCGCTCCGAGTTCCTGGTCGAGAGCTACAGCTTCCCCAAGACGATCCTGCACTTGCACGGCATTTGCACGAGGGACAGACTTGACTTCTTCCTCACTGGCAAGGAGTCGTATCTCCGTACCCTTAGCAAAAGCGACCAAAGCATCATACGACTTGATCGGCACCCCAGCCAAGTCAGTAGCGCACCATTTAGCCAAAAGTTTCGTCAGGCCTCGCTTAAACCAAAAGACACGCTCGGTTTCGGTGAGATCAGCAATGGGGGTCACAAGTGCTTCGAAGCGTGACTGGTACGCAGGTACATTTTCACCCCGACGCATGTGGTAGCTACCGGCTGCCAAAACCTTACTAGCCTCCACATCACGTGCTTGAACCTCAGTAGCGAACTGTGCAAGCAAAGCGGCGATCATCTCGTCAAAAGTATAGTCGCCCCGGGCGGTGGTCCATTCGCGATACCAGTCCTTCGCTGAGCCCTCGAGGGTATTACCAACGAAGAGACACCTGATACCATCATTATCGCCACCATGAACAGCCTGGAGGTACTTTTTAGCGTCACGCACGTACGCACAAGTTGCATCGGCTATGCTATGTCCTGATGTCTTTTCAGTTAGCGAGATATTGAGCCTAGGAACGGGAATTGACAATCTCATCACCTCAGGGATGTCATCATGCCCTCGAGCTTGAGGTAATGGCAGAACCCTTGGTCCAGCAGTGTTGTCCATATTGGTGTTAACTGCTGAATGCGGCACAATTAAGTGAGCAGGGGTCTGAAGGACAAGGGGCTCTTGAGTGGCTCGCGTGCCAACAGTCTCAAGACCCCTATCCGGAGCTCTAGCAGCCACAACAAAATCGGGTTGGCTAGCTTGGCTAGTGTGCGGCGTATTGTCGTGTTCCGCGGACATGGAGCACGAAGCGATACCCTAGGTTTGCGTAATAGAAGCCGACTTCTATCGCAAAGGCAAGAGTACAAAGCGATTCGGTGAGCCTACCGACAGTACTCTTGAGAAGATTCAGTAAACTCAGCAAGTACTTGCCCAGCTGAGTCCTGATCTCCATAGTTTGGGCGATGAGAGTCGCCAGATGGTCCGGACGAAAGCCGGTCTCAGTCGCCACGGCAAGCAATGCCGGTGCACTGAGATTACCTGCGACTCAGAGCGTACACTTACACAACAAGTGCAGCAATCTAAGCAAAAGCAATTAAACAATTACAAACCGGAAGCGGCGGCGTCCAAGACGGTGCGGCCTAGGTCTTCGGCAAAAGTATCTAGCGGTCCTCGTGGTTCGTCGCTGGAACTCGCCATAGAAAGAACCTACTTCCGATTAGACAAAGAGAGACAGTTAGGCAACGAACCTGTCTCGATATCAATTTGTTGTACCTCTCCTTCGTGTTTGCTCATAAGTATCTGCGCGTCTGAAGGCTTTCGACACCGATGCGCGAGCACTTGCAAGTACAGCAAGACAAGCGTGAGCAAGCAGAGACAGCGGAAGACTTCAAACAAGAAGAGATATAACTTACAGTCTTACAGATCGAAGCGGTGCAATGGACGTAATCGCTGTCAGCGCCGGAAGCAAGCAATCATCACGCGGCGGTGAATAGTGAAGTTTAGGCTTAGCTCGGGCTACGTAGAATAGCGTATAGTAATAATAATGTAGAACACACGAGTGTTCTCCGGTATCGAATATCTTCTCTTGCTTATTATTGGAATCTCTCCTTTACTTAGCCGTCCTCGCATCTGTTATACTTGCAGCATCGCAATGTCGTACGATTCACACTAGGAGGCCGATCCTAAGTGTGACAACCCTACTGCGTATAGGCGATGTCCAAGCATAACAACGTATAAGCCTTTCCGGCATTCGCATGATGCAAGGGTCCGAATAACGATATTCGGTTGCAAGGCATGCATCGCGACGAGTGCGGCGCTCTCAACGTGTGCTGTAATGAAGTAATATTATATCAAATAATATTACTTATCGTTTCGTAGCACGAGCATAATACACACTTCAATGATTCGGTATTTCATGCATGCTAGGTGGATTTGCCATGATGCGATGTCCCGATGGATAATGACAACATGCCAAATGTATATATAAATGTATGCGAATACATTTATATCATGCAGGTTTATTCATATGCAATGATCATTCATGCGTTCGTCAAGATAGCATTTCGCCTCGTAGGGTCGCATCGACCTACGCATCGGCGGGAAATGAACCGTAGCACAACAGTATCCACAAGCGCCTTCATTAGTCGATCACTGAGGCCGATTTCGATGACAGGAACACGATTTCCTGTTGGAGTCGACTCCGCAGAAAGCAGAAGTGATCCTAGAGCAGGCTCAAACCTGGTAGAATCCAAAAGAGGGGCCTCAAACCAAACTTCAGCAGTGTAAGGTAGTTTAGGTAGTACCGTTGGCCTCCCCATCACATCCACACCATTGAACAGAACAGCATCCGACTCAAATCGGAGAACACATTGCATACCTTCCAGCAGTGACGCAACTTTGCGTTGACTATAAGAGGGAATTATTATGCAAGCTGCAGTGTCCGGATTTTGACGACGATATCTCTTATACCTAGTGAGCTGCTCGCACAACTCACGGAAAGATGAAGGGATAAACAAAGTAACGTGGCCGGATAAATCGAGGGAAGAAAGAGGACAGCGCGGTGCAAATAAATTACACAGCGAGTCAAAATGATTTAGTCCCATGCGACCGTCAAGCGAAAAACGTCGCCCGATAGCCTGCTCGATTAGTCCAAAAACGGAAGGTAAAAGAGCCTTCACAGCCAGACGCAACAAAGGCCAGCGGCCACATACACTTCCTTCAGTCCCGGGAGGAGTCCCTTCCTCCGCAGCCCGGGCAACTTCCTAAGTCGTCTTGGGTACGAAAGGCGGTAACAGAGGACACTCGCGAGTGGGATGCTCTCCTGCACACGTCAGGCAGAGATTAGCAAACTTCTGACGATCAAACTCCGAACGTCGGCACTCCCACTTCTGCGTGTATGGATCCTCTGTCCGGGGCTTTTTAATACTAGGAGCCGCATTCTGCATTGCAGCTACAGTCGGCGTGCTCCCCCTTCGTTTCCCTTTCATATGGCCCGAACTTGGCCCAGCTCCTGCGGACCCACGGTTACTTGGGCTTTGGCGTCCGTGAGCGTCATACCATCTTTCCTTTCAAACGGTAGTCGCGGCCACCGCAGGGCGTTGGCGGTCAGGACCCTGGTCCTTCGGTGTCGACTCCAAAGGTAGTTCCTGCGCTCGCATCACGTGAACGCGAGGATTAAGTTGTTTAGCGTCCCGACCAGCCAAATTCCGAACCTCCGCACCTCTAGTGAAAGTTACCAAGGCATCGTAAGATTGGAGTGGAATTCCATTGAGGTCAGTGGCGCACCATCGTGCAAGGGATTCGGTAAGACCGCGATGAAACCAAAAGATGCAATCCTCCTCAGGGAAGTTAACGATAGGAGTTATCAGTGCCTCAAAACGTGACTGATAAGCAGGGACGGTCTTGTGTGGACGCATATGGTACGTGCCTTGTGCCAGCGTCTTACGAGCCTCGTTACTACGCAAGCGAACTTCGGTAGCAAAACAAGCGAGGAGAGCATCGATCAGGTTATCAAACGTATATTTAACTCTACCGGTTGTCCACTCGTCATACCAATCCTTTGCAGCACCCTCAAGGGTATTCCCAACGAACAGGCATTTTATGGAATCGCATCCCCCCCCGTGCACCGCTTGTAGATATTGCCTAGCGTCACGAACGTAGGCTCGTGTCCTATCCGCGACACTATGTCCTGAATTCTTTGCCTTTTCGTCAGTGGAGATATTGAGCTTAGGCACGGGGATGGTCAATTTCATAACCTCCGGTATTCCGACGGGTTCTTGAACCGCAGGTGTTATCGGAGCCCGTTGCACTCCAGCTCCACTCCTTGTAGCCGCTGCCGACAGTGGTACAATTAAGTGTGAAGGGGTCTGTAGAACAATGGGATCTGACATAATACGAGTCCCAACGGTATCGGGATCAACGAAAGCAGTTCTAGCTGTGAGACCGCCGTTGGGCTGGCTTGCTGTGCCCAGATAGGAACATCCACAATCCGATGGGCAAACCCAACGCACAAATCGCACGTTGGGCAATATGTTACGAAATTTCGCGGGATGCACACCCTCTGTTTGGGATACGTTTCTGACTTTGGCAGAATTTGCGCTGAACAACGCTGTTAACCGCTCTACAGGTCAAAGCCCTTTCTTTCTTAATTATGGATTCGATCCTGCGCTACCCGTGTGGCGAGAGTTGGAAGTGAACATCCCTGCGGCTAAAACCTTTGCCAAGTCGTTCCTATCCCGCATGACAGACGTGAAGGCATGTTTGGACGCGGCACAACAACGGACAACGGACTACTATAACAAATCCAAACGAGACGTAACATTTTTGGTGGGACAAATGGTTTTGTTGAGCACTAAGAACCTACGTTTGCTCGCCGACGGTCCCCAAAAATTACTACCTCACTGGATTGGCCCATATCCCGTTGTTCGCATGGTAGGAAATGTAGCCGTGGAGCTATCCCTACCCCCTGACATGAATATTCATCCCACGTTTCATATCTCCCTCATCCGTCCTTATCGCGGTGCAACACCTGTTGCAAATGACACCGATACCCCTGCAGTAATGGACCCTGGTCCCGAGACCTGGATTGCAGGCAAACAAAAGGTGTATGATGTGGAGTGAATCCTAGATTATCGGGTTCATCATAAAGGCCGACAACGACGAAAGCGGAAGGTACATGAGTACCTGGACAAGTGGACTGGCTATTCTAGCGAGCACAACTCTTGGGAGCCGATGCGTAACTTCTCGCCAGAAATGAAGCCCCTATTGGAGGAACCTCGTCTACGTGCCACGCAGACCCAATGATCTCTGCAGGCGATGCTGTTCGATGCAGCTAGGACGCTGCATACGGGAGGGGGGATAGTTGTTGTACGCCGAATTGATCACCGTTCACACCAAAGTAAGCCACAATACATTCGAGCATTATGAAGCATGATATAATCATATTAGCATGATATACCCGAGTATATCTAGCTAATCAGGCATGTCGCATTATCATCTACGACATCACACTGTCGGTCAACATGTTTGATGCGAGGCTGCTATTAATGTGCGACCTATCTATTGGCATAATATCTCACGTAATAATACTTTAAATATTATTACCTCATCTGTGTCATAAACCATACGCATATGCGAGAACGCGACCATTAATATCACGGATTACACGATATTCAGGACAGTGCTAAGAAGGTACTCACACTTGAGATCGGAATCCAGTGAGACCTGTACTGCACATCGGTATCGCGGCGTGATAGGTGTGAGGACGGCCGCCTCAAGACCGAAGTCGGCTCGA
Source organism: Volvox africanus (assembly GCA_030268105.1). Classification (NCBI taxonomy): domain Eukaryota; kingdom Viridiplantae; phylum Chlorophyta; class Chlorophyceae; order Chlamydomonadales; family Volvocaceae; genus Volvox; species Volvox africanus. Next base: position 43,089 of record BSDZ01000017.1, on the reverse strand, counting down.
TGCTACTTTGGATCAAGTACTCGCGTACTTAACACAATCTAATTCGCATACCTACGATGTACTCATCTATATTCGGCCTGAGCTATTCTAGCATACCATCTCCAGCCGGATGATGAACATTGCCCGCGGGGTCTGACAGCCGACTTCGTGAATTCTGCCGAAGTCAGAAACGTATCCCAAACAGAGGGTGTGCGTCCCACGAAATTTTGTAACATATCGCCCAACGTGTGATTTGTGCGTTCGGTTTGCCCATCGGATTGTGGATGATATGCTGTGCTCAAATGAACGTGCATACCGACAAGTTCACATAGTGCTTCCCAAAACTTAGACGTGAATTGACCGCCGCGATCAGATATCACATTTTTAGGAACGCCATGCAATCGGACCACGTTATCGAAAAATAATCGTGCTGTTTGCTCAGCAGTGCAAGACAAGGTGCAGGGGGCTAAGTGAACCATCTTGGTCAAGCAATCGACCATAACAAACACCGAGTCGTATCCACCCTCAGTTTTGGGCAGCCCGACTATGAAATCCATTGAAACACTTTCCCAAGGGGCATCTGGTATAGGTAAAGGTTGTAATAAACCCTGGCCCTTACCGGATAGTGCTTTGTTGCGCTGACATAAACTGCACCTTTGCACGAAGTTTTCCACATCCTTCACCATGCGCGGCCACCAGAACGAGCGTCGTACTAGCCCTGCCAAACGTGTACTTCCAGGGTGTCCTGCTAACGGGTCCTCATGGAACCGAGCAAGAATATCGTGGCGCAAAGCGTCGTCATTCGGCACGATGATTTGTGTGGTCGAGCCATCCTTCCGCAGCCATAAATCGTTGCGCTTGTGCAGATGTTCCACATTACTTGGTGAATCGAACCATGGATCCACTTCATACGCCACCTTGAGTCGTTGCGCGAGGTCCGCTGCTATCGGCACCTCCTGACTGCGTGAGCAGGTAATCGGTGCTTGCTAAAATTGCAGCATGTAGCGACGGATGTCAACTGAGGGCGTCAGCAATATTAATTCTGCCGGCGATATATTCCCATGTACAGTCGAAACGAGATAGATACTCCATCCACCTGACTTGTCGTCTGTTAAGTGTGGGGACACTCTGTAAGAATGTTAGCAGTTTGTGGTTGGTCTTCAATGTAAAAGGGCAGCCTTCGAGATAACAGCGCCATTCCTTTAAAGCATGTAAAACTGCCAACAGCTCCTATTCTCCGGTCGTGTATCAGGTCTCCGCACCCGAGAATTTCTTACTCCTGAAGGTGATCGGTCGTCCTTCCTGTAACAATACAGCGCCGCTTCCATGTAGGGAAGCATCCGATATTACTTCTACACGAAACGGCAACGAGTAATCAGGGAAAGAGAGGGTAACGTCATCGGCAACGATTCGCTTGAGCTCTTCAAATGCCCGTTGACACCCGAATGTCCATGCCTCGAGAGAAGCGAAACCTCCTTTCCTCGTCAGATTTGTAAGCGGGGCCGCAAGGATGGAGTATTTGTCAATAAACTTACGGAAGTAGTTGTTCAAACCTAAGAACTGGCGTAGTTCGGTGAGGTTCTGAGGTGCAGGCCATTCACGAACCACAGCTACCTTCCGTGGGTCCATCCTTATTCCAGTGGCCGATACGATGTGGCACAAATACTCCACCTGAGGCTGCGCCCAAGAACATTTGGCGCATTTAGCAAACAATTGCTCCCACTTAATCACCTCAAGCACAAGCTCGAGATGCTTCAGGTGCTCCTCGCGCGTCTTGGAATATATTAAAATATCATCCAAATAACAAACGACGAACCTGTCGATATACGGTCTGAACATGCGATCCATCACTGCTTGAAATGTGGCGGCGCATTAGTAAGTCCAAACGACAAGACTGTGTACTTGAAGTGACCAAAGGGGGTCCGAAAAGCGGTTTTCGGAATATCAGAAGCAGCGATGCGTATCTGATTATACCCCTGCTGAAGATCAGTCAAGGAAAAATAAGCTGAGCCTTTCAACTTATCGAGCAGGTCATCGACGCGCGGCAAAGGGTAGTGATTTTTAATCGTAGTCGCATTGAAGCCCCGATAATCAATGCACATGTGCAACGTCCCATCCTTTTTACCAACGAACAATATTGGTGCAGAATATAGCGATGTGCTGGGCCGAATCATACCCTTTGCGAGCAGATCCCTCACTTGCCGCTTCACTTCATCCAACTAAAACCCTAAAACCCTAAGAGACTGCGCGGTGGTAACAATCGATTGTACCCAAGGCCTCACAAGCAATTCATGGGGGCATCCCCTTATCATGTGATAGGTTTCTTCTACGCCCTTCAAGCTTGGGTTCTTTATTTCGGCGGACGAACGCCACTAGAACGAAATTAACCATAGGCTCCGCACAGTTCCGCCCTCCCCTGGTGTGACATCTTGTTACGACAGACAAGGTACCTTAGGCGATAGGTTCCTTTTTGCACAATGGCCAATTGTGCTGGACTCCATATCGATGCGCGCGCGGTACTGTTGTTATGTCACGGCACCCAATGTCCATATTGTGCTGTCTCCAAGAGACCTTGTCGCACTCATTGGGCCCTAACACACAGAGGGTCTACCGCAGACTAAGGGTGATTCTGCCCACGATGGGATGCTTATCCCCTTACTTGGGGATAACCTGAACGATTAGACGACTACGGGATCAATCCCTTAATGCTTATCACTTCATCGAGATAAGGTCGTCAGTGACACCCGTAGCATGTGGGTGTTCCGAAAATTTGATCAACAAAATCGACTTCGGTACCATCAAAAGGATCCAGCCGTGGATTGCCTCTGCATCATTCCTACGATTCACCACGATCACAACTAAAGGATTCGTTAGGGGCACACGAATACTGGCCATCGAACTATTCAGTCAAAGGTAGCGAAGGGTCTCCTCATACAAACATTGCAAGATACCATCAAAATTAACCCGAGTCAGTATATAAGTTATAACTCCACGTTAGAGAACATTTTAGTGTTCATGTTAGTCCGTTGCTCCAGCAATTCCAACGGAGGTCGTATCAGGTACTTCGCCAGTCGATCGTAGTCCTATGGCTAGCGGGGGTAAGAGCAAACAGTTCCTCGTAGGGTGATTTGATGCGCACCAAAGGCAAACTCCCAATTGTCATCGCTGCGCAAACTCCGCTTGTGTACATCCCCACTTGGTAAGCCATCTGTTCTTCATTCTTGACCGCTTTGACTTTGATTCAGCTCCACGCGACTCAGCAGTAGTTTGTAGTACATCCTTTCTTTTCTGCATACTCTGAGTCATCGGAGAATCTCCTGAAGTTAGTTCTGTTGTACCTCTCCTTCGGGTTTGCTCATAAGTATCTGCATGTCTGAAGGCTTTCGATACCGATGCGAGAGCACTTGCAAGTACAGCAAGGCAATCGAGAGCAAACAAAGACAGCAGAAGACTTCAAGGCAAGAAGAGATATAACTTGCAATCTTACAGACCGAAGCGATGCAATGGATGTAATTGCCGTCAGCGCCAGAAGCAAGCAATCATCACGCGGCGGTGACAAGTTCAGGCTTAGCTCGGGCTAAGTATGAGAGCGATTAGCAAGAATAATGTTGAACACACCAGTGTTCTCCGGTATCAAAATATCTTATCTTACTTAGCCGTCCTCGCATCTGTTATACTCCCAGCATCGCGACGCCGTACAACTCACACTAAGAGGCCGATCCTAAGTGTGACAACCCTACTGCGTATAGGCAATGTTCATGTATAACAATCGATAAGCCTTTCCGGCATTCGCATGATGCAAGGGTCCGAATAACGATATTCGGTTGCAAGGCATGTATCGTGACGAGTGTGGCGCTCTCAACGTGTGCTGTAATGAAGTAATATTATATCAAATAATATTACTTATCGTTTCATAGCACGAGCATAATGCGCACTTCAATGCTTCGGGATTTCATGCATGTTAGGCGGATCAGCCATGATGCGATGTCGCAATGTATGATAATAACATGCCAAAACATATATAAATGTATGTGAATACATTTATGTTCATGCAAGTTCATTCATATGTGTCATAGCACACCGCCTTGTAGCGTCACACCGACCTACGCATCGGTGGGAAATGAACCGTAGCACAACAATTATCCCCCCTCCCGTATGCAGCGTCCTCGCTGCTTCATACAGCATCGACTGCAGGGGTCATTGGGTTTGCGTGGCACGTTTGCGGGCTTCTTCAAGCAGAGGCTTCATGTCTTGCGAGAAGTTGCGTGCCGGTTCCCATGAGTTGTGCTCGCTGGTATACCCTGTCCACTTGACCAAGTACTCATGTACTGTCCGCTTACGTCAGTGTCGGCCCACACGACGTGCGCGATAATCTAACACCCGCTCCACATCGTAAAACTTCTGTTTACCAGCGATCCAGGTCTCGGGAACTGGTTCAATCGCTGCAGGGGCGTTAGCAGGCTCAGGGACGGGTTCCGTACCACGATAAGGATGGACAAGCGATACGTGAAACGTGGGGTGAATGGTCATGTCAGGGGGCAATGCGAGTTCAACAGCCACATTCCCGACCATGCGCACGACAGGATACGGACCAATCCAGCGGGGTAAAAATTTTCGGGATCCATCGGCCAAGGTACGCAAGTTCTTGGTGCTTAGCAACACGAGTTGCCCTTCCGAAAACGTCACATCCTGCTTGGATTTGTTGTAGTACTCCGTCGTTCGTTGCTGCGCCGCGTCCAAACACGCCTTTGCGTCTGTGATACGGGACATAAAAGACTTGGCAAAGAGCTTAGCAGCAGGCACGTTCACCTCCAACTCACGCCACACGGGTAGCGTGGGGTGAAACCCGTAGTTGAGAAAGTACGGACTTTTGCCTGTAGAGCGGTTAACAGCGTTGTTAAGCGCGAGTTCTGCCGCACTCAAAAACGTATCCCAAACGAGGGGTGTGCGACCAGCATAATTGCGCAACAAATCACCCAATGTACGGTTTGTGTGTTCAGTTTGACCATCAGTTTGCAGATGGTACGCTGTGCTCAGGTTGACTCGCATGCCAACTAGCTTGCAGAGCGCTTCCCAAAACTTAGACGTGAACTGCCCACCGCGGTCAGAGATCACGTTTTTGGGAATACCCTGTAACCGAACCAAATTGTCGAAAAACAAACGTGCCGTTTGTTCAGCCGTGCAGGACGATGTGCATGGTGCTAGGTGGACCATCTTAGTCAGACGATTGACCATCACAAACACCGCATCATATCCCCCCTCAGTTTTGGGCAGCACGACTACGAAGTCCATGGAAACACTTTCCCAAGGCCCATCCAGGACAGGCAACGGTTGCAACAACCCATGCCCCTTACCGGACAAAGCCTTATTGCGCTGGCACAGACTGCATGTCTGGACGAAGTTCTCCGCATCTTTAGCCAAGCGAGACCACCAGAATGAACGTTGCACCAACTCGACCAACCGCTTGCTACCAGGGTGTCCTGCTAACGGGTCCTCGTGGAACCGCGCAAGGATGTCGTAGTGTAGCGCGTCGTCGTTCGGAACGACGATTTGCGTAGCTGCACCCTCCGTCCGTAGCCAAAGGCCATTCTGCTTGCGAAGGTATTCCACATTAGCTGGCTCCGAGAACCAGGCATCTGCGTTGTAGGCCACCTTCAACCGCTCTGTGAGGTCCGTCGTGATCGGCACCTCCTCGTTATGCGGTCGCACAACAGGTGCTGCCAAAATTGCAGTGTGTAGCGACGGATGTCGACTGAGAGCATCGGCAATATTTAGTTTACTGGCAATGTACTCCCAGGTGCAGTCGAACCTAGCTAGGTATTCCATCCACCTAGCCTGACGGCGGTTCAACGTCGGAACACTTTGCAAAAACGTTAGGGGCTTGTGGTCAGTCTTTAAAGTAAATGGGCGTCCCTCGAGGTAACAGCGCCATTCCTTTAAAGCATGCAGCACTGCCAGAAGCTCCTGTTACCCGGTGGTATAGCGAATCTCCGCACCAGAAAACTTCTTACTCGTGAAGGCGATCAGTCGACCTTCCTGTAACAATACAGCGCCGCTTCCATACACTGAGGCATCAGACACAACCTCCACACGAAACGGCAACAAGTAATCAGGGAATGCAAGGGTGACATCTTCAGCAACGGTTCGCTTGAGCTCTTCGAATGCCCGCTGGCATTGTGATGTCCACGACTCGAGCGAAACGAAAACACCTTTGCGAGTTAAGTTAGTAAGCGGGGCCGCAATGATGGAGTATTTTTCAATGAACTTACGGAAATAATTGGTCAAGCCAAGGAACTTACGCAGCTCCGTGAGGTTCTGAGGCGCGGGCCAATCGCGAACCACGGCGACCTTCCGCAGGTCCATCTTCACACCGGTGGCCGACACAATGTGGCCCAAATATTCCACCTGAGGCTGTGACCAAAAGCATTTGGCGCATTTAGCAAACAATTGCTCCCGCCTCATCACATCGAGCACGAGCCGAAGATGCTCCAGGTGCTCCTCGCACGTCTTAGAATAAACCAAGATGTCATCCAGGTAGCAAACAACGAACCTGTCGATAAACGGCCTAAACATGCGGTCCATAACCGCCTGAAACGTCGCAGGGGCATTCGTCAACCCAAACGATAGGACCTTATACTCATATATACACGGTTATCTACGAGCGACTGCCCAGCAGATAACGTTAGTGCACTTAGGGCGGGTCCGTAACCTACGGCACCCCCGTCAGGAGCTTCGTACAAAACGTCAACCGAGTAGGGTGTGCCTGGCCACGGAGCCAGCGTACCCTCCCGATCCACACCATTAAACAAAATGGTGCCTGGCTCGAACCGGTGGACACACCGCATACCCCTTAACAATGCCTCCTTCTTGCGCCGACAGAAAGCAGGGAGTAATACACATGCAGCGGTGCCCGGATATTGATGCCTACATCTCCTGTACACGGCCAACTGTTCCGACATCTCACGCAGAGACAAGGGGATGAACAAAACCACGTGGTTTGACAGATCGATAGACGACAGGGGACGGCGTGGTGTACCTCAGTAGCAAACCGTGCGAGCAGAGCAGAAATCAACTCGTCAAACGTGTAGTCAATCCGGGCGTTGGTCCATTCATCGTACCAGTCCTTTGCCGCACCCTCGAGGGTGTTGCCAACAAGGAGAACCTGATACCATCATTATCTCCACCATGCACCGCCTGGAGATACTTCTTAGCATCATGCTTGTACGAGTTGAATCGGCTATGCCATGGCCTGGTGTCTTAGGGTTTTCATTCAGCGAGATTTTAAGCCTAGGTACGGGAATTGTCAATCTCATCACCTCGGGAATGGCAGCATGCCCTTGCGTTTAAGGTAGTGGAAGGACCCGTGGCTCAGCAATGTTGTCCATATTTGTATTGACTGCTGAACGCGGCACAATTAAGTGGGCAGGGGTCTGAAGGCCAAGGGGTTCTTGAGTAGTTCGCGTGCCAACAGTCTCAAGACCTATTTCCGTAGCTCTAGAAGCCACAACAAATTCGGGTTGGCTTGCTAAGCTAGTAAGCGGCATATCGTCGCGTCCCACAGACATGGAACACGAGGCAATACCCTAAGCTTGCGTAATAGAAGACAACTTCTACAGCAAAGACAAAACAAGAGTACAAACAATTTGGTGAGCCTACCGACAGTACTCTTGAGAAGATTAAGTAGATTCAGCAAGTACTTGCCCAGCTGAGTCCTAATCTCCGTAGTTTGGGCGATAAGAATCGCCAACTGGTCCAGGTGCAAGCCAGTCTCAGTCGTTGCGGCAAGCAATGCCGGAGCACTGAGATTACCTGCGACTCAGAGCGTACACTTACACAACAAGTGCAGCAATTTAGACCAAAGCAATCAAAACAATTACAAACCGGAAGCAGCGGCGTCCAACACGGCGTGGCCCAGGTCTTCGGCAAGAGTATCTAGCGGTCCAGGTGGTTCATTGCTGGTACTCGCCATGGAAAGAACCTACTTCCGATTTGACACAAAGAGACAGTTAGGCAACGAACCTGTCTCGATACCAATTTGTTGTACCTCTCCTTCGGGTTTGCTCATAGATATCTGCGCGTCTGAAGGCTTTCGATACCGATGCGAGAGCTGTTAATGTTAGCAAAGCGCCCAGCCCCTCCCTGGGCCGTATTACTTGCTCTGTCATTTACTTATATATGAATGTTGCTCATTCTTATCACGCCCCCGTGAGCGACACTCCGTCAGTCCTCACGTATTCCCCATGGCTGCCTCATCCCGGCCACTCTGCCGTGGCCAACAGCCAGCGGGATTCGACCCGGCGACCTCTCATCCAGCCGCGCACATGTGCTCGGGGCTCTTAACCTGCTAATGCAAAACGCCCGGCCCCTCCCTTATTACTTGCATTGTGATTCATTTGCATATGAGTGTTGCTCACTCAAAACAAGAGCACTTGCAAGTACAGCAAGGCAATCGAGAGCAAACAAAGACAGCGGAAGACTTCAAGACAAGAAGAGATATAACTTACAACAGTACAGACTGAAGCGATGCAATTGATGTAATCACCGTCAGTGCCAGAAGCAAGCAATCATCACGCGGCGGTGATAAGCGAAGTTCAGGCTTAGCTCGGGCTAAGTATAATAGTGATTAGCAATAATAATGTTGAACACAGAAGTGTTCTCCGGTATCAAAATATCTTACCTTACTTAGCCGTCCTCGCATCTGTTATACTCGCAGCATCGTGACGCCGTACAACTCACACTAGGAGGCTGATCCTAAGTGTGACAACCCTACTGCGTATAGGCGATGTTCGTGTATAACAATCGATAAGCCTTTCCAGCATTCGCATGATGCAAGGGTCCGAATAACGATATTCGGTTGCAAGGCATGTATCGCGACGAGTGCGGCGTTCCCTACGTATGCCACAATGATGTAATATTATATCAAATAATATTACTTATTGCTCCATAGCATGAGCATAATGCGCACTTCAATGCTTCGGGATTTCATGCATGTTAGGCGGATCAGCCATGATGTGATGTCGCAATGTATGATGGTAACATGCCAAAACATATATAAATGTATGCGAATACATTTATGTTCATGCAAGTTCATTCATATGTGTCATAGCACACTGCCTTGTAGCGTCGCACCGACCTACGCATTGGGGCCCGCGGACCCCGGCCGGGGCCCGCCGGCCCCCGGGGCCGGCCCCCTGGGCCCCCGGGGGCGGGCCCCCGCCCCGGGCCCGGCCCCCGGCCCCGGGCCCGGCCCCCGGCCCCGGGCCCCGCCCCCGGCCCCCGGGGGCCGCCCGGGCCCCGGGGGGGGCCCCCGGGGGCCCCCGGGGGGCCCCGCGGCCCGGGGGGGGGGCCCCAGGGGGGCCCCCGGGGCCCGGCCCGGGCCCGGGTCGAACGCCAGCAGTTGTGCGGTTGCACTAGACAGCGTAAGCTCACCAGACTGTGTCGTCAAAATCGACACTATCACCTCATACTTCTGAGGTAGACCCGTCAGCATTGCATACGTCATGTCTTGTTCACTGGTGGCCTGGCCCACCTTCAGCAGATCTGTGTGTAGCTCCCGCACTCTTGCAAGGTACACCGGCAGGGCCTCTCCCTTCTTCATCGCCAGCTTAGTATACTCCTGACGCAGCTGAGATCTGCGGGCATGGTTGTTGGCGGCAAAAATCGCAGCAAGGCCATCCCACGCCATTTTGGCGTTCGGCGATGCCTTGATGACCGGCAGATGGCAGTCCTTCACATTCTTCACCAGCAGAGTCTTCACTCGCTCCGATGCAGCGACCTCTTCATCTGTAACCGGCTCAGTCAACAGCGCCCTGTTCAAGTTATGCTCAGCACACAAGTTCTCAAACCGATAGGCCCATGTAGAGTAGTTGTTGAGATCGAGGGGTTCAGCCAACTTGTCCTTGCCCATGTTGTTCTTGGTTCTCTCAGAGCGCCCAGGTGGGGCTCATAACCTGTTAAGGAGATAAAGGAAGTATAAAGCTGCTATGAAGTATTACAGAGGTCAGAGGAGGTCAGATGTATAAGACACTAGACGATTGCTAGCTGTTGGGTGACTATTGCAGAGCTCAGGTACCCTTAAATACTAGTTCTGATGGCTTCTGATCAACCACTCCCTGGAGCACTGCAGTATGCAGCTCTCTACCATTGGGTAGTTGCCCAGCACCTACCACCAGCAACTTCCTACCACTTGGCGGCTGCTCAGCACCTATCACCTTGCACACTGCAACTGCCTGTCACAATTGCCGCCCTGCAACTGCTAGATCGGTAACTGTGACGGTTTGCACCGTCCACAACTTAACACGCCCCCTCAGTGCAAACCTCCACTAGGCTACGCCCATAGAGGCACGGCACCACTTGAACTTGGCTTCACCCAAGGCCTTCGTCATCACATCAGCCACCATCTTCTCCGTAGGGCAGTACCTAAGCTCAACCTCCCCACTTGCGACCCGCTCTCTGACTAGATGATGCATCACATCAATATGCTTGGACCGCTGGGACGTCATAGGGTTGTTGCTGACATTCATCGCCCCCTGGGAATCTGTTGTGCTACGGTTCATTTCCCGCCGACGCGTAGGTCGACGCGATCCTACGAGGCGAAGTGCTTTTGTGATGAACGCATTACATATGAATGAATCTGCATGATATAAATGTATTCGCATACATTTATATATGCATCTGGCATGTTGTCATTATCCATCGCGACATCGCATCATGGCAAATCCGCCTAGCATGCATGAATAACCGAAGCATTGAAGTGCGCATTATGCTCGTGCTACAAAACGATAAGTAATATTATCTGATATAATATTACTTCATTTAAGCACACGTTGAGAGCGCCACACTCGTCGCGATACATGCCCTGCAACCGGATATCGTTATCCGGACCCTTGCATCATGCGAATGCCGGAAAGGCTTATACGTTGTTATTGTTGTGCTACGGTTCATTTCCCGTCGACGCGTAGGTCGACGCGATCCTATGAGTCGAAGTGCTTTTGTGATGAACGCATTACATATGAATGAATCTGCATGATATAAATGTATTCGCATACATTTATATATGCATCTGGCATGTTGTCATTATCCATCGCGACATCGCACCATGGCAAATCCGCCTAGCATGCATGAATGACCTAATCATTGAAGTGCGCATTATGCTCGTGCTACGAAACGATAAGTAATATTATCTGATATAATATTACTTCATTAAAGCACACGTTGTGAGCGCCGCACTCGTCGCGATGCATGCCCTGCAACCGGATATCGTTATCCGGACCCTTGCATCATGCGAATGCCGGAAAGGCTTATACGTTGTTATGCGTAGACATCGCCTAGACGCAGTAGGGTTGTCACATCTAGGATCGGCCTCCTAATGTGAATCGTACGGCATTGCGATGCTGCGAGTATAACAGATGCGAGGACGGCTAAGCTAGACAAGATATCCGATACCGGAGAACACTCGTGTGTTCTAAATCACTATTTCTATACACTATTCTACTTAGCCCGAGCTAAGCCTTAACTTCGCTAATCACCGCCGCGTGATGATTGCTTGCTTCCGGCGCTGACGGTGATTTCGTTCATTGCATCATTCCGATCTGTAAGACCGTAAGTTATATCTCTCTTCGTCTTGAAGTCTTCCGCTGTCTCTGTTTGCTCTCGCTTGCCTTGCTGTACTTGCAAGTGCTCGCGCATCGGTGTCGATAGTCTCCAGACGTGCAGATACTCATGAGCAAACGCGAACGAGAGGTACAACAGTTATACGTAGACATCGCCTAGACGCAGTAGGGTTGTCACATCTAGGATCGGCCTCCTGATGTGAATCGTACGGCATTGCGATGCTGCGAGTATAACAGATGCGAGGATGGCTAAGCAAGGGAAGACATTCGATACCGGAGAACACTTGTGTGTTCTACATTACTATTACTATACGATACTCTACTTAGCCCGAGCTAAGCCTGAACTTCGCTAATCACCGCCGCGTGATGATTGCTTGCTTCCGGCGCTGACGGCGATTTCGTCCATTGCATCATTCCGATCTGTAAGACCGTAAGTTATATCTCTCTTCGTCTTGAAGTCTTCCGCTGTCTCTGTTTGCTCTCGCTTGCCTTGCTGTACTTGCAAGTGCTCGCGCATCGGTGTCGATAGTCTCCAGACGTGCAGATACTCATGAGCAAACGCGAACGAGAGGTACAACAGAATCCACCTTAATAATCGAGGGGGAGGTGCCGATCTTCAGATCGTCAGACAGCTTTGACAGCCAAAGGGCTTCTCTCACCGCACTGGAAAGAGCTTGATACTCTGCCTCCACTGATGATGCTGCCACGGTACGCTGCAGCTGGCTGCTCCAACTTATCGCAGTACCGTTCACTCGGAAAACATAGCCAGTTGTTGACCTGCGGGTAACTGTGTCTCCTGCCCAATCCGAATCACTGTAGCCATCCAGCTGCAGCCCTTGTCCGCCAGGAAACCGAAGACCCATCTCCCGAGTACCCGCCAGGTACCGCAGCACTCCCTTTGCCGCGCTCATTGCAGCGCGGGTAGGCTTAGCCATGGACCGGGAAAGCACACTCAGGGCATAGGCCAGGTCGGGACGTGTACTCACTGCAAGGTAGTTGAGTTCTCCCACCAGAGCTCGGTAAGGCGTTGGGTCCTCCAGCAGTTTGCCTTCATCATCAGTCACTGGGGCAGCCCTTGTACCCATTGCCAGAGGAGTTGCCCGATCTTTGGCATCCAGCATGTTGTGCCGCTCCAGAATCTGCTCAATATAACGAGATTGACTCAACACAATATCGCCATCCTTCTCTCGACGAATATCCATGCCCAAAAACACTCGTGCCTCCCCTAGGTCCCGAATCTTGAAGCACTGACCAATCGCCTCTTTCACCTTCCGCACCAATTCTAAATCATCTGAGGCCACACACGTATCATCCACATGAACCAATGCAACCACCACTCCCCTTTCATCAACCTTCAGAAACATAGCCGGATCTGATTTAGACGGGAACAGCCCAATCTCGGCAAACTTCTCACACAACTTATCATACCAGCACCGTGGGGCCTGCTTTAGACCATAGATGGACTTATGCAGGTGACAGGCCAGGCCTGGCCCCCGGCCGCCCCGCGTGCCCGGGCCCCCGGCCCCCTGGCCCCCGGGCAACGGGGGGATCATCAGGCCCCGGGGCCGGGCCCGGGGCGGCCCCCGCCCCCGGGGCCGGGGCCGGGGGGGCCCGGGGCCCTGGGGCGGGCCGGCCGGCTTATACACCCCGCACATGAGCCCCGCACCGGCACCGCTACGGTATTACAGAGGTCAGAGGAGGTCAGATGTATAAGACACTAGACGATTGCTAGCTGTTGGGTGACTATTGCAGAGCTCAGGTACCCTTAAATACTAGTTCTGATGGCTTCTGATCAACCACTCCCTGGAGCACTGCAGTATGCAGCTCTCTACCATTGGGTAGTTGCCCAGCACCTACCACCAGCAACTTCCTACCACTTGGCGGCTGCTCAGCACCTATCACCTTGCACACTGCAACTGCCTGTCACAATTGCCGCCCTGCAACTGCTAGATCGGTAACTGTGACGGTTTGCATCGTCCACAACTTAACACGCCCCCTCAGTGCAAACCTCCACTAGGCTACGCCCATAGAGGCACGGCACCACTTGAACTTGGCTTCACCCAAGGCCTTCGTCATCACATCAGCCACCATCTTCTCCGTAGGGCAGTACCTAAGCTCAACCTCCCCACTTGTGACCCGCTCTCTGACTAGATGATGCATCACATCAATATGCTTGGACCGCTGGGACGTCATAGGGTTGTTGCTGATATTCATCGCCCCCTGGGAGTCCACCTTAATAATCGAGGGGGAGGTGCCGATCTTCAGATCGTCAGACAGCTTTGACAGCCAAAGGGCTTCTCTCACCGCACTGGAAAGAGCTTGATACTCTGCCTCCACTGATGATGCTGCCACGGTACGCTGCAGCTGGCTGCTCCAACTTATCGCAGTACCGTTCACTTGGAAAACATAGCCAGTTGTTGACCTGCGGGTAACTGTGTCTCCTGCCCAATCCGAATCACTGTAGCCATCCAGCTGCAGCCCTTGTCCGCCAGGAAACCGAAGACCCATCTCCCGAGTACCCGCCAGGTACCGCAGCACTCCCTTTGCCGCGCTCATTGCAGCGCGGGTAGGCTTAGCCATGGACCGGGAAAGCACACTCAGGGCATAGGCCAGGTCGGGACGTGTACTCACTGCAAGGTAGTTGAGTTCTCCCACCAGAGCTCGGTAAGGCGTTGGGTCCTCCAGCAGTTTGCCTTCATCATCAGTCACTGGGGCAGCCCTTGTACCCATTGCCAGAGGAGTTGCCCGATCTTTGGCATCCAGCATGTTGTGCCGCTCCAGAATCTGCTCAATATAACGAGATTGACTCAACACAATATCGCCATCCTTCTCTCGACGAATATCCATGCCCAAAAACACTCGTGCCTCCCCTAGGTCCCGAATCTTGAAGCACTGACCAATCGCCTCTTTCACCTTCCGCACCAATTCTAAATCATCTGAGGCCACACACGTATCATCCACATGAACCAATGCAACCACCACTCCCCTTTCATCAACCTTCAGAAACATAGCCGGATCTGATTTAGACGGGAACAGCCCAATCTCGGCAAACTTCTCACACAACTTATCATACCAGCACCGTGGGGCCTGCTTTAGACCATAGATGGACTTATGCAGGTGACAGGCCAGGCCTGGAGTTTCCGACTCGTACCCCGGTGGCTGCTCCATCCAAAGATCCTCCTTCAGTTCTCCATTCAAGAACGCAGTCGTCACATCTAGCTGGTGAATGGGCATTTTTCTAGCCGCTGCAACCGCTAAAAGGACTCGAAAAGATGAGCTACGGGACGTAGGCGCAAAGAGCTCACCATAATCCACCCCCTCGCGCTGTACAAACCCTTTTGCAACCAAGCGCGCTTTAAACCGCTCAACACTACCATCTGGATTGTGTTTCACCTTATACACCCAGCGACATGGAATAAGCTTCGTGCCTGGTGTTGTGCTACGGTTCATTTCCCGTCGACGCGTAGGTCGACGGGATCCTATGAGTCGAAGTGCTTTTGTGATGAACGCATTACATATGAATGAATCTGCATGATATAAATGTATTCGCATACATTTATATATGCATCTGGCATGTTGTCATTATCCATCGCGACATCGCATCATGGCAAATCCGCCTAGCATGCATGAATAACCGAAGCATTGAAGTGCGCATTATGCTCGTGCTACGAAACGATAAGTAATATTATCTGATATAATATTACTTCATTAAAGCACACGTTGAGAGCGCCGCACTCGTCGCGATGCATGCCCTGCAACCGGATATCGTTATCCGGACCCTTGCATCATGCGAATGCCGGAGAGGCTTATACGTTGTTATACGTAAACATCGCCTAGACGCAGTAGGGTTGTCACATCTAGGATCGGCCTCCTGATGTGAATCGTACGGCACTGCGATGCTGCGAGTATAACAGATGCGAGGACGGCTAAGCTAGACAAGACATTCGATACCGGAGAACACTTGTGTGCTCTACATTACTATTGCTATACGATATTCTACTTAGCCCGAGCTAAAGCCTGAACTTCGCTAATCACCGCCGCGTGATGATTGCTTGCTTCCGGCGCTGACGGCGATTTCTTCCATTGCATCATTCCGACCTGTAAGACCGTAAGTTATATCTCTCTTCGTCTTGAAGTCTTCCGCTGTCTCTGTTTGCTCTCGCTTGCCTTGCTGTACTTGCAAGTGCTCGCGCATCGGTGTCGATAGTCTCCAGACGTGCAGATACTCATGAGCAAACGCGAACGAGAGGTACAACAATTTGGTATCGAGACAGGTTCGTTGCCTAACTGTCTCTCTTTGTCTAATGGGAAGTAGGTTCTTTCTATGGCAAGTTCCAGCGACGAACCACGAGGACCGCTAGATACTTTGGCCGAAGATCTAGGCCGCGCCGTTTTGGACGCCGCCGCTTCCGGTTTGTAATTGTTTAATTGCTTTTACTTAGATTGCTGCACTTGTTGTGTAAGTGTACGCTTTGAGTCGCAGGTAATCTCAGTGCACCGGCATTGCTTGCCGCGGCGACTGAGACCGGCGTTCGTCCGGACCAGTTGGCGACTCTCATTGCTCAAACTACGGAGATCAGGACTCAGCTGGGCAATTACTTGCTGAGTTTGCTGAATCTTCTCAAGAGTACTGTCGGTAGGCTCACCGAATCGCTTTGTACTCTTGCCTTTGCGATAGAAGTCGGCTTCTATTACGCAAAACTAGGGTATCGTTTCGTGCTCCATGTCCGCGGAACACGACGATACGCCGCACACTAGCCTAGCTAGCCAACCCGATTTCGTTGTAGCTGCTAGAGCGCCGGATAGAGGTCTTGAGACTGTTGGCGTGCGAGCCACTCAAGAGCCCCTTTTCCTTCAGACCCCTGCTCACTTAATTGTGCCGCATTCAGCAGTGAACACGAATATGGACAACACTGCTGGACCAAGGGTTCTGCCATTACCTCAAGCTCGAGGGCATGATGACATCCCTGAGGTGATGAGATTGTCGATTCCCGTTCCTAGGCTCAATATTTCGCTGACCGACAAGACACCAGGGCATAGCATAGCCGATGCAACTCGTGCGTACGTGCGTGACGCTAAAAAGTACCTCCAAGCTGTTCATGGTGGCGACAATGACGGTATCAGGTGTCTCTTCGTTGGTAACACCCTCGAGGGCGCAGCGAAGGACTGGTATCGCAATTGGACCAACGCCCGGGGCAGCTATACTTTTGACGAGTTAGTCGCCGCTTTGCTCGCACGATTCGCTACTGAGGTTCAAGCACGCGATGTGGAAGCTCGTAACGTTTTGGCAGCGGGTAGCTACCACATGCGTCGGGATGAAAATGTACCTGCGTACCAGTCACGCTTCGAAGCACTTGTGACTCCCATTGCTGACCTCACCGAATCTGAGCGTGTCTTTTGGTTTAGGCGAGGCCTAACGAAACTTTTGGCTAAATGGTGCGCCACTGACTTGGTTGGAGCGCAGATCAAGTCGTATGACGCGTTGGTCGCTTTTGCTAAGGGCGCGGAGATACGACTTCTTGCCGGCGAGGAAGAAGTCAAGTCTGCCCCTCGTGCAAATGCCGTGCAAGTGCAGGATCCGCTTGGGGAAGCTGTGGCTCTCGACCAGGACCTCGGCGCGACCCGCCCCACGCCTACTGCCGCGACGCGACGCAGCAACGGGCAACGCAAGGCGCGCGGGGGCGCTAGCTCGGGTGTCCGTGGTACAGGAGGAGCAGGTCCGAGCTCGGACCCAGCTAGGAACAGGAAGCGTGGTGGTGCGCCGTCGTCGGCAGCCGCACAGCGTTCCGACCCCAACGCGAAGCGTACTCGTACGGACGACACATTTATGCCAAAATGGAATTGCAATCGTTCCGAATTTGAGCGTCGAAAATTGGCCAACGTTTGTCTACGGTGTGCGGAGAGCCATTCTACGAAGGATTGCCCTCTAATGCCGCCGTTTGTACCTCAGCCGAAATAGGGGCTTGCCCGGGTTCCTGCGGAGGGGGCTCTACCTGGGTTTTCTGAACTAACGCGTGGTCGGTGGTCATCCTTACGGCCAGCCGTTAAGGCATTGTTGCCTTGTGTACTCGGACACATCGAGCGAGTCATTGCGCGACGCATCACGCTTGACGGACGCACGGGACTTCTCTGCTTCGATCCGTTGTGTAATGTGTTTACACCTCGCCGTCCCCTGTCGTCTATCGATCTGTCCAACCACGTGGTTTTGTTCATCCCCTCGTCTCTGCGTGAGATGTCGGAACAGTTGGCCATGTACAGGAGGTGTAGGCGTCAATATCCAGACACTGCCGCATGTGTATTACTCCCTGCTTTCGGTCGGCGCAAGGCAGAGGCATCGTTAAGGGGTATGCGGCATGTCCACCGGTTCGAGCCGGGCACCGTTTTGTTTAATGGTGTGGATCGGGAGGGTACGTTGGCTCCGTGGCCACACCTATCCTACTCGGTTGACGTTTGGTACGAAGCTCCTGATGGGGGTGCCGTTGGTTACGGACCCGCCTTAAGTGCACTGACGTTGTCTGCTGGGCAGTCGCTCGTAGATAACCGTGTCCCTGTGATTCAGATCGGTTTGAATGGCTGTACTCTGAAGGCACTTGTTGACACCGGTGCCAGCGACGACTTCATCTCTGTCGCAGAGGTGAACGCGCTGGGGTTGTCCCCAGAGTCGTCTGATTGTCCACAGGTTACCCTTGCTGACGGGGGTAAGCATCCCATCGTGGGCAGGATTACCCTTAGCCTATCGATAGGCCCTTTGCGTGTTGTGACCCGGCCGTACGTGCTGCAGGGCTTAGCAGAGACTGCACCGTACATAATGGGGTCGTCGACATTACGACAGTACCGCGCGCGCATCGACATGGAGACCGCAACCCTGCATATGTGCAAGGGTACTCTGTCGATTAAGGTACCTTTCCTGTCGTTCGAACATGTCACACCAAAGGAGGGCGAAACTGAGGCGGTGCCTATGGTTAATTTCGCTGTGACCGCAATGGCCGCGCGAATCGAACCAGAGCTAGTCGGGCGTAAGGAGGCCGTCCGTTTGTTACGGAAGGGTGCCCACGGACTGCTTTTAAGGCCGCGGGTGAGCTGTTGTGTCACCACCGCGCAGATTTCTCCGGATCCTGAGGTTGAGGCCCTACTGTCGCAGTATGAGGACGTCTTTAAAGATATCCCTGGCCTACCACCTATGCGTCCTGTTGATCACACAATCCCTCTCATGCCTGGAGCGCAGCCTACGGCCCGGCCAATGTACAGGTTGAGTCCATTGGAGCTGGATGAGGTAAAGCGCCAGGTGACGGATTTGCTCGCAAAGGGTATGATACGCCCCAGCACATCCCCGTATTCTGCACCGATTTTGTTTGTCGGTAAGAAGGATGGGACCTTGCGCATGTGCATTGATTACCGGGGGTTAAATGCGAATACGGTGAAAAATCGCTACCCTTTGCCACGCGTTGACGACCTGTTGGATAAGCTGAAGGGCTCGGCTTATTTTTCCTCAATTGACTTACAACAGGGCTACAATCAGATTCGCATCGCTGCCTCTGATATCCCGAAAACCGCTTTTCGGACGCCCTTCGGTCACTTTGAGTATACGGTCCTATCGTTTGGTTTGACTAATGCCCCTGCGACGTTTCAGGCGGTTATGGACCGAATGTTTAGGCCGTTTATCGACAGGTTCGTTGTTTGCTACCTGGATGACATCTTGGTATATTCTAAAACGCGCGAGGAGCACTTGGAGCATCTTCGGCTCGTGCTCGACGTTATGAGGCGGGAGCAATTGTTTGCTAAACGCGCCAAATGCTTTTGGGCGCAGCCTCAGGTGGAATATTTGGGCCACATTGTGTCGGCCACCGGTGTGAAGATGGACCCGCGGAAGGTCGCCGTGGTTCGCGATTGGCCCGCGCCTCAGAACCTCACGGAGCTGCGTAAGTTCCTTGGCTTGACCAATTATTTCCGAAAGTTCATTGAAAAATATTCCATCATTGCGGCCCCGCTTACTAACTTAACTCGCAAAGGCGTTTTCGTTTCACTCGAGTCGTGGACGTCGCAATGCCAGCGGGCATTCGAAGAGCTCAAACGAATCGTTGCCGAAGATGTCACCCTTGCATTCCCTGATTACTCGTTGCCATTTCGTGTTGAGGTAGTGTCTGATGCCTCAATATTTGGAAGCGGCGCTGTATTGTTACAGGAAGGGCGACCGATCGCCTTCACGAGTAAGAAGTTTTCTGGTGCGGAAATTCGCTACACCACCGGGGAACAGGAGCTTCTGGCCGTGTTGCATGCTTTAAAGGAATGGCGCTGTTACCTCGAGGGACGCCCGTTTACTTTAAAGACTGACCATAAGCCCCTAACGTTTTTGCAAAGCGTTCCGACGTTGAACCGCCGTCAAGCTAGGTGGATGGAATATCTAGCTAGGTTCAACTGCACCTGGGAGTATATTTCTGGTAAACTGAATATTGCCGATGCTCTCAGTCGACATCCGTCGCTACACGCTGCAATTTTGGCAGCGCCCGTCGTGCGGCCGCGTAGCGAGGAGGTACCGATCGCGACGGACCTCGCGGAGCGGTTGAAGGTTGCCTACAAGGCAGACGCCTGGTTCGCGGACCCGGCTAATGTAGAAAACCTTCGCAAGCAGAATGGCCTTTGGCTACGGACGGAGGGTGCAGCTACGCAAATCGTCGTTCCGAACGACGACGCGCTACGCTACGACATCCTTGCGCGGTTCCACGAGGACCCGTTAGCAGGACACCCTGGTAGCAAGCGATTGATCGACTTGGTGCAACGTTCCTTTTGGTGGCCTCGTTTGGCTAAGGATGCGGCGAACTTCGTACAGACATGCAGTCTGTGCCAGCGCAATAAGGCTTTGTCCGGTAAGGGCCATGGGTTGTTGCAACCGTTGCCTGTCCCGGATGCGCCTTGGGGAAGTGTTTCCATGGACTTCGTAGTCGCGCTGCCCAAAACTGAGGGGGGATACGATGCGGTGTTCGTAATGGTCGATCGTCTGACTAAGATGGTTCACCTAGCACCATGCACATCATCCTGCACGGCTGAGCAAACCGCACGTTTGTTTTTCGACAATGTGGTTCGGTTACACGGGGTTCCCAAAAATGTGATCTCGGACCGCGGTGGACAGTTCACGTCTAAGTTTTGGGAAGCGCTCTGCAAACTAGTTGGCATGCGCGTCAACCTGAGCACAGCGTATCACCCGCAGACTGATGGTCAAACCGAACGCACAAACCGCACGTTGGGTGATATGTTGCGCAATTATGCTGGTCGCACACCACTTGTTTGGGATACATATTTGACTGCGGCAGAATTCGCGCTTAACAACGCTGTTAACCGCTCTACAGGCAAAAGTCCGTTTTTTCTTAACTACGGATTTCATCCCGCGCTACCCGTGTGGCGTGAGTTGGAAGTGAACGTGCCTGCTGCTAAACTTTTTGCCAAGTCTTTTATGTCCCGAATCACAGACGCGAAGTCGTGTTTGGACGCGGCGCAGCAACGAACGACGGAATACTACAACAAATCCAAGCAGGATGTGACGTTTTCGGAGGGGCAACTCGTGTTGCTAAGCACCAAGAACTTGCGTTCCTTGGCCGACGGATCCCGAAAACTCTTACCCCGCTGGATCGGTCCGTATCCTGTCGTACGCATGGTTGGGAATGTGGCTGTGCAGCTTACATTGCCCGCTGATATGACCATTCACCCCACGTTTCACGTATCGCTTGTTCGTCCGTATCGTGGTACGGAACCCGTCCCTGAGCCTGCTAACGCCCCCGCAGCGATCGAACCAGTTCCCGAGACCTGGATCGCTGGTAAACAGAAGTTTTACGATGTGGAGCGGGTGTTAGATTATCGCGCGCGTCGTGTGGGCCGACACCGACGTAAGCGAACAGTACACGAGTACTTGGTTAAGTGGACAGGGTATACCGACGAGCACAACTCATGGGAACCGGCACGCAACTTCTCGCAGGACATGAAGCCTCTTCTTGAAGAAGCCCAAAGAAGCCCAAACGTCGATGCTGTATGATGCAGCGAGGACGCTGCATACGGGAGGGGGGATAATTGTTGTGCTACGGTTCATTTCCCGTCGACGCGTAGGTCGACGGGATCCTATGAGTCGAAGTGCTTTTGTGATGAACGCATTACATATGAATGAATCTGCATGATATAAATGTATTCGCATACATTTATATATGCATCTGGCATGTTGTCATTATCCATCGCGACATCGCATCATGGCAAATCCGCCTAGCATGCATGAATAACCGAAGCATTGAAGTGCGCATTATGCTCGTGCTACGAAACGATAAGTAATATTATCTGATATAATATTACTTCATTAAAGCACACGTTGAGAGCGCCGCACTCGTCGCGATGCATGCCCTGCAACCGGATATCGTTATCCGGACCCTTGCATCATGCGAATGCCGGAGAGGCTTATACGTTGTTATACGTAAACATCGCCTAGACGCAGGAGGGTTGTCACATCTAGGATCGGCCTCCTGATGTGAATCGTACGGCACTGCGATGCTGCGAGTATAACAGATGCGAGGACGGCTAAGCTAGACAAGACATTCGATACCGGAGAACACTTGTGTGCTCTACATTACTATTGCTATACGATATTCTACTTAGCCCGAGCTAAAGCCTGAACTTCGCTAATCACCGCTGCGTGATGATTGCTTGCTTCCGGCGCTGACGGCGATTTCTTCCATTGCATCATTCCGACCTGTAAGACCGTAAGTTATATCTCTCTTCGTCTTGAAGTCTTCCGCTGTCTCTGTTTGCTCTCGCTTGCCTTGCTGTACTTGCAAGTGCTCGCGCATCGGTGTCGATAGTCTCCAGACGTGCAGATACTCATGAGCAAACGCGAACGAGAGGTACAACACCTGGCGGGGGTGTTTCTAAGGTCCAGGTTCCATTTGCCAACTGAGAGTTAATTTCGTCATCCATAGCCCTTTTCCACTCGCTGGTCTGCGCCCCAGACACCGCTTCAGCATAAGTGTTGGGCTCGGACACTTTGGTTGCGGCAGCCACATGGACCCGGCCGGCAACAGACCTAGGGGCCGGCGCCCCCCGGTGGGCCCCCAGGTGGGCGGGCCCGGCCCGCGGAGCCGCGGCCCCGCCGGCGCAACGGCGGGAAATGAACCGTAGCACAACAAGTTCTTGGGTTCCAGGAATGTGAGTATGATCAACCAGAGGAACTCTGCCATGACGCATAGGAGCCGGTGATAAAGGGATACCAGTGGTCTCGGGTGCTGGATCAGTCTCGTTAGTAATATCTTGGGTCGTATTAACTGACAACGGTGCCAGGGATGCCGTGCATTCTTGTTCCATCCAAAGGCCAGCTTCAACGTTACGGACGATCTGAACCCATCGTGCGTAGGACCTTGTCCCTTCCAGTGTCAGGGCTGCGGTACTTGCTCGGGCTAACGGGAGCGAGAGGCCCTGTTGAAACCAATAAATGTAGTCTCCTTCTGAAAAGCCAATCATGGGTGCTATTAGGTCTTCGAGATGTAACTGGTTGTTGTACCTCTCGTTCGCGTTTGCTCATAAGTATCTGCACGTCTGGAGACTTTCGACACCGATGCGCGAGCACTTGCAAGTACAGCAAGGCAAGCGAGAGCAAACAGAGACAGCGGAAGACTTCAAGACGAAGAGAGATATAACTTACAGTCTTACAGATCGGAACGATGCAATGGACGAAATCGCCGTCAGCGCCGGAAGCAAGCAATCATCACGCAGCGGTGATTAGCGAAGTTCAGGCTTAGCTCGGGCTAAGTAGATTAGCGTATAGCAAAAGTAATATAGAACACACGAGTGTTCTCCGGTATCGAATGTCTTGTCTTGCTTAGCCGTCCTCGCATCTGTTATACTCACAGTATCGCGATGCCGTACGATTCACACTAGGAGGCCGATCCTAAGTGTGACAACCCTATTGCGTATAGGCGATGTCCATGTATAACAACGTATAAGCCTTTCCGGCATTCGCATGATGCAAGGGTCCGAATAACGATATCAGGTTGCAGGGCATGTGTCGCGACGAGTGCGGCGCTCTCAACGTGTGCTGTAATGAAGTAATATTATATCAGATAATATTACTTATCGTTTCATAGCACGAGCATAATGCACACTTCAATGATTCGGTATTTTATGCATGCTAGGCGCATTTGCCATGATGCGATGTCGCGATGGTTAATGATAACATGCCAAATGCATATATAAATGTATGCGAATACATCTATATCATGCAGGTTCATTCATATGCAATAGTCATTCATGCGTTCATCAAGATAACACTTCGCCTTGTAGGGTTGCATCGACCTACGTATCAGCGGGAAATGAACCGTAGCACAACAATCTGCACGTCTGGAGACTTTCGACACCGATGCGCGAGCACTTGCAAGTACAGCAAGGCAAGCGAGAGCAAACAGAGAGAGCGGAAGACTTCAAGACGAAGAGAGATATAACTTACAGTCTTACAGATCGGAACGATGCAATGGACGAAATCGCTGTCAGCGCCGGAAGCAAGCAATCATCACGCGGCGGTGATTAGCGAAGTTCAGGCTTAGCTCGGGCTAAGTAGAATAGTGTATAGCAATAGTAATATAGAACACACGAGTGTTCTCCGGTATCGAATGTCTAGTCTTGCTTCGCCGTCCTCGCATCTGTTATACTCGCAGTATCACAATGCCGTACGATTCACATTAGGAGGCCGATCCTAGATGTGACAATCCTACTGCGTATAGGCGATGTCTACGCATAACAACGTATAAGCCTTTCCGGCATTTGTATGATGCAAGGGTCCGGATAACGATATCCGGTTGCAGGGCATGTCGCGATGAGTGCGGCGCTCTCAACGTGTGCTGTAATGAAGTAATATTATATCAGATAATATTACTTATCGTTTCATAGCAAGAGCATAATGCACACTTCAATGATTCGGTATTTCATGCATGCTAGGCGGATTTGCCATGATGCGATGTCACGATGGATAATGACAACATGCCAAATGCATATATAAATGTACACGAATACATTTATATCATGCAGATTCATTCATATGCAATGTGTTCATCACAATAGCACTTCGCCTTGTAGGATCACATCAACCTACGCATCGGCGGGAAACCAACCGTAGCACAACACTGGTAGGCTTACACAGATTCGTTAGGTCGCATTCGATAAGTGCCTGCGTGTAATTCTCGATACATGGCAGCCACTTGCGACTGATTTCCTGGAGCAAAATGAGTGAGAAGCACGTTAGTTAATTCTTCGAACGTAAAGTGTTCCTGCTGGTGTGCTACGGTTCACTTCCCGCCGATGCGTAGGTCAATGCGACCCTACAAGGTGAAGTGCTATCTTGATGAACGCATGAATGATCATTGCATATGAATGAACCTGCATGATATAAATGTATTCGCATACATTTATATATGCATTTGGCATGTTGTCATTATCCATCGCGACATCGCATCATGGCAAATCCACCTAGCATGCATAAAATACAGAATCGTTGAAGTGCGCATTATGCTCGTGCTATGAAACGATAAGTAATATTATCTGATATAATATTACTTCATTACAGCACACGTTGAGAGTGCCGCACTCGTCGCGATGCATGCCTTGCAACCGAATATCGTTCTTCGGACCCTTGCATCATGCGAATGCCGGAAAGGCTTATACGTTGTTATACATGGACATCGCCTATACGCAATAGGGTTGTCACACTTAGGATCGGCCTCCTAGTGTGAATCGTACGGCATCGTGATGCTACGAGTATAACAGATGCGAGGACGGCTAAGCAAGACTAGACATTCGATACCGGAGAACACTCGTGTGTTCTATATTACTATTGCTATACGCTATTCTACTTAGCCCGAGCTAAGCCTGAACTTCGCTAATCACCGCCGTGTGATGATTGCTTGCTTCCGGCGCTGACGGCGATTTCGTCCATTGCATCGTTCCGATCTGTAAGACTGTAAGTTATATCTCTTCTTGTTTGAAGTCTTCCGCTGTCTTTGTTTGCTCGCGCTTGCCTTGCTGTACTTGCAAGTGCTCGCGCATTGGTGTCGAAAGCCTTCAGACGCGCAGATACTGATGAGCAAACACGAAGGAGAGGTACAACAAATTAGTATCGAGACAGGTTCGTTGCCTAACTGTCTCTCCTTGTCTAATCGGAAGTAGGTTCTTTCTATGGCGAGTTCCAGCGACGAACCACAAGGACCGCCAGATACTTTTGCCGAAGACCTAGGCCGCGCCGTTTTGGACGCCGCCGCTTCCGGTTTGTAATTGTTTAATTGCTTTTGCTTAGATTGCTGCACTTGTTGTGTAAGTGTACGCTCTGAGTCGCAGGTAATCTCAGTGCACGGGCATTGCTTGCCGCGGCGACTGAGACCGGCTTTCGTCCGGACCATTTGGCGACTCTCATTGCCCAAACTACGGAGATCAGGACTCAGCTGGGCAAGTACTTGCTGAGTTTACTGAATCTTCTCAAGAGTACTGTCGGTAGGCTCACCGAATCGCTTTGTACTCTTGCCTTTGCGATAGAAGTCGGCTTCTATTACGCAAACCTAGGGTATCGCTTCGTGCTCCATGTCCGCGGAACACGACGATACGCCGCACACTAGCCTAGCTAGCCAACCCGATTTTGTTGTGGCTGCTAGAGCTCCGGATAGGGGTCTTGAGACTGTTGGCACGCGAGCTACTCAAGATCCCCTTGTCCTTCAGACCCCTGCTCACTTAATTGTGCCACATTCAGCAGTTAACACCAATATGGACAACACTGCTGGACCAAGGGTTCTGACATTACCTCAAGCTCGAGGGCATGATGACATCCCTGAGGTGATGAGATTGTCAATTCCCGTTCCTAGGCTCAATATCTCGCTAACTGAAAAGACATCAGGACATAGCATAGCCGATGCAACTCGTGCATACGTGCGTGACGCTAAAAAGTATCTCCAGGCTGTTCATGGTGGCGATAATGATGGTATCAGGTGTCTCTTCGTTGGTAACACCCTCGAGGGCTCAGCGAAGGACTGGTATCGTGAATGGACCACCGCCCGGGGCGACTATACTTTTGATGAGATGATCGCCGCTTTGCTTGCACGGTTCGCTACTGAGGTTCAAGCACGTGATGTGGAGGCTCGTAAGGTTTTGGCAGCCGGTAGCTACCACATGCGTCGGGGTGAAAATGTACCTGCGTACCAGTCACGCTTCGAAGCACTAGTGACCCCCATTGCTGATCTCACCGAAACCGAGCGTGTCTTTTGGTTTAAGCGAGGCCTGACGAAACTTTTGGCTAAATGGTGCGCTACTGACTTGGCTGGGGTGCCAATCAAGTCGTATGATGCCTTGGTCACTTTTGCTAAGGGAACGGAGATACGACTCCTTGCCGGTGAGGAAGAAGTCAAGTCTGTCCCTCGTGCAAATGCCGTGCAAGTGCAGGATCCGCTCGGGGAAGCTGTAGCTCTCGACCAGGAACTCGGAGTGACCCGCCCCACACCTACTGCCGCGACGCGACGCAGCAACCGGCAACGCCAGGCGCGCGGGGGCGCTAGCTCGGGTGTCCGCGGGTCAGGAGGAGCAGGTCCGAGCTCGGACCCGGCTAAGAGCAGGAAGCGTGGTGGTGCGCCGTCGTCGGCAGCCGCACAGCGCTCTGACCCCAATGCGAAGCGGACTCGCACGGATGACTCGTTTATGCTAAAATGGAATTGCAATCGTTCCGAGTTCGAACGTCGGAAAGCGGCCAATGCTTGTCTACGGTGCGCGGAGAGTCATCCTACGAAGGATTGCCCGTTACTGCCGCCGTTTGTACCTCAGCCGAAATAGGGGCTTGCCCGGGTTCCTGTGGAGGGGGCACCGCCCGGGATTTCTGAACTCACACGTGGTCGGTGGTCATCCTTATGGCCAGCCGTGAAGGCATTGTTGCCTTGCGTACTTGGACACATCGAGCGAGTCATTGCGCGACGCATCACGCTTGACGGACGCACGGGACTTCTCTGCTTCGATCCGTTGTGTAATTTGTTTACACCTCACCGTCCCCTGTCGTCTATCAATCTGTCTAAGCACGTGGTTTTGTTCATCCCCTCATCTCTGCGTGAGATGTCGGAACAGTTGGCCGTTTATAGGAGATGTAGGCGTCAATATCCAGGCACCGCCGCATGTGTATTACTCCCCGCTTTCTGTTGGCACAAGGCAGAGGCATCGTTAAGGGGTATGCGGCGTGTCCACCGGTTCGAGCCAGGCACCATTTTGTTTAATGGTGTGGATCGGGAGGGTACGCTGGCTCCGTGGCCAGGCACACCCTACTCGGTTGACGTTTTGTACGAAGCTCCTGACGGGGGTGCCGTAGGTTACGGACCCGCCCTAAGTGCACTAACGTTATCTGCTGGGCAGTCGCTCGTAGATAACCGTGTATATATGAGTATACGGTCCTATCGTTTGGGTTGACGAATGCCCCTGCAACGTTTCAGGCGGTCATGGACCGCATGTTTAGGCCGTTTATCGACAGGTTCGTTGTTTGCTACCTGGATGACATCTTGGTATATTCTAAGACGCGCGAGGAGCACCTGGAGCATCTTCGGCTCGTGCTCGACGTTATGAGGCGGGAGCAATTGTTTGCTAAACGCGCCAAATGCTTTTGGGCGCAGCCTCAGGAGGAATATTTGGGCCATATTGTGTCGGCCACTGGTGTGAAGATGGACCCGCGGAAGGTCGCCGTGGTTCGCGATTGGCCCGCACCTCAGAACCTCACGGAGCTGCGTAAGTTCCTTGGCTTGACCAATTATTTCCGAAAGTTCATTGAAAAATATTCCATCATTGCGGCCCCGCTTACTAACTTAACTCACAAAGGCGTTTTCGTTTCGCTCGAGTCGTGGACGTCGCAATGCCAGCGGGCATTCAAAGAGCTCAAGTGAACCATTGCCGAAGATGTCACCCTTGCATTCCCCGATTACTCGTTGCCGTTTCGTGTTGAGGTAGTGTCTGATGCCTCAATATTTGGAAGCGGCGCTGTATTGTTACAGGAAGGGCGACCGATTGCCTTCACGAGTAAGAAGTTTTCTGGTGCGGAGATTCGCTACACCACCGGGTAACAGGAGCTTCTGGCAGTGCTGCATGCTTTAAAGGAATGGCGCTGTTACCTCGAGGGACGCCCATTTACTTTAAAGACTGACCACAAGCCCCTAACGTTTTTGCAAAGCGTTCCGACGTTGAACCGCCGTCAGGCTAGGTGGATGGAATACCTAGCTAGGTTCGACTGCACCTGGGAGTACATTTCTGGTAAATTGAATATTGCCGATGCTCTCAGTCGACATCCGTCACTACACGCTGCAATGTTAGCAGCGCCCGTCTTGCGACCTCATAACGAGGAGGTGCCGATCGCGACAGACCTCGCGGAGCAGTTGAAGGTGGCCTACAACGCAGATGCCTGGTTCTCGGAGCCGGCTAATGTAGAAAATCTTCGCAAGCAGAATGGCCTTTGGCTACGGACGGAGGGTGCAGCTACGCAAATCGTCGTTCCGAACGACGACGCGCTACGCTACGACATCCTTGCGCGGTTCCACGAGGACCCGTTAGCAGGACACCCTGGTAGCAAGCGGTTGGTCGAGTTGGTGCAACGTTCCTTTTGGTGGCCTCGTTTGGCTAACGATGCGGCGAACTTCGTCCAGACATGCAGTCTGTGCCAGCGCAATAAGGCTTTGTCCGGTAAGGGTCATGGGTTGTTGCAACCGTTGCCTGTCCCGGATGCGCCTTGGGAAAGTGTTTCCATGGACTTCGTAGTCGCGCTGCCCAAAACTGAGGGGGGATATGATGCGGTGTTCGTAATGGTCGATCGCCTGACTAAGATGGTTCATCTAGCACCATGCACATCGTCCTGCACGGCTGAACAAACCGCACGCTTGTTTTTCGACAATGTGGTTCGGTTACATGGGGTTCCCAAAAATGTGATCTCAGACCGCGGTGGGCAGTTCACGTCTAAGTTTTGGGAAGCGCTCTGCAAGCTAGTTGGCATGCGTGTCAACCTGAGCACAGCGTACCACCCGCAGACTGATGGTCAAACCGAACGCACGAATCGCACATTGGGTGATATGTTGCGCAATTATGCTGGTCGCACACCACTCGTTTGGGATACGTATTTGACTGCGGCAGAATTCACGCTTAACAACGCTGTGAACCACTCAACAGGCAAAAGTCCGTTCTTTCTTAACTACGGGTTTCATCCCGCGCTACCCGTGTGGCGTGAGTTGGAAGTGAACGTGCCTGCTGCTAAACTTTTTGCCAAGTCTTTTATGTCCCGAATCACAGACGTGAAGTCGTGTTTGGACACGGCGCAGCAACGAACGACGGAATACTACAACAAATCCAAGCAGGATGTGACGTTTTCAGAAGGGCAACTTGTGTTGCTAAGCACCAAGAACTTGCGTTCCTTGGCCGACGGATCCCGAAAACTCTTACCCCGCTGGATTGGTCCGTATCCTGTTATGCGCATGGTTGGGAATGTGGCTGTGGAGCTTGCATTGCCCGCTGATATGACCATTCACCCCACGTTTCATGTATCGCTTGTCTGTCCTTATCGTGGTACGGAACCCGTCCCTGAGCCTGCTAACGCCCCCGCAGCAATAGAACCAGTTCCCGAGACCTGGATCACTGGTAAACAGAAGTTTTACGATGTGGAGCGGGTGTTAGATTATCGTGCGCGTCGTGTGGGCCGACACCAACATAAGCGGACAGTACACAAGTACTTGGTCAAGTGGACAGGGTATACCAGCGAGCACAACTCATGGGAACCGGCACGCAACTTCTCGCAGGACATGAAGCCCCTGCTTGAAGAAGCCCGCAAACGTGCCACGCAAGCCCAATGACCCTTGCAGTCGATGCTGTATGAAGCAGCGAGGACGCTGCATACGGGAGGGGGGATAATTGTTGTGCTACGGTTTGTTTCCTGCCGATGCGTAGGTCGATGCGACCCTACGAGGCGAAGTGCTATCTTGATGAACGCATGAATGATCATTGCATATGAATGAACCTGCATGATATAAATGTATTCGCATACATTTATATATGCATTTAGCATGTTATCATTATCCATCGCGACATCGCATCATGGCAAATCCACCTAGCATGCATAAAATACAGAATCGTTGAAGTGCGCATTATGCTCGTGCTATGAAACGA
Source organism: Volvox africanus (assembly GCA_030268105.1). Classification (NCBI taxonomy): domain Eukaryota; kingdom Viridiplantae; phylum Chlorophyta; class Chlorophyceae; order Chlamydomonadales; family Volvocaceae; genus Volvox; species Volvox africanus. The sequence continues at coordinate 12,322 of BSDZ01000017.1, read as the reverse complement.
TAAGTAATATTATCTGATATAATATTACTTCATTACAGCACACGTTGAGAGCGCCGCACTCATCGTGATGCATGCCTTGCAACCGAATATCGTTATTCGGACCCTTGCATCATGTGAATGCCGGAAAGGCTTATACGTTGTTATACATGGACATCGCCTATACGCAATAGGGTTGTCACACTTAGGATCGGCCTCCTAGTGTGAATCGTACGGCATCGCGATGCTATGAGTATAACAGATGCGAGGACGGCTAAGCAAGATAAGATATTCGACACTGGAGAACACTCGTGTGTTCTACATTATCATTGCTATACGCTATTCTACTTAGCCCGAGCTAAGCCTAAACTTCGCTATTCACCGCCGCGTGATGATTGCTTGCTTCCGGCGCTGACGGCGATTACGTCCATTGCACTGCTTCGATCTGTAAGACTGTAAGTTATATCTCTTCTTGTTTGAAGTCTTCCGCTGTCTTTGTTTGCTCGCGCTTGTCTTGCTGTACTTGCAAGTGCTCGCGCATTGGTGTCGCAAGCCTTCAGACGTGCAGATACTGATGAGCAAACACGAAGGAGAGGTACAACACCTGCACGGTAGTCCAATGATCATACCATTCCTTCGCGACACTGCCTAGTGTGGCCCCGATGAATAAGCATTTCACCTCATCACGGTCACCACCCTTTACCAATTTCAAATACCTCTTAACGTCACGGATATAAGAGCGGGTGGCACTTGTGATAATCTTAGGTTCTGTGTCGTAGTGAATATGGAGTTGAGGTGTTGGTACTACGAACCCGGGGACTCTGCCTTCATTCATAAGTTCCTGTAGCGACACCATCGCTGGATTTTGCTCTGCCTCGTTGAGTCCAATAGAATCTGGTGTCTCAGGAGGATCCTGAACTGGGTCACGGTAGTTCGACTGGGGAGCATCATCTTGGGGAATATGTAAATTAGTAATGTTCGGTGCAACCACAGGTTCCCCATCGAGAATACTGATACTAGTCCGCTCATTCCCTTCCGCAACCTGATGATACTGCTCACACGACATGTATTCTAGTCAGTATCTTGCAAGGGTAGAGAGGGATGGGATTATACCTTAGTTTTTTCCGTGTACCATTCATGCACGAGTAAATTCCGATGAGAACGGTAATGTAACCCACCAACGCGTTGTAACCTTCAAATTGATGTAGTCTTGATAGCTGGTTCTGTCAGATGTTCAACTTATCGGAAGAGAAATTCCGAGTATGACGGCGATGGGATTCCTTCTGTGGATTCGAGACCTCACCAGTGGCAAATATATGATTAGTATTGAAGGACAAATATAATATCAATAGTTTGGAAAGAGAATAATACAATACAGACTTTTCGGCAAGGTTGTCTCATGACGCCCTTCGCCGCTGCTTGCTCGCACGAGAATCTACTCTCCTCTAACAATAATGAGACAGCCGTGAGTCGAACCATCTCTCTACCGAATTTGTTGTATCCTTCCTTCTTCAATCATGCACTGAATCTGCACGTCTGGATGTTAGCTAAGTGCGCACCGTGCTTACGAACAGCAAGGCGATCCAATGCGAGTACAGTGACAGCGGAAGACTCAACAAGAAGGAAAGATTCAACTTACAAAAGTCTTTGATTACAGATGGGTAGTCAGCCGTCAGACCCCGCGGGCAATGTTCATCATCTGGCTGGAAATGATATGCTAGAATAGTTCAGGCCGAATATAAATGAGTAAAACGTATATATGAGAGTTAGATTGAGTTAAGTACGCGAGTACTTGATCCAAAGTAGCGTTGAGCCGACTTCGGTCTCTAGGCGGCCGTCCTCGCACCTATCACGCCGCGATACCGATGTGCAGTACAGGTCTCACTGGATTCCGATCTCAAGTGTGAGTACCTTCTTAGCACTGTCCTGAACATCGCGTAATCCGTGATATTAATGGATGCAACGCATGCAATATGCAAAGGTCTGAATATTTGGTTGACAACCCAACCATCGTGATCGTCGCGTTCTCGCATACTGGATTCCGATCTCAAGTGTGAGTACCTTCTTAGCACTGTCCTGAATATCGTGTAATCCGTGATATTAATGGTCGCGTTCTCGCATATGCGTATGGTTTATGACATGGATGAGGTAATAATATTTGAAGTATTATTACGTGAGATATTATGCCAATAGATAGATCACGCATTGGTATCAGCTTCGAGTCAAACATGTTGACTGACAGCGTGATGTCATAGATGATAATGCGACATGCCTGATTAGCTAGATATACTCGAATACATCATGCTAATATGATTATATCATGCTCCATAATGCTCGAATGTATTGTGGTCTACTTGGTACAAACGGTGATCAAACCGGCGTACAGCACGTTGCCCCCTGCCTCCTTATGCAAATCCCTCAAGTCACCACGGGTGAGCTGGCGACCATAACGGTTATAATACCGGGTGAGCTCACGCTCCTGGTCAGCCGTCAAGGACTGCGGTTTAACACCACTACCACGACCTGGCTGGTGACCACGGCGGTCCCCACGTGCGTTTCCCCTGCCTCCCGAACTAGGACGCTTACCACGCTTATGAGGACGGGACGCTGAGGAAGGGCCAGCGCCTACGGCAGCAACAGCAGCCTGCGGTGCATGAGCACGCACACGCTTAGCTGGGGGCTCTCCATCAGAGGCCTCCATAGCGTCATCTCCATCCGCATCCTGCATAGCGATGGCATTAGAGCGAACACCAGAACAGAACCGGCACTCAGTGAGGATGCGGGCCTCTTCACCAGAGGCATGCTCTCAAGGTCATCATAGTTGGTGAAGGGTCGCCCCTTTTCGTCAGCTGCACACTTAGGTTGCAGGACACCAGACAATCCTTGCTGAAACCAAAACAGTTTCTCACGAGGGTGGATATCAGGGATATCCTGGAATAATGCCTCAAGGCGGGCATGATATGCAGGGACATTTTCACCAGTCCGCATATAGGACTTATCACCAAGCTTCTGACGAGCCTCCTGCTCAACTGACAGAATTTGTGGTGCAAAACGAATGCGCAAATTCTCTGGGATAGATTCCCCGGTGAGCTGAGTCTGAGAGAGCGACCACTCATCATACCAGACCTTAGCAGTGCCACGCAATGCCTGAGACAGGAACAGACAGCAAGAACGCTGGTCCTGGCCCCACGGAATGACCCCAAAGAATAGGTTAACATCCCGAATGAAAGCACGAACCCGGGCGGAAATCCTCTTAGCATCTAGTTTGTCATCCAGCATCAACACCGGAGTCGGCAAACTGACCCGCGGAAGCTCTGCAGCCGAGTGATTCGTAGACGGACTCTGCTCTGCAATAGGCAAAATAGGTTGCCCGTCGCGCCTGCGCCTGCTAGGCGTTTGCGTGTCTGGCACAGGCGGCGCAGCAGCAAAAACGTTCACAGGTTCATTACCAATCCCCATAGAAGGAGTACAATTTAAAGTGGTTTCATTGCCACTATTGGCTACAGCGTCAAGGCGACCCGTGTGTTGGTCAACAGCATCAGGCAATGCACCAACAGCTGGCACAGCTTGCCCAGCCTGAGAACCAGAAGCCATTGCAACAGCAATAGGACGAGGACTAGGTAATCCGGAATAGGTATTCACACGATTACGTCCTCCAGCCAAGGCAAAAAGAGATGCCATTGTAGGTTACTTTCCAGGACGGACCCAGAAACGTACCCTTCTCAAACGTAAAGAACGTTTGTGTTGAAATGTCCACTCCACTGGAGCGTCTGAGATTGTGCAACAAAGGTGCTTGTTCTTCGTGAGAAGAAGCAGGCGAAATCTCGCCGTCGTCTGCAAGAAGCACAACGAAGCCTAAATTTCACAGTAATAAATATATTGTGAAATACTCTATTTACCAGAGTAAAGTGTTGCTTTAATCGCTTCTAAGTTCAGACTAACGTCCATGTCCATGATTATCGAAAAGCACAGAAAGAAGTGTCCAGAAAGACCGTCTCAATACCAGTTTTGTTGTATCACCCCAAACTAGTGGTAGTGATAACTACCTGTTGATAGGAAGAGCAGAGCATAGGTACTCTGTGTTGTGCTACGGTTCATTTCTCGCCGACGCGTAGGTCGACGCGATCCTACGAGGCGAAGTGCTTTTGTGATGAACGCATTGCATATAAATGAATCTGCATGATATAAATGTATTCGTGTACATTTATATATGCATTTGGCATGTTGTCATTATCCATCGCGACATCGCATCATGGCAAATCAGCCTAGCATGCATGAAAGCCCGAAGCATGGAAGTGCGCATTATGCTCGTGCTACGAAACAATAAGTAATATTATCTGATATAATATTACTTCATTAAAGCACACGTTGAGAGCGCCGCACTTGTCGCGATGCATGCCCTGCAACCGGATATCGTTATCCGGATCCTTGCATCATGCGAATGCCGGAAAGGCTTATATGTTGTTACGCGTAGACATCGCCTATACGCAGTAGGGTTGTCACATCTAGGATCGGCCTCCTAATGTGAATCGTACGGCACTGCGATGCTGCGAGTATAACAGATGCGAGGACGGCTAAGCTAGACAAGACATTCGATGCCGGGGAACACTTGTGTGTTCTATATTACTATTGCTATACAATATTCTACTTAGCCCGAGCTAAAGCCTGAACTTCGCTAATCACCGCCGCGTGATGATTGCTTGCTTCCGGCGCTGACGGCGATTTCGTCCATTGCATCATTCCGATCTGTAAGACCGTAAGTTATATCTCTCTTCGTCTTGAAGTCTTCCGCTGTCTCTGTTTGCTCTCGCTTGCCTTGCTGTACTTGCAAGTGCTCGCGCATCGGTGTCGATAGTCTTCAGACGTGCAGATACTTATGAGCAAATGCGAACGAGAGGTACAACAATTTGGTATCGAGACCAGGTTCGTTGCCTAACTGTCTCTCTTTGTCTAATCGGAAGTAGGTCCTTTCTATGGCGAGTTCCAGCGACGAACCACGAGGACCGCTAGATACTTTTGCCGAAGACCTAGGTCGCGCCGTTTTGGACGCCGCCGCTTCCGGTTTGTAATTGTTTAATTGCTTTTGCTTAGATTGCTGCACTTGTTGTGTAAGTGTACGCTCTGAGTCGCAGGTAATCTCAGTGCACCGGCATTGCTTGCCGCGGCGACTGAGACCGGCTTTCGTCCGGACCAGTTGGCGACTCTCATTGCCCAAACTACGGAGATCAGGACTCAGCTGGGCAATTACTTGCTGAGTTTGCTGAATCTTCTCAAGAGTACTGTCGGTAGGCTCACCGAATCGCTTTGTACTCTTGCCTTTGCGATAGAAGTCGGCTTCTATTACGCAAAACTAGGGTATCGTCTCGTTCTCCATGTCCGCGGAACACGACGATACGCCGCACACTAGCCTAGCTAGCCAACCCGATTTCGTGGTAGCTGCTAGAGCGCCGGATAGAGGTCTTGAGACTGTTGGCGCGCGAGCCACTCAAGAGCCCCTTTTCCTTCAGACCCCTGCTCACTTAATTGTGCCGCATTCAGCAGTGAACACGAATATGGACAACACTGCTGGACCAAGGGTTCTGCCATTACCTCAAGCTCGAGGGCATGATGACATCCCTGAGGTGATGAGATTGTCGATTCCCGTTCCTAGGCTCAATATTTCGCTGACCGACAAGACACCAGGGCATAGCATAGCCGATGCAACTCGTGCGTACGTGCGTGACGCTAAAAAGTACCTCCAAGCTGTTCATGGTGGCGATAATGACGGTATCAGGTGTCTCTTCGTTGGTAACACCCTCGAGGGCGCAGCGAAGGACTGGTATCGCAATTGGACCAACGCCCGGGGCAGCTATACTTTTGACGAGTTAGTCGCCGCTTTGCTCGCACGATTCGCTACTGAGGTTCAAGCACGCGATGTGGAAGCTCGTAACGCTTTGGCAGCCGGTAGCTACCACATGCGTCGGGATGAAAATGTACCTGCGTACCAGTCACGCTTTGAAGCACTTGTGACTCCCATTGCTGACCTCACCGAATCTGAGCGTGTCCTTTGGTTTAGGCGAGGCCTAACGAAACTTTTGGCTAAATGGTGCGCCACTGACTTGGTTGGAGCGCAGATTAAGTCGTATGACGCGTTGGTCGCTTTTGCTAAGGGCGCGGAGATACGACTTCTTGCCGGCGAGGAAGAAGTCAAGTCTGCCCCTCGTGCAAATGCCGTGCAAGTGCAGGATCCGCTTGGGGAAGCTGTAGCCCTCGATCAGGACCTCGGCGTGACCCGCCCCACGCCTACTGCCGCGACGCGACGCAGCAACGGGCAACGCAAGGCGCGCGGGGGCGCTAGCTCGGGTGTCCGTGGTACCGGAGGGGCAGGTCCGAGCTCGGACCCAGCTAGGAACAGGAAGCGTGGTGGTGCGCCGTCGTCGGCAGCCGCACAGCGTTCCGACCCCAACGCGAAGCGTACTCGTACGGACGACACATTTATGCCAAAATGGAATTGCAATCGTTCCGAATTCGAGCGTCGGAAATTGGCCAATGTTTGTCTATGGTGTGCGGAGAATCATTCCACGAAGGATTGCCCTCTAATGCCGCCGTTTGTACCTCAGCCGAAATAGGGGCTTGCCCGGGTTCCTGCGGAGGGGGCACCACCTGGGATTTCTGAACTAACGCGTGGTCGGTGGTCATCCTTACGGCCAGCCGTTAAGGCATTGTTGCCTTGTGTACTTGGACACATCGAGCGAGTCATTGCGCGACGCATCACGCTTGACGGACGCACGGGACTTCTCTGCTTCAACCCGTTGTGTAATTTGTTTACACCTCGCCGTCCCCTGTCGTCTATCAATCTGTCTAACCACGTGGTTTTGTTCATCCCCTCGTCTCTGCGTGAGATGTCGGAACAGTTGGCCATATACAGGAGGTGTAGGCGTCAATATCCAGGCACGGCCGCATGTGTTTTACTCCCCGCTTTCTGTCGGCGCAAGGCAGAGGCATCGTTAAGGGGTATGCGGCATGTCCACCGGTTCGAGCCGGGCACCGTTTTGTTTAATGGTGTGGATCGGGAGGGTACGTTGGCTCCGTGGCCACACCTATCCTACTCGGTTGACGTTTGGTACGAAGCTCCTGATGGGGGTGCCGTTGGTTACGGACCCGCCTTAAGTGCACTGACGTTGTCTGCTGGGCAGTCGCTCGTAGATAACCGTGTCCCTGTGGTTCAGATCGGTTTGAATGGCCGTACTCTGAAGGCACTTGTTGACACCGGTGCCAGCGACGACTTCATCTCTGTCGCAGAGGTGAATGCGCTGGGGTTGTCCCCAGAGTCGTCTGATTGTACACAGGTTACCCTTGCTGACGGGGGTAAGCATCCCATCGTGGGCAGGATTACCCTTAGCCTATCGTTAGGCCCTTTGCGTGTTGTGACCCGGCCGTACGTGCTGCAGGGCTTAGCAGAGACTGCACCGTACATAATGGGGTCGTCGACATTACGACAGTACCGCGCGCGCATCGACATGGAGACCGCAACCCTGCATATGTGCAAGGGTACTCTGTCGATTAAGGTACCTTTCCTGTCGTTCGAACATGTCACACCAAAGGAGGGCGAAACTGAGGCGGTGCCTATGGTTAATTTCGCTGTGACCGCAATGGCCGCGCGAATCGAACCAGAGCTAGTCGGGCGTAAGGAGGCCGTCCGTTTGTTACGGAAGGGTGCCCACGGACTGCTTTTAAGGCCGCGGGTGAGCTGTTGTGTCACCACCGCGCAGATTTCTGTGCATCCTGAGGTTGAGGCCCTACTGTCGCAGTATGAGGACGTCTTTAAAGATATCCCTGGCCTACCACCTATGCGTCCTGTTGATCACACAATCCCTCTCATGCCTGGAGCGCAGCCTACGGCCCGGCCAATGTACAGGTTGAGTCCATTGGAGCTGGACGAGGTAAAGCGCCAGGTGACGGATTTGCTCGCGAAGGGTATGATACGCCCCAGCACATCCCCGTATTCTGCACCGATTTTATTTGTCGGTAAGAAGGATGGGACCTTGCGCATGTGCATCGATTACCGGGGGTTAAATGCGAATACGGTGAAAAATCGCTACCCTTTGCCACGCGTTGACGACCTGTTGGATAAGCTGAAGGGCTCGGCTTATTTTTCCTCAATTGACTTACAACAGGGCTACAATCAGATTCGCATCGCTGCCTCTGATATCCCGAAAACCGCTTTTCGGACGCCCTTCGGTCATTTTGAGTATACGGTCCTATCATTTGGTTTGACTAATGCCCCTGCGACGTTTCAGGCGGTTATGGACCGAATGTTTAGGCCGTTTATCAACAGGTTCGTTGTTTGCTACCTGGATGACATCTTGGTATATTCTAAAACGCGCGAGGAGCACTTGGAGCATCTTCGGCTCGTGCTCGACGTTATGAGGCGGGAGCAATTGTTTGCTAAACGCGCCAAATGCTTTTGGGCGCAGCCTCAGGTGGAATATTTGGGCCACATTGTGTCGGCCACCGGTGTGAAGATGGACCCGCGGAAGGTCGCCGTGGTTCGCGATTGGCCCGCGCCTCAGAACCTCACGGAGCTGCGTAAGTTCCTTGGCTTGACCAATTATTTCCGGAAGTTCATTGAAAAATATTCCATCATTGCGGCCCCGCTTACTAACTTAACTCGCAAAGGCGTTTTCGTTTCGCTCGAGTCGTGGACGTCGCAATGCCAGCGGGCATTCGAAGAGCTCAAGTGAACCATTGCCGAAGATGTCACCCTTGCATTCCCCGATTACTCGTTGCCATTTCGTGTTGAGGTAGTGTCTGATGCCTCAATATTTGGAAGCGGCGCTGTATTGTTACAGGAAGGGCGACCGATCGCCTTCACGAGTAAGAAGTTTTCTGGAGCGGAGATTCGCTACACCACCGGGGAACAGGAGCTTCTGGCTGTGCTGCATGCTTTAAAGGAATGGCGCTGTTACCTCGAGGGACGCCCGTTTACTTTAAAGACTGACCATAAGCCCCTAACGTTTTTGCAAAGCGTTCCGACGTTGAACCGCCGTCAAGCTAGGTGGATGGAATATCTAGCTAGGTTCAACTGCACCTGGGAGTATATATCTGGTAAATTGAATATTGCCGATGCTCTCAGTCGACATCCGTCGCTACACGCTGCAATTTTGGCAGCGCCCGTCATGCGGCCGCGTAGCGAGGAGGTTCCGATCGCGACGGACCTCGCGGAGCGGTTGAAGGTTGCCTACAGCGCAGACGCCTGGTTCGCGGACCCGGCTAATGTAGAAAACCTTCGCAAGCAGAATGGCCTTTGGCTACGGACGGAGGGTGCAGCTACGCAAATCGTCGTTCCGAACGACGACGCGCTACGCTACGACATCTTTGCGCGGTTCCACGAGGACCCGTTAGCAGGACACCCTGGTAGCAAGCGATTGATCGACTTGGTGCAACGTTCCTTTTGGTGGCCTCGTTTGGCTAAGGATGCGGCGAACTTCGTCCAGACATGCAGTCTGTGCCAGCGCAATAAGGCTTTGTCCGGTAAGGGCCATGGGTTGTTGCAACCGTTGCCTGTCCCGGATGCGCCTTGGGAAAGTGTTTCCATGGACTTCGTAGTCGCGCTGCCCAAAACTGAGGGGGGATACGATGCGGTGTTCGTAATGGTCGATCGTCTGACTAAGATGGTTCACCTAGCACCATGCACATCATCCTGCACGGCTGAGCAAACCGCACGTTTGTTTTTCGACAATGTGGTTCGGTTACACGGGGTTCCCAAAAATGTGATCTCGGACCGCGGAGGACAGTTCACGTCTAAGTTTTGGGAAGCGCTCTGCAAGCTAGTTGGCATGCGTGTCAACCTGAGCACAGCGTACCACCCGCAGACTGATGGTCAAACCGAACGCACAAACCGCACGTTGGGTGATATGTTGCGCAATTATGCTGGTCGCACACCACTCGTTTGGGATACATATTTGACTGCGGCAGAATTCGCGCTTAACAACGCTGTTAACCGCTCTACAGGCAAAAGTCCGTTCTTTCTTAACTACGGATTTCATCCCGCGCTACCCGTGTGGCGTGAGTTGGAAGTGAACGTGCCTGCTGCTAAACTTTTTGCCAAGTCTTTTATGTCCCGAATTACAGACGCGAAGTCGTGTTTGGACGCGGCGCAGCAACGAACGACAGAATACTACAACAAATCCAAGCAGGATGTGACGTTTTCGGAAGGGCAACTCGTGTTGCTAAGCACCAAGAACTTGCGTTCTTTGGCCGACGGATCCCGAAAACTCTTACCCCGCTGGATTGGTCCGTATCCTGTCATGCGCATGGTTGGGAATGTGGCTGTGGAGCTTGCATTGCCCGCTGATATGCCCATTCACCCCACGTTTCACGTATCGCTTGTTCGTCCGTATCGTGGTACGGAACCCGTCCCTGAGCCTGCTAACGCCCCCACAGCGATCGAACCAGTTCCCGAGACCTGGATCGCTGGTAAACAGAAGTTTTATGATGTGGAGCGGGTGTTAGATTATCGTGCGCGTCGTGTGGGCCGACACCGACGTAAGCGAACAGTACACGAGTACTTGGTTAAGTGGACAGGGTATACCGACGAGCACAACTCATGGGAACCGGCACGCAACTTCTCACAGGACATGAAACTCCTGCTCGAAGAAGCCCGCAAACGTGCCACGCAAACCAATGACCCCTGCAGTCGATGCTGTATGATGCAGCGAGGACGCTGCATACGGGAGGGGGGATAATTGTTGTGCTACGGTTCATTTCTCGCCGACGCGTAGGTCGACGCGATCCTACGAGGCGAAGTGCTTTTGTGATGAACGCATTGCATATAAATGAATCTGCATGATATAAATGTATTCGTGTACATTTATATATGCATTTGGCATGTTGTCATTATCCATCGCGACATCGCATCATGGCAAATCAGCCTAGCATGCATGAAAGCCCGAAGCATGGAAGTGCGCATTATGCTCGTGCTACGAAACAATAAGTAATATTATCTGATATAATATTACTTCATTAAAGCACACGTTGAGAGCGCCGCACTTGTCGCGATGCATGCCCTGCAACCGGATATCGTTATCCGGATCCTTGCATCATGCGAATGCCGGAAAGGCTTATATGTTGTTACGCGTAGACATCGCCTATACGCAGTAGGGTTGTCACATCTAGGATCGGCCTCCTAATGTGAATCGTACGGCACTGCGATGCTGCGAGTATAACAGATGCGAGGACGGCTAAGCTAGACAAGACATTCGATGCCGGGGAACACTTGTGTGTTCTATATTACTATTGCTATACGATATTCTACTTAGCCCGAGCTAAAGCCTGAACTTCGCTAATCACCGCCGCGTGATGATTGCTTGCTTCCGGCGCTGACGGCGATTTCGTCCATTGCATCATTCCGATCTGTAAGACCGTAAGTTATATCTCTCTTCGTCTTGAAGTCTTCCGCTGTCTCTGTTTGCTCTCGCTTGCCTTGCTGTACTTGCAAGTGCTCGCGCATCGGTGTCGATAGTCTTCAGACGTGCAGATACTTATGAGCAAATGCGAACGAGAGGTACAACACTCTGAGCTCAGTACGGCAAGCCTCTAATCTCTAAGGAAGAGAAAACGTGGATATGTATTAAGGAAATACATATGATCAACCAGTGAAACCGAACTCAACTGAGTCTACCAGTGACAGTGTCACAGTTGCACTAGGGCATGCAACCCTTAGCCTCTATATTTGCACATAGAGGGTGTAGCCACGGGCTACATACATAGCAAGGAGCTAAGGCCGGTACTGTAATACAAAACTATGCAGAACTCTGCTCCTAGTACTAAAAAGCCCCGGACAGAAGATCCGTACATGCAGAAGTGGGAGTGCCGACGTTCGGAGTTTGCGTTGTGCTACGGTTAGTTTCCCGCCGATGTGTAGGTCGATGTGATCCTACAAGGCGAAGTGCTATTGTGATGAACATATTGCATATGAATGAATCTGCATGATATAAATGTATTCGTGTACATTTATATATGCATTTGGCATGTTGTCATTATCCATCGTGACATCGCATCATGGCAAATCCGCCTAGCATGCATGAAAGCCCGAAGCATTGAAGTGCGCATTATGCTCGTGCTACGAAACGATAAGTAATATTATCTGATATAATATTACTTCATTACAGCACACGTTGAGAGCGCCGCACTCGTCGCGACACATGCCCTGCAACCGGATATCGTTATCTGGACCCTTGCATCATGCGAATGCCGGAAAGGCTTATACGTTGTTATGCGTAGACATCGCCTATACGCAGTAGGATTGTCACATCTAGGATCGGCCTCCTAATGTGAATCGTACGGCATTGCGATACTGCGAGTA